>CM031236.1:685641891-685743257 GCA_018340775.1 Taxus wallichiana var. yunnanensis | reverse complement strand
TATAAGGTATGTATAGGTATATATATATATATATGGGTGGTGTGTGTGTGTGTATCAAGAATCTAATTTCATTCATCGAAATGGCCTTTTCCCTTTGAAAGTTAAAATTTTCTTGTTGACTTTTTTTCTCCTTGTTTTTAGTATGTGCTTCAGATATATGGATATGACAGGTGAAGGTAGATTACAGGGATTAAATTCGATGAGATGGTTTCCTCTGTGCCTGCAACATGCACAACTCTTTGTGACATTAAATTATCCCAGACGATTCATATTGATCAACACCCATTTCACAAGGTAAGTATCCACTGTAACATTTTCAGTGGTAAATCACTTTATTTCAAGAGAGAAAACAAAATCATATCATATCAGTTTTAATAGCCACAAGCTCAAAACCCATAACAGCTTATCAACCTTGTTTTGTATTAGTAGGAAGAATGGTATCAAGTATTTCTAATATTGGAAATGTGGGAAAAGAAGAATCCATTAAAAAATCATCAGGAAACGTGGTAGAAAAACACAAAATAAATATTTTATGCAAAGAGGGAAGGCTAAAGGAGTCGTTTGATGTTTTCAATGTTTTTTTAACAAAACAATGTCATGAGCTCCTTCATATATGGTTTCCTCTTACAGGGATGTGCCAATATGATAGCTTTCGAAGAGGGCAGTCAAATCCATGGCCATATAGTTAAAATTGGCATCAGTATCGACTTGTTCCTTGTGAATAGTCTGGTTAGTATGTATGTTAGGTGCAAAAGTTTAGTGTCTGCACGCAAAGTGTTTGACAAATATCCTAAGAGAGACTTAGTTACATGGAATGCAATGACTGCATGTATGCCAAATGTGGGAACATGGATGATGCATGCAATTTTTTTAACAATATATGCCAACGTGATGTTTTCTTGAAAGAGGCACAAAGCCAAATGAGTTCATTTATTCGAGTGTCCTTGGAGGATGTGCCTACAAAGTGTCCTTGGAACAAGGCAAATAGGTTCATGCTCACACTGTAAAAATTGGATTCGATTCATATGTGTATCTCAAAAATACTCTTGTAACCATGTATGCAAAGTGTGGTTGCATAGAATATTCACTTGGTATTTTTAATGAATAGTGGTACATCCTCCTTGTATTTCCTTTCTGTGATGTAGCAGTTTTGATCAACTATACATAAAATAGAAATAGGTGTGTAATATGAATTGATCTTATATTGCTAAGTACTCCCATTAAATAGATAATATTAGTCAAAGGGACATAATCCTTTATTACGTTCTAACAATTGTTATGATATTCTTACTACAAGATTAGGAATACAGTCATGGAGGTGCAGCTCTTCCAATGGCTATTAAAAATTTCCTTGTTGATAAAGGGTATGTGCTCATCTTGAACTTTACATCACTTATTAGGGATTTACATATTAGATTGGTTTGAAGTCTATAGGGTATGTAATATCTGAGAAAATCATTCCCTTGATATAGAATTTCTACTGGCTGATGCAAGGACGAATTCGATGAATCTAGAACTAGGGTGATAATTGTTTTCCCAAAGTTTCAAAGTATAGTTAAGAGGTACTTTAGAGACTGTGAATGCTCTCCATTGTTGTTGAACATGCAAATTGTATAGTACAATTCACTCTTAAGGTTTGTATACCCAAGTTTAACATTTTATTCACACAGTTGCCAAGTAATATTCATTTGAATTAAATTTATTCTAGGTGAGAAGGGAATCCTGAATAAGTTTGTATATTTAATTTGATACTCAATAAATTCATTACAATTTCTCACCTCTATCATACTTTCTAGATGTCTACTCATGAAACATGAAGTTCTTTCTTACCTTATAGTGGGAAAGGTTAATAATATGCCTTTAGTTGATTTCACATGGTCATCATATCTTATACATAATTGTCATTTATGGTCAATTGACATGTTTGATGTTGTGTGATGGCCTATTTGTCTTATTACCTATGTATGAATGTATTCTTGTAAAATGTTAGTATTTTTGCGGTCTTGCCAAACAAAAATTGCATTAGTCGGGGATTGATAGACAATAAAAAGGAGTTTATGAGGTTATGACGGTATTTACATTTTAGACCTTGAAAAATATTAAAAGGATTAATTTCTCAAAAATGAGTGTTGCCTAATAGGTTAAGAAGCCACATGAAAATTAACTGTTCAATAATTTTAGTGAATGATTTTTTGAAATTTTAAGCTAATGAGGCTTAGGGTATACGATTCACATTTGGAACACTTGAATCAAGGGTGATAGAACTAATTTCAGGAGTAATACTCTCTAGCCCGATAAATGGAGGAATCCCAATCATCAAAATAATAAAAAAACTTATACCATTCGACGTTCACATTGCATTGTACTCATGTGATTGTTAGTTATACTAGCATACCTATATTATATAAATATATGTAATATATGATGAGAGATATAGGTGTTTATACCTCTCGGAGAATTTTACCATTTATATAAACATAAATCAAAACATGGTAAAATATGTTGATAGGTATAAGTGCCTATACCTCTTTCCATATTTTACATATATTTATATAATATAGGTATGCTAGTAACAGCCGTGGGAGTTGCATTATACATAAAACAATACCCAAAATGTAGTCAAGAAAAGAAGGCGGGCATTTTTGGTATTGTTTTTATAAGAAATAAAAATATTATTATCATAATAATTATTAATTTTATTAATATTAATGGATTTATAATTATGAAATTATTATTATTATTATTATTATTATTATTAAAATTATTAATAATATTTATAGGAGATAGAAACATAATTATTGTTATTTCGACATTAAGTATTAAAAATTGAATATTAAATAGTAAATAGTGATAATAATGATGAGGAAGATGATGATGAATATGATGACAGTGATGATGAAAATGATTATATCGATCATTAAAATGATGACAATGATTATGATGATGAAAATGATAAAAACACTGAAGACAATGACAATTATGCCAGATGGTCTTCATCCTCCTCACGATCATCGTCTTCATCATTATCATTGTAATTATTGTCATCATTACGGTCTTCATCCTCATCACAATCATCATCATCATTGTCACAATAATGTGATAATGTCATGATTTTCATTATCATCACCATCTTTATCATCGTTTTGATCAAATTCATTCTCATCTACCATTATCACATCAATAAGATTTTTACAATTTATAACATAAACATAAATTATTAATAATAATTTTGTTAAAATATAGATTACTATTAGTATTAATATTGTAAATAAAATATCATCATTATTATTATTATTATTATTATTATATTATCGTCATCATCACCATCATCATTTTCATCGTCATTATCATTGTAATTATTGTAATTGTCATCGTTACGATCTTCTTCCTCATCACGATCATCATCGTCATCATTGTCACAATCATCATTATGTCATGTTCGTCATTATCATTGTCATCTTTATCATCATTGTGATCCTCACTATCATTGTGTTTTTCATCATTATCAAGATCATCTATAGTCACCATCATTGACATGATCATCATCATCCTTATTGTCATTTTCATGATGATGGCGATGATGATGATAATGGTGTTGATGATGATAATGAAAATGATGATGATGAAAATGATGAAGGTGAGAATGATGATGATGAAAATGAGTATGATGACGATGACATCAATGACGCATTTAACACCACCACAAAAACTACAAACATAATTATTGTTATTCCCATGTTAAGTATTAAAAATTAAATATTAAATAGTAAATAGTGATAATAAATATGAGAACAAAGATGCGAAAATGATGATGAAAATGATTATATCGATCATTAAAATGATGAAAATTATTTTATGATGATGAAAATGAAAACAAAACCAAAGACGGTGAGGATTTTGTCAAATGTTTTTCATCCTCATGATCATCATCATAATTGTAATTATTATAATCATTATGGTCTTGATCCTCATCACGATCATCATCGTCGTCATCATCATTTTCATGATCATTGTCATCATCATGATCGTCATTATCGTCTTCATCTTTATCATCATTGTGATCATCATCATCATCATCATTGTGTTTTTCATCATCATCATGATCATCAGTACTCACCATTATTGACAAAATCATCATCAATGATGACAATAATCGCTTACCTATATTAAATAGTAAACATAAATAAAAACCAATGAAAACATTAATGTCATCCTTATTTTCATTGATATTTTTATCTTACTCATCATCATCATCATTGGTATCCTAATCCTATTCATCGGAACCGTCATCATCTTTAGCATCGTTGTCATTTTCATCATCATCATATCCATTGTTATATCATTTTCGTGATCGATATAATCATCATCATAGATAAAATCATCATTATAATTGTAACGCCTTAGTAAAAAATGACACCCGAGAACCCTAAAGCAACACACATTAATTGTCAGGAAGATTATGATAGATTTTTGTTTTGTTTTCATAACAAGTAACATTACGTGTATCAATTTTAGTTCTATAGAAAACATCATTTAGAAAACTATTTTAATTAAATGAATAATATTAACTATAACTCGCCATTACTTTACGATTTTTAAAGTCTTCTATGTTCTCCAATTGGTTTATTCAAATTAGCCTTACTAATGAATATTTAAAACCTCCCTAAATTTCATTATTAAATTAAGAAGCAAGATTAACTAAAGTTCATAACCTTCCTATTTCTAATTGGCCCCAATTATCTATTACACATGTATATTAATTAAATTATTTTCTTTCCCAAAATTCCAACCTAACAAAAGTATGGTTAATCCTCTACCATCAGATTGTTTCATTTTAGACTACTAGATCTAGGTTTGCACTACAACCCTAAAAATACTTAAGAATTTCTTTAAGTTCCCCTTTAGCCCAAATTTCCTTATTTTCATTTGCAAGTTTGAGGAGCATGGAGGCCATCGGGGGTTTTTCACCCTCTTCTCCCCTTTTTATTTTGTTTGCATTGCTTATTCTAGAGCTGGTTTTACATTTTAGTTTGTTCTAGTTTTCTACATTTGGGGAAAACACCATTTGTTCATACAAGGGTGTGTATGCTTCCATACACATATTTATATGCAAATATATATGTGTTGGCAAGAAAATTTGTCGGGTGGAAAAAATTGTGGATTTATTGCCAACGCTTTGGGAATCTAAGTCCCTCTACTTAACCGGTGCAGCTGCCGTATGTGCATGCACGAGAAAGTGTGGATTTCTGTGGTGGTCTTTCGATTGGGGATCCAACAGGGGCACTCCACTGACCTTGCGGCAAAGCTAGCAATCTCTTGTTAGGGAAGTCTTCGTCTATAGAGCGGGAAAGGGGAGTGAGAAAAGAGGTAGGAGAACTAATGTTGCAGGTAGAAAATCATATTCTTGCACACACACTAGTTAGAAACTTCAACACATGCATTTATCGGAAGAAACAACTCTGCGAATAACAACAAGACCAAATAGAATTCACTGATCACCAAGTATCAAGAAACCCCTTAGTCAAAGAAAGCTAGAAACTCCTTCTTGTATTGATTGCTCAAATCAAAGTTGTACATAATGTGGGAATGGAAGAAATTTGAGAGGGGAAGAGAGTAGAAGAAAATGGCTATCTCCTTTGCTTTCTCTAGGTATAATGCACTCTTGAGTCTACAAGATCAATTACCAACCCTTTGAAATGGGTATGGCTTTACAATTTATAGAATAGATTATGACTCTTCATCTTCCTCGTGACCTTTCGAATACCTTAATATGACTTAAGACTGTTCATATTCCACTTCAAATATTTAAGTCCCTTTTATAATAGCAAGGTGACTTAATTTACATTATTTGTCTAAAGTCGCTTAAGTCATATTAAAAGTGCAAACCCCAACATGAAATTAGAATATTGAAAAGTGAGAGAAAGTTGGGGGAAGAGGAGAGAGAAAGAGAGGGAGAAGAAGAAGAGGAGATGTCATTCCCGATGAAGTCCATTGATACTCGTTGATGGAAAGCTCCAAATGCAGTGAAACTCTAAATCTTTGAACTCCTTACACACTGTGAAACTCCTCCAAATTATCTCACGAATGCTCACTAAGTTGAATGAACTAAGGTGGATCTTGAATGCCCTATGAAAAATGACTAGGATGCTCCCGAATAATGATGTCCCCCTGAATGATTATCCTTGTACATCCCATTGTGCCAAAACTTCTCTTTGAGTGTAACTTACTATTTTTAGTAAGTGTGAAAAAAGCAACTCTCTCGATCCTTTGCTGAGTGTTGTGACCTTGATTCCCCTTTCTCCCTGCGTTCCTCACTCCTTTAGATCAAATTTCTATTTTTAGCAAGTGCTCAAGGGCACACTTACTATTTTTAGTAAGTGCCAAAAAGGTCCGTTCTGGCGGATTCTCAGTTGTAGTGCGCCTCTAATGTCTTCGTCTTCTTTTATCGATGACTTTCCCAAAATAGCAGTTCCTATGTAGTAGACCTGCTATTTTTAGAAAGTTTGCCTCTGGGAGTCAGATTGACATGGAAAATTTTTTTTTGATATGGGTTTTTTTCCAATATCATCCCTCTGAAATTTCGGGCCCGCCTACTTAATAATCCAAGAGATTTTAAAGTTTTAATTTTTCAGACCTGGAAGTGCTTCTGGGTACGGTAGCCATTAATGGACCTCAAAATTGCAGGTTTGGTTTTCTCCTCTATTTGCAAATAAAATTGTATTTTTGATGTGGGTTTTTTCTTCTGGTGCTTCACGTGTAATATTACTTCAATCCGCAACCGGTTTGATGGGAAATCCCACTTCTTTCTTCGTTGAGCCGGAAAGGAGATTTCTTCATTGTGGATGCTTTGTCACACATGGGGGGAGTTTGAAGGTGTATTCTTGATGGCCTTGGGTAGAGGAATGAGTAGAAAAATATATCTTGTTGTTTCATGTATCTGTTTGGGAGATTTCTTCAACTTCTCATTTCATGGCTATGGAGTTTTCTGTGTTTTCTCCTTCTGCGCTCCGTGCTTCTCCTTCTGTGTTTGATGAGGATTCCTTTTGAGACCTGCACATCACTGTGGGGAATGTGTTTCATTTATTGAGTTGAGTAGGTCTGAGCATTTGCAATGGCGGAGTGATGGAAGAATGTTGCAGAGGAAGTATGGAGGAATGAAGTGCACATATAACTGCACGGGGGGTTCATTAGCTAGGCAATATTCTAGCATGTGGGTTCATATTGAGGTAATTAAAATTAATAAAATTAAATTCAATATACCGGTAGACATGAGGGGGTGAAAGGGTTTAATTTATTAATGTTTTGAATCAGGTATTGGGGGTAGGTTAGAGAGATGGGCCAAAGGAAATAGAGGTTTACTTTTAATATAAAACTAAAACGTTTGAACCCTAGTTTTTAAAACTAAATACCTTAAAATTGCAAAAGGAGTGTGGTCATAAATTAAATTATAATCTCTTTTTAATAAATAAATCTAGATTCTTAACCAAGAAATAATAAGATGGTAGAAAACTAGGATTGAGTATGCTTTTCAACACAAGTGATATTATTTCACCATCTTAATTATTTGAAGAACTATTGATAAATGAATAAAGCTTAACATATATAAGGTGACTTGTAATATGTATTCAATGGCTTCAAACTATCTTTCCAAAGGAAATGCATATTAAAAAAATTGAGTGAGAAATATAATATATTTTTGTCTAATATATTGGGGTAGAAATAAAAAGGGGTAAATAAAATTGTCATTGAAAAATGGGTAAGTAAGGTACATGGAAAAAATAGGGGGTATTTTCATTCTAATAATATAACAAAAGGGGGTATTATCAATTGAATAATTAGAGGTAGAAACTAAAATTAAGGGTATTCTTTAATACCCTTCAAACGCACATGTTATACCATACTTTTACTAAGTGAATCCCCGTGTATAAGCTGTTAGGAGTTAGAAGTGGCAAAAAGCTACACTTGGAAAAATTTCAAAAAGATATGCATAGGTATGGCTTGGGCACATTTTTCCATGCTTGGTGTCCCTAACCTCAGGAACGTGAGGGACATAAATTTCCACAATGAGCAAGATGGCGACATGTGGCACTAGATCAACGGACGAGGGAATGAAGGAGGAAAAAGTTGATTTAAAGCACCGAGAGTGAAAGGAAGTCACATGGGTGTCCAAATGACTCCTATGGGGGCTTGGCACATTTTTCAATGTCTTATGTCCCCACCTCAGGTGCATAAGGGACATAAAATTCCACGGTGGTCAAGAGCATGACACGTGGCGCCCGATCCGACGGCAGGGAATGCACGCTCCAAATAAGCACACGGGGTTGAACTGCGGTCACGTGAGTGTCCAGAAGAATCCCTATGGGGGATGGGTGCATTTTTCAAGGTATGATGTCCCCCACCTTAGGTACATAAGGGACATCAGTTTCCACGGTGGTCCTGGAGGTGACACGTGGCGCCCGACCCAACGGCAGGGGATGAATGCTCAAGAATGCACCTGGGGGCTGAACTGTCAAGTCTGAAGGTCATATAAGGGCCCCAGAGGTCACATGGGGGCTGGGTACATTTTATAAGGGCTAATGTACCTGACCTCAGGGACTTCGGGGACATGAAATCCCGCTAGGCTCCTAGTGCTGACACGTGTCCTCTCGAAAAAAATGACTAAGTCTTGAACTACGTTTGAGAGGGTAACTTAGAACGAAGATAACTTGAGCTCCCGGTGGAATTTCTTGGTGAAATTTTATATTATCCTAACTTTAAATGGCTTTTGAATCCAATTATGGGGGTTTCATGTCTTGATTCGGCCATATGATCCCTGAAAAATCAGATTTTTGATCTGGTACTCCACTTGTGCCTAAGAGAAACTGCATGTCAATCATATGCGCCAAGGTGTTGTGAAAAATATTATTTTACCATCATGTAGGTATTAGAATCCTCTTTCCAATGATTTTTTTTTACTTATAAATCCATCCAGAGCTCCCGAAATCTTCTTCTGAAGCTCAGTAGCAGTTGTTTTAGGCCTGTGTACCGCCTAGGCTTGTGAACCTTGTTTTTTACTCAGACTGCTCCAAGTCTTGCAGAACTTCCCCAGACCTTCCAAAATCATTTCCATGATGTTCCAAGGTATTTCATTTACCTCCATGTTGATTTTTCTCTTCTGTTTCACTCCATGGGGGGGATCCAATCCTGGGAAGGCCAATGATAGCCCTTCCCTATACTGCCATGAGATAGTGTCTTTTTAGAACTCCCTAAAATCACCTAGGTGGAATGAGTGCACTTTACTAAATCACCTAGGGGAAAAATTTGACATCAAATAGGGGTGATCAGACTGATGGATTTGACCTGGGGTACCTAGGAATGAAAATTTTTCCATAGGGGTATAGTTGTCGTGCTTGGAAACTTCCAATTTCCCTGTTGCACATTTTCACTACAACAATATGTATATGCGAGCATATAACATGTTGTCAAGATAGTTTTATATGCAGGTTTAATAGTTTCGATTCAAACCTTTGTTTTAAAGTTAAATGAAGGCTGAGGAAAATATTACAAAGACCGATGTTGGTTAGGCGACATGTACAGGTCACATAGTGCTACCAATGTTGGTTATCCTAATGACCTTTGGTTCTAGGTTATTTTAGTTATTAAAAAAACATTTAGATGGTTGACTTGCTAAAAATCTAATCGACATTAATGTACAGAAGATACTATGTTCTAACCCCCATTTTATAGGTCTAGAAAGGAATATAGTAAGTAGGTTGAAGATTATCGGTTCTAACTATAGACCAAATACCGATGTCGGTCATCTAAATACTAATGCCGGTCCGAGAGCAATGATGTCAAATTTTATTAAATGCCATAAGGCAATCAAGTTTTACCAAAATATATATGAGTTAAATATTATTATTGTTAAAAAATGTACAAAATTTGTAAAATCATTTCAGTATGTTAGATTGATTAAAAATTAAAGTTTAGTTATGAAATTTATTTCTAGTTTTAGGAAGATTGATGCCGATTGAAACCCTTCCGACGTTGGTTAGCTCAACTGACGTCGGTTACTATGTAGGAGTAGAATGTTCAAAATGATGAACACAAGGAATATTTAAATATTTATTTGTTCATTTATACCACTTAGTGCATAAATCAATCAATTACAACTTTACAACATTAAATAATTCCAAAATTTCCATCGATAAGATGTCCTTTCTTTTACATTTTAATTTCAACATACAATTTACACAAGGCAAGAATATGAATTTACTTTTTCTCCTTCATTTTTGTTCTACATCGTCCACTTTATTTAAATCTATTTTTACAATCATACTTTTACAACTTAAATAGAAACCCTCCTTTTCTTTTTTACAATAACATAGTCTTTCCCAATAATACAAAATTACTACACACAATACTACTCTATCTCTTTCCAAGGATCATATTTCTCATTTTACAAACACATAGTTCTTCCTTCCAACAAATTGTGAGAGTAATTACAAGGCTACTGACTTCAATATTACAATAATGGATAACAATACAAAATGATCATTGGATTCAATAAAATAGCTTCTCCAATCTTCATCTCTTTTCAACTTTATATCAATACAAAGAAAGAGGGGAAAGGCGATGCTCTCAGCCAACATTTAATCCAATAAGAGGAGAAGCCTTCCTCCTTATTGGCCCCCGAGCCCCAACCAAAGAAGAATGAGGAATGTTTTGCAACTTGACAACTCCACACAACAATGGCTTCCAAAATTACACAAACTCAACATTTACACATTCAACATTATATTCACATTCCAACATAATTTCCAAGCAAGATTCATAAGTAATTTCCATCATTTTCCTTTAAAAAAAAACACAATAAACACATGTACTTTTACAAACTCAAAGGCTCATAAAAAAGCCAAAATAGAGACAAGAACATTGGGGCTTCTCCTTGTGCCTCCCAAGTGAGAAGAGATTCCACCCAAAACCTCCAAGTGCACTATCAACAATTCTCACAACACTTATTTCTCCCTTTTTCCTATGCAAATAACATGTGAAATCATTTTTCCTCCACATAGGTGGATCTCTCTCTCCCACACTCCCTCCACATTTCCTTACTATCTCCCTTTTTCCTCCACAAAAGCACTCCACTTCTTTCTCCCACACCATCCTAAGGTAATCTACTCATTCCAAAAAAAGAAAAACACAATAAAATGTACATTGTTTTAACTATAACATGCATAAAAAAACAAGGGATGTAGATCCTACCTCTCCATGAAAGCTTCCAAAATCAAATCCTAGTCCCTTCTAAATAAATCAAGAAACCAAGAAATCCCTTCAAGCTCCAAGAAAACACTCAAAAACTCTCCTCTCCAAAATGCAAGCAAGTCCCAAAGAAAGAGTAACCCTCAAACCAGACTAAACAAAAGCATAAAAAGAAAAGAGAAAGAGGAGGGTGAGGTGTCTCCATGTAGGATGCCACATCACTCTTCTCAAATCCATATCAACCACTCACACACCAAACCAAAGGGAATAATTTTGGGATGAGGGTAAGGCATAAAAAAATGTGCACACATGCCAAAGTTGCACATTCAAAATAATTAATTTTAGGGTCTCAAGGTAGGCATGAACTAAATGCCTCTTTTTCATTAAAATATCATGCCTAGGGTCTAAATATGACCCCTCAAGTCATAGGTATTGATGGGAAAGTGAAATAAAGAGTGGGGGACAAGTTATTCTTGTCCCACATGCCTTTTACATTGGGCTCAAGGCCCAAATTCGAGTTTTAGAGCCAAGAGTGACACTCATACGCATGCAATAAAATATTCAAACAAGAGAGAGAAAGAGATAAGGCATATTACCTAGGATATCTAACCCTCCCAAATGTCATTTTACTAAATTAAATTAATTTATCAAGTTTAATCAACATGGTTTGTGCATTATAATTAACACTAATAAATGTGTGTCACGATGTAAAAAGCATAATTTTATGCACCAAATAAATCAACAAAAGGGAAAAAAACAACATTTTCCAATAATAATTTACATGCACAACAAATTCCATCATTTAAAATAATTAAATGAAATAACACATTACACCCATGGCCACATAAATGAGATTACCCCCATGGGAAATCTCCTATCTAAGAAAAACAAGAACACCCATCCACACAAACACGAGTTGTCAATTGGCCATGTTGCAAACACTCGACATTTTTTTGTGGTTGGTCCCTAATCCCCTTTCAATGTATATCGACATATTGTTCCTGCATCCATAGAAAAATACCTCTCTGGCCTTATGGCCACATTAACAATATCGAGAAACAATCTAACATAGAAATAGTAATCATTATCTACATTTGCGCATTTCTAGCAATTATTTAAAACATTGAAACCATCTTAATTACAAGCAATTCATACATCAACAAAATCATAAGGTTAGCTCAATTATCCAAATGTAATCACAATCAACAGAATCCATAACGTCAGCATATAATAAGCAAAGTAAATAGTCATCATCTATCAATGTCTCTGCTAAAACAAAATCCAATCATAATGTCCATCTATAAATCATGATAACTTAGTAATGTCCATGTCTAAACAATAATACTCAAAATCATAATATAATAGTTAGGAATGTCGGACTCTCTACTCAATCCATAATAAAACCATAATGAAAATAGTGTCACCAAGAAGTGGGCATTACATCCCCATCCCTTAAACTCGACTTCCTCCTGGAAGTCATTGGAACAAATGTGGGAACTATGCTCTTAGAGGTGTGGCATCCTCCCATGTAGTTTTTGTCTCATCGTATGGATCCCACTAGACTTGAACCTGATAAATATCTCTTCCTCAAAGGCCCCGGGTCCTACGCTCTAAAATGTGCATGGGCTCCACCATCACTTCCCCCTGGTCTTGCACTTGTAATGCAGTCTAATCCAATATATGAGATGGATCTGGAATGTACCTCCTAAGTACTAATACATGAAAAACATCATGGAAACGAGACAAGCTAGATGGTAAGGCTAGATAGTAGGCTAAGGGACCAATCCATTCCAAAATCTCACGGGACCCAAAAATCTAGGAGCAATCTTAGATCATTTTCCATAATGGATAGGGATATTATGAGGTCGACACAAACAAACACCTTCGTTCCCACCACATAACTATGGTCAACTCTCCTCTGATTGACATACTTATTTTGTCTATCATGTGCCTCCAACAATCTCTGTCGAGATCAAAATCACATGTTGCTCCATGTCCCGTAACATGGCGAGACCTAAGAGATACTTTGTCCTCCAATTTTTCCAAACTCAAGGGTTTCCTACACTCTCTCGCCATATAAATCCTGAAATGGTTCCATGCCAATAGAACTCTGAAAGTTATTTTTGTATGCAAACTCAGCTAAGTACAAATATTTCTTCCATCTCGGTGATGGTCCGTGACGTACATCCGATGTATGTGCTCAAAAATATGATTCACCCACTATGTCTGTCCATATGTCTCGGGATGATAATTTGTACTGAAATTAGTATTCATCTTGAGAGCATATTGCATGGTAGTCCAAAAATGAGAGGTGTACAAGGGATTGCTGATCTAAAAATCAATTTTAAATAGCAATTATATAAACCATATTAGATGTTGCTTTGTATTGATTTTTTTGTTTAAATTGAGCATTATATCCTTTTGTATTTTTAATAAAAGAATTAAAATGGAAAGTACTATGTAAAAACAGAAAATAAAGAAACAAATCACCAATAATTTGACACAAGAATTGATAACGAAGTTCGACACTTTTAGCCTACGTCTCGTGTCCAGGTTGAATGGAACTGATAAATTAAAATATTGAAAATAAATTGATACAAAAATTTATATAATAATCTGATATTCTCATCACATTCCTCTACCAAAAATAATAGGAGTCACTTTTTACTTCATCTCAAAATTCCATCTCTAGCTCAAGTTATGAGCAAAACAATAACATAGTCACTTTCCAATGTCCATACTAGTAAAACAAAGCTCCTTTTATAATGTTTCCAAAGGCATGGCGCAGCATAAAACCTTATCCTTTTACCCAAGTGGCCTAGGTTCAAATCCCATTCCATGTGGGGCATATTTTTATAGGGATAAGATCCCACATTCATGGCGCATTTGGAGGAGAGAGGGTTTAAGTATGGGCGGCCTAGAGATATGCATTGGCTATTGATAGCCATTTGACTTGGTCCACCTTGGTTTAGGAGCTAAGTTTAGGAGCTTGTTTTGAATTTAGCACATGGAAATGTGTGGGAAGGATAGAATGGCTATGTAATATTTAGCTAGAAATTTATTACATATATTTGGTATGAAATATGCATTGAACTTGACCTAGATTAGTGGAAATAAATAGGAATTAGTTGCAATATTTAATTGCACTAATGGATTAGTCCCACATGTATGGTGTATAGAACATTATTGATACATATATGCAAGAGCTCTGATATGCAATGTGAAGTGAAGGAAGCCAAGACACCCCTTCGTAATTGAGTATGTCAAACTTGGTTGAGGGCTCCCAACCAGTAAATAGGAAGGTCCGCTTGTCCGTGTAAAAGTGTCTAAGACCGGTGTTCCAAACCCAAATTTTGCTCCATCACCTACATTTTCCATGTGTCATAATCCCATTGATCCACTTGGCGAGTGTGCATCCATCCAACTTGCATGCAGTCCCAAATTTTACCTCTTGCCTAAAAATTTCAGCAGGCTATAACTTTTGCAAACGAGATTTGTTTCTTTGCAAACAAGATATCGGCTGAAATTGTCTAGTTTTTATCCACACCATGGAACCGATTTGTAAATGATTCTAATAATATATTAGATTAGTGTTTCTTAATGAGGATTCTTTGGATCATTCCTCCCAACTAAGAAAATTTTGGACCCCAAAATTCAACTTAATTGGTGAATAAGTGAGGCTATTTCTCCCTCGGCTTTCCGGTGTCCATATATTTAGCCTTATTCGGATGCATGCCTTTGAACCCAACACGAAGAAACTCAATATCACCCCTTCACGAAGTTTTGACATTTCTGTCCAAAATGATGTCTTCTTGCAACTCATCTAGATACTTAGGAGCAAAATCATCAATGGAAGGCACTATGTTAGCACCATCATGATCACGCGATCATAGGCGGTTCATATAATCTTAAATTCTCAACATTTACAACTGAGTAGATTTGCATATAAGGAGGTAAATCTAACCGAAAAGCTTTGTTACCAATATTTGGAATGGACCATACTATATAGGTTTAACTTTTTTACCTTCACTGTAAACCTTTCCTTGCTGATGTGAGCCAAACTAAATCACCAAATTTTAATTTTTCATCGAGTTCTATGATTATCATGCCTAGATTTTTACTTAACTTGACTTTTCTCCAATTTTTCATGAACATACTGATGAACCTTTTGTATTCTCTACACAAATATTTTAGCCTTGTCAAAATCACTTGACCCATTTACAACAATTTCTCGTCTATAACATACATCTAAAGGAGAATTAGGTAGATATCCATAACAAGTATAAAATGGAGACTTCAAAGTAGAAGAATGTAAGGCACGATTGTAAGCATGTTGAACATAATAAATATGTTCATACCATAATTTAGGATGTTTACCATAATAGCTCCTAAGAAAATGTACCACTGCGTGGTTTACTGACTTGTTTAACCATCGGTTGTGGATGAAAAACAATACTCTTTTTCAATTTTGTGTCCATTAACCCCCACAATGTTGACCGAAATTCCCAAGAAATCTAGAATCCCAATCAGATATAATTGAAGTAGGCAAACCAAATTGAACCCAAACAAATTGAAAAAATGAATGTGTAGTTCCACGACCAGTTATCTGTTTAGTACATGGAACCAACACACACATTTTGATAAATATGTCCACTACCAAATATAAGTAATCATGTTTTTTTGTCATGGGAAATCCTCCTACAAAGTCCATGGAAAAACTTTCCCAAGGCCTTGTCGGAACAAGAAGAGGAGTGTAAAGTCCTAATTTCCTGTTACTTGGCTTGCTTGTGGCACAAAGAACACAACCCTTAATATACTTGGTTACATGTTCTTGCATTCTAGGCCAATAACAATATTTATGTAAATGTGAAATTGTCTTACTAACACCAAAATTCCCAGAAATAAGAGAAGTATGTGCTTCCCTAATCATGTGCACACGTTCATTTTCTAGAATGCAAAGTTTACCAGAATGATATAACAATCCATCATGCAAATGATAATATTTTTCTCCTACTTGTTTCCCACTTATTAGATCCTCATACACTTCTTTAAAGTCTACATCATCAACATATTGTTCCTTATAACTAAGATGAGCCAAAGAACTATGTTGTAAAAGAATAGATGCAACTACTATTGGAGGTCTAGATAACATGTCTACAACCTTGTTTTGTATACCTTTTTTATACCTGATCACGAGATGAAACTGTCTGCAAGAATCCCATCCAACAAAAATTTCTAGACTGTTGTAGCTTTGTTTGTGTTTACAAATACTAAAGGGGCTGATGATTGGTATGTATGATTGTTTCCTTTCCCATTAAGTAATGCTTCCATTTTTTTACACTCTGCACCAAAGCATACAACTCTTTATCATAAGTTGGATAATTTCTTACCGCACTTGTGAAGGTTTCTGAATGGTAACACACTGGTCATTTTTTTTGCATCAAAACTACCCACATTGCATAGTCACTAGCTATTGTCTCAATCTAAAATAAATGTTGAAAATATGGAAGTGCAAGATCGAGTGGTACTTATTATCTCTTTCAAGGTATCAAAGGATTTTACGGTGTTTTCCTCCCCACTTAAAGTCATGTTTAACACTTGTCAAAGCATGCAAATGAGATGCAATATATGAGAAGTTAGCAATAAATTTTCTCCAGTACTGAACTGCACCTAGAAAATTTCTAACTTTCGTCACATTAGTGGTTCTAGGCCATTTTACAATAACCTCTTTTTTAGCAGGATCAATTCTTAATTCTCCATTTCCTACAACATAACCCAAGTAAATTAAAGATGTTTTCCCAAATTCTCATTTTGACATCTTCAAATACAATTTCTCTCTTCTTAATGCATCTAAGACTTTTTGTATGTGTTTAACATGTTCATCCCATGACTTACATTGAATACATGAATATAATCCAAGTAAACAATAATGAAATAATCAATGAATGGTCTAAAAATATCATTCATAACTCTCATGAATGTTTCGGTGCATTGCATCAGACAAACAAAAAGGCATCACTAATCATTCAAACAATCCTGTTTCATTTTAAAAGCAATTTTCCAAACATCACCTTATGCAAATCTTACTTGGTGATAACCATTTCTTAATCTAACTTATTGAAATAAATTGCATTCTTTAATTGATCCGAGTAAATCATCTCATTCTAGGAAGAGGGTAACGATTCTTTACAAAGTAATCTTGTTTAAAGCACGAAAGTCAAAACACATTATCCAAGTGCCATCCTTCTTAGGAACCAATATAATTAGTGAACCACATGGGGATGTGTTAGGAAATAAGAGATAAAATATGTGGAATAATCCCTTACAGAATCGCAACAGTAGAAACTAATATGCAGAAAATATTACAGATCTCAAATAAAAGTGCAAAATAAATAACACAACACAGAGAGACAAGATTTAACGTGGTTCACCCAATTTGGGCTACGTCCACCAAGAATCACTTGCTCAGATTTTATTACAAGCCTCCACTCTCTCAATACAATACCCATATCCGTTTGGAGCTATGCTCAACAAACTCTACAAAATTCACACCAATTCAAAACACATATGCAATACATTTTCTTGTCTATCTATCATATGCATAAGACCATATAAATAGACAATTGCTTAAGTAGTTTGATACAAAACCGTGGGTATCAAAACCATGGGCAAAAAAATGTGGGTATCAAAACAATGGGTACCGAAAAACCATGGGCCCAAAAACAGCCCATAACGGTTACCCATTACCCATGGGTTAATAAACCACCCATGAAAATTTTCTTTGGGGGCTTCACCCCTGAGCCCCCATCGATCGGGGGCTTCACCCCGAACCCCCTTGACCCGCTCACTAGCGAGTGGACCGCCATAAAAATACCCAAGTGTAACACATAGAAGGTGTACCACACTCTAAAATGAAAACAAGCTCCACAAACATAACAGGATGTACTTGGATGAATTATACCTTGAGCCAAAAGTTCCATTACCTGTCTCTTGAATTCCTCATTCTCTACTACTGACAATCTATACATTCTAATATTGGGAAGAGGTGCATCTTGAATCAATTGTATCTCATGTTGAACCCCTCTTTTGGGAGGTAGACCTTGTGGATCCTGAAAAACATCATCAAAATTAGAAACAATTTTTACCAATTCATTCTTATGTTTTGGATCACAATCCTTGAAATCCATCTCATGTTATTTCTCTTTGGCTTTGACCACCATGAGTACAAATTTTTTTCTTGAGTTTACAAGCCTTTTCATTTGACCTGCAGTAACCAAGGATAGATTTCTCTTTTCACGGTGAGCTCTAACAATAAACTCAATTCCATCCTTTACAAGAAAATATTTATTTTCTTCCCTATAGAACATTTCTTTACAATCATACAAGTAAGGACTTCCCAAAACCACCCGAAAACTATCTAAAGGAACTACATCCAATTCAACCTCATCTATAAACTTGTATGTAAAGGAAAATCTGAAAGTACAAGTTTTAGTTACCTGTAGTTTTACATCATCACAAACCTAGCCCAAAGGATAAAGCTTAGAATGCGGTTTAGTTTTGAGTTCTAATTTCTTTACAATATCCTCAGAAATTAGATTAGCTTGAGATCCACTATCAAAAAGAGTATCAATTTTTGTATGTTTTGAAATTAGTCTAATGTGGAAAATCTCATTCCTTTTCTTATCATCATGTATATTTTGTTTACTCGAAGACGATGCAACATTTGTAGTACTATTGTTAGAAATTGAAAGAGTTGATTTACCCTGAAAACTCATAGTTGTGATCTTGGTTTCATCACTGAATCGACCTAGGATCATGAGCTGTAGTGTTTTTCTTTTCTTTTCCTTTCCTTTCTTAACCATCCATTTAGGTTTCGATTCGGATGTAATTTCCAACATTTAGACTCATCATGGTTCTTTTTACAATGATTGCAAAATAGTTTTTCATCTTCGTTCTTAACACTAGAGTTTTTATTATGCTTACCCATTCCTTTTCCATTATATTTCTTGTTCTTTTGTTTAAAAGAAGAGGAAGAGGAATCCTTTGTCATTTTCCCTCATACTTCCAAATGGGTTGCTTGAACACACACTGCATTAAGATTAGTAGGACCTAAAACAATGATCATATGCCTTAGCTAACTATGCAATCCACCAATATATTTAAGCAATGTTTCTTGTGTGTTTAGGGAAATTCCAATAATTAGAGCCATTTTTCTAAATTCTTGTGTGTAGTCTTGAAAACTTTTTCCCTTAGCTTGTCTTAATGTTTTCCAATCCATCATAGATTGTTTTTATAACCAAGAGAATAAAATTGTTGCCTAAGAATTGAAGCAAATTCAGACCTAGAAGTGATTTCTTTACCTTTGGTTTCTTCCACCTCCTGAAGCTTACTCTCCCACCAAATTACTGTGTTGTGCCACTCATTAGAAGAGTTTCTAGATGAATTTTTTCTTCATCATTCCTTATTCTCACGAACCCCGTAATATAATTCTATTTGCTTGATCCAATTATCCAACTTCTCTACATTTAGCTCTCTAGTATACATTGGAAATTCAAACTTGATATCTAACTTTAATGAAGGAAAATCATATTTTAAAGGTTCACCTTTAGGAATATCAGAACTAGAGATTTCTTCTTTCTTACCTCCTCTAGTTCCCTTTTCTCTTTGTCTATCTTGGTACATTTCCTCCAACATTTCCTTCATTTGTAGGAATGATTGACGAAAGTCTTCTTCCTCTCGATCCGCCATTGTAGGACTTCGAGATCGTCTTGTACCAATTTCGGGATCCCCTTCTACTAGCTCTCCTTCACCCTTCTTAGACTGGGACCTTGTTAACATCTAACACAACAAAAAATTGCAATCCAAAACCATTAATCTAAACAAAAACCTGCTCTAATACCAGTGATCTAAAATTCAATTTTAACTAGCAATTTTATAAACCATAGATTTTGCTTTGTATTGATTTTTTTATTTAAATTGAGCATTATATCCTTTTTTATTTTTAATAAAAGAATTAAAACTGAATTTATAGTGTAAAAACAAAAAATAAAGAGCGAATCACCAAGAATTTGACACAAGAATTGATAACTGAGTTCGACACTTGTGGCCTACGTCTATGGGTCTTGTTGAATGGGACCAGTCTATTAAAGTATTGAACATAAATACATACAGATATTTATACAATAATGTGATGTTCTCATCACATTCCTATGCTAAAAATAATAGGTGTCACTTTTTACTTCATCTCAAAATTCCATCTCAAGCTCAAGTTATGAGCAAAACAATAACACTGATCACTTTCCAATGTCCATACTAGTAAAACAAAGCTCCTTTTATAATGTTTCCAAAGGCATGGCACAATGGTCAAAGCCTTATCCTTTTACCCAAGAAGCCCAGGTTCAAATCCCATTCCATGTGGGGCACATTTTGTATAGGGATAAGATCCCACATTCATGGCACATTTGGAGGAGAGAGGGTTTAAGTATGGGCGGCCTAGAGATATGCATTGGCTATTGATAGCCATTTGACTTGGTCCACCTTGGTTTAGGCACTAAGTTTGGGCACTTGGTTTGAATTTAGTACATGGAAATGTATGGGAAGGATAGAATGGTTATGCTAATGTTTAGCTAGAAATTTATTACATATATTTGGTATGAAATATGCGTTGAATTTGACCTAGATTAGTGGAAATAAATAGGAATTAGTTGCAATATTTAATTACACTAATGGATTAGTCCCACATGTATGGTGTATAGAACATTATTGATACATATATGCAAGAGATATGATATGCAATGTGAAGTGAAGGAGGCCAAGACACCCCTCTGTAATTGAGTGTGTTGAACCTGGTGAGGGCCCCCAACCAGTAAATAGCGGGGTCCACCTGTCCGTGTATGAGTGTCCAAGACTGGTGTTCCAAACCCAAATTTTTCTCCCACATGTCATAATCCCATTGATCCACTTGGTGAGCATGCATCCATCCAACTTGCACACAATCCCAAATTTTTCCAATTGCCCGAAAATTTCAGTGGGCTATAAATTTTACAAACGAGCTGTTTCCTGCAAACAAGATATCGATGGAATTGTATGATTTTTTTCCACACCATGGAACTGATCATTGTAACATATTTTGAGAAGATCTTAGATCAGTGTTTCTCAGTGAGGATCCTCAGGATCAATCATGGTCACATATAATCTTCTGAGAATCCCATGTAGTCTAAAAATATCATCCAAGTACACCCATGCCCTTTGCACTAGTTGTATAGGTGGTCTTCACTAGAGAAAAATGAGCCACTTTCTTCAATTTATCAACCATGACCATAATGACATCATGGTGATATCTCGACATCGGTAGCCCCACTATGAAATCCATGGAAATGGTGTCCTATTTCCACTCCGGTTTGGCATGTGGGTAAATAAGGCCAGCTGGGTGCTAATGCTCAACCTTCACCCTCTGAAACTCAAAACATTGAGACAAAAAGAAATCCATGTCTCTCTGAAGTCCTCTCCAATTATACAACTATCTCAAAGTGGTGTGTATTTTCTTCACCCCTAAATGGGCTGAATACGGTAGACGATGTGCCTCAATAAGGATGTCCTGATGCAAACCTACATCTCTAGGTATATAAATCTGCCCTCTGTTCCAAAGAAGTAAATCTAAATCTAAGGTGAATCCATAAAAATTCCCTTTAAGGGGTATCTACGACTCAATCTTTGCTCGAACTGAAAGGTAGAAGTTGTCATGTGGGAGTTGTTGTAAGATCCTAGTCCTCAAGTCTGTACCAATTGTGTAGCCATAACCAAATATATCTGTCAACTTAAAGCCTATGTAACTACATTCTCCTTCCCTTTTATCCACTCTATCTCCATTTCATACTCAAAAAGCAACTCCATCCAACATCGTTGACGGGTGTTTAGATTGGGCTCCGTGATGAGGTGTCGTAAGCTCAAATGGTTTGTCCAGAGAATAAACATCCTACCTAGAAGTCAATTCTGCCATCAAACCAAGGGATGAATGACTGCCGCAAGCTCAAGGTCATGGGTTAGATAACTAAGCTTGTGATCCTTGAGTTTACAATAATCAAAAGTTACTACTTGGTCATCCTGCATCAATACACCTTTGAACCATGCCAACGAAGCATCGGTGTAAACAAAGAAATCTCCCAGTGGATCTAGAACTACTAGAATAGGTGCTTTCGTAAGGCATTCCTTCAACATCACGAAGGCCTGCTCATATCTATCTATCCAATCAAACTTCTTCCCTTTCTGCTAAAGGGAAGTAATGGGATAGGCAATCTATGAAAAGTCTGAATAAATCTCTCCTGTAAGAACTCTGCTAATCCCATGAAAATGCACACCTCTTTCACATTGGTTGGTACTAGAAAATCAATGATGGCTCGATATTTGAAGCATCAACATCGATACTTTATCCATAAATAATTTGGCCTAGATATTGAACCTCCGAAGTGAAAGAATACACACTTCTCCGTGTACCCGTAAAGGTGCTTCTTTCGAAGACATTGCATAACCTAGCGAAGGCGCTCCTTGTGCTCCTCACGTGTGTGTGAGTATATCAATATGTCATCAAGAAATATTAGCATGAATCGGTCCAAAATTTTCCTTAATACCTCATTCATCAAACTCTTAAACATTGTGGGGGCATTCGTCAAACCAAATGGCACAACTGTGAACTCATAATGGCCATATCTTGTATGGAAAGTTGTCTTATGGATATCTGTTTCTTTGATACTTAACTCGATGATATCCCGAATTCAAATCTTTGTTTGAGAATGTTGTATCCCCCTTCATCTGATCAAATAAATCATCAATGTGTGGAAGGGGGTAACGATTCTTGATTGTTACTTTGTTCAGCTATCTGTAGTCAATACAGATGCAAGGATCCGTCCTTCTTCTTCACAAAAATCACTAGTGCACCCCAAGGAGATACACTAGGGTGTATTAGGTTATTCTCAAGAATGCTCTCTAGCTACAACTTGTGCTCACAAAGCTTATGGGTGGTAATTTTTGTATGGCATGCGAGAGATAGGCTCCGCTCCAAGAACCAAATCAATGTGAAAATATATCTCACATGGGGGAGGTTATCGAGTAACTAACTAGGAAAGATATCAGAAAATGCCCTCAAAATAGGATGATCATCAAGAAATGATCCACAAGAATCATCCTCGAATGGTCACTAACTATGATATCATACATCAGCAACCTCACCAAGCACACCGCTTAAGCTGCATAGTGGATATGGTGCGAATAGAGGTGGGTCTCCTCACTCCAACTATCACTTCCTCTAAACCCAAATCATCAGCACAAGTGATTACCTTATTGTGATCCACTCTACCTCTGTGTGTCGAGAGCCAATCCATGCCTAAAATTACCCCATAAGATCCCAAAGGAAGGATGTGAAGATCCAAGGTCAAGGTGAAGGGTCTAGGTCGACTAAAAACTCCTTCACTAAGGATTCCACTATGAGCTTGGCACCAAAATCCATCTCAACATCTCAACTAAGTCCATGCCTAATTGTCACCATCCTACATCGATCAACTAATGACGGTGCATAATCAAACAATATAGGGGTAGAAATACCACTAATGCTACATGTGGTCTCAATGAATGTGCCTTTGGTGCTCTTCTTGGTGGTTCTCAATTGCTGCATAAATATGGTGGTTGCGTCCCATGTCACCCACTCGTAGGCTCTAAAATAGGTGCCTTACCCTGATTAATGGGGTTTTGAGACACTCCTCCAATTGTGCCCAGTACTCCACATTTGTAACAACTACTAGGTCCCCTCCTTTGGGAAGAAACCCTTCTTGTTCCCCTAATGTCTATGATGTTGTTTCAGACAACCCGGATATAGACTGATATTGTGGTGGTGAACGTACTCCAACTAACTAAACTCATGGTGAAACTTGTGTCTAATGGGTCCCTAAGTTGAAGGTCCCATACCTGCATCCTCTCTAAGCATCATGACATTGTGGGGGTCTAAAGGGTGGTCGATTTTATTTTTGCTACTGGTGTGCCTATTGTGGCAGTCTAAAAGATGATTATATTGAACTTTACCTACCATGAAAGGAGGAGATTATGCCCTCGACCTACTATATTGCATCTATTAGATGTGACTCCTAACCCTATCTATGGCCTCTTGAGACTTCCCTTTATTTTCTTCGGCAATATAGGCCTTCTCAAAGCATCCTCTACTAGTGTCTGCAGACAATGCATGTGCACTTCCCATCCCAAGTCCAAGTTCAGGCCTCGATGAACCAAAGTGCACTCAAACCTACTCATCCTACATACAATACACATATTGTAGTAAATCCAATAATCGACTCTAATACTAAAAAGCTGTCATAGATGTTTGACAAAGGTCATGGAACTCGTCGATCCTTTCTTGGATAAACCTTACGGATAGGCATCGGCTCCTAAATCTATCCTCGAAAATCTCATAAGTCACGGTCTCATAATCTATATGGAGCTTCTACTCCTCATTCCTCCACCGGACTGGATCCATCTCTAAGAAGGTGGATAGAAACACAAGCTTTGTGTTGTTGATACATGGGCATAACTTGAAGCATCTGCCCGAGCTCACTAACCAAACCTCTTCCTGGAAGCCTCATGTATCTCCGAAAAATGTTTTGGGTGAAGCTTAAAGATCTCCCCGATGTGATTCACTTTGCAGATGTTTTTCGGCCTCTAGGTCTATCCATGTGATCATCTCTCAGTCTAGGGATCCTAACACTATCTATGTGTACTCGCTGATGTGAGTTTTGTCTGAATGAATCCATATGGGAGTTATGTATTCTATGCTCCTGTTGTGTCGAGAAGGGGCATGAGCCTCCACTAATGGATCTCTATCATGCCGAATAGGTCATCCTCCAAGAAAACCTTCGCATATAGCAGAATTAATGTCTTGTAACATATGTAGGATATACGGAAATATATCCACATTTGTCTATTTGGAGCGGTGGCATGTCTAGCTCCACATGGAAGAATCCATCATCTTGTCCGCACCTCCTACAAAAACCAAGACGAGAATTAGTTCTTCATCATCTAGGTTCATTTTGAGTTTTCTACATTTTCTATGTTTTAATAATATCAGACAGTGTTGTGTATTCTAGGTGTAAGTAATACTAAGTATTCTTATTGAGTTTCATGTTAGCCCAAAGTCCAAGTGTTGAACCTACGACTATGATACCAAGTGTACACCCACAAAAATGACACCTAAAACCCTATAGCAAAACACATTAATTGTCTAGGAAGATTATGATAGATTTTTTTTGTTTTAATAATAGGTAAGTAACATTACTTGTATCAATTTTAGATCTTGAGAAAACATCCTTTAGAGAAATAAATTTTAATTAAATGAATATTATTAATTATAACTCACCATTACTTTATGGTTTTTAAGGTCTTCTACTTTCTCTATTTGATTTATTCAAATTAGCCTTACTAATGAATATTTAATACTTGCTCATGGAAACTTGCTCATGGAGGTCCAAGCTATTCCCTCAATCCACAGGGGTGTTTATTGCCCTTTCCTCCATACGGGATGAAGAAGTATTTTTAAAATTCGCATTGATGTCCCAGAATCTGTGATTGAGAAGGCCAAGTCCAGGTTTCCCTTTGCACTAATTGGAGCTTTTGCAGGCTATCGTCCAAATATCGATGCTGTCCGCAAATGGTGCGGACGGAAATGGGGCTGCTGGGTTGATATCATCGCTCTTCCCAACCACGCCCTTTTGTTCAATTTTTCTAAGGAAGATGAGATGATTAAGGTTCTCGACGCTGCTCCTTGGATGTTTGGAAGAACTGCCCTGCATCTGAAGCGATGGAAGCCAGGGGTCTCTCTTCAAATCAAGGAATTGCCCATTTGGATATCTCTGCTTGCTCTTCCAGTGGAATTTTGGGAGGACGAAGTCCTTATTGGCATAGCAGCTTCAATGGGAGAGCTAATATCCTTGGAACCTGCAACAAAAGCCAGAAGCAGGCTTGTAAGAGCACGACTATGTGTTAGCATGGAGGTGGGGGCTGTTCTCCCAAAGAATATCATTCTTTCTTCTCCCACGGGCCGTCTTGTGCAGAACATCATCCCTGAAGACCACGGTTTGGTCTGTCCCAAATGTTGGAAGGTCAACTTCCAAGCCAAACTATGCAAGTGCTCCACGGAGACAGTGGATGAAATAGACAGGAAAAACAGCAGAGAGGAGGTGCGGGTCATCGGAGAGAGAGATCACCCCATGATGCGCACAGGAGACTGCAACAATGGTGAAACTAACCCGTCGAAATGGCTCTGCTCGCGGCATTGCATGGCGACCTCTCTGCTCATGGGACAGGCTGCTACGGCGTGGAAGACGCGGGAAATTCCATTCAAAACTGTTCACGAGTCAAACAAAGTAGATAGTGAATCTTCCGAATGGGAGATAAGGTGAGAGACAAATGTAAATGCGGTAGAATTGGAGACTACTACGAGGGAAGTGAACCGACAAAGAAAATCTATGAAAGATCATAAACAAAGACCTTTAAATGCAGATTTGAACCGTAGCAGAAGGAAGATAGACAGTACAAGTGAAATGATTTCATTATTGACTTCGGAGGCGAGGGTTTCAAATTCTGTCTCACCCATATTAAAAGGAAATTTAGAGGTGGTTCTCAACGTGGATGTGAAAACAAGGGTTATTTGAGCACCTCGATTGTTTGTAGGAAATCTTTCAACGGTTTTCGTGGAGGGGGTGCGCGCCGAGGCACTTAGGATGGATGTAATTGTTCTCATCGGCGTTGTTTCTTTGTTGTTTTCTTGCTGGGTTTTACGGGTTTTAGTGTTGTCTTTGGTAGGTTTTCTTCCTACTTGCGTCCTTGTTGTTTTTGACCTTTTGTTCTTTTGCTCGCTTGGGCACATCCGGCTAAACGAGCCTTCTTCTGCACAACGGTATAGTCCCTTTCAAAAACTATTTGCCAATAATTAAAAAAATATTTAATACCTCCTAAATTTCATTATTAAATTAATAAGCAAGATTAACTAAATTTCATAACCTTCTTATTTCTAATTGGCCCCAATTACCTATTGCACATGTAAATTAATTATTTAATTTTCTTTCCCAAAATTCCTACCCAAAAAAGTATGGTTAATCCTCTACCACCAGATTGTTTCATTTTAGACCACTAGATCTAGGTTCACACTACAACCCTACATCCTTAAGAATTTATTTAAGTTCCCCTTTAGCCCAAATTTCCTTAATTTCATTTGCAGGTTTGAGCACGGAGGCCATGGACGGTTGTTCACCATTTTCTCCCCTTTTCATTTCATTTGCATTGCTTGTTCTAGAGCTGCTTTTACATTTTATTTTGTTCTAGTTTTCTACATTTGGGAAAAACCCATTTGTTCATACAAGGAGTCTATGCTTCCACACACACACACACAAATATATATGTATATGCAAGTATATAACCTTGGGTCAAGATAGTTTTATATCCACATTTAATAGTTTCTATTCAAACCTTCCTTTTAAAGTTAAATGATGGCTCAAGAAAATATTATAGAAACCAATGTCAGTAAGGTGACTTGATCTAGGTCACATAGTGCTACCAATGCTGGTTATCCTACCGATGCTTTGGTTCTAGGTTATTTTGCTTATTTTAAAAAAAAAACATTTAGATGGTTGAGTTGTTAAAAAGCTAGTCTGAGATTAATGTACAGAAGATACTATGTTCTAACCCCATGCCTCTACCATTTTAGATGTCTGAAAAGGAATATGGTAAGTAGGTTAAATATTATCAGTTTTAAGTACATACACAGACACCAATGTCGGTCATCCATAAACCAATGTCAAGTATGAGAGCAACGATGTCAAATTTGATAAAATGCCATAAGGAGATCACATTTTATCGAAAGGATCTATGAGTTAAATATTATTAATGTTAAACAATGTACACGATCTGTAAAATCATTTGTAGTACGTAAGATTGATTAAAAATTATAGTTTAGTTATGAAATTTATTTCTAGTTTTAGCAGGAGACGATGATGTCAATTGAAACCTGCCGGCGTCGGTCACTCAACCGACGTCGGTTAATGTGTAGGAACAAAATGTTCATAATGATGAATACAAGGAATCTTTAAATATTTATTTGTTCATTCATACCACTTAGTGCATAATTCAATCAATTACAACTTAACAACATTACATAATTCCAAAATCTCCATCTAAATAAGATGTCCTTTCTTTTACATTTCCATTTCAACATAAAATTTACACAAGTCAAGAAAATGAATTTATTTTTTTCTCCTTAATTTTTGTTCTACATCATCCACTTTATTTCAACTATTTTTACAATCATACTTTTTACAACTTAAAGAGAAAACCTTCCTTTTCTTTTCTTACAATAACATAGTCTTTCCCAATAATACAAAATTACTACACAATACTACTCTATCTCTTTCCAAGGATCATATTTCTCATTTTACAAACACATAGTTCTTCCTTCCAACAAATTGTAAGAGTAAATTACAAGGCTTCAACTTCAATATTACAATAATGGTAACAATACAAAATGATCATTGGCTTTAATAAAAATAGTTCCTCCAATCTTCATCTCTTTTCAACTTGGTATCAATACAAAGAAAGAGGGTAAAGGTAACGCTCTCATCCCAGCATTTAATCCAATAAGACGAGAATCCTTCCTCCTTATTGGCCCCCGAGCCCCAAACAAAGAAGAATGAGGAATGTTTTGCAACTTGACAATTCCACACAATGATGGCTTCCACAATTACACAAACTCAATATTTACACATTCAACACTATATTCACATTCCAACATAGTTTCCAAGCAAGATTCACAAGTAATTTCCATCATTTTCCTTTCAAAACAACACAATAAACACATGTATTTTTACAAACACAAAGGCTCATAAACAAGCCAAAATAGAGACAAGAACATGGAGGCTTTTCCTTGTGCCTCCCAAGTTAGAAGAGAGTTCACCCAAAACCTCCAAGTGCACTATCAAAAATTCTCACAACACTTATTTATCCCTTTTGCCTATGTAAATAACATGTGAAAACCATTTTCCTCAACATAGGTAGAGCTCTCTCTCCCACACTCCCTCCACATTTCCTTACTATCTCCCTTTTTCCTCCACAAAATCACTCCACTTATTTCTCCCACACCATCCTAAGGTAATCTACCCATTCCCAACAAGAAACACACAATAAAACATACACCATTTTAACTATAACATACAACATAAAAACAAGGGATGGAGATCCTACCTCTCCATGCAAGCTTCCAAAACTTGAATCCACAATCCTTAGCCCTTCCAAAGCAAGTAAGCAACAAAGAAATCCCTTCAAGCTCCAAGAAAAACTCTCAAAAACTCTCCTCTCCAAAATGCAAGTAAGTCCCCCAAAGAAAGAGTAACCCCAAACCAAACTAAACACAAGCATAAAAGGGAAGAGGGAAGAGGAGGGTGAGGTGGCTCCATGTAGGATGCCACATCACTCTTTTCAAATCCACATCAACCACTCACACACCAAACCCAAGGGAATAATTTTGGGATAAGGATAAGACATAACAAAATGTGCACACATGCTCAAGTTTCACATTCAAGATAATTAATTTTAGGGGCTCAAGGTAGGAGTGCACTAAATGCCTCTTTTTCATTAAAATATCATGCCTAGGGTCTAAATATGACCCCTCAAGTCATAGGTATTGATGGGAAAGTGAAATAAAGAGTGGGGACAAGTTATTCTTGTCCCACATGCCTTTTACACTAGGCTCAAGGCCCAAATTCGAGTTTTAGAGCCAAGAGTGACACACATACACATGAAATAAAATATTCAAGCAAGAGAGAGAAAGAGATAAGGCATATTCCCTAGAATCTCTAACCCTCCCAAATGTCATTTTCCTAAATTACATTAATTTATCAAGTTTAATCAACATGATTTGTGAATTTTAATTAACACTAATAAAGGTGACTCACAATGCAAAAATATAATTTTACCCACAAAATAAATCAACATAATAGAAAAAGCAACAACATTTTCCTACAATAAGTTACATGCACAACAAATTCCATCATTTAAAATAAATAAATGAAATAAACACATTACACCCATGGCCACATAAATGAGATTACCCCCATGGGAAATCTTCTATCTAAGCAAAACAAGAACACCCATCCACACAAATGAGTTTTGTTAATTGGCCATGTTGCAAACACTTGGTAGTTTTCCATGGTTGGTCCCCAATCTCCTTTCGATGTATATCGACATATTGTTCCTGCATCCATAGACAAATACCTCTCTGGCCTTATGGCCACATTAACAATATCGAGAAACAATATAACATAGAAATAGTAATCATTATCTACATTTACGCATTTCTAGCAATTATTTAAAACATTGAAACCATCTTAATTACAGGCAATTCATACATCACCAAAATCATAAGGTTAGCTCAATCATCCAAATGTAATCACGATTAGAATCCATAACGTCAACATATAATAAACAAGCAATAGTCATCATCTATCAATGTCTGCTAAAACAAGATCCGATCATAATGTCCATCTACAAATCAAGAATACCGAAGTGATGTCCATGTCTAAACAATAGTACTCAAAATCATAATATAATAGTCGAATGTCGAGTCTCTATTCAGTCCATAATAAAACCATGATGAAAATAGTGTCGCAGAGAGGTGGGCATTACATCATCATCATCATTATCATCATCGTCATCATCATCATCATCACCGTGATCGCCATGTTGTTAATTATTGTAATTATCATCATTACAATATTCATCCTCATCATGATCTTCGTTGTCATCGTCATCATCATCATCATCATTCTCACGATCATCATCATCATCATATTCATCATTATCATTGTCATCTTTATCATCGTTGTGATCGTCATCATCATTGTTTTTTCATCATCATGATCGTCAATACTCACCATCATTGACACAATCATCATCGCCGCCGTTGACATTATCATGATGATGACGATGTTTACAATGATAATGAAAATGATTATGATGAGAATGATGAAGGTGACAATGATGATTTGGGAGTTGATTCCAACTCAAATCAAGAATAGAGTTATAATTTACCACCGTCCGTGCGGTTGGCCATAAACAAATTATAAATTAAAACTATAGGCGTGTGCGGATCATTATCAAAATCATCCCGTTGGCAAGGTAGAAACATTTAATAAATATTTTATTTTTGTTGCATGCACACTTCCTCATTCCCGCATCCCCGCTGGCAATTTTTTTTAGTATTATTGTTTTTATTTCACACAAAAGAAGACACGGGCACAACATCGGGAAAATGCACCTTTGAATATATGTAAATGTATATGCCTCTCAAGCATAATTAGTAGGAGACTTACTTTCATTACAAACTTGTCTATTAATATATATAAATAAAATTATATTACTAAATCTTCACAAATAACATAAATAAATACAATAATAATTTACGTATTTTAAATATTTTTATAATTTAAAAAATTAAATTAATGCATATAGAAACTAATAATTGTAACAACAAATATTACGTAATAAATTAATATTTTCAATTTCACATAATTAATACAATTTAGTTATTTTTATAAGAACATATCTATTAGTGTTTTTAATGCAATGTCAATTATTATTCAATTTATTTTTAATGATGAATAATATTAGATAATAATCCGGATAACTTTATAATTCTAAAGTTGACAACAATTATTTCATAATTATATATATAAAAAATTACTAATTAATAAAATATCATAAAAGAAAACAAAATATAAAACTAACCTTTAACGTAGAACAACACATTATAAATATAAGTTAAAAGTATACTTTAGATGTCCAATTTTAGTTGAAAAACAACCTTTCAAATAGCAAACAATAATGGTGTGATTTAATTATAGCCCCTTTTGCACTTTTTATTGTGCAAAGTTTTTTTTTAATTGAAAATAAACATATTGAACCCAACAATTTTATTGACAAATTGTCTATTGATATAAAAATGTAGGTTTAATTTAATATTTATGGAAATAGAAAAAGCTCCTTTCATTTAAGATATATAAATGAATAATTCAGGATGAAATATTCGGAGGTACTCTTAAATTTATTGAAAAAAATGTATGGAAGTATTTTAAGGTTAAATGGAGTGCTTGGTAGGTTTTCAAGGCGAGGTTATAGACTTGTGAGATTTGATCTTGACTCGATTAATTTGTAAATGTAACTCCACATCAAAATACGAAACGCGAATATTTAATAAAGCACTTACAATTTTTCTCTCGATATATGATAGCCTTTCTCAAACTGAAATTTTAGACTTGGTGGCATAAACATGGCAGTTAGGGCACCAGTTGTGCGCTATCCAGGCATCTTTCATGAGGTCACGATATGCGGAATCATGCCAATTGTGATATTGATCACAGATGACGAATATGGCCCGCGCACCAGCTGTGGTTGGTACACCCTCCTCCACTTCACAAGATGCGTGCAAAACAATGTAAAAGGGCAAAAGCTTTTATGATAATCATTGCAAAATGTGTTTAATACTTGGGGCTCACAGGAAATCCTTCACAGTATTCTCGCTGGTTTAACATGGCTCTCGCAGCTCTGTCCACAGCCTTTTCCTTCCTCAAAGCAATGATAAATATGAAGGAACTGGTGGCGACGGGGCAAGCAGGGGATGGGCGAGAGAGCATTACTCGAGCATGTCCTCGCAACTGCTGAAGAGGGAAATCCTCTCTCCGTTTTGAATGCAATGGACAAATATGCAAAGACCGCTAGCTGGTTCATGAACATCGGCGACGACAAGGGCCCCATTTTAGATAATGCCCTCCAGAAATACAACCCAAAAACAGTTCTGGAGATTGGCACCTACTGCGGCTATTCTGCTGTGAGAATTGCATCGCAGTTGCAGAGGAAAGGCAGTAAGCTTCTCGCTTTCGAGATGAGCCCCAACAACTGCGACATCGCCAGGCGAATTATCGACCATGCAGGTACCGGTACTATAGTAATACCCTCATAATACTGTATATTGAAGATGTATATAAAATGTGTATGTTAAATTATTATCTTGCCAGGGCTTTCCTCGAAGGTGGATGTGGTGGAAGGAAAATTCAACGAACGTGTGGATGTGGCAAAAGGATTTCTGGAGGAGATGAAGGTCCCTTGTTTTGATTTTGTTTTCCTGGATCACTGGAAAGACCGCTACTTGCCAGACTATCTTCTGTTGAAGGAAAATGGAATGATGGGGAATGGAACTGGGATATGTGCAGACAATATGGGGATTGTATTGGGTCCGGCAGATTTCAGGAAATATATGAAAGCGCATCCGGAAGAGCTCGAGTTCTTCGAATATAAAAGCAATGCTGAGTACCTGTGGTGGCTCCCGGACAGCGTCGTTGTTTCTACTTTTAAACTCTCCCCTCAGTCATGAAATAGATAGATTAAATATTTAGAAAGCCCTTACTTAGATCCACGGAAATGTAGACTTTTCTGCGAATGGCTCTTATATATTATCTTGGTTTCCGGTTTGGATTTTAATTGTATATCTCACTACGACTGCGAATCTAAGGGCAATTTTATTTCATTTTTAAAAAGACAGTCGAACAAAAAAATGATAAATATGAAAAAAAAAAAAAATAAGGACTCATTGCTAAAAATCTTCAAAACAATATTCAAAATGAAAATAATAATAAATAACATAATTTTTAAGATCCTGCATTTTTATATCTTACCATTGAAATATACCAAGTGTGATGTGTGCGATGTTAACGCCGAAACAGACATATTGCTGAGCGGAAAAGGAAATTGAAATGGAGAACAAAGCACCGTAGTTCGATCGAATTCGACGATGAGAAATAAAGGCAAACCAGGCAGGCAGAACAAATTTTCGTAAAAAGTGTCGATGATAGACTTAATAACATCATTTACAAGACAAGTTTGAACGCATAAATTTATGGAAAGCAAGAATTTCTAGTTGACGCAGAGAAAAATGTAATGTTGCAATTGATCCATAATCAGCCTATCATGAGTCAATATGGTCGGTTGCTCTTAAAAAGAACTTGTCTTTCATCTTTCTTAATGCGCAAGCTCTACGTTCGTTCCTAGCGCGTAATCGCCATGACCCGTTCAAAAGAATTCCTGCTTAGAGGACTGTGTTTGTGGACTTCACACCACCTCTATCAGTTCGCCGCCGCCGCTATATCCTCGCCGCTCTAAGTCAAACATATTCTTCTTTGTTTCTCTTTCTGCAACATTTGCATGCTCAGGTTTAAGGTGGTTTTTGGGATATTCAAAAATCGGATGACTCGAGCTTGCCATTAAACAGGCCTTGGATGTGACAGTGCTCAAGTAATTTGCTTGTTCTTTGTGATGAGGAGTGTTCGAAATGTGTGATCTTCAAAGGTATATTTTGATTCAAAATTTCATATTACACAAAGTTGTTGATGTTAAATAAAGGGTTCAAAATATTAGAGAAAGCTCTCTATTTAAATAAGTTAAGCTAAAGTTTTAGGTTCCTAGGAAACCACACAAGGCCCTCTTACGGGTATAAGTGGATTTAAACTTTATCCTTCACTCTTTTCTTGTATATGTTCCAATTTCTTTACCTCTTAAGGTTTGAAGCTTTGCAACCAACCTCACGAATAAATAGACCCTTGCCTTTACACCTATTTCTTCAATAATTATATAGGGAAATATATACAAGGATGTATTTATTGTTAATAATATTACATAGTTATCAAGAAACTTGATTGTCTTGTACTTACATTTTCTGGTGACGAGTTTTTATACAATATAGACATGCCCTTATTTATTTACTCATTTACCCTGAAATTATGGTATATTTTTTCTATTCAAAGTTTACAGTATTCTTTTGTCATACCCATGCTTCTTTAACTAAATAATTACCTTAATAATTTACTATAATTCCCTTATTCATTTACTCATTTACCCCAAAACTATGGTGCATTATTCTATTAAAAATTGTTTTCTTTTGTCATACTCCATGCATTTTTCGCTACACAATTCTATAGTGAATTCATGCTTCTTTTACAACACAATTGTATAGTGAATTCAATGCCAAACCTTTGGGTGGAATGGTGAGGTCTAAATTGTTTCTTTTGGTATATGTAGTGGCATGCGGGATGCATAGAGGATGCTTGAGGATTACCAAGGTCATTTAGAAGCATATTTGATATAATTCACGTTTCTTCTATGGTGACCCCATCATTTGCTGCAAGGAGAGTGTTGTAGACTTCATTGTAGCCTCTAATATTAACCAATGTAGTCATTATGGTAATTGAAAATTTGTGCTATTCATTTCTGGTAGGTTTTCACAGTTATATCATCCATGCCGAGTACACAGAAAATCTCTGTATGTTATTATCTATTTGATAAAAATCATAGGTACTAAATCAGTCCTAATATTTATTTGATAAAAATCATAGTTGGTAAATTTGTCCTAATCTATACATGCAGGAAATTATTCTCATTTTAAATGTATATAAGGACCTAAGGACACATTTTAAGTTCACAAGTATAAGATTATGAATAATATTAATGACTCCTTTTATTTATACACTATGATTCTTAAGGTAGCTTAACAACCTCTGCCACTTGTATAGCCTATGCAGCCATCAAAGTGCACTTCATCAGTGGTGTAAATTCCATCCTACACATGCATATCAAACTTGTACAATTGGTGACATTCGTTTTGTTGGCTGCAAAGACTACGTTTCCTCTTGTTTATCAGTTAGTATATGTAAAGGTTTTGTAAATCTTAATCATTATTTTCATTGTTTTGTAAATCGAATCATTATTTTTATTTTGAAGATTGCAGGTTGTAGCCGATCCTATAAAAAAGCAGGAGACATTACATTTATATAGTAGTCATACAACAATCTAACGCATGTGAGTTACTGTTAAATATGTATAGTTATTTAAGTGTGTTAGTTCAACCAGAATGCTCCCTACACTGAATCCTAACAAAATTTAAAAAAATATATGTTTCAAGGTCTGGAAAACCATTTACAGATATGGGAATGGCTAAGGAATTTGGATGTATTATACATTTGTGTCTACCTCGTTGTTTCTACACCGAGTTACTTAAGGTAGCTTTGGAAGCTCCATTCTTTGTTGGAAGAAAAATTTCATGAATTTCATTTACTATTTTCTACGTCAAAGATTGCAATCTCAAAGAAGCCATTCCAAAAAACCAGCCTTTATAAAATTATAAGATTTTATAAATGTATAGTAATTATGTACATGCTTGCAGGTATATGTTAATCAATCTGTTATGTAATTCTTTATTCATGTTGTGGGCACATATTTATCTATACATGTCAAGCACATGTAGCAGATATTATTTGTGTGGGAACAATTTGATCTATCGAATAGGTGCAAGACATGCAAGTATTTGATTCCCACCTTTTAATTTCCAAGATTTCATTCACGTCTACCTCTTACCTATCAAATTAAATGTTTTCCAATCATAAGCCTTGGAGCTATGAAATAAAAAAAATAGCAAGCTTGATTGACAAATAAAATTTACCTTTCAGTAATATATCCAATCATTTGAAGGCCTCAATTATCGATGGTTGTTCGCACATAACCTATTTTCCTACAATTACTCGAGCTTGCAACTCGATACAAAGGCTACAAATAGCTACAAGACTCGAGCATTCGTATTGCTCTTGAACCCTCAACCTTATCGACTTTCCCCATTTTTTCCCCTCTTTGTGACATTGAAATTGCTTAAATAGAGAACAAATAGTAGATAATATTTGGGTGAGAACAATATGATCCATGAAATGGATGCAGTACATGCAAGTATTTAATTCACACCTTTTGATTTTCAACATTCCATTTATGTCTACATCTTATCTATAGAATTAGAAAATGTCCAATTGAAAACCTTGATGCTGTGAAATAAAAAGATACCGAAACTTGATTGGAAGATAAAATCTACTTGGAAGTTGCACTCATGTCATTAATGTGAATGAATGCCACACTATAAAAGTGGAATTGATGGATTTTTGTACATCAATTGTTTGTTGTATTTACTAGAACTCACAACTAAAAAGGAGGGCTGCAAAATGCTACAAGAAGAAAGCTTCGTAGCTAAAGTTTTGAACCTGAAACCTATTGTTATTCCCCCAATTTTTACTTTTAACCCTTTAAGCTTATGTGACTAATCCAAGCGATATCACAACTACAAAGTTAGGCACATGTATTGCATTGTTAGAGGGTTGAATTTCACATTGTTTCCCCATTCCATTTTTCCCACTTTCACACTTCCTCCACGCTCAAACCCCTTCTTCAATCTTCTTCTTCTCCCGTTGTTTCTCTACCTCCAATTTTACTTCTTTAAAAGTTCCCCTTCGATTCCATCGTATATTTCACGTGCGCTTGTTAGCATATAGTTGAGCCAAATTAAATTATGTATCTAGAACCACTTTCCACATCTTTTAACGGTTCCCTGGGCTTTTAGGCTATCATACGTGGGCTTCAAATATAATTTCAAATATCATTTTTATTTAAGATTACAACGAAAATTAAAAAGCACATGCAAATCTACAACTCCATTGCTACAATCAACAGAAGAAATCACAAAACTTCTATAAACAAAGACATGCCATGTCGAACGAACTGAAATATAAATGCAGGAATGCTAAGATCAGAATATATCCAGAGTAAATAAAGGAAATCAGTAAACATATGGCAAAACTAATACTCACACTTTAATTCATATTGACAAGTAAATTCAGTCACAGCAAGTTAGTTTTTTTGCATTGAAGATTGATACAAAAACAACATTGCAAACCATTATTAAGATATATGAATTTACAAATGTCAACAAAAGCCATGGAAGGTGCTTTGATGCACAATGATATTTTATTAGGTTATATTTACATATCTGAAATGCATCAGAGTAATTTCATTTAAATAGCAAATATCTTAGCAAGAAATGAAAACTCATAATGCAGGTGGCAATTGTGTTACTGGAGCCGGAATACCAAACAAGCAAATGAGATTATTCTCAAAAAAATAACTGTTCCGTAGGAAAGGCCGCACAGATTCAAGTGACACTCCAGCCAATAAAAGGTTGAATCTTTTCAAGATTGCCACTTTCCAGGAAAGAAGCAACTAGAAACATTAATGTTACAATCCAAGGATCATCATCATCGTGCAATTAGACATTGGCTGGTATAGTTGCTTCCCTGTAGCCATCATGTTTGCATTTGCCGGGTACAAACCTCTTTCTTGAATCCTGTATTTTTCCAGATTTTACATTGGCCCAGCTGCTTGAAGGCATCCTATGGAACCATAGGATCTTGGAGATTGATTACTTAAACTTTATTCTGATGATTGCGATCTCTCAAGTTTTTTGATGTGCGTCCACTGCTGTCTGGATACTTATCTTCATCCCATTCCTCACTTATTTCACACCTGTGAGAAGTTATTTTCCGCTTGAAATTTTGTTCATTGTCACTCAGATCATCGTCATACATATATCTCCTCCCGTTCACAATCCTTTTAACATGATTGCTATCATCATAATGTGCCTTGCTATTGTTCAAAAGCCTTACTGTGCTGTCACGTTCCCTGAAACCATTTGCAGCATCTTGAGAACCGATATTTCTTTTCTTTACTTGGACATCTTCTGGAAAACTTATCCATGAAAATACACCCCCCTTCTACTTTTTATCCATCCTTCCCATAAAGCCTGGCTTAATTGTTTTGTTCACTTCAACATCAGAGATGACTTGGGAATCCAATTTTCCATCTGTAGGGTACCGACCATCCTTCATTTGAAAGTCGTCTCTATCAGCTTTTCTCTTTGCCTGAGCTCTAGGAGATAAATGTGATGGTTCAGATTCTCGATGCCGTTCAGTACTCATTCCTCTGTCCTCTCTTGCTAGGGCTGGTGCCAGTGATGACCCTCTCTGCATATACCATAAACTTATTTCTGTCAGGAATGTGCCCAAAATGTTGAAAATGGCAATTTAAAGCTTGAAAAAATGTGCATGTGCATAAGACACTTATTCCATAGATATTCCCAACCACAACTTCATCTCCTAAATTACAGGATTAAAAAAACAACATACCATTTTATGCTTTTGCAGCACTATGTCACCACCATTGCCAAGCATATCTCTTGTCTGATCCCTGTAAAGACATTTAAGAGATAGTTGTGGTGAGGAAGATCCCTGCCCAACAAAATAAACTTGCAAATGTATTCTAAACACACCAAACAGATGCTCAAAACAAATATTACAGGCCAAGAATAAATGCATACATACAGAGTTTCTACTAAATTTTAATATTCATCATTTAACAGTCTCATTGGAAGTGAGAAATACAAGATTTTTCAGATCTCTGAATGAGTATTTTGGCACAAGATTGCAGGTGACAGTCAATATGCAAGTAAATCTGGGTATGAAATACAAACTCCAAGCTTCTTCGGTTTAAACAGTTGTAACAGAGTAAAACTTAAGGAAATCTGGCTTACCCCAAAGACTGGCCGAGCAAGTGAAGCTCACAACGAGCTGGGAAGGGTCGAGTTGGAGAGTGAAGGCCACAAACAACGGCCAAGCTGGGTGTAAAGGGTTGGCTGAGCCAGTGAGGATTCACAATGATCCAATGCAGCTGGGCTATGCAAAACAACTCCCAGGCACACAACCAGTGAGCTCCCAAGAGGCCTCAACTTAAACCCACTAAAGAACACGGCACACCCTAACTCGTCTTTTATAGGCAAAGCAAAAATGCACAAATGGCAAGTTGAGCTCCCTACAGTGAAACCCCAATCGGGCCATACACGAATCAACCAAGCTCAAGCTCTGGATGCAACAACATTTTGTAAGGGACGAGCCAACAAGCAAAACTCGGTAAACAATGCAAAGGAAAACCCTTGGCGAGCTGCTTGAAAACTGAACAATTGTGTCAAGCTAGAGTTGAAGATCCGACTCAAACCCAACAAGTTGGGTTAACCACAAGCGAGTTGTTTAAGAGTGCGGCCTCGGCGAGTCAAGCAAAGCTCGCTCCAAGCAAGTTAAACATATATATAACCCTGACCGAGATATAAACAAAAGAAAGCTCAAACAACGAGCTATGGTATCACGTTGGCGAGCCATTGAACAAATACACGAGCCCAAGCTCGAGCCATAGCAATGGCCGACCTAACACATGTAACAAGGCACAAAAATTAAAGAACAGAGCAACCGAGTTGCTACAAACCCTTAGCGAGTTGTGGAGGTTAAATCTCACAAGCTCAACCCAGCTATGAAACCCACAACGGCCAATAATGAAGACTCGAGTAGGAACCTTTAGCTCTGCCGAGGAAAGGAAAAATGCAGAGCCATGGAACATAATAGAGCAGAATGGTGCAAACCCAGAACAACAACCAGTAGAGCTCAAGAAAACAGGCATGGCGGCTAACCACAACCCAAGAATGAATAATGCCATAGCTCGTATCTAAGCACAGTAAACCCAAAAACTCATCCATGGCAACTCAATGAAATTTGATTCAGACAGATGAAGTAGAGTCTCCCTTACCGAACATTGGGAGAAAAAATGAGTAAACATGTGGACGAATCAAATAGGTCCCTCTATCTGCCAGGACAGGCCAGGCCATGCTTCTGGCAGTTTTCAGACACCCACCACTCCTACGTAACTGTTCGACACCATGAACGGCAGATATAAGTCCGTACTTCGTCGACCAAAAATTTTCACTCGTTGATGCCTCTGTCGTTTGTCAGAAAGGGCTGGGCTTTCTAACATATAACACGCCTTTCAACGTAAAGAAAGGCTATTATTAATGATGACCATACATACATTATATATATAATTATGTCGGAGGAATTTCCTGTGAGGAGGGCACTGGAGGATTTTGACATCCGTCAAAATTTAGACGGTACAAATTGAGTTTCACAGGCATGTTGAAATTTGACGGTCGGAAGAATTTCTAAGTAGCTCAAAAAAAAAAAAGTTTCACATATGTCTTATTGCGGCCGATGCACAGACCATGTCAAAACTGGTGTTTTTTTTTCATGGTATCGAATAGAGCATCCTCCAATGCATAGTAGAAATTGAAAGTATCCGGCACCCTGGGCATGTCTTCCGAGCAGGGGAAGGAGAAAAACCTGGCACAAGTAATGTCGGTCCCGTTTGGATGCAAATATGCTTCACCCCTTTTTCTACTAGTGGTAAGGTGTCCATTGTATTCAAAAACATGTTGTGGTTTTCGATGTAAGCTGTGCATCGAGTGGTGCAGTGAGATAGGCGGCCGGGTGACCCAAAACACATGAGTAATGTCATTGAGAGGAGCCAATTTATGCAACATCTCGCTCCCTATTTTTCAAATCACGGGTTAGCAATTCCATGGTTTCTTGAGACAGGAAGAGGCCATGGTGTGGAGCTCGAGAAACGCTGTATACTTTCCATTTGGCTTTCAGTAGAGTCTGTGTGAGAGCACTCCCAACAAGCCCTGTAACGCCAACAATGAGACCCATGTTCTCGTCTTCTTCTTCCTCCTCCTTTCTCATTTTTGATTTGTGCAGTCGATGCAATTTTTTTTTCATATTACCTATTGCTACCTATTTCAAAGACTTGTTATTAGTCCGAGCCGCAAGCGATAGGTTGGGATGATCACAATTGAAAGCATTCCCACTTGGAAATGAGTTGTGATGTGCTTGCGCTGATTTCCTTTTCTTCTCTAACTCAGGAATTGGTATTGTTAATGTACTCTATATTATTATTCTTTTATGTGAAAATAGTTTTGCATCAACTTCCAATACATTTATGTATAAAACATCCAACTGAATATAATCACACCTAACGGAATTAAATAAACAAGGCCATGGAATGGCACATCCTATCATTGGGGCCTAAAACAATTTGTGCAGTGTTATAATTTGTTGACTTTTTGGATAATGTATTCTATTGTTATAGGGAATGGCGATGTTTATAATAAATCCTTGCAAATTTGCAATGTGCCGTATGTTTTCAATGATAGTAATGTCAAGGTAATTGTGCAAGCAAGACAACACATGCAAATTTTGGGAAAAATATGCATTGCAAAATACTTGTGCAACATATCACCTCGAGACAATGAATGTCAAATTCGTGATTGCACAATTAGCAAAAAGAGTCGAATAGGCTTTCACTGCAGTTTAAAGTAGCAGACTTTATTCTGTGCAGGCCTACATTCTCTAGAGTACGGTCAAGATTGTTCCAAATAGTCTTTAGTGCAGCACTAGAATATGAAATCATGTTTCTTTCAGCCGCAACAAAGGAGTTAGGTTTGTTTTCCAGTACAATGGCTCATAATGGCCGCAACTAGGATTTGCATCATGAAACAACACACAGAATGGAAGCAGATGGGTTTGTGCATTGAATTGGAAATAGTTATTACCTTTTGTTTTTGACCAAACCCATATTGGTATGTTAAGCCATTTTGCCAACCAGTTTATGCAAAAGTTGTCGCCCATAGACCAATTTCAGTTGCATTTGCAATGGGCATTGCTGAAAGTTTCATTCGGTGAAAATATGTTTCCACATCATGGATATGATGCAGAGTTTAAAGGGTGTAATGATATAGTTCCAGATGGAGTGATTTAAAAGCATCTGCATCCCTTCTATGCAAGGAATGTAACAAGTGGTCTATGATTCCAGTTCAGAGTTCAATAGAGGTATAACGAGAGTGTAACAAAATAAAAAATGTATCGAATAAGCAATCACCCACGTTATACTTGAATGCAATGTCTCTAAAAAGGTTATGTTTTTCAACATATCGTCAATGTGAACTGGTCTCTTTTTCGCGGGGACATAGCCTTCGACAGAAATGCAGCCCAGCAGCCATAGTTTTATTTTTGGTTTTTTTCAGCCCAATAACAAAAAAACTAGCAACAACGACAACAAAACTCCCATAGCATGAAAGAGAATTTCAAGCAATGAAAGCACATGTTGTCAAGGGAAAAATATATAGCATGTCATACCTACAACGTATGTCTATTGGGTCCAAATTTGAAAGCCTGGATTATGGCAACATAGAAGGGGTTTTACACACTGATGTTTGCTACACTATTATTTTTATGAATGCGCTGCCCCCTACAAAAATAATGCACACATCAACTTTTCTCTTGCAAAGACGCATGAAAACAAAAATTTCTAGTTCAAAGACAACTAGAGCCAATGGAAACATTTTGCATATATTCAGAACCATTTGTTTTCAAGATAAAATCAGTGGGAGTCACCTTACAAGTGCTATTGAGCCTCAAATCCAAGCATGCGAACAATGTCTTCTGTAATGAGTCACTTTTGTATCCTGTCCCCTGCAAAAAAGGAAAGCAAACATCAATATCACCTGTGTTGAGACTCATTAAAAAAATTGAAGAGCACAGATACAAGATATATAGATGTTGTAATATACATATCCCAACAATGCATTTTTTTCAGCCATTTACACTCTATAGTCTTTTCTAAAAGCAAACATCCATACGTTTTCCAATATCCTAGCTTTTAATAATACATAGCACAAAGTAATTATTACAGTCGAATGGAGCGATTTGTCAATGGCTATCATGGGTACATATGTTTGGATAGTTGTGCTACCATAAGTTAAAATAAGTCAGGAAAAATGACGAATGATGTGGCATACAGTAAATGGTGTTGGAAAATGACAAGAAATCAAATTGTGCTAGGAGATAACCAGTTTTACAAAACCAGTTGTGGACATGTGAGTTGTCTCCTTCGTCCCTCCATCTTGAAAGACCACTCCATCTCAACACGAGCCATGTCGAGGACGAATTATGCAAGAAGAAAGACAAATCATCCCAAGAATCACAATATACCAGAGACCGTTATAACAAAAAAATGCCGCTTTGGACCAAGATCTGAAGTGTGTTAAGGAATTCAATGATCGGCCATGTTTGTGATATAGCTTACACTTGTTGCAATGCACGTAAATCCCTGTCGTTCAACTAGATTAGATGCACATGATATTAAACCGATTCTGATTGCCTAAAGAAAATGTTGGTTGCCCAACTGCATTTTGCTCTTCAAATGGTTTTTAGAGCACATGAAAAATCAACAGAAACCACCTCAGGCTTTTCCGCTATGGAAAGCCACGAAGACATGGATTCCTCTCATAGAGCATTTCTTTTTGCTTTCAGCGAAACCGAGAAGCCTACTTCCATGAACGTATTATATAGCTTCAATCAGATGTTTTGGGAGCAATTTTCATTTGTTCAGGTTGGCAGTCAAGGAATAAGCCTTGTTGTTTATTAACACATATGGTATAATTGTTTTGAACGAATAGAATTCAGCAAAAACAAAATTGTATAAATATCATCTTCTGTTTCGAAAATTAGTTTAGTAATTATAAATTTTGTGAACCATGTTAAGAGTCTAATTGGGAAGTTGACCAAAAAGGAGGTCTTTTGTGAACACAATGGTGGCGTATGGAACTAAAAGCACCTAACTTGAAGATTGGAGTTGAAGTGCAGAAAATTGAAGTAATCTAAATTACATAGGTAAGGTTTTATTTGAAGGAGGTGAAATTTTGCACAATGATTCTAAACTCATGACCCCAAAATTACAGTTTTGATTGGTAAACATCTACTTTAAGAATATATAAGACCCACATAACAATCTATCCACACATATTGCATGGATGTTGATCGGTTTTCTTTTCTCTCATACTTAAATATTTTTTTTACTTTCATCACAGAAGTTTAAAAAATCCATGAATGTCTATAAGTAGTCCACGAACCACTGTGAAAAATACATTAGCACTAACGATTGCATAGTTGCTAGCGCAAGTATAACCCAACAAGCAGGAGGAATCTAATCATAAACATGTTCATCACCCTAGCTACAATAGCATTGTAGAATTAGGAAATGATATATTCATTACGAAACATTTGCGTAGACACCCGTAAGAGTCAGTAATCATAGTCCTAGTTAAAATTAAAGGTTTGGTTTAGCACAATCCATCTTTTCGCCAATGTCCGAGAATATCCAATCACGAGAGAAAAAATAATCAAGCAACATAGATTGTCTTGTGTCAAGAGTGTTTAGCGGGATGTACAAATGAGGTAGAAGTAGAGAGTTCTCGTTTTCGGTGAATGCTATAATAGGCGTTAAGTGATGTACATAACACAGTCTCAAATGTAATATCATATAGTATTACAACTTTGTGATGATAACTGGGCTATTTGGATTTTTATCCATTGGAGACTATTGTTACAGAGTATTGTATTTTATGGCCATCTCAAACTCTTAGAACATATAATGTCCAAGTAAACAAATACCATCCCAGATATTGGTAGATATTGTAGTAATAGTTCAATATTGTAGTGACAGATTAAGCAAGAGGAGCCTGCAAATAGCATTCTTGATATTAGTCAATATTGTAGTAATAGATCAAGAAAAATCTTCTTGGCAAAGTTGTCTCTGTACATTCCAGTGATTTCATATAGCTTTGAAACGCAGCTCCAAAAAGTTGTTTGTTCCTGAAGAATAGCCGGTCAAGCATCATCAAACAATGAAAAAATCCACCGATTGCACCTTCCATTGTGTCTATTTCTCCTTAGCAATCACTTTGTTCATGACGCAACATGTCGTCACCAAGGATACAACTAACACTGAGGACAACTTGATACAAGGATGGCCATAAAGGCAGCACGGAAACGTTCACACATATCAAGGACAAGACAACATAGAAGTACAATCACAGAACACACTTACAGTTAGGGCCAACCACAAGGAGATATACTTGAGGGTTATTTATTTTAAAAGGACATCTTGCAATTCTTAGCTTACGTTTTCAAGGAGACTCAAGATATGATTCATACAATTCATCTTACCAAGTTAAATTTATTCTTTTTACACAGAGTAATTATCTTTAAATCTTCTCTATTATGACCTTTATTTGCTTAATTCGTTTATCAAGAAAAAGGAGAATTTCAATTCCACAAGGCCATCTCGCTCACCACTAATGCTACTAAGATTCGTTCTTGCCCACAAGACAACAGGGTTTTAAGTTCAACACACTTAAGAGAAGAGATATAAGGTGCTTTGAAAAAGGGTTAGGGGAGAAGGTCGAGATGAAACATTTTAGGACCTCATCAATTATTGCTAGTATTAAATGGAAGCTAGGGCTCTTAACCGATTTAACAACTTTACTTAGGCTTCGCTAAAATTATTATCAAGGAGTAAAAGAATTTACTTTCCAAATGGCTGAGAGATAGATTGTGTGGTTTCAAAATTGTTTTCTCCTGTTTATTAAATCTTATTATCCTCAGACAATTAACAGTTCATTTCACCTTAGGGTCATTTTACAAATTTTACCATGAAAGGCATAATGTTCACTAGAGGAGCTAGGGTTATCGTGTTATAAAGTTTACTTGCAATGATAGTCTTGCCCTTGTTTACTTATGACACTTTATTACTAAGTCATATCAAGGTTTAGCTCAAAATTTATTCTCAAGGCAAGGTTATAGCAACACTCATTTACAAGAACCAAACAAGATTACATCAATTCTTAAAATACTGGTACTCCAGCAAAGTCACTCAACAACAATAACCAAAATTTTCTTATAATTTCAATGATGGTCAAACAATACAAGGTTTCCAAAGTTCAGATGACAAGTCCACAATACATTATACTAAGACATTAATCCTCTTTTAAACTTTCCACTGGACGTTAACAACAGTTGAACAACATAAAAAGGTTTCGAGCAAAGGAACTTCTCAACCGAGGTTGATGACAAAAGTCTACAAATTTATCCCTCATCTACACGCAAAATCCATCTGCAGCAAATTTTCTACAAGAGTCAGTTCACGAGAACTGAGCAAGATAAGGCTACACAAAACCACCATAACTATTATTTAACAATACCACGAAAAGGAAACACTATATTACAAGAATTGGTTCAAACCTCTAAACACTATTAACACATCAAGTTATAATAAAGTCTTCATCATGCCAATCAAAGAAGGAGAAGACCTTGTACATCAGTTAGGGGTGAAAAGCAACGAAAGTATAACAATTATATGAGAATGGCCCTTGGCCCTATAAGGAGAAAACAAATAATCTAGCAAAAACAGAATTCCCATCAAGTAAGTAATCTAACCATAATTACAAGATTAAGATCTGATATATACACCAACCATCAAGAAATTTATCAAAGGTACCAAACGCATAGACCAAATTAATATATTCCTAAAAGAACTAGAGTTGATCGGCCCAAGAAAGGGGAACCACGGGTTTCAAAAATTAACACAAAAAGCCATGTATAATCGAGTTTCAAACCAGAAATCAAATAAAGTATACACACAACATAATTTTCGAGGTGAAAGCAAAGTATACAACAATGTCATCAACAAATTTTTATAACACTAAAGATTTGCAAACCTCCACTACACTACTAATGTTTGGTTAATTTAAAATAAATTACCCATATCCCAAAATAACCATATTTTAATGCAACCCTTGGTAACACAGTCAACCGTCGCACAAATAGATACAACATAAGTTCTAAGTGACCTTATCAAAACAAAACCTTCCGCTATGAATCTATAAGACTATCAATTGAAAAGCTGAGTTTTTTTTTCCGAAGATTAATCACATTTAAGAAAATTTCCATCACAAACTATTACGGTAATTACGTGCATAAAACCGACCAATATTAATTAATAGCATTAACATTACAAGGGAGAAAATAATGCAAGTTAGGAATAGTAGAAGAGCGCCATCAGCAATAATTCTGAGAGGGGGATTAGACCAAACTATTCTAGTGTCAACGAGGTACTAGATTCGCACAATGAAACCTCCAGCTTAGTTGATCCGAAAAGCTAGTTATGGTTCAAGTTGATAGGGATGGTCAAGGTACTTCTTGAGGATGGCCTTAAAAGCCTAAAAACAAGATGAAAGATAGTATAAGAGTCTAAACACGTGAGACGGAAAAACACATTGCACACAAACCTTTTCATTCTACCAGTTTTAATTCCAAAACTCTACTCTGGCTAGCCCACGCATTGCTCACACCATCCTACAACCTTTCTTTCTCGATGCCAAAAGGTTATCAAAGGGACTTGCGAAGGGGCTAACAAAAAACGTCAAAAGACGACTTGGGTGCTAGGGAGGAGCTTCATAGTTATCGTAACTTACTTCCATAATATCGAAATACTAGTTGATCAACATAATAACTTGCAACTCAATCGCAGAGAAGAGTTAATGCATAAACATACAGACGAAGGTCTATCATTCGAGTAAGAGAAACATAACATTCAGAGGAGAGGGCACACGCATCCTTTCGACCCACATACTGTCATCGATAAAAGCTAAAACAAGAAGAAACAAGCAAAAAGGGAAATCTCCCATCATGACATCCAACTGACAAATCAATGCAAGGAAAAGTGGTTCAATTTCACAATATTTTTAAATAAAATAACAGTAGAAAAGTGTAGAAATATCTTGCCTGTTTCTCCAGCTTCAACAGGTCGTACAGACTCCACACGGGCCAGCATAAAACAATAGCATGAGACAAGGATGTGAGTACTGCTGCTGGCGATGTCAAAGGGCCAAATGTGATAACTGGATAGACAGATGGGGCAGAAAATTTAACAGTTGAGTCCTTTCACAAAACCACCTCACACCGCCTTGTAGTACACTTCTGCACTGGAAACAACTCGAGGAGATTGTCTTCCATCTTCCCTCGCTTCGGCAGTCCTATGAGATCATCAAGGCTGTTATCAACCAAGTACTCCTTGAAAAAGTCTGTGACGAATAAAAGCACGATGCCCTTGGCCATAAGACAACCCAATTAATCCAGAGGAAAAGACCATACAGAATGACAAAGTCGGAGAAAAGAAATATCAAGAGATGCTCTCCTCGTAGTCTCCTAGCATTGGATTTACTGCAGGCTCATTCTCACATTTCCTGTTCTGCCCAAGTAGCTTTCCATTTCCTTCAAGCAGTACTCTCCTGCTTTTCCCAATCTCCACCTACTCTTCTTCTTCTTTTTTTTTTTTTTTATCCCAAGAGATGCATACCATACCTCAGATTTGATGAAGTAAACAACATAGTCCAGTCCTCTTAACATTCAGAAAAGAATACTTTTTGAAAAAAAAAAAAAAAAAAGTCTGATTCCTTCTTATCGCTGCAAGTTCCATATGATGCACCTTATTATAGTGCAAATGTGCAGCCCATTGCTTACAGCTTGCTTCACTTAGCAGCACCAAAAATCTCCATAAGAACATTGTCATTGTTTAAGATGAGAGAGTTGGATTGCATTACCCACAACAATTTCTCTAGCAATATAATCTTGGAGATAAACTTGGTTGCAGTGTGGCAGTCAACATCTGCTAGAAGGCTCTTTTGAACTTAATATAATAGAGTGTTTCTCCACCATGCTTGTGCCACAGAGACTCGATATCATCATTTCATCTTTGTCCAATGAATTTTCTGGATTTTCTTCTGCCTCATCTCCAAGTCTAGGCTTCTGAAAACACGCAGAGGAATCCAGGGCTTTTGGTGCACTTATATCTATGCTACTCTCATTCAACCCGTGAACAGTGTGTGTGGTTTCAGAGTCATCTGCTGCACCTTCCATTCCATCATGGTACAAAACCTCAGAACTCTGTAGCACTCCCAAAGGACTCTTTTGGACAGAGTCAACATGTTCCATGTGTTCCTTTTGGGTGTCAAGTTCCATGATTTGGAGTTCGGACACAAGACATAATGATTACATCACGCTCCTGGCTCTGAAAGGCATCTACTGTTATGATAAATAAACCTTTTTCCTTCATCAGATTGAGGACAGCATCAAACTCTCGGTGTAACGTTTCAGCTGCGCTTGCAAGGTGCGATAAATCCAACAAAAACCTTTATGCCTGCCAACTTGGTGACTCGTTGAAGCAGCTCATAAAATTGCAAGCAAATTGTGTTTCAGGAATATTCTGATAAGAAACAGATCCACGCCTTTGAGATTCTCTTCCATGAGTTACATCGTAAAACAAGTAAGGTCTCAGTAGAAAATCTCTGCAATAATTTTCATCAGGTCTCCTGGTAACACTCTCACTGTCACTTAATCGATTTGATAACAATATCTTGTAGGAGAATCCCGAATTTGAAGATGCATTCGATACAGAACAGATAACAACGAAACAACACAAGGAACAAGGACAATAGAAATTTGAAGAAGAAAAATACGCCTCCAAAAAACGTATGCAAGGAGACAGGGTCCACGCAGCGTGTAAAACGTGACAGAATGCCACAAATCGATGGGGGGAAAAGGTAGAAATACACAGCAAGGAAAATTACTTCATCTAGCCACCGTCAGACCCATTACTGCGCTCCACTATAATCTTTTCTCTGAACTTCGCGAGCGGGGAGGAAGGGAGCAGGAGGCTGCAAACCAGATCCCATGGGCACGAAGTGAAACAGCTGAGATCATTGGACAGGCTGAACAAAACCACGGCAGAGACTCCACCCTACAACTCTCTGCTCTCCAATGCAAGCTTCACACCACTGATCTAGCAACCGAAACCTTCCTGTAAACACCAATCTCCATGCCTCTATACTTGTGCTAACAACAATACTCCTCTGTCCATTTTTCACAGCACATAAAGAACACAAGGTAATAGAACACACCACGCAGCACTCGAGAAGGTGGAGGTAACACGCCTACTCAACCAGCTATCACGATCAATTGAGACTGCATCTAAAGCATTGAAGGAGGAAATCAAAAAGAGATCTTGGTGAAGGACGTCAAGACTCCACCGACTCCCACTGTCTCACGCCAAACAGGAAGCATAAATTGCCACCTAACTGCCAGCTAACCATAGAAATTTTTTTATTTTATCTTATTTTTGGAGCCCCACGCTTTGGGGACAGGCCGCTTGCCAGGAGCTACAATGAACGGGCATTACATTCTCCTCCCCTTAAGAAAGCATCGTCCTCGATGCGACATTACACAGAGGAAAGGAAATGGTTCGCAACCAAGGACAGGTAGAGGAGACATTACACCCTATGGTTTAAAATTTAGCTGATTAAAGCACGGCCACAGGGTAGCCTTAGGAACATTTGGTAGAAATTTTAACTTTAAATGTTCTGTGAAGATTGGCAGTTCTTTCTTGTTCATCATTTCATTAGTCTCTTTCCATTATCATTATTTCTAGTTTTAGTTTCTTTTAAAAATATCATCATTGAAGAGTTTTGATTTATTCCTTATTGTGGGTGCCCAACATGAACTGCTAACACAACACCCTATCAGGTTCACAAGACCCTACAGATTCACAAGCACACAAGTATATACTTCAAGATTGTATTACAATACAAATGGTTACTCAAATACGGAATAGGATAGGCACACTCCTCATAACATAGTACTCGACACACATCAATGAATGACATACCAAATACTCAAACAAAAGAGTACTACAATCCACCAGACATTTCCTCAATTTCACGTATGAGGATTTTCCATGACTCTTAAAAAAAACTACATGTACATAGGGCCAACAAGGGCATCAATGACATATCCACAACATCACAACACATATCCATCTGACATGAGTAACACATACATCAAAGACCACTACCAAACATCACAATAACTCAACATATATCCTGAAACATCAACCATACAAACAAATATCATAAGCCTCCCTCAAACTCTTATGCCTCCCTCAAAGTCTCTTATGCCTCCCTCAAACTCTTATGCCTCCCTCAATCTCTTATGCCTCCCTCAATCTCTTATGCCTCCCTCAAGGAGGCCGGTTGACCCTATGGTCCAAGACACATAGAGTTCGAACACTCCTAACCCAAGTGACATAATAACGCGTGGTTCAACAACCCGCTAGTTATATGTACTCCTTGGGGCGTACCCCCATACAACGAAGCGGGTCCATAGGTCCAACCAATCCATGGTGCATCCTATGACCCTATTCCACACATCACGACAATAGAACCAGCACAACAATCCAATCCAAATGCCAAGTGGCAAAGTACAAGCCTTGGGCAAGGCGCTAAAAATTCCAAATTTAAAAGAAGACCCAAAATCAAGCAAAATAAATGGCCAAATAGCCATAGTTAGTATCAAAATCCCCATGTTAGTGCCACAAACCAAGGAAATGCCCAAAATTGTAAAGCATGGCAATCAAGAAAAGTTGTTGGTCCTTACAAAATAAAGTAAAAAGCTCAATTTACAAATAAAATCAACTTATAATAATGTCACATCACGATAACTGTGTGGCCTTATCTGGCCACCAAGGGGTACTCAACGAGTTGCTAGCACTCGGAACATCGAGCCTCAGCTCGTAAATACATATCAATAATACAACTGTCATCACCTCCATCTAAATCATCCCGCCACCACTTCGACAAGGCTAAACATAGTCATAGTTGCACTTAGGTTGCATACATACAACCACATAGGGAGAGAGGAAGGATTCACATGTTATCTACTAAACCGAGTTTCGGCTCGATTTATTGACCCATGGTACACCATTCCTCACTCACAACATACACTTCTACCGATTACCCTCAGGGTCGGTTAGCGTAAGGTTCACAACATAACATACAACAACATCACTAACATAACGGTGGCACACACATAACTACCATAACGTCTTACATATGGTACATATACAAGATAGATCACGATCATACATTCACTGAGTGTAACACATCACTTTACCACATTCTGCACCCAAAGTGCAATCACCATACGATAGGGTTCATACACTCACCGCATGACCCCAAATCACAGCATGAAACATTACATATTTGCACAAATCATACATACGATGAGCATAGTACATCACAACATAACATCCATTGCTACATAACAAGGTGGTACACACATTTCTTCAGAACATGGTAAAAACATCATGATACAACTCATCTCTTTTAACATCAATCTAGTCATACAACACATTGATACACCCACATATCACAATATGCCACAATGCTCCAACACTACGTCATCCACATTACAATTCTTTTCACACATCACAAACAATAATTCACACGTGAATTCTTCATAGAATCCACAAGAAGGAGAGAGAATACTCCCATCCCAAACATATCAACATGATCACAAACACGCACAAAGTGACATACACATCACGTGCATTCACAATATCACAATTACGACATGGATCACATCACGCTTAAAGCACATTACTCTTCCAATATCTACCACCATCATGCAACATCATCATCATCATGCAGTATCATCATGTAATACCACCACCACCATGTAACATCATCATATAACACCAATCCGGCCCATAGGTTCGAGAGCATGAACCTACGCTCTGATACCAAGTGTAACGACCCAAAAAAATTCACACACACGAACAACACAGTGAAATACAGGATAATTTTTTTTTTTGACTTGCTTGACACATAACATGACGCAACATGTCGTCACCAAGGATACAACTAACACTGAGGACAACTTGATACAAGGATGGCCATAAAGGTACAGCACGGAAACGTTCACACATATCAAGGACAATTTACTTTTCTTTTTGACAAGACAACATAGAAGTACAATCACAGAACACACTTACAGTTAGGGCCAACCACAAGGAGATATACTTGAGGGTTATTTATTTTAAAAGGACATCTTGCAATTCTTAGCTTACGTTTTCAAGGAGACTCGGGATATGATTCATACAATTCATCTTACCAAGTTAAATTTATTCTTTTTACACAGAGTAATTATCTTTAAATCTTCTCTATTATGACCTTTATTTGCTTAATTCTTTTATCAAGAAAAAGGAGAATTTCAATTCCACAAGGCCATCCGCTCACCACTAATGCTACTAAGATTCTTGCCCACAAGACAACAGGGTTTTAAGTTCAACACACTTAAGAGAAGAGATATAAGGTGCTTTGAAAAAGGGTTAGGGGAGAAGGTCGAGATGAAACATTTTAGGACCTCATCAATTATTGCTAGTATTAAATGGAAGCTAGGGCTCTTAACCGATTTAACAACTTTACTTAGGCTTCGCTAAAATTATTATCAAGGAGTAAAAGAATTTACTTTCCAAATGGTGAGAGATAGATTGTGTGGTTTCAAAATTGTTTTCTCCTGTTTATTAAATCTTATTATCCTCGACAATTAATGATTCATTTCACCTTAGGGTCATTTTACAAATTTTACCATGAAAGGCATAATGTTCACTAGAGGAGCTAGGGTTATCGTGTTATAAAGTTTACTTGCAATGATAGTCTTGCCCTTGTTTACTTATGACACTTTATTACTAAGTCATATCAAGGTTTAGCTCAAAATTTATTCTCAAGGCAAGGTTATAGCAACACTCATTTACAAGAACCAAACAAGATTACATCAATTCTTAAAATACTGGTACTCCAGCAAAGTCACTCAACAACAATAACCAAAATTTTCTTATAATTTCAATGATGGTCAAACAATACAAGGTTTCCAAAGTTCAGATGACAAGTCCACAATACATTATACTAAGACATTAATCCTCTTTTAAACTTTCCACCGGACGTTAACAATAAAAAGGGTTGAACAACATAAAAAGGTTTCGAGCAAAGGAACTTCTCAACCGAGGTTGATGACAAAAGTCTACAAATTTATCCCTCATCTCACTAGCAGCACCATCTCCCATGCTTAAGTGCCATTACGAGACTCGATAATCATCATTTCAACATCTTAGAAGGCTCTTTTGAACTTAATATAATAGAGTGTTTCTCCACCATGCTTCATGAGACTCGATATCATCATTTCATCTTTTTCCAATGAATTTTACGGCTTTGCCTCTGCCCAAGTCCGGCTTCAAAACACGCAGAATCGGGGCTTTTGTTGCACTTATATCTATACTACTCGCATTCAACCCGTTAATAGTGTGTGTGGTTTCGAGTCATCTCTTTGCACCTTCCATTCCATCATGGTACAAAACCTCGAACTCAGTAGCACTCCCAAAGGACTCTTTTGGATAGAGTCAACATGTTCCATGTGTTCCTTTTGGGTGTCAAGTTCCATGATTTGGAGTTCGGACACAATACATAATGATTACATCACGCTCCCGATTTCCTCGTGAACTGACTCTTTTAGAAAATTTGTTGCAGATGGATTTTGCGTGTAGATGAGGGATAAATTTGTAGACTTTTTTCATCAACCTCGGTTGAGAAGTTCCTTTGCTCGAAACCTTTTTATGTTGTTCAATTGTTGTTAACGTCCGGTGGAAAGTTTAAAAGAGGATTAATGTCTTGGTATAATGTATTAGACATGCCGAACAAAACCACGGCAGAGACTCCACCCTACAACTCTCGCTCTCCAACGCAAGCTTCACACCACCGATCTAGCAAACCGAAACCTTCCCGTAAACACCAATCTCCATGCCTCTATACTTGTGCTAACAACAATACTCCTCTGGTCCATTTTTCACAAAGACATAAAGAACACAAGGTAATAGAACACACCGTGTCTCCCGGTAACACTCTCACCTGTCACTTAATCGATTTGATAACAATATCTTGTAGGAGAATCCCGAATTTGAAGATGCATTCAATACTGAGTAATGTATAACAACGAAAACAGCACAAGGAACAAGGACAATAGAAATTTAAAGAAGAAAAATATGCCTCCAAAAAACGTATGCAAGGAGACAGGTCCATACAAACATGTAAAACGTGACCGAATGCCACAAATCGATGGGGGAAAAGTGGTAGAAATACACAGCAAGGAAAATTACTTCATCTAGCCACCGTCAGACCCATTATTGCGCTCCACTATAATCTTTTCTCTCGAACTTCGCGGTGGGGAGGAAGGAGCAGAGGCCGCAAACCGGATCCCATGGGCACGAAGTGAAACAATGAGATCATTGGACAGGCTGAACAAAACCACGGCAGAGACTCCACCCTACAACTCTCTGCTCTCCAACGCAAGCTTCACACCACTGATCTAGCAACCGAAACCTTCCTGTAAACACCAATCTCCATGCCTCTATACTTGTGCTAACAACAATACTCCTCTGTCCATTTTTCACAGCACATAAAGAACACAAGGTAATAGAACACACCACGCAGCACTCGAGAAGGTGGAGGTAACATGCCTACTCAACCAGCTATCACGTCAATTCAAACTGCATCTAAAGCATCAAGGAGGAAATCGAAAAGAGCTCTTGGTGAAGGACGTCAAGACTCCACCAACTCCCACCTGCCTCACGCCAAATAGGAAGCATAAATTACCACTAAGCGCCGTTAACCATAGAAATTTTTTTATTTTATCTTATTTTTGGAGCCCCACGCTTTGTGGATAGGCCGCTTGCCAGGAGCTACAATGAATGGGCATTACATTCTCCTCCCCTTAAGAAAGCATCGTCCTCGATGCGACATTACACAGAGGAAAGGAAATGGTTCGCAACCAAGGACAGGTAGAGGAGACATTACACCCTATGGTTTAAAATTTAGCTGATTGAAGCACGGTCACAGGGTAGCCTTAGGAACATTTGGTAGAAATTTTAACTTTAAATGTTCTGTGAAGATTGGCAGTTCTTTCTTGTTCATCATTTCATTAGTCTCTTTCCATTATCATTATTTCTAGTTTTAGTTTCTTTTAAAATATCATCATTGAAGAGTTTTGATTTATTCCTTATTGTGGGTGCCCAACATGAACTGCTAACACAACACCCTATCAGGTTCACAAGACCCTACAAATTCACAAGCACATAAGTATATACTTCAAGATTGTATTACAATACAAATGGTTACTCAAATACGGAATAGGATAAGCACACTCCTCATAACATAGTACTCGACACACATCAATGACTGACATACCAAATACTCAAACAAAAGAGTACTACAATCCACCAAATATTTCCTCAATTTCACGTATGAGGATTTTCCATGACTCTTAAAAAAAAACTACATGTACATAGGAATAACAAGGGCATTAATGATATATCCACAACATCACAACACATATCCATCGACATGAGTAACACATACATCAAAGACCACTACCAAACATCACAATAACTCAACATATATCCTGAAACATCAACCATACAGACAAATATCATAAGCCTCCCTCAAACTCTTATGCCTCCCTCAAACTCTTATGCCTCCCTCAATCTCTTATGCCTCCCTCAAACTCTTATGCCTCCCTCAAGGAGGCCGGTTGACCCTATGGTCCAAGACACATAGAGTTCGAACACTCCTAACCCAAGTGACATAATAACGCGTGGTTCAACAACCCGCTAGTTATATGTACTCCTTGGGGCGTACCCCCATACAACGAAGCGGGTCCATAGGTCTAACCAATCCATGGTGCATCCTATGACCCTATTCCACACATCACGACAATAGAACCAAAGACAACAATCCAATCCAAATGCCAAGTGGCAAAGTACAAGCCTTGGGCAAGGCGCTAAAAATTCCAAATTTAAAAGAAGACCCAAAATCAAGCAAAATAAATGGCCAAATAGCCATAGTTAGTATCAAAATCCCCATGTTAGTGCCACAAACCAAGGAAATGCCCAAAATTGTAAAGCATGGCAATTAAGAAAAGTTGTTGGTCCTTACAAAATAAAGTGAAAAGCTCAATTTACAAATAAAATCAACTTATAATAATGTCACATCACGATAACCGTGTGGCCTTATCTGCCACCAAGGGGTACTCAACGAGTTCTTAAAGACTTTCGGAACATCGAGCCTCGGCCTCGTAAATACATATCAATAATACAATCTGTCATCACCTCCATCCGAATCATCCCGCCACCACTTCGACAAGGCTAAACATAGTCATAGTTGCACTTAGGTTGCATACATACAACTACATAGAAGAGAGGAAGGATTCACATGTTATCTACTAAACCGAGTTTCAGCTCGATTTATTGACCCATGGTACACCATTTCTCACTCACAACATACACTTCTACCGATTACCCTCAGAGGTCAGTTAGCGTAAGGTTCACAACATAACATACAACAACATCACTAACATAACGGTGGCACACACATAACTACCATAACGTCTTACATATGGTACATATACAGGATAGATCACGATCATACATTCACTGAGTGTAACACATCACTTTACCACATTCTACACCCAAAGTGCAATCACCATACGATAGGTTTCATACACTCACCGCATGACCCCAAATCACAGCATGAAACATTACATATTTGCACAAATCATACATACGATGAGCATAGTACATCACAACATAACATCCATTGCTACATAACAAGGTGGTACACACATTTCTTCGAACATGGTAAAAACATCATGATACAACTCATCTCTTTTAACATCAATCTAGTCATTCAACACATTGATACACCCACATATCACAATATGCCACAATGCTCCAACACTACATCATCCACATTACAATTCTTTTCACACATCACAAACAATAATTCACACGTGAAATCTTCATAGAATCCACAAGAAGGAGAGAGAATACTCCCATCCCAAACATATCAACATGATCACAAACACGCACAAAGTGACATACACATCACGTGCGTTCACAATATCACAATTACGAAATGGATCACATCATGCTTAAATCACATTACTCTTCCAATATCTACCACCATCATGCAACATCATCATCATCATGCGAGATCATCATGTAATACCACCACCACCATGTAACATCATCATATAACACCAATCCGGCCCATATGTTCGAGAGCATGAACCTACGCTCCGATACTAAGTGTAACAACCCAAAAAAAAAATTCACACACGAACAACATAGTGAAATACAGGAAAAAAATTTTTTTGACTTGCTTGACACATAACATGACGCAACATGTCGTCACCAAGGATACAACTAACACCGAGGACAACTTGATACAAGGATGGCCAAGGCAAAGGCGACACGGAAACATTCACACATATCAAGGACAATTTAGTTTTCTTTTTGACAAGACAACATAGAAGTACAATCACATAACACACTTACAGTTAGGGCCAACCACAAGGAGATATACTTGAGGGTTATTTATTTTAAAAGGACATCTTGCAATTCTTAGCTTACGTTTTCAAGGAGACTCAGGATATGATTCATACAATTCATCTTACCAAGTTAAATTTATTATTTTTACACAAAGTAATTATCTTTAAATCTTCTCTATTATGACCTTTATTTGCTTAATCCGTTTATCAAGAAAAGGAGAATTTCAATTCCACAAGGCCATCTGCTCACCACTAATGCTACTAAGATTCGTTCTTGCCACAAGACAACAGGGTTTTAAGTTCAACACACTTAAGAGAAGAGATATAAGGTGCTTTGAAAAAGGGTTAGTGGGAGAAGGTCGAGATGAAACATTTTTAGGACCTCATCAGTTATTGCTAGTATTAAAAGGAAGCTAGGGCTCTTAACCGCATTTAACAACTTTACTTAGGCTTCGCTAAAATTATTATCAAGGAGTAAAACAATTTACTTTCCAAATGGGTGAGAGATAGATTGTGTGGTTTCAAAATTGTTTTCTCCGTTTATTAAATCTTATTATCCTCAAAAATTAACAGTTCATTTCACCTTAGGTCATTTTACAAATTTTACCATGAAAGGCATAATGTTCACTAGAGGAGCTAGGGTTATCGTGTTATAAAGTTTACTTTAATGATAGTCTTGCCCTTGTTTACTTATGACACTTTATTACTAAGTCATATCAAGGTTTAGCTCAAAATTTATTCTCAAGGAAAGGTTATAGCAACACTAATTTACAAAAACCAAACAAGATTACACTACTAGAACTAGAATAATTTATCCACATTGTTATGCACAAAAAAATCATTTTATGGAAAATTTGTGAATTATTAACATTAAATAAATAGCTTCTAAAAATAAAATGTAGATTTTCCACAATTTCATCAAATCTAAATGTTAATATGTTAAAGATCAACATTCTTAACATTTCATTGTGTATAAAACACATTTTCTCATGTTTTTTTAAAAAATTCTACTTCATAAAATTCAAATTGAAAATTGTGAACTATCCACATCCTTGAAATTTTATTTTGAATATATCACAATTTCTCCTCGTGTTTTGAAAAAAATCTTTAAAAAAAAATTTATGGATATTGTGTACAAAAAACCAAAATATAAGTCTCCGCCTCATTTGAATTTTCACACAATTTAGAGGGTTTTAATAAAAATTAAATATACACTAACACGTTTACAAATAAAATTTGTGAAATTTCAACACACTTCAATTATATTGATTGTATTACAAAAATGTAAAATAGATTTTTAATAATAAAAATTAAGCTAAATTTTTGTTGTGGATATCATTCACATATATAATTTAGTTTGAATATTTTTTTACAAGTACACTTATATATCCATAATGTTATCCGTCAAAACAATTGTTGTGGAAATAATGTGAATTATATACAAAAATGGATAAATTGTATCAATACGATATAGATATTTCACAATTTATTAATAGTAAACTTAAATATTTTGATTGTCCATATTCTATTGTTTATTGTGGATAATTCACATTTTAACATTGTGGTTTGAAAAAATAGATTTCTAAACTTAGATTTATCAATTGTTTAAATAACTAAAAACAATGTATCCAAATTTCATTTTAATTACCCACTCTTGTGATACAAACAAAATTTACAAAAAATTCTAAACCAATAAATTCGATTTTGAATTATCCACAAAATATATAAAACTTAATAATTGGGTAATCTAAATTATATTTGTGAATAATGTACTAAAGACTTAAAAACATAAGTTTTTTTATAGCCCACAACTCAAAACCATTCAAATTATAAAAAATTCAAATGAATTTAAATTTTTAATACTAATGGAAGGTTCACATTTTCCTATTAATATTAAGTGGATTATCCACACTATCCTAAAATAATAAAGATAATTACATTATATCATAAATTCACCCTAATGTCCACATATGTTTGGTAACACCAAATTGGATCATGTAACTAAATTGTATTAAAAAAACTGATATTTTGAAAACATTTTGTAATATGCACAATATTATTTCGTGCTTAAAGATATGGTTGTTCTATCGCAAATTGACAATATATATCATGCCCTTATTTCTATGGTCATATTTAAATGCATCCCCTTAAATATTTGTCAGTTTAAGGGGTTTAATTTTAATTTTTTTATTATACTAATATGAATATTTACTCATATATGTTAATTGAATAATCTTAATATCTCGATAATGTGATGAAATTAGATTAATTTATTTTCTACAATAAAATTGTTCAAATTTTATTTAAAAACTTGTAGAAAAGATAAAATAATTAATCAATATGGTATAATAAAACTCTAAAATAATATCCCTCACAATTTTTTTATTAAAAATACTTAGAATATTTTTATATTTAATCACATTAAATTATTAATGATGTCCATTTAATATCTTCACAATTATAAAAATAAAATTAATTAAATTTATTCAGATTTAAACCATTAAATAATTATTGATGTTGAATTAAATCGATACATTTTTTATGGATATAACTTTGCCTTAATTTAATTTTATAAATTATTTTACCACCAATTTTATTTTTCTAATTTTATAATGATAGCTATCATTAAACATTTATAACTAAAAGGATATCATAACAAACAACATCACATTACCTATGATCCGTTGATAAAAAATAATCTGACGGTTCAACTATTGATCTGTGCACTTGATCCGTGCCAATAAAAATTGAAAATCTAAAATTCCGCGATTTGAGGCATTGAACCGGTGAAGTAGTAAAAACCTAACAAAAATAAATAAGGAGGCATTTACCATGAAAATTGGACTTGGTAAAAGTTGCGCATGGATGAACTAGCAGGTGTTTGAAGTTTCTCACAGCTTCAATCCTTACCCCATTTTTATTTGTGAGATCAATAAAAACTTCAAAGCTCCATGGTTGCATAGGGTTTTCGAAAATTCTGCCATTTTTTGTATCTAATTTTTTTGCAGATTGAGAAGTTTTTAATTGAGATCTACAGATGTAATCTACAATGACCATATCATTCACTAAATTTTAGATTAGATATAATGTTTTTTAAAATATTCTATACAATGTTTCCTTTGCATAAACGGTTCCTCTAAAAGTTGTGTTTGTAGTCACTTACAGGTAAAATTGGATAAGAACCCAAAATCATCAATATTTAATATTTTAGCATATTGATTTCTAATAATTGGATAAGAACCTAAAATCATCATGGAATTTATTTTACCATTGTATTATAATAAATTCCAGACTTTCACACCTTGTAATTGAATTTAATTTATAGCTAACAAAATTTTCCATACCCTATTAAGTTTTTAGGATTAGTTTTATACACTTTCCATGGTAATTTTTTTCCCATAAGATATATTTTTGAACTTTATTTATTATCTAAAAGATGTGCATTAATGTTTTAGTTGAAATTATTTATCAATTTGAGCTTAGAATATTATGCAGATCTATTGTTATAACTAATTTATTAAAAGTAAATATTTATTGATTTAATTTTGAGAGTATATAGATAATTTAATATTTATTTTTAGTATAAATGACTTATTATTATTCAAATAATGTATTATATTATGTTATGAATAATGAAATTTAAAGAGAGAGGGATATGATAGTGTAATTGATTGATTAAGGTGAAGGAGAACAATATTCATCAAAATACAATGTCACAAACAACTCTTTTAAACAATATATACTTAAATCAACAACCAAAATATATAATTTTCAACTGCACAATACAATTTCAACAACATTAAATGTCTATGTAATTTTGAGAAAGACCTAAATTTTATAAATATTCATAAAATTATCTATTATTGTAAAAACATATATATAATTTTGTAAAATATTTGTTTAAAAATGTATTTATCAAATTATCTTTTGAAAACTATTTTTTCATATTTACTTATATTATGTTATTATTTAATATTAAATTTTAATATGCATATTTTAATATTTATGTGTTCGAATATTTATAATATAACTAATTTTTTTCTTAATTTTACATTCTTTATTTAATATGATAAGTTATTTTAAATTTTCCTTTAATTAAATTAATTTTAAGTAATTTAAATTTTTAATGTAGAGATATTAGTAATTAAAATACAATGTAAAATATATTATTTTAATAAATTTCAAATTAGATTAGACAATTAAAATATTAATATAGAATGTATAAATGAAAATATAAAAAAAATATTACAAAAATTAAAATAATTGTGTATAAAATTACATTAAAGTTTAAAAATTGTTTTAATAGTAAAAATAATAAAATTGTGGAATAACATCTCTTTTATTAGGGGATACATGTCACAATTTTAGAATTGTGGGTGCACCACAGTTTGTAAAATTGTGAAATTATAACAATTTTTCCAATTGTAGACATGTAATAATATTAAAATTGTGACAAATGTCACAATTAATAATTTGTGATTTTTTCTCAATAGTTTAATTGTGGATTTTATCACAATTATTTTCACAATTAAAATTTTCACAAATAAATTGTGGGTGGAGTCCACAAATTTGGATTCACAATTTTGAATAAGATATCCACAAATGAATTGTGAAAAATTTGTGGATAGAGTACCCATTTTCTTGTAGTGTCTGCTCCGTCGAATTCAACACAACCGTTAACGAAAACCAAGCGCCAAGTCGTAGAAATATAATCCTTGACCTCTCCTCACATGCGTGCATCGCATATCGTCGCCCACCGTCGCCAGATCATCAACACAACTCAAATGATTTTATTGACATGGTTTATTCTCCTAGGATGGAAAACCCTAACAAAGTGTAAATACCTCCTAATTTCAAAACCCTAGTTCAAAAATCACAAATATAGCATGCAACTATCGTTGTGGATGAAGCGATTCATCATGCAATTGCCCTTTGTTTCCATTTAAATAAATATAAAAAAATTGTGCAAACGATCACAAATTTAATCGAGTGTCGAAAATGTCAAAACGCCTATCAAATTTAACACAAGTGTCGTGAACGATCGAGAGATGTCTTTCCCATAGGGGAAACACCTTCAACATAATCACTAATTAGTTGTAGAATGAATATTAACTTTTACTTGATTTCTATATAATTTAATAATATTTAAAAATAATGATATTCACTCGTTACTAAAACCAAACCTTATTACTCAAATCAAATACATCTCTTTAATATATTTCGAATTTATTTTTATACACCTATATTCCTCATTTATTTATTTAAAAATGTAATTATTTTATTTTACCAATAAATATTTAAAAAAAAAAAAACATAATTGGATTTAATTATCCTTGAGCTCCTGATTTAAATATAGGAAAAAGTGCTGCCAAACAATTCCTCTTTTAAGTTGGACGAAAATAAGTCGGCCTATAATTTCATATGTTACTTAATTTTGTATATTTATTTTTATCTGTGATGTACCAATGTGTAATCATATTTATTTAATGCACTTTTTTCATTCGTACAATAGTTTTCAAAGCAATATTTGACAACTTTTTAATTAAAGGATAGCTTATGATTGATACCCTCAACTAGCGGCGGACAAACTTGACTGCTGTGATGTTTTATGTTTGTACCAAAATTGGAATCTTAAAACATAATGTCTTCGAACCTGTCAAAATAATTATCACACCCACTTTGTTTACCAAAATAATTATCATACCCACTTTGTTTACCAAACTTGTATTCCTCCAACCAGTGTAACCTCATGCTCCCGTCACTCTACCATGCCCGTAATTAAGAATTAGTGAAAACGTGAAGTGGGACTAAATAAGTACATCTATTGCAAATGAAATATACCAACATATTGTATTGTAACCTAGAAAAACACAATTTACACCAATGTGGCTCTCTTAGTCATTTTGAAGTAAACCGATTATTTGATTTTACCTATTATAATATCGCCTTGTTATACCGAAAGGCGTGTTCTATGTGGGAAAGCTCACACCTTCTCGACAAGGACCAAGACATCAACGATCGCGATTCATTGGTCGATGATGGACGGATGCTCAGGAACCCTACATGTGGCGGATGGAAAGTGAGGTGTTGTTGTGATGTATACCGTAAATCTTCCAGATAGAGAAGTGATGGAAAGTTTGGGAGACGAAGAACACAACACCATGCTCGAAGGAGGGAGAGGCATATCGGGAGTCAGAAATGGAGGACACTTGCAGGAGTCTGCCTGGAGGTGGACATGCCTCTGCCGTCAACAAAACAAGGGGTGTATGGTTGCTTATTATCTAGTTTGTACTTAGCGTAGTAGTCCAAGAAGAATTAAAAACGACTTGCTTAGGGTTTTGGGAAGGGTTTTGCAGTTTGTAATGTGGAGTGTTTTTACAACCCATTTTTATTGTTCTTTGTGTGTGGCCGTCAAACATGTAGAAATGAGAAATCCCTTTCTCTTTGCATGATAAGTGTGGTTGGAGTGAGACCGTGTGGTGGAAGGAAGCCATCTAAAGCATCACACCCGAGATTTAAAGAAGAGGGTAATTTTTTTCATCTTCTACATCCGTAATTTGTATAGTTATTGGTGATGATTGACAATTTAACCCATCTTTGAAGTAGGATTTTTTCCCTTCACAAATTTCCCTTTGATAAATTTAGCTTATGCCTAATCTTTGCCATATCCAGATTTGTTTTAATCTTGTGTAAAACATTAAATCATAATTGTTGTGTATAGTATTTGCATGGAATTATTTGTATAAAGATAATTGTTATACAAAGAAACACATGGGTTATAGTTTACTATTTTAAATGCTTTAAGGGTATTCTGCAACGATATAGTAAGCAAAATTTTTTGAGTAATTTTTATTTGCGAATAATAATTTTTTTATTTTGTGTGCTTGCCAAAAGTGGATGGGCCACAAGTCTTTGCAATGAACTTAGATGGACCTAAAACAATATCTTTACCTTCACCTATATTCTAAACAATCGAGTAAATCCTTTCCATACAAAGTCTATAAATAAATCATTTACAACAAAACAGAGTAAGTATGGGTATACATGTATTTCAACAGTCCAGTAATGTTGATTTCGCCTATCATTAGATTTTATCCTTAGACAAACAAATGAATGCATTATTATCCCTCTCTCACAGTAAACCGCCTTTTATAATATTGGACAAGTCTAGAGATACTTGTCGAATGAAATAGAAACAGTTTGCATAAATTCTGTATACTCTTGCATAAATGTTAACAACCAATGTTAACTTAGATGACAAAGGGCCCTCAATCATTAGTTTGGTGGAGTGTAGGAGGTATGATAATAGTCATAGAAACTTGTAATGAAGAAGGCGTTTCAGGCCACTTTTTATTGTGATCATCTTGTATTGAGACATCAAACTAACTCGCATATAGAATGACGACCAACCATGAAACAACCTATGGCAACCCCTCTACGTGAGAGACCTGAAAAAACATATTTTCATATAATTGTGTTAGAAACAATCTTTCCTACAATTTAAGTAGTGATAGCTTTTTTAAGTCACAATCTCATTTGTACCATCAAAAGTGGTCGCCTTCTGTTTTTTCCATCAACAATACACCTAATGTTGTCATTGGCACCTAGCAAAATCAAAAGGGCATTGATTTATCACAATGCAAAATAAGAATGTCTTGCAAGTAAAATCCCATAACTTCATGTAGAGTATTCATGTTATCAACTGGCTTCTATACTCATTTAAGCAAAGAACATGGATTCATGAAACATAACTTGAGAACGAAGTATATAATTATTTATGTGGAACCGAAATAGAATATAGACTTTATGAGGTAAGTTTGAAACAAAATCCCATTTTTAAAAAGCAGATTGCTAAAGGAATTAGAAAATATTATCACCTGAAGGGCAGCAACACTGACAGATGCTGCATTATCTGAATTGAAGCCTACATGACAATCCAAAGCGATCAGACATCCAAAACAGACTATTTTAGAATCAAAAGTAAGAATTGACTAATTTCTTACCACAAGCTTTGAAAATTGTACTGGCATAAAACATGACAACATTGATTCCAGATGCTTGTTAGAACACCATCAAACCGACTCCAACCTATACATGTATTGACAAAATAAAAAATGGATCTGATGAATGGTTTGTCATGACCCATAAATTCTACAAACCACAGTTCATAAAGAATCTACTCACTATCATGTGATGTGCATATTTGCGTTGAAATAGGTCCAATAGTCTACCCTTGGGAAGGCTTTCTAACTCCTCCACATATTCCTTAACAAGATAGTTTTATAGTTTAGTTACAATCCAGATCAAAATTAACAGAATTACCTGGCAAAGTTCTTCCTGAATCAAATCAATCATCTATAAGCTTACTCCATGACTAGTTACTTTAATTTAACATTATTATATTCGCTTTGGTTAGTTTTTATACTGATTTATCCAAATTATATCTTCAAGTGTTAGCAGAATAAGCTAACTAAGCCTTAAAAATTATATTCTCAAGTGTTTATAAAGGCCTTAGAAATGTAGTATACTTGTAACAAAAGAAAAAGATGGTGGTAAGAGAAGGAAATCCCTCTCCCTTCTGGAGTTTTCCCACAAAGGTCTCTCTAAATAAACATTGTCTTGTGCAGATCTGATCTTGTTGTTTTGCATTAGTTTCTTTGTGTACTCTCATGTATAGTTATTTCCTTTTAGTTTACAGAACTCCACAATTCCATTCAATGCACATTGTTGATTGTTTAATGCAAATATATAATAAAACAAGAAGTTAATCGATCGATTACTTCGCAGCAACTTATGTGCGGAAAAATAAAGTGTCTCGCTTTCCTGCATGTAGTTGTGTTGTTCATGAACTTTAAGATTACTCTTAGAATATGATATTGTTCTTTGTGAATGAAGTGTCTCGCTTGCCTTTATGTAGTTGTTGTGTTCATAAACTTTAAGGTTGTTCTCAGAATAAGCTATTTTTCTTTATCGCATGGAAAATTCCATAACAGATTGTTTATAAAATTGGTTATTGAATATGTGTTTTTTTTGCATTATTTCCCTTTTACATTTTCATAGATTCTTAATTATGTGGGTGAATTTGTCTATCTTAAAATATCTTATTGTTGTATGTGTTGCATAAAGAAAACTATTTTTTGCTTTTGGTCTTCAACCATGGCATAAAGGGGCAAGTGCCTTCGACAATGGCAGGATTCGGTGTGTGCTGAGGGGTTATTGCCCCTAGGATGTTGGATCAAAATGCCATTATTGGGCGTTAGACTGCCCATTGGCAAGGCTTTTAAAGCTTCTGCCAAAACAGATGACACCCCAATATTTGTCTTTGATTCCTTGTTGGTGCTCTGCAACAAAAAAACAATGTGTTTAACTTCCATTTCCAGCGTGGAACTTATCGAGGTTTATATAGCGATCTATAAAATTGGTTTTTTTCATTTCTATTGTTTTGGGTTACTTGTGAACTTGCAGCAATGAAGACTCGGAATACAATTGTTCTTCCTCCACACGGTGTGACAATCACCACTCCGCACTTGGAGCGAGAAGATGCTTTCAACCGAACAAAGTTTGTTGTCAATGTGCTCCATTGCAAGCAACCAAAACCGACAAAACCTGTGATCACTGAATTGGTTAGAGAACGTCTCCGCTTGCATCCTTCCTATCCTCTTTATCTTTCCAAATTCCGTATGGCAGCTCCAACTTGAGGGGTTTGGGCTTGTGTATGATCGCCCCGAAGATGCTCTAAAATACGAACCTGACCACAAACTGAAAAAGATGGGGATAACTGTAAAGACAATACATGCTAGAGGAAAAAACACATGGTGCAAAAAAATGCTAATGTCACAAAGGGAAAAAAATGAGATGGAAGAAAAATGAAAACCATTAAGGGCGTGCTCCATTAAACTTATGTACATAAAAGTAGTTTAGGTAGCTATATGGTGCAAACATCTACTATGTGCTCTTTTAGTTGTTCGATCGAAATAACATTATGTTATGTTTTTGATAGCTCTTACTTCCTTAAGTTTGAGACTTGCTTCATTGTACATTTTCCGCTTTTCAATCTTATTAATGTGAAAAAAACTTTTGATAGAGAAATTTCATACTTTGTTTTGTTTTGCATTTAACTAGCTTTCCTATCATCATATTATCCATCTGGTGGCCGTATCTTATAAACTTCATATGCTTCTCTTATAGGTGAACTCCAGTTGTTTGGTAGAGTTCTTTTCTCTTTTGAAGTCTTTTTTGAAAGAAAACTAAACTCTATCTTGGAATTTTATTGCTACATACAAACAAAATTGTTCATAATCTGCATTTTTAAGTCTTCCATCTTATGTTGTCCTAACAAGAGTTGAATAATCACATGATGTTTATATTTCATTTGACAACTTTGAATTCTCAATGTTGAGAATCAAGATTGTATATTGATCAATCTACTTCTTATCTCTCAAATTATTGATTATAAACTGCTTTTACTCTCATTCTAAACCATTCTCTTTCTTTCTATTCTCTTATAGGTGAACTCAATTTTTTTTGCAGCCTTTTCTCTACTTTTAAGTCAATAAACTAAACTCTATTAAGGAACTTAGGAAAATATAAATGTTGTTCATAATCTACATTTTAAAGTCTTCCATCTTATGTTGTCCTAATAAGAGTTGAATAATGACATGATGTTTATATTTCATTTCTTGTTATTTGAATTCTTAATGTTGAGAATAGATTGTGATATTGATCAGATCTACTTTTTATCTCTCAAATTATTGATTATAAACTACTTTTACTACTGTTGTTCTCTCCACGAACTACCTTTTTTTCTATGTTGTGACAATTGTCATGGTTGCCTAATTTTTCTTTGTTGCCCATGAATTAAAGAATTGTAATTCATTAAAAGGTGCCTGACAACCGAAATCCATACAAATCCTTCATCATCTATTTCACTAGGAACTATGATCCAACCTATGTCATCAATACATCCATCGTTATGATCTCCAACATAAATTCTATTTGTAGTGCTGGTTTTACCAACAGTTGGCCAACCTTTCTCATGGTGGAACATCCTTTTTTTCTTTGAAATTGGTCCTAAAACTTGTAGAGAATGCAGGTTAAGGTGAAAACCCCTAACTTACTATTGTGTTGATACTTTTTCCAATGGAATTTTTACCACTTTTAGGTGTTGAGTGGGTGTTAAATACATATTACTCAACTGTTTTCGATACTAGCACATCAAGAGTTTACGTTACTAATGCACCAAGAGTTATTATGTTCATTTCATTGGTGTGAGTGAACTCTGTCTCGGGATGCATATTTATTCATATCTCCAAAATATTTAGATAGATGAAAGAGTTTACGTTTTATAATGCACCAAGAATTATTATGTTCAAGCATTTTGTTTGTCTTGATTTCATTTGCATTTTTATTCATATCTCCAAAGTATTCAGATAGATGAAATAATGTTTTTTTGATTTACTATAAAGAAAGAAAAAAAGTGAGTTTTCCATAGCAAAAAAGTTTGACATGCTTGTGATCATTCTACGAATCTTACAAGTTAATTTAAGTCATCAACATCGCTTCCTTAGGTCTCGTTGTAAACCATTCTCTTTGCTTTGAAAACTATTCTACCATTTGTGTTATCTCACTCTCAATTCATGTACCTTTTATAATGCATCAAACAACTGAATTATTTATAGTCAAATTTCATTCATTCCTTCCAATTTAGGTAAATGTAATACAATATTTCTTTTATCTTCTAAACGAATTTGTATTATGGTTCCATTAAATAGAACAAAGTTTAGGTTTATCACTTGAAAGCAGGCTTGGAAATTGACAGGTTGTAGGCCTTTTTTTGTGATTTTAATTGTATATTAGAGGTTTTTTATTATGTCCGTACACATATTACTTATTTACATACATACATACATACATACATCCATCCATCCATCCATCCATCCATCCATCCATCCATATATATATATGAATAGATTGTAAATATATCTATAAAAAATTCTGGAATATACAGCCACCTGAAAGAGTTGGAGAATTTTGATTTGAAAGCCACACATAATTTGAATTTCACTTAGTTGTCTAATCTGCCTGTATACAACCACCTGGGACTTTCACTTAACCTTATCTCTTTAACACTTTATTGCACTTCGTCCCCCACAAAACCGATTTATTTTGACACATTTTGTCAAACAATTCCTATGTTGTATATGCTTCCCTGTTTCATATGCATTAACTTTTAAATGTGTATGGCATTTTATTTTACCAGAAGTAAATCGTCCAATGTTTTATAAATTTATAGTATGGTTCTGAATCGCAATTGAGATCTTTGCACATATTGTTTGCTGTAATTTTCTTCATGCCATTGGTTTATAACATTTGAATTGCGCTTAAAGATGTTAAACATGTTAAATTTCATATTGGAGTGTGAGTTCAAATATTTTCTTTGAGGAGGATAGATGTAGTGATTATGCATGGGAATTTGCAAGCTATTGAGTGAGTTTGTTCCGAGTATGTTTCATTGTATGTTGCTCAAGTGTGTCTTTGGGATTAGTTTGTTATTTGTAGAGATATTTTTGTTACTTGTGTTCTCCAGCTAGATGCTTATATTATTGGCCAATTTTGTAGTATGACCTGTAATGCTTACCAAATAAAGTGATACTGCATTTATGTTCATAGTTGTTGAAGTGTTGTGGGGAAGATTCTGATCATTAAACTTAAAAATATGTACTCATTTACATTACTCCGTTTCCTCAACAAGTTTCAAGAAGATGGACATTTCTACCAAAAATATGTAGATTAATTAGTAAAAAATTGAAGAATAAAATGTGTTGCTAAAATTCTTCTTGATGAGTACATTTGATTTTTTTCCTTAAACTTTATTAAAATAAAGGGGAACTTTAAAAGTTAAAACTGCAACTCGTCTTACAAAAACATGGAACATTCTTAATTTCATTGCTGCTTGTAATATTTTATCTAATATAATGTGGTATTTTTCTCTAAGAGATTTGTTCTATCTTATGGAAGTGATAGTGAAACATATTTCATCTATGGAGATGAAAGGGAATGTTTTGCAAATAAAAAAACAAAAGTAAATAAAGGGTTAAATTTGGGCGTCTATGAACTTTTCAAGTTTTTAAATTAGGATGATAAGCCCGAGTTCTTCACATTTTTGTGACTTATTTAATAACTAAAATGAAAATTGGGAGACGAGGGAAGGTGGATATGATAGATCATCGTCCTATAAGAAAACAATTCCATTTTATTTTTTAAATAATATGGGATAATAAGGGGAAAAGGGAAGTGCAGAGAAGGATCGTATGATAAGTCATCTTATTGAATGTCTAAAATGCTAAGGGAATAGTTCATTGTTTTCGAGCAATTTTTTTGTTTTTTTGTTTATTTATTTCAAGGTTCGCCTGGTAGTGATGTTCATTTTGCCTTTTTTTTGTGTTGTTTTGTCTCGCATCCACATAAACAATGATAAAATAATTGGATTCATAGAAAAATATTGATAATGGGAATGACTGTAAGTATTAGGGTTTGTTTCCTTTATTTTTGGGGTTTGTTTTCTTTATTTCACTTTTCCTATATTAGATGTTGATACAATTTTATTGGGTCAAAATGCAAAGCAAGATGTCACCGAGGTCAATATATGGAGTCTCCGTAGTATAGACTTTGAACCAAACTTGCACACACAAAATAATTCTGAGAATAATTAATTTCACACACACTGATATATTTCTTCTATTACTTCAATCGAACACCATTACACATATATAGGAGAGGATTCCATATTATTATGGAACCACTCAATCTATAATATCTCCTATTTAGTTGTGATTGTTACTCACGTAACAATACACAACTCAAATCATATGAGTTGTTAAAATAACTCCAACCAACATATTATTGTTAATATAACAATAATATAATTACTAACATTTGTATTTAATGAATACATAAATAATGTAAACATTAATATTAGTTTCCTAACATTCCCCCCCTTAATGTTTACATGGTAACATTAGAACTTTCACACTTCCTTTACTGACTTTCCACCTCTCGCACGCTCATGATCTTGGCACACACTCGAACTGAAGGTAGAAGAAGGAACACATCAAATTCTTATCAACCAAGCACTGTCGGGAACACATCTGACCGACGAGGATGGGAACACGCTCAGGAATCATCTGCTTATCAACTAGTCACTCTAGGGAACACATCGACCTCCAAAGAAAGTGTGGGAACTCAAGCAGAACACATCCGAATGACCTTCAATGGTTTTTAGGAGGCTAACCAAAACCTAGGTACGAACAGGAACACATCGATCGATTATTCTACCTCATCAAGCCTCATGATCTGCGTCACTTGTGTTATTTGTTCTGTACTTATGTTTTTGCATTTGGGGAAATAGGAATAGCCACATACTCAACTGAAAAACTGAAAATGGAACATTGGATCATGTTGATCATGTTCCCCCCTCAATGTGAACATTTCACTTATTCAATCCAAAACAGAAACTCTGAAATCATACTGCACACAACAAACTGCAATTCTGAAATGAAAGAAAACTCACACACACACTGTCACCACAACTTCATGCGGCCCCGCTGCACAATGCGATCGACGAGAGGTCATTGCCCCGACCTCCAGCCTCCAATGCCTCCATCCTCCATTAACATGCTGCTAACTCAGTTGGATTTGGATATGAAGCTCAATCTGTTTCCACATTGTTTATTCTTTTCTTCCCTCCCGCAATGTGAAACACTTTACTTTTTTGGACGACGTCGGGTAACACCGAAAATGCGTCCGTAAGGAATTTTTAATTTTTAATTTTATACAAATATAGACTTTTTACAATTATACAAATTCTAATGACAATTTACAAATTTAAAAACAACACTTTTGACTTGGACAAGAAGACTCGACTTGACTAAAAAGTAATAAAATGGGATTACTTTTAAAATGAGTTAATAACTAAAGACATACAAAATATAAAGAATTTGATGGATGATGTATTACACATCACTAATATACGGACTTGACTACAAATAAACAAGATGATATAAAAGACAACTCAAATAAAAATTTCTAATGTAACAAATGGATAATAATAAAATTTGACCTTATTACCATGACTCTTTTTATCATTTCCTTTGGACGAGACTTTAATGATACGCTTATGGATTGGACACCAAACCTAAAAATGAGACTAAATATTAAAAAAATGAGAGACATAAAAAACTAAACAAATAAAATGAAATTATTATTCTAAATGACTCGACCCAAAATCTAATCGACTTATTTAAACAACTATTAATAATATGACTAGTGGCACATACACTAATTTTGTAAATACCCCGTGCGGCTCGTACCAAACCAGGTTGCTTTGTACAGTTTGCATCCTATTTCCCAGATCAGAACATGCGTAGCAGATCTACATTCGAATACAATCATCTTTGTCAATGCTAGGTGTGTCAGGAGAAATTGGATCGGTCAACACTGCTAAATCATTGAAATTGATCTCTTGCACAATCACCACCAGGATCTTCCAAATGTAGATGGAAAAAATCGATGCATGAATTCGGCCAGGCTAAGCAGTTTTAGATCAGAAACTTTGTGAAAATGTAGACAACATAAAAGCCGTGAATTTCCAAATTGCAGTGTCAGATATTTGATAGATTTCACAGATCTTATCAATACACACTATTAATGCCACAGAATCAAAATATCCTTGATCTGTATAAATTGTAGAGGAGACAAGTACGGGGTTTCCAGAAATAAATGAAACTCTGAAATAACAGTTTGCATGGAGCATAGATCTTGACTAGTTGTGACAATACCAGAGCTCCTTCAAAGTGGAACAATAATCCTATGTCATCGTCAAATGCAATGAATTCCAAATGAATAGTCGACAGAAAATAAAATTTTAAACTACTCCATGAAAGTATAAGATCCTCCACGTGTGGGGTGGGTTACACTCCAAAAGAAAACTCCAAACGCCTTATGATCCGACCAGATTACATTACAACCTTGGATGCCATGGATGCATAGAATGACAACGATGCAAATAACCATAAAACTTGAAACTTTCATATGCAGGGGCAAAAATTAGCAGTGGATCTGCCCCTTACAATTTTCACAATTCCATAGTGTTCTCCATAACGCTCTGATACCAAATATAGACTTTGAACCAAACTTGCACACACAAAATAATTCTGAGAATAATTAATTTCACACACACTGATATATTTCTTCTATTACTTCAATCGAACACCATTACACATATATAGGAGAGGATTCCCTATTATTATGGAACCACTCAATCCTATAATATCTCCTATTTAGTTGTGATTGTTACTCATGTAACAATACACAACTCAAATCATATGAGTTGTTAAAACAACTCCAACCAATATATTATTGTTAATATAACAATAATATAATTACTAACATTTGTATTTAATGAATACACAAATATAATGTAAACATTAATATTAATTTCCTAACATGCAAAGCATGACAAGAATTCTTGTGTAGCTTCAATGTTGCCCAACACCTTTGGTTTGGGTTGAATGTGTTGGTCCACATGGACGAGGGTTTGCCTTAGCCCAATCTTTTTCAAGGTTTTAATGTTATAAATCAATGGCTTATATTCATTTGGTGGGCTGCTCAAACCATTCAATTAAAAAAAACACGTATAAAGATGAATAATATTTGTATTAATTTATATGCATGTGTGTGTACACGCCATTTGCTCATTATTGGGCTTGATATAGTGGGTCTCTTACATGATGTTTGTGTGCTCTCTGTTTTCCCTGTAATTTGCAATGGATGGTTCTGCATCTAAACACTTTTCATTTACGTTAGTTCGTAGTTGTGGCAATATTTTAGCCTTCTCATTACTATGTTTAAGGTAGCCATTGAGATGATGATAGAGTGAAGGTAACAATTAAGTCAATTTAGCCTTCTCCATAATAACAATAAAACAACCTATCGTGCATCAAAACTACTCGCAACGATTTAGGCCCACATCTCTTTCTATTTTATGGCTCGTGGAAGCAAAATTTCATGATGTGCCAAGTATCACGTTAGGGTAGTTTTGCTTGGAATCAATTTCAAAACAAGGAATAGGTGTTCAATATTCATCCTGAGCTCTGAAGGACTAAGATGGATATCCCATTTTTGAAAAAAATAGAATGATTCCAAAATAATACAATATGTCCCATAGATTACAATTTTTTTTTTTCAATAATGGCGTTATATCATTTATATAAATATTGATCTATGTATAACCTTTGATCTCGTATATACTTGTTGTTCTCATTGCATGCACGCAACCTTTGGTGATGCAGCTTTTTCTTTGCCAGGAATTTACATAAACGTTGACGTTTATGTTAACTTTACTTTCCAAAATTTTTATAAATATTGTAATACGATTTAGCTCATTGTGTAGAATCGCATTGTGTGTTGAAAACAATCTTGATCATGGCTGCACCTTTGACATATGGTGGAATCTGTATTTTGATTGAGGGTTGTACAGATGCCGAATCGATAGTCCAAATTCTCAACATTTGTCCCCTTTGATCTGCGTTGAACTCGAGCTCTAGCATCGCGTGCATCTCTCTCCGATGGTGTGTAATTTCAAACAGCTCTTTTTCCCTCGGAATTTGCAACCCAAGTTTTAGATGGTTGGCTAAAAGATGGAAGCATTGTCCGCCTACACAAAACCCTTTACAGAATGATAAAACATGAATTGTATGCATCCATTTTCCTTTGTGCATGGATGCTCCGCTATCATTTATTTTATATTCAATAATTTTTGTCCCTTTTCTTTGTTATCCTTTGCAAGACTGTTCTTGTCTCCGAAATGGAAGTTGTGATAGAAACACATCCTAAAATTGGTGCTCCCACTCCTCTTCCTGCCCATGTCATTCACGGAAAGCAATCAAATCCCGATACAAATCATGGAGACGACAGAACTTTGGTCCCGCAAACACCTCCCCAAAAGAAAGTTGGCCTCCCTGACAATTCAAGGTTGCCTCTAAAAATAAGTGCACTAAATACAACCATGCGTACATGGTCTATTGAAGGTCGTGCCCTTGGGAAAACAACGCTTAAGGAATATGCGAATGCAAATGGAAATGGCTCATATTTCACCTTTGATTTTGTGGATGGTGAAGGCGGAGAAATACGCGTTACATGCTTCAACGAAATTGCGGTAAAGTTTTTGGACAAATTGAGGCTGGAAAGTTATACACCATCACAAATGGAAGGATAGGGAATGCAAAACTAGGTTACAACCACCTTAACAATGAATTTGAGATATTCCTACAAGCTTCTTCCACTGTCTCTCCATTTGCTTGTCAATAACGCCACAATACCTTTGCATAACTTTCACTTCACAAAAATCAAAGATATACCTGCAAAACCTGTTGGTTCCTTCATTGATGTTATTGACATTATTTTAGCAATCTCTCCTTGCTCCACTATTCACAGGTGGGATTCCAGTGAAACTATATGAAGAAGCTTGCAATTGAAGGACATGTCAGGATTTAGTGTTACTGTAACTTTATGGGGCCAACATTTATAGGATCTTGCCCAAGAACTTGAGGAACTCCTTTCTATTCCACAACTCCCAGTATTGGCTGTAAAAGTGGCATGCATTTTGAGTTTCAACGACACTTCCATAGACACTGTCTCTAGCACAAAATGGTTTGTCAATCCTTAGATTCCTGAATCTAAAACACTGCAAGATTGGGTTGCCTCTGAAAATTACACTGTTGAAACTCCCTCTATAATGAACAAATTTCTAGGTCCTCCTGAAAGCTTAAAACCAATGGCAACAATTGTAGAAATACTTCAAATGGGCAATACAAACAACAATGAATGGGCTACACTTACAGCTATAATTACAAACATCGCAATGGATAACTTCTACTACATGGCTTGCCCCCTTGCAATTGGTGACAAACAATGCCGAAAGAAAGTGAAACTAGTAGACAATGGCTCGTGGTTTTGTGGAAGTTGTAACTCTCATGTGCATCAATGCGACTATAGGTATGCTCTCGTATAAACTTGCAAGATGGCTCAGGAGAGCTACAATCGGTTACAACATTTGACACAGCTGCTGAAGCAATCATGGGTGTCGCAGCAATAGACCTCCAACTGTTGTGCATAGACGACGAGGCTACAATGGAAATTGCAAACCAGATAATTGGCCATGACTACAAATTCACTCTCTTTGTCAAGAAAGAAACTTTCCATGGAAATACATAGCTGAAATGTGTCATACTTGATTCCCTTAAATTGGCCAAATCCAAAGTTGTTTCTTGACTTTGCCCTTCCTGCGCACCATAACACTTTCCTATATTTCCGTTTCTTCGTTGTTTTCTCATATTTCCTTTGTAATATGCAGATACATTTTTATGCTCGCATGTTCTAATGGACTATAACTCTCAAAGTTTTCCATTTAATGGTTGTTAATATTGGTTTACATGTGCATCTATATCGCAGAGACACCTTTTTTGTAATTGATAAAAATGTATGGTCCAATATGTATATATATATAAATATAGTTTATGCTAACATTATGGAACGCTTTATTCATTTCTTGAAGGTTTGTCTATGTTTCACACAAATTTTTTGCTTATTTCTACCTTGTTCCTTCTTAATACCTATGTAGAAAAAAAATGAACACATATCTCTATGCTTTTTCCTAATCAATACCTCCATACACACCCTTGTATTTCTTCCTGTACTTCCTTAAAAATATATGCAACAATAAATCATTTTCCTTTTGTTTTATTGCCTTTAGCTACCAAAATATAAAACATTTAGAGAAAGATAAGCATCTAAAATTGGTTTTTGCATTCATTTCCCCTTATCCACATACATAATTTAGTACTCTTCGAATCTTCTCTTATGCCACCTTTTTTTTGGCAATTTGTGCAGGTCGTTGTTTTATGCACAATTCCTACCCTAGAGCAACGATGACAAAGAAGAAGAAATATTTATGCCTTTCAAAAATAAGAAATCAATGCTTCGGGCACGAATGCTATCACCAGCTCCAAGATGCCAATAAGTTATGCCCCTTTCCAAACCTGTTTGTTGCCCCCTTCCATGTCTTCCCCTACTACTTTCCCCTCCACACCAGAAAATTCTCCTTTCCCTCTTGGCATTAACCACACCACTTGTGTCAAACCTTGTCTTCATCATGCCCGCAACATCGAATTGCAGCCCTCTCCATTGCTACACTACCCTCCATCTTCTTCAGCCCAATACATTGCTCCTTGCAATAATTCACCCTTCACATTTCATCTGGGCTGTCAGCCGATAGTAAGTTCACTTGCTTCTCCTTCTCTTACCGAACTACCTCTTTTGCATTCTTCCAAACTTCCATCCCCTTCCTCCCAAACTCATCGTGAAAGTCACACCCAAGATTCCACCCTCCCCATACCACTCCACAAAAATTTCCATGCGGCCCCTTCTTGGATGGATGCCTAACACAGATTCCGCCGAGACTGGATCTTTTATCGCACATCCACACCTGCTCAATTTGTCTTGAGAACTACCCAGGCATACATACTACCTTCCATGAAGGAAAACACACATGCACTAGGTGTAAGTCCAAAATAAATGGAAATTGATTCTCATCTTGGAACAATATGGATCCTAACAATCAACCTTCCATTCTCAAATATTTAACCTAGGTTGAAGAAATGTTGATTGCTTGCATTAATCCCATTTTGCAAGTCACACAAATGCGCGGGGGACAATATAAATATTCAGGTCACACAATAAGTTTCCCACAAAACATTTCTTCCATTGCCAAATACCTTCCTCGTCGGCTAGGAGATTTGGATCTCTTGTTGGTTCAAAAGACTGGAATGCAACAAACAAAATATGACTTCTATGTAAGCTAGGTCCCGTGTTTGGGAAGCACTTCAATATAAAATTATCCATGACCCCTACTATAAGGATGTTCTTATTGACACTGAGGCTCTTTCCTCTCTCCCACAGGAACCAACAAACATATCCTCCTCCCTTAACTCTATTCCTATAGACCTTCCAGGCTCTCACTTCTCTAAACCGCAGGATACTGACAACCCTCCTTCCAACCCCTACGAGTATCCCGAGGAGACATCCTCATTTGTTCCTTCATACCCAAACACTGACACAAAAGAGGATTTGATCGAGCGGTACCTACTTTCAAATGGCCAGGCTACACCCTGCACCTTGCCTTGGCATGAAGTTGGAAAATTGCCAATTAATGAATACACCATAGAGGGCCTTTTCTCAATGGCTTTTCCATGTTTGTTTCCAATTGGTGCAGCATTGTTTAAACAACCACGCATGAAGGATGTTCAAATGCATGAATATGCCCTCCACCTAATGCGCTACCATGATGATCATTTTGGCTCACACCCAGGTTCCAGTACTACTTGTTTAACCTTATTATGAGACATATGAGCCAATCTACAGCTGCAGTATTCATGAGGTTGAACCTTGAACATGGTGTCCCCCTTACTATAGGCCAACTACGACAATGCCTACATGATTTCCCTGATGATTGCCTTCCATAGAGTTTAATGAGATTCGAAACTAGCTGCATGGGACACAAACATTTTGGTCGAAGAGTAGAGGGGAAGTCTCTGACATGATTGAGCAATTGGGAGCACCTACACTCTTCTTCACTCTAAGTGCAGTAGACACAAAATGGCCAGACCTACATAACATCATGCTAGGTTTTCTCCTAGTGAGGCCCATGCAACACAACACTGGAGGACCATGAACATTGTTAACCACCCTCATCGTGTCGTTGCTTACTTACATCAAAGATTCACCATATTCTGTGAGGAAGTATTACAGAAACATATTTGTTCCAAAGACTACTGGTACATGTAAAATTCTTCAATGCTTTATAATTTTCAGTTACTTGAATAAAAAGTGATTTACCTTCCTTTACCGCAGGTTTGAATGGCAACATAGAGGTTCAATGCATGTTCATGGTTTTCTACGGCTTGAGGATGCTCCGGATGTTGATCGCATCGAATGGTCAAATAATAAATCTGTCGATGAAGCAAGACAATACTTTGATATCTACATATCTGCGTGGAATATGCGCCCTCCTTCCGTCCACTCAGAATTTTTTCACAGAAATATCCAGGATGACCCTTGCCTGTTAGTTTCATCTCAGGTGCTTGTAGTTTCCTCGTTGCAGGATTTGGAGGAGTTGATAAATCATGTTCAACGACACACAAAGTGTTCCGAGAATACTTTCCTTCGAAAAAAAAATAGCCGGCTCTAGTGTCGATACAACGCACCTTGGGAGAATAGAGCCACTTCTTTATTGTTTGTTGATGAGAGTGCTTCAGTTAAATACCTCCCTTCAAGGAATGATGATAGATTGAACACACACAATCTAGCAATGTTATCCATATGGAGAGCCAATATCGATTATCAACCTGTGCTATCTCGCCATGATGTCCTTAAATACATTGCTAAGTATGCTTCCAAAGTAGAAAAAGGTCATAAACATACCACCAAATGCTTTCTAGATTGTCAAGAGCTTTAGATCCTGATCTGCTTGCACATTTAGCCATAAAAAAATGTTAATTGAGAGTATGATTGAACATGACATTAGCGGACAAGAAACATGCCACATGCTCCTCAAATTGCCACTTGTAATGTGCAGTCGCACTTTTGTGACGCTAAATGTAGGAAGAAAAATATTAATAAGATTGGTTGAAGCAGAGTGTGAGGATGCAGAAACATCCCTGCTTTTAGATGCATACAGGGTCGACCTTCAAACATGGAAAGCCTTCCACTCATTGAAGTTGCACGCGACTGGAGTTACAACAAATATCGCAAGCACAATAGGTGGAAGAGTCGTACCCATCCAGCTATTGTTCGGGTGTTCCCCAAATTTCAATGCATTCCATCAAAGGACTCCCCTCTTTTGAACTTTTCTGTTGGTCTGAACTCCTTCTATACAAAACTTTCGCAACATTTCTAATGATATTTGTTCAACACCTCAACAAACCATTTCTAATTAGAGCTTGTTCAGATACAATTATCGGCCTGACATATTGCATGACATGAATCTAATCCATCACACACCTCCGACAATAACACTGAGTCTGAGGTTGAGCCCCCGCTTTCTGTTGAGCAACTATATGATTGGCAACTATTGGCTTGATTCCACCCCTAGTAACACTTCATTCCTTGAAACATTGCAAATGTTGGGACTTCGTGAATTTGACACCCTTCACAATTGGAGTGCACATCGTATTCCTATTGCTCTGTAGTCTCTTGGCGCCACTTTCATCGAAGATAATAAGGCAAACCATATTTCAGCTTCCTTCGTGGAAAGATTTGACCCTCCAACTTCAGGTTTATCTCCAGAACAACAACAAGCTTTCAACATAGTTATTCAACACTTCACGCACAGATCCAACCTTCCTCCACTAAGACTTATTATACAAGGGACTGTAGGTACTGGAAAATCATACCTCATTAACATTTTAAAGTCTTCATTTGCCTCTTCATCCAGCCAGGGCCTTTCACCTCTCCTTTTTCTCGCCCCAATAGGAGTTACTACTTTCAACATTTCAACTTCAATGATACATGCAAGCCTTTGGATTCCCATTAAAGAAATCAAACCCTTAGAGGGCCAAGATTTATCGTCTCTTTAAGACTCCCTCAAGCACATCGAATACATTTTAATTGATGAAATGAGTTTTGTCGGGCCAAATTTTCTTTCCAGAATTGACTACCGTCTTAGGGAGGCTTTCCCACACTTCAAATATTCAACATTTGGAGGTAGATCTATGATCCTTGTTAGAGACCTCGGTCAACTTCCTCAGTTATGGACATCCCGCTTTATGCCAGCAAGTCTTACGGAGCTACCCTTTGGCGAGAATTCAACATATCTGTCTCCCTTCATTCAATCTTCCAATAACAAGGCTCTGATCCAGCACAGGCATCATTCGGAACTTGCTGCTTAACATTCGTAACGCTGTCCCTCTGATCCAAGACTGGGAAGCTCTTATGTCAAGATCCGATTCCTCCCTTTCCGAACAAGAAAGCATTGAATTTAAAGAAGGCCCTCATCTTTTCACTCAGAATGACCTTGTGGACTCGCACAACCTTATTATGTTGAAGTCCCTTAACTCTCCTATAGCCAGATCAATTTCCGAAAAAACCAGATGTTCTACATCTGGCGATACCAAAGACGACCAGTTGAAGCCCAAGGTTCTTCTCTGCATCAATCAGAAAGTAATGCTTTCCACAAACTTGTGGGTTGAGAAAGGTCTTGTCAATGGTGCTACTGGTTCTATCATCGACATAGTCTATGAGATATCCTCTGGCCCTCCAAGTCTACCTCTTTTTGTTGTCATCAAATTTGATCATTACACAGGACCTCCTGGGATTCAAACAACCCCTTACATGTTCTTGTTCCTCCCATTTCTAGAGGAGGCACAAACAACTACCACTCAAAATGGCTTGGGATTTTTCTATCCACAAATCTCAAGGACTTACACTACAGCTTGCTACAGTGGACATTGGTAGAACTGAAAGACAAGGCCTGACATTCACTGTTGTCTCAAGAGTTCCGTCTCTTTCTTCCCTTCGTATTTCTCCAGCTTTCTCTTTCTCCCACTACTCTCGCATGTCCTCCACTCCCCTTCTACAATCTAGGCTACAAGAGGAATTTCACCTTCACTCCCTTCCCTCTTCTCTCCCTCGCCCCGTCCAGCCCTCGTCTTAGCTCCTTATAGCAGTCATGTAGTCATGGTCCCAAACCTTCTTTATAACAGTCATGCATGTATATATCGCGTGTATTTTGTATCGATAACACCTTTTGGTTCGGATTTCTATTGCCTGCAACTAGTTTAAACAACATATTTGATCTACGTTTGTTTACAAATATGTTCAAAGTTTCATGCATCGGTCTGCTTCTATCCTATCTAATATAGCAAATGTATTTGTTCTACCTCGCTATTATTCTTTTATATTTATCGTTCAACATCTTGTTGCTTATGTTTTTTTTTCACACTTTTCTTAATTTGACCATATCCCCACCACACTATATAATCTTCTACTCTAAACATATTTGATCTATGTTTGTTTACAAATATGTTCAAAGTTTCATGTTGCGCTCTACTTCTAGCCAGTCTAATATAACTAATGTTTTTGTTATACCTCGCTATTATTCTTTTATATTTATCGTTCAAGATCTTTTTGCTTGTGTTTTTAACAAGTTTTTCTTATTTTGACCATATCTCCACCTCACTATATAATCTTCTACTCTAATATACGTTAAATTTCATTTTATTATCCATTTTTTAGATTTCCTCCACTTCTTTTCCTTATTTGATTCCTACCATTGCTTGCATTTATAGGATATATTCATTTTTAACACTCTCCACTTACCTTCACTTTTCCCAATTTTCTTTCCCTCCTCCATTTCCTTTTCCCTTTTACATTTCTTTTATCCTTTCCGTCTTATGCATTCTTCTTCTCTACTTCCTTCTCCTTGTTCGCCAACCTCTCTTTCGGCATTTTCATCACACACCTCGCATGCGATTCTAGTGGCATAGTTGTTGGAAGTATAAACCTGTCTTCGTCTAACACTTCTATACATTTATATGTACCATGTAAATTTATTTTTAGGATTAGGAATTAAAATTAAGAAAAGTTTATACAAGTAAATTTTAAAAACCCATCTAAAATTAATATTTGGAAGTATTTTAATTGTATATACATGGAATTTCTAGGTTTTGAGTGAGAAGTTGGGAAAGTCAAAATAAATGGAGAAGAGGAGTAGTGTCATGCCCATGATTTTCATGGCTCAAGCACTCGTTTAATTATATTGTAAAAATTGAAATATTTTTTTGACTAAGTATTAAGGATTTACATCATTACCATACCAATTAAAGTATTGGTTTCTTAAAGGCACTCAAGAATAATTATAGTGACATTCATATTTTAACAATATTGTTTGCGCTTGCAAGACTACTAAAGTTTGTTTCAAACTCCACCATCGAGAGGGGGAGGGTAGTCAAACCATTCTCACAAGGTAACACATGGTTTAAATCATTTCATTTCATTAACCTCTAAGGAATAAACATGAACCAAGAATGCCTTAGTCATATCCACGAAATCTAACAGTCCATATTGAGTCATCATAGATCAACTTCTACAAAAGTGGAACCAAACAAAGTTGTGTTACATAGGGTATAACTAGGGTTCCCTTAAGGGTTTAATAGGTGGAAAGATAATGGTTCTAGATCGACAATTTGGTTATTGTTTGATTACTCAAGGATGAAGAAATATAATGCCCGCAATTGTGAATTCATATTAATTTTCTTTTAAATATCCCTCATTAACTCATTGGGAGTGAGTGGAAGTACCCAAAGTTTACATTATGCTATAAATGGGAGTTACTTTATAATAGTTATCACTCTGAAGTGAACCTTCGATGAAGTAGTGCAAGAAAATCTTCACTTCGGTTGATACTGATGGGAACTCCTCTAAGTTGTGGATGACTTGGGTTATGGAGAACCCTCAGAGCGGGCTGGTTCCCTATGATTAATCACCTAAACTACTTCTCTAGTGGGGTTGAGGGAGAGAAAAATCACAAACTTAAAGGAAAACATGTAAGATAGGTTATACACCAACATTTTGGGAAGATATGAATGAACAAAACACCTTTGGATTGATTGTTAAAGAACCTAGAAAAATCACTTCATATGTTGTTTGATGGGCTTTCACACCGCACAAAGGCACTAACATAAATTTAAAGTGATTTGCAAAGCTTACAAAAATATTTAAAGGAGGTTTTTGAAAATTATGAGCATGCAAAGGAAAATATCATTGACTAAACATACCATAATCTAGCTGCAAAACACTTCAAAAAGTTACAATTGGAGGAAAATGAGTCTTTATTACTTCAACAAGGTGTTGTAGTACAATCTTTGCATAACATACGTATCACATAAAAATAATCCCCCTTCTTGCTTGATAAGAAAGGGTACATATATTACAATTCAAGAGGAGTTAACTCTACTCCATCTCCAAAAATAACACTCCTAACTCAGTTTTAGACATAGTTCACTAAAAATAGCTAATTGGAGACAATGCTAGAAAAAGTGGACTATCCCTACATGGTTTGACCTCTTCTTGCAAATTCCAATAATAATATGTCAATTTCGTCATGGATATTATTTGTTTTTAAAGGCTAAAATTGGATGGCATAGTCTATTTTCTACCATTGGTCAAACTCCATGTTGATCGAGTGAAACTTCTCCTTCACATAAATTAAGGTAGTATCTGATTGTTTTCAAAAATTAAGGTGATTTTATCTTATTTTCAAGAGTTAAGGTAAAAAAATCTATTTTTGTTTGGCTTGGCACATGCATTGAGTTCATGGTATGCTTAGTTTCTTAACTTTGGTAAAACAATGATTAATCCCCCCACGTAAGTAATTTAAAATGTTTGAACTATGCAAAAGCCCACCTTGCACCTTCCATGACTTGGTTTAAAAAATGGTTCAAGTTTATGGTTTAACGAACTTGGTCCAATCATGTGTAATTAGGGCTCAAACCCTAAAGCTCCATTTCATTTTCTCTTTTTCTCTATTGGGAACTTTTGGAAGAAGAGTGGGAAACTGTGTGAAATTTTTTCCATGGCCACCAATTTTTTTCTGGAAGCTCTATTTTTTATTTTCAACTTGAGGTTCAGGTTTTCTTCACCTTTGTTTGCTTTGTTTTTCCCCTTGTAACACGACTCGGTGGTTTTCTTTTGGTGGCTTATGGTTTTAGGCTCGACCTGTAGCTCAATTTGAGCTCGTGATGGTTGGATTTTCGTTTGCTTGGCTCTGCAATATGTTTATTTGAGCTTTGGGTTTGTGTAATGCCCATGTTATCCATGACCAAAAAATACTATCCTAATAATCGGTAATTATTTTAAGGACCAAATAATAATTAAATGTTTTAAAACCATTGTTATACTAGAATAAATAATTGTTAGTCATATCGTAGAACTAATAATTATTCTATATTCTTACCCTGTTCCAACTCTATAAATTTCATTCGATGTTATAGAATGAGGAAAACAAAAATATGATGGTCCTATTTCCACCATTAAAGGAAATTAGCAAGTTTTTTATTTGTGATTTGTGTGCCCTTAGGTTCACCTAGATTGAATCATCGGTAAGCCAAGGTTCGAGTATAATGAAATTGTTAGGTCAAATGTTCCCAAAATGTTAATCTAATCTAAGGTTATAAACCATATCATCTTTTACGTGATGTCATTAGCTGTGATCCACCATTGCCACCCGCCCTACATCCTAGATGTTATTTAAATCACCACAAAACGATTGACATCAGATGGAGTTAGTCAACCAATTATCCATTTCCTAAAAATGGCCTTTAATAACCCATATAAAATAAAATAAATGAAAGTGTATAACGTGTATCCTATATGACATTAACACCGAATTATAATTAATTAACTCACTAAGGAGTCATATTTACCACACTATATTTTTTTTATTCCCTTAAAATTCCAAAATTCATAAAAGCCTTAAAAACATTCCTACGTGGATCTAACTTCTCCCTTTTTCCCATTTATTTTATAATGCTCATGGGTCTCAAATTAAGTTTAGTTTTCCAACCTTTTTACTTAATCCCCTTCCCATCAAAAGGTAAAGTGGGAGATATTTCGTGGCCCTAAAATTTAGTTAATTTTGGCCCTTGGATTAAATTGGACCTCAAAAATACCTAAATCAAAGCACGATTATATATATATATATATATATATATATATATATTCCTTTTGTTGTCTTTTTTAGGTCAACCTCAAGGAAGAAGAATGCAGAGTGTTTCATGGTGGCTAACGAGTGAGGGCTATGGTTTTTATATTTTATTTTTATGGTTTTTGCCCAAAGAGGGAAGTCTCCCTTTAACTTATATTGCAGGTTGAGCCGCCCTATTAAATGTGAGGGCCTAGTGAACCTTGAATATATATCTTTTTTTATAACTTCTTGCAAGATATGAATACCTCCCAGAGAGGTTTACACAAATCAGATGTTCCTAGAATTTATTACCTTCGTTGGTTCTGAGGAGGCTTGGTTTTGCATTTCTGGATTTTATTTATATTTATTTATTTTTCTTCTTTTTGTTGCATCTTTGAAGATGGGGTGACCATGGTTGAGGCGCAAAGATATAGGGAGAGGTGCATGACCTGACCGTAACCACTTCTCCTAAATTCTTTTTTTTTTATAATTTTCTTTTACTATTATCATTTTCCTTGTATTATATTTCTTATTCTCTGCTTTTTTCTTCAAGTTGATTCCAAAGTAGCAAGAGAGTTGGTTCACGAGTTTTATTTTTATTTAATTTTTTAAATTTATTTATTTATATAAAATCACCCAAAATATAATTTAAATTGAGTTCTTATACTCTACCCAAAATTAGGTGTGAGTAGTATTTCATACACATGCATATTTACAAAATTGAATAAAATTTTATTCTAATCTATACTATTGAATGAGCTTGAAGGATAAGAATATTTTCCTCATAAAAAAATACTATTGATAACATCCTCAAGATTGAGAGAGATCCAAGTATATTCTTTTCATTAGTATATTGAATTCCTCGATTTCTACTAAGAGGATTCAAATACTTAAACATCCTTTAAAAATTTAAGATCAAAATCCTCCTCAAATTCTTTGTACCCCAAAACCATTTAATGGAATTACATTGGTTGACCATTTTGAGTCCACAAAAAGAAGATATGTGTAATAACTCTAAAAGGATTCCTTGAAACATAAGAGTAACATTTCAAACTGAAATATTGTAAATTCTTGGAAGATCGTAATTAAATTACATAAATAATGATCCCCTACTCCATTTCATCTCCATTTTTTTTGTTTTTCAATGTAATGTTATAAACCTTATTTTAAGGGGATACCAAAATAACCAAACATCAATGAATTCTTACTCATTTGGAAAACAAAAATATCATCGTAAAATCAATAATCTGAGAGTACTAATAATTTTTTTCACTCCAACACAAATGATAATGCTACCTTTCCATTCCATAGTTTTAAGCCTTACAATCATTCCCATGAAATAGATAAAAGTCATGCCTATAAATTCTATTGACCAAAGTTCACAAACATTCTCAAAAGTAAGAAGAGGTACTTATTACAACATGAAAATCAAGATTACAATAGCCCAATACTTCCCTCTCAAAGAGAGGATAAAATATTCAACAACCATTCAATCTCCTTCTCAAGAAAGGAGAAACAATAGATTACAACATATTTAAATGCAAGATACAAGATTCATCCCAAGATGGGAGATAACTTAACAAGAGTTACAATTTCATTATGAGACATGATAAAATACAAGTAGATAAACCTCCCCAAAATGGGGAACAACATGTCAAAATTCCCAACTTTTCTTCTCCAAACTTCAAGCCAAATCTACATTTTCCACTCTAAAAGAAGTCTTCATAGCACAAGACTAAAGGGATTTGTTACCTCCTAACCAATTTTAATCATTAAATTCCATCTCCAACATGTGGAGGACAAGATAGCCTCCCTCCAAGCCCATAGGAGAGAGAGTAGAAAGCCTGAAGAATGCACAAGTGAAGGGAACATGGGTGACACTCACACAAGCACAATTTGACAACACACACAACAATCAAATAAAAAAAACCAACACATGAGGAAAAATCTATGTTTTCCCCAAAAGTGGAAGAGTGGCAAGTATCTCATATGAAGTAAAAGTGTGAACCAACCATAGGAACAAAATAATAATCTCCAAGTGCCTCCTTTTCTCTCCATTCAATAATTACCTCCTTATCTCTCTAGTCCAAACACCAAGCCTCCTCTTTGGAAGGATTTTCAAACCATATATGATTTCCTTACCAAGGATAGAGAAGGAAGTTCAAACCATATGAAAATCCTTCTCCACATCAAGCCATATGAGGGGAGGAATAAAGAATACCAACATGGCTTCCCCATCAAGGCATATGGGGAAGGAGGGTCTTCTGCTTTTTGCCAACAAATCCAAAATCCTTCTAAAAGCATGATGGATGGAGAAAATGAAAATAAAACCAAATCCACAAACATTCCCACAATAAACATACAAGCAATAACACATATTGACACCATTTTTGTTTCAAAAATTACATTAAGCTATCACAAGAAAAATGAAAGATATATATGAAGGGCTACTGTTAGGAATTAGAAAAACAATATGCAGAAACAATTCCTCAAATCACAACAGTAGGAAACTATTTAGCAAAATTGTACTTGTAGAAATATAACAACATATATAAACAATACACAAAATAAGACAAGACAAGATTTAATGTGGTTCACCCAATGTGGGCTACGTCCACCAAGAACTTGCTCAAATTTTATTATCAACAAGAGTAAAACCAACTCTCATAGTCTTCTCTCAGTTACAATTGCACAACAATCACTCATGAACTCACAACAGAATTCCCAAAGATGTTAAACCACATCTAAGACACAATTGACACCCAATTTCTCAACCTTGATCACTCTTGATCACCTCTTGATGTTCTAAGACTCAATATATTTTGATCACTCAAGATGCATTAGGACACCCCTAACACCTCTATTTATAAGATTACAATCCTTCTAGGAAGTTCTATAGCTGACCCTAGAAGTTTGAAAGTCATGACCTTTCAAATTCTCATGGATGGAAAATCCGTCATTGTGACAACCACCAATTAACAGAAAATTAACAACAAAAATGCAGCAAATATGTAGCACAAAAACAATACATGACATGATAATGCTCCTAAAGTCTCCAAAATTAACCGTTCAAACTCCAACACTTCAATTTTGATTCTAGAAGACCAAAAATAGGCTCCACACCCCAAAAATCTCCCACTTGGAGACTGTTTCCACTAAGAAAAGTTCTCAACCCTTCATTATCATTCATGAAGGCTAACCAAAGTTGAACACAACTTCAAATTCTCCCTTGTGACTACCTTGATCATCATCTCTCGCTTGATTCTAACTGGTATAAATCTTTTCGAGATTTAAATTATCTTATTCCAAAATTACCCCGATGAAATGATATATCAGTTGAATGTGCTTCATCCTAGAGTGGAAAGCAAAGTTCTTCATCCAATGAATAGCAATTTGACTATCACTATTTAGTCTCCTAACTTCCTTCTTATGCCCCAACTCATCAAGTTACCATTGTAGCCAAATCATATCCTTGCTTGCCTCTGTGGCTGCAACATACTCAACCTATGTGGTTGAAAAAGCGAAACTTTTTGTAAACATGAAATCTAGCTAACATATGTATCACCAACCATAAATACATAATGTGTCATGCTCCTCTTGTTTTCCAAATATCCTCCCATGTCCGAATCTAAATATCCATGCAATGTAGTGTCTAATCCACCGAAACACAATGCTTCTACCATGGTCCCTCTCAAATACAAAGGATCCACTTCACTTCCTGTCAGTGCTCTCTACTTGGATCACTCATAAAATTTTTCACTTCTCCCACTACATGGGTAATATCAGGCTTAGTACATACCATGACATACATCTAGTTTCCAAGCTGTTGATGAGTACGTCATCCTGGACATCTAGATTTTATCCTCCTTAGTCTTGGGACTCTTCTCTTTTGATAATTTATAATGACCTACCAAAGGAGTACCAATTGGTTTAGCATCATGCATACTAAACCTCTCTAAGATATTCTTTATGTACTCTTCTTGAGATAATACTAGCTTCCTCTCCTTGTTTCAAGTTATTCTCATACCAATGATTTTATTTTCTGCCCCCAAATCTTTCGTAACAAAGGAGTCACCTAGCGGCTTCTTGAGTACCTTTATTTCCTTCATGTTCTTCTTTGTAACAAGAATATCATCCACATACAACAACAAAATAATATAACCACCATCAAGAAACTTCTTGATGTTCACGTAATTGTCCGAGTGACACGGAGTAACCCTACTCTTGCCTAAAACCATCAAACTTCTTGTACCACTTTGCCATGGAGCTTGTTTAAGGTCATACAAGTTCTTCTTCAATTTGGACACTAATCTCTCCTTTTATTTGACCTCATAACCTTGTGACTACTACATATATGATTCCTCCTCCAACTCACCATGAAATAATGCGGTCTTCACATCCAACTTCTCTAAGTGCAAGTCTTTAAATTCTACTAAATCAACAAAAATCTTAATAGAAGTCATTTAACAACATGAGAAAAAAATTTCATCAAAGTCTATACCTTTCTTCTGTGCAAATCCATTGACCCCCTGGACGTTGTAAGGTTTTCTACCTCCATCTTCCTCTTTGATTCTCAGACATGACCATTTTTTCAGCAATGCTCTCTTACCATTGGGTTGCTCCACCAGATCCCAAGTATGGTTATCCATAAGAGATATATGCTCTTCATCCATGGCATAATCCCACTTCTTCCTAGAATCCACCTATACTGCTTCCTCAAAGCACCGTGGATCTCCACGATCCAATGAGCAATAAATAATTCAAATACGAAGTAAAACATTTAGGTTCTCTTCTTACCCTAGAAGACCTCCTCACCTCAAGAGTTTGGGATTCCTAATGAGTAGGTTCCTAAATTGACTGTACTAGCACATGTTACACCTGAACCAGCCCCTTGGACACCTTTCCATCCACAATTTCCTCTAACACCATGTATTATTTCTTTGATTCCTCTTTCTGTTCTTGCAATTAATCTTTATACATGATTTTTTCATTAAAGACAATATCTCTAGACCAAAATATTTTCTTGTCCTTAAGAATCCAAACATGGAAACCAAAATCATCGTCACCATATCCAACAAAGGTGTGTTTCTCATAATTAGCCTCTAACTTGGTCCTATCATCTTTATCAATGTGAATAAATACCTCACATCCAAATACTCTAAGAAATGAGTAATCAATTTTCTTACCTTACCAAGCCTCCTTAGGTGTACCTCCATCCAAGGGCGTAGAGGGTCCTTTGTTAATCAAATAAACAACTATGCTCACCGCTTCTTCCCAATACATGATTGACAACCTCACATGTAACCTTATTCCCCTAGCACACTCCATGATTGTCCTGTTCATTCTCTCCGACACTACATTTTCCTGTGGAGTCTTTGAAGCCGTCCTTTTCCCATGAATCACATTTACAAAAATAGTAATTAAGAAATTCCTTTCTATAATACTCCCCTCTATTATTCGACATGAGACATTTCATCTTAAGACCTATTTCATTCTCAACCAAGGCTTTCCATCTTTTGAAAGTTTCAAACACATAATATTTCTTTCTAATTGCATATACCCAAAATTTTCTATTTAAATCATCAATGAAAGTGACACAATAACATGAACCAAAAATATATTTTACCTTAGCTGGTCCTCATACATATGTATGCACCAATTGTAGCTTACCCTTCTTCCTAGTAGGTCCAACCTTGAGGAATCTCACCCACTTCTATTTACCATAAACAAAATCCTAATAGAAGCACAAATCTAACTTTTTTAATTTGGGTAACTTTTCCTTTAGAATCTCGCATGCCCTTTTGACTCATATGAATGAGTCTTTGGTGTCACAAAGTTGCATCTCCATCTGCAGAAACTAAGTTACAATAATCAACACCACTTTGGTTAAATACAAATTACCAATTTTCTTACCTCTTGCAACCATAAGAGGTCCCTTGGTAACCTTCCAAGAATCTAATGTAAAAATGACCATGTAACCATCACTACCCCCGGTGACCCACTGATATCAAGTTTCGTCTCAACTTAGGGACATGGTTGACGTCCTTAAGTAGCCATGTGTTCCCATTCGCATTTTCACATGAACACAAACTTTCCCTACTATGTTGCATGATTCATCATCACAAATATATACATGTCCAAAATCACCTTGAAAAAAACTCAAGTAAAGTAATGTCTATATGGGGTGGCATGGAAAGAAGACCTGAATCTAACACCCAACACTCAACAATATTATCTAAAGAAAGAATTAAGGCATTGTGAAAAACATCACTTATTTCCACATTTACCTCCTTAGTTTCCTCCTCATTTTTCTTATCCCGAAAAGCCCAACAATATTTCCGAACATGACCAACCTTCCAACGGTGCCAACATTCCAAAACGTTCTTGGACTTTTACCTTTCATGATCATTCAAATTTCCACGATTACCTTTCCCTTTATTCTTTTGTCTCACTCCGATCTCCATAGTCAAAGTGTTTCTATGAGTAGAGGAATCCTCGGAGCTCTTCCTTTGCATTTCCTCACTCAAGATCACACCTATCACATCTTCAAACTTCAAATTTGATTTATTAGAGACCGAATTACTTATAGCCATAACCAAGCTATCCCAACTATCTGGAAAGGAGAACAAAATCAAAAAATCCCTGACCTCATCATCAAATTTTATTTTCACCGAGTTTAACATACTCACAACCATATTAAATTCATTCAAATGATCATTAAAACAACCATTCTCAGACATCTTCATATTAAATAACTTTTTCATCAAAAATGTTTTTTTAGAGGAAGAGGTTTTTTCATATAACTTCCCCAATGCATTCATGAGACATTTCATGGTATTCTCCTACGATATTTTGAAAGAAGCTGAAGATGTAAGACATAATTGAATTCCCCGAGTGTCTTTCTATCCAGCAACTCCCAATCCTCATCCGACATGGTTGTAGGTTTTTTTCCTTTTCTAGCTAAAGGAACATGAAGGTCCTTCTAATAAAATTAATCTTCCATCTGTATCTCATAACAAACATTACCATAACAAACACAGAAGAAACAACACATATTGGCACCATTTGTATTTCAAAAATCACATTAATTTATCATAAGAAAAAATGAGAGAGATACATGGGGCCTACCTCAATCAATCTCTCCAAAAAGTCAAAACAATCCATCACACTCCAAAGCTCGAAGATCCACAAGCTCTCTTATAAAATTCTCCAACTCCAAAATGCAAGAATGACAAAAATTCCCCAACCCCTCTCCATGAGGGAGTATAAAAGATGAAACAATTTAAAATCCTCCCAAATGAGAGGTTGACATGTGTCATCCATCTCATTGTTGGTTGTGGGCAGGAGCCGGGGGTTAAGGGGGATTTGCCCCCTTTGCGGGTGCGGAGGGGATGGCCCTCTATGGGGGTTCAGGGGAAATGCCCCCAAAAGCCACATTTTATATGTATTTATGCATTGTAAAATCTGGATCATTCCATAGTAGGTCACATATCTAAGGTGGTTTTATGTCTCCCAAAATGATAAAAACCTAATATATTTAAAGGGTAATGTATGAGGCTCATTGTATTAGTGGAAACATTGTGAGAGATAGTTTTGAATAAAAAGGATTGGATGTTTCTGGTGGACGTAGCCCATTTTGGGTGAACCACGTTAAATTTGTGTCTCTATTTTATTGCATTCTTTCTGATTTACATTTTCTACTTTATCAATTACATACTTTTTTATTTGTACAATTGGTTTAATCCTAACAATGGCATTAGAGCACATTTTATATTTGTTTTTGGCATTATACTCACGAGAGGGATTTTGTTTGAGGTGGGAGAAGCAACAATGGCAGAGGAGAATAAGTTTAGAGTTGAGAATTTTGATGGATGAAATTACCGGGATGGAAAATGCAGGTGGAAGATTACCTATATAAAAGTATCTATACCTACCATTGGGAGGTGAATAAGTGAAACCCTTAATCATGTCTTTGAGAAGTGGAAGGTTCGGAAAAGAAGGCTCTCGGTGCGATTTGATTGAGTTTGGCATCATTCGTAGCTTCAAATATCTCATAGGTGAAGAATACGGTAGAGTTGATGAAAACCCTAGATAATTTATATGAAACACGTAGTGCATCTAATAAAGTTTATTTAATGAAAAAATTGTTTAATCTATAAATGCAAGAAGGTGGATTTATATCTAGCCATCTTAATGATTTCCACACTATTGTAAATCAACTAGATTTAGTTAATATCCCATTTGATGAGGAGGTTAGAGCATTATTATTCTGTGTTCTTTGCCAGAAATTTGGGACAACTTAGTAATGGAAGTTAGTAATACATCATCTACTTCTCTTAAATTTGAAGATGTAGTCAGTGTCATTTTAAATGAGGAAATGCGCAGGAAAAGTAAAGTGGAAAATTCTTCTTCTGGAAATGCATTGAATATGGAGAGTAGAGGGAGGAGCAAGGAGAAATCAAAGAGTAAGGCTTGTGGGAGATCTAAATCGAACATGGGTAGATCCAAATCTAGGAGTAGAGGCATTACTTGTTAGAACTTTGGAAAGAGAGGACATCTTTAAAAAGGATTTTTGGTTCAAAGAAAACAAATAAAACCAAGTGTGAAGGTATTAAAGAGGAAAATCTAACAGGTAATATTGTTCAAGATGCTCTTATACTTTCTCTTGATACTAGAGTAGAATCTTGGGTAATAGATTTAGGTGCCTCTTTCCATGCAACCCCTGATAAGGGCTATTTTAAAGATTATGTCTAGGGAAATTTTGGACAGGTTTATTTGGGTGATGATGAGCCATGCAACATTGTCGGGAAGGGAAATGTACACCTAAAATTATAGAACAAAAATACATGGATATTGAGAGACATGAGGCATGTACCTAGCCTTAGGAGAAATCTCATCTCTGTAGGATAGTTGGGTGGTGAAGGTTGCACAGTCACATTCACTTCATATGCTTGGAAGGTTTCCAAGGGTGCCCTAGTAGTGGCACGGGGTAAGAAAGTAGGCACTCTTTATTTTTCTACTTGTATATCTAATTCTTCTACCATATTGTCTACTTCAGATGAGGATGCTAGCATGTGGCACAGTATATTGGGACATATGAGTGAGAAGGGCATGAAAATTCTACAAGAAAAAGGTAAGATTTCAATTTTGAAGCAATTGGACTTAGAGTTTTGTGAGCATTGCATTTTTGGGAAACAGAAAAGAGTTAGATTTCTCAAGGTAGGGAATACCAAGAAAGAGCAAAAGTTGGAGCTAGTTCATATAGATGTGTGGGGCCGGCCCATGTTGCATCTCATGGTGGTTCTCTATACTATGTCACATTCATAGATGATGCCACAAGGAAGGTATGGGTATATTGCATTAAGCATAAGTATGATGTCTTTGATACATTTAAGAAATGGAAAGCACTTGTTGAGAATCAATGTGGTTTTAAATTGAAATGTTTGAGATCTAATAATGGCGGTGAGTATTGCGGTAAGAAATTTGATGATTATTGTTCCTTGAATGGGATTCGTAGAGAGAAAATAGTTCCTAGGACTCTGCAAAAAAATGGTGTTAGTGAGAGGATGAATAGAATAATAATGGACCATGCACGGTTAATGAGATTTTATGTGGGCTGCCTCTTGATTTTGGGAAGAAGGCCGTAGATACTACTTGTGTACTTAATCAACCATGGGCCTTTGAGTGCACTAGATGAGGAATTCCCAAAGAATCCTTTACCGGGAAAGAGGTAGACCTTTCATTTTTAAGAGTATTTAGTTCAGAGGAATTTGTGCATGTTAATAAAGAAAATGGGAAGAAATTGGATTCAAAATCCAAACGTTGTACATTCATAGGCTATGGCTCCAATGGTGATTATGGATTTCGGTTTTGGGATCTAGATGAATCTAAGATAATTAGGAGTCATGATGTTGTTTGGCATGAAAATAGAATGTACAAGGATTATGTACAGGATGAAAAAAATCCCAAGGAAGAATTGGTTGAGGATATAGCTCCTAAAAATGAACTCTCGGGTGGAAAATATCCACCTATAGGTACCGAGGTTGACAATTCTATAGGTGACCATGCCATCCAATGTCGGCATTGGCACCTCTATCAGAAATTCAAGAAAATGAGCAACAAGAAAATAATGATCCCATGACACCCCCATCTTGGTAAGAAGGTCACAACATATTAGTAGACCTCTAGAAATATTTTCCCCTGCTTTGTATTATTTGTTACTAACAGATAGTGGTGAGCCAAAGAGCTTTGATGAGGCAATGTAGGTGGAATCCACTAAGGAGTGGAGAGTGTGGCATGAATGAGGAGATGGACTCCTTGGAGAAGAACCAAACATGGGATTTAGTCAAATTTTTGGCTGGGAAGAGAGTACTACAAAACAAATGGGTCTACCATGTGAAAGAATAAGAAGGTGGATGGAAAAGGTATAAAAAGCAAGGCTTGTAGTGAAGGGGTATGAACAAAAGAAAGGTATCAATTTTGATGAAATTTTCTCCCTGTTGTAAAGATGTCTTCCATTTGTATTGTATTAAGTTTAGTTGTTGTTGAATATTTACACTTAGAGAAACTTGATGTCAAGATGAAATTTCTCCATGGTGACTTGGAGGAGGAGATTTATATGCAGAAACCACTTGGGTATGAGGTGAAGGGTAAGGAGAAATTGGTTTTTAGGTTGAAAAAGAGCCTATATGGACTCAAGCAAGCTCCCCGGCAATGGTATCTAAGGTTTGATAGTTTTATGCATGAGCATGGTTTTACTAGATGTCAATCAGATCATTGTGTGTACTTTAAACAATTGGATAGTGGGAGCTACATTATTCTTTGTTATATGTAGATGATATGCTTGTAGCAGGGTCTAATATGTAAGAAATTGCAAAGCTTAAGGAAAATCTTGCACAAACATTTTCAATGAAGGATTTGGGTGCAGAAAAGAAAATCCTCGGTATGCAAATCAAGAGGGACAGAAAAATAAGAAATTGGTGTTGTCTCAAGAGGACTATGTAGAAAAGGTGTTAGAGAGGTTTCAGATGCAGAATGTGAAACTAGTTAGTACACCATTGGCTGGGCATTTTAGATTAAGTAAAGAGCAATGCCCAACAACACAAGAGGAAAAATATTATATGACATGGGTTCCTTATTCTTCAGTAGTTGGGAGCCTCATGTATGCCATGGTTTGTACCAGGCCAGACATTTCCCAAGCAGTGGGAGTTGTTAGCAGGTATATGGAAAATCCAGGTAAAGCACATTGGAAGGCAGTCTAGTGGATTCTTAGGTACTTGAGAGGGACTAGTAGTAGGCACTTGTGCTTCGGAGGGTCAGATTATACTTTACATGGATTTTTGGATTTAGATATGGCAAGAGATGTGGATAGTAGGAGGAGCACTACTGGATATGTGTTTATAGTTGGTGTGTAGTAATGAGTTGGATCTAAAGTTGTAGAAGGTAGTTTTCTCTCTTCTACAGAGGCGAAATATGTTGTAGTGATTTGAGTTAAGTAAGGAAATGTTATGGAGGAGCAGGTTCATGGAGGATTTGGGTAAGGAGCAAGGGGATTGTAAGTTACACAGTGATAGTCAAAGTGCAATTCACCTGGAAAAGAACTTGGCCTTCCATTCCAGAACCAAACACATTCAACTAAGATATCACTTCATACGACAGGTGTTGGAGGATGGGAAACTTGAGTTAGTGAAGATTCATACAGATGATAATCCTGTTGATATGTTTATTAAGTCAATGACAAAGGAGAAGTTATATTTTCATTCAACACATGTGGGTCTTCAAGATTGATCTTGAAGTGGAAAAAACAAGCCAAGAAGAAAATTCCAAGCAAGAGTTGTAGTGGTGGAGTTATAGCAATCAGTCTCCAAGTGGGAGATTGTTGGTGGTGGAGCGATAGCGATGGGGGTTACGAGGAAGGATTCACCCCCTTGTGGGGTCCGAGGGATGGCCCCCGGTGGGGGTTTGGGGGCATCACCCCAAAAGCCACATTTTATATGTATTTATGCATTGTGAAATCTGGACCATTCCTTATTAGGTCACAGATCTAATGGGTGGTTTTCTATGTTTCCCCAAAATGATAAAAACCCTAATATCTTTAAAGGTTCGTAATGTATGGGGCTCATTATATTAGTGGCGGCCTTTGTGAGAGAGATTTTTACTATACCGAATAAAAAGGATTGGTGTTACGGTGGACGTAGCCCATTTTGGGTGAACCACGTTAAATTTGTGTCTCTGTTTTTTGCATTCTTTTGATTTATTGTTTTAAACCAACACCCTACAAATTTTAAGAAAACACAACCAACCATCCTCATAATATGGTGAAATGTTAAGGGTCAAATGGGAGGAAACACCCATTTGGCCTTGAAAAGACACCCTACCCATAGGTAGGGTCCAAGGGGCACATTCCATGAAAGGGGAACTCCCAAAGTGAAAATAGGTCCCCAAAATTGCGATATTTAGCCCAAATTTGAGATTGGGATAAATGGCTCAAGGGTTGAGGTAGTGGGGTCCACCCAAAGGATGATTATGTGGTTGAAATGTTCTAATAAAAAAGTTAATTAATCCTAATTCACTTCTAACACATGTGGGGACCATTAGGTCCCTAAACTAGTTTATCTCAAGACTAAAAAAATCACTATAACATAATTACAATTAGAAAACACTCATGGTGTTCCAAACACGAACATGACACAAATATACAAGGGTAATCACAATCATGGATGGCTAGGACTTGACCCATTTGGCCACTTGTGCGACTCAAGGCACATAGACCTTGAAACCCACATTCTCATGTGCCCGTAATCTGCACACTCAATGCTAATATTAAACATAAATGTTTGATAAAATATACTAATTAAGAAACTTAATAAATCAATCATGGATAAATCATGATAACTATTCCAAAAATGATAATTATTTCACTTATGATTGACAATCAAATCAAACAAGATAACCATCCCAAAATGTTACATATGTTTTTATAATAACTCAAAACATAGAATTCATCCAAATTATTCCATGATAACATCCAAAGTAGAATCATCATAATTAATGATCGAATATAAAATAGATTCATCATTCATCCATCATACGTCTAGTAAAATCTATGTAAGTTGCATCTGTTAGTATCCTTACTAGTGTGTGTACAAGAAACTAACAATATGTATCACAATGATTTATCGGCACAATGTGCCTCAAGCGCCACATATATCACAAGAGAAATTTACGATAAAACCATAAAATAATTAAATATCCTTATATCAATGTCAACAACCCATAATGTTACCACATTTTTATCTAACAAGTGTTAAATATTTATCTACAACCTAGTAAATCAAATGAGT
>CM031236.1:685560740-685641791 GCA_018340775.1 Taxus wallichiana var. yunnanensis | reverse complement strand
TTAATCCATGCCTATAACCTGACTCAACCATGCCTAAACCGACCTGACTCAACCATGCCTAAATCGACCTGACTCGATCCATGCCTATAACCTAACTCAACCATGCCTAAATCGACCAATTCAATCCATGCCTAAACCGACCTGACTCCACCATGCCTAACTCACCTAATTTCCATCCATATCAAAACAATAAATCCATATCTCATCTAACACAAGCCATAAATCAAAATCTCATAAACACATCAAAAAATCAAAAAATACCATGTATCTCATCATATAAATAAATAAATGTGTATCTCAAATATACATGGCTATCTCATCATGTCCATCATCTCAAAAATATCGGCACGTAGGCCGATATACAATAAAAAGTCCTTAGCACATAAACCGGTCTCATATATACACAAAAGAAAGAATGAATCAATACAAAATATCTTTGCACGTAGATCGGTATATGCTAAAAATATACAAATCACTCGTACATCCTCACTATCTTTAGCATGTAGGCCGTATGTGATGAAACATACAACTACCTTTGCACTAAGGCCAACATATATATATCAAAAAATAACTAATATACATCAAAAATCAGGTGACCGCATATCAGGAATCTCGTCGGATGTCCTCCATCTCTGTGTCACCCAGCCACTCTTGGCCTCCTATGTCCCTACCGCACCTCACCTAGCGCTGGTCACCATGTGTTGGTGGCCTCTCCTTGATTAGGCCTCGGAGCACACTAATCTCCTATTCTCTCTACACTATGAGTGCGGATCTCATCCTCTCCCGGATGCCTGTTGTGCCTGTAATGAGAAAAGGATATGAAATCTATCCTAGCCACCATAAACTAGTCTTGATAATATCTCGCCTCACCTAGGGCATCCATAACCTGGATACAAGTGCGGTCTTTGGTGGTCCCATAGGTCTCACTTTACCTACCCCGCACCAACCTACCCTATGCCTACATGTGAACTCGGGACCTAAGATACAGGTGCCTAGGGTGGTGCCCCTACCCCTATGCTTATATCTTAGCCTATAAGACCCCAATCATTTCGCTTGCCGTGCTCAACTAGTCCTATAAACCTACCACTTGAGCCTATAAGGCTACCACCGACCATCTCCATCTCCTCCATCTACCATCCTGGGCATGTAGGTTGGCCATCCGTATGTGTATCTCTACTACCTCTACCTCAGAACCCTCCAACTGTGTCTGTAGTATACCCAACTGGGTAATCAGCAAAGCTACCAGCCCCTATAGGGTGTCTCTCTGCACTGTAATGGTAGCTAGGTTTGGCTGCCAAGGTCTGGGTGGTATGGCTCATAACTGAGCCACCCACCACTATTTGTATGTTTTTATACATTTGGAATCATCTATCTGTCAATCCAATGGCTACTTCTCCTCCTCGTGGGCACTGTAGGTTGTGGTAGAGGTAAGGGCCTCTCCATATCATCTCTCCGATATTGTGGGAAGGGTAGAGGAATGTCCTGTAAAATCCCGAACTGCCATCGGACTCTGTCTACCGGGATCATCTCATCCTCCTCGGCACGGCGACCTTGTATCCACCTCTCTAGCTAGAGCTCAGCTAGCTCCTCATGCATATGCCTATATGAGGGGAATCCCACATATGGCCTCCAGATAATGTCCACTCTAGACAACCCCTCTAGTAACTACCGAAAATGGGCCACATCATGTGTCGGCCTATCTCGATCTCCACTCTCCTATCACCGGCACCCATCTCTTGTATCCCACCCACACAAATATAGGTGGGAATGCATCTGCTCGGGGCATCCCTATAGGTCACATGCACACTATGTGCTCGTACGCCCAATAGTGTAGTATAAATGTATAGCACAGGCTAAACCTACGTAACCGCCCATATGCCCACAACTCTCTATATAGCTGCACTAAGAATGCTAGTGCCTAGGTAAAGCATGTCTCATGCACCATCATATCATGGAGTACCCCATCAGTGATCGGGGAAAGTGTCCACCCTCTACATCTGGCAGTGCATAGAGAAGCACACTACCTCCATTAACAAAACCACTAGCCTCATCTCATTCGGATGGGCTAGGTACATCTCTCCATAGCTCAAATTGGTGCTATGGAATCTCAAATCAGCCACCCCCTCACCGAAGACATTCCTAATCAACTCCTCTAAGGCCTCAGAGGAGATAGAATACACCTAGGCACCTAATATGGGTAGCCACAAAATATGGTACACGTCCTCTAGGGTGATATTCATCTCACATGTCAGAAGGTGGAAAGTGTTGGTCGTGGAATCCCATCTATCGATGAGCATGACCATTAAGTTGGGATACTCAACAACATGTCTATAGTGACAAATCCCACTGCTCAATCCCACTACCTCCACATGCTTTGGATCTGCAAAATGGTTGCTATGCCACGTAATGTCACAAGTAGAGGTGGAACCCTATCCGCATATGTAACTGTGATCTCCCCTGCATCCAATCCAATCATGACATTAATCCACATTTACCATGACCATATTCACCAATTATCATTATCCTCCACCCTATTTTCACTCTACCCATCTCAACTACCTAGCTCGCATCACTTGTAAACCCGTGTGCCTCAAATCCCAATCGGTGCCGGTTCATCCTAACCGACTATGGTCACCCTTAAACTAGCATCGGTCACCTATTTGGTGACTGATACCGTTTAACATTTACCAACCACCATGGTTACCACATAACCAGCATTGGTCACCTATTTGGTGGCGATCTTTTGACATCGTTCTACCCAACTAACACTGCCGACAAATTTGACTGATGCTACCGATCAACATGTCACGAAAAATCTTGTGACTTCCTAAAACCCCCATTTTTAAAAATCACCCCCTTCCCCTCCCTCTTTTAGCCCATTATTCCCCCATACCCACATTTTTTTTTTTACCCACCAACAAAAAACAAAAACCCACAAAAACCTAAAATAACTATACTCCAAACTCCTAATCTATCTAATCAACAATGTAGTGTTGGGTGCTTACCTCATCATGCTTCCGCCATCTCAAAGTGGCATGTCAAGGCTATTATGTTGGTGGCCCGCCAAATCTCTCTCTAACCTCTACCATCACCAATAGCTACTCGTCACCTCCAACTAATCAAATCTCTCACCTTGATCCTGTGGACCCGTTGCTCACCAACCCAACCCTCATCCAATCACACTGTTAACTCATTGTCCCATTTCCTTCAGACACTTTTCTCTCTTTTCTCTCCTTTTTTTCATTCTCTCACTTTGCACATAACAAATGAATAATAAAAATGTAGATTTTTTTCATAACCAACCCATCCTAACCGACGTGTTACCCTTGACCGGTTGGTTTTCGTATACCCTACCTCACCGTCGTTGGTTTTCTCCATGACCACCATCGATCATCCTCACCTACACATGTCCCTCAATTAAGCCCCTTTTACCCCACCCTTTACCTTGATCCTTTACCTCACCCCTCACCCTAATCCTTTACCTAACCCATTTACCTTACCTTTCCTGACCTCCTCATTTACTATCTCCATTTGTCCTCCTTTGGGGACTCATTATTTTACCCCTAATTTGGCCTTACCCATGCCATGACCTCAATATTTAGACCTAGACCATCACTAGTGACCTTTGACCTCATGTGTTCACTATACCTTGCGGCATTGTTACCTGTGTTGTTGACCTAATGACCTTACCTAGCCTATTATTGTGACTGTTTATCCTGACCCTACCTTTGGTGTACTGGAACATACCTAAATGTTCCTACACCTAACCTACATTGTGTTTCTTGACCATATCCTATACCTTGGATACCGGATTCACTTCAACCTTGTTTGGATAAACCTATCGACCTTAGACGATGTAGAGTTTGCCTACTCTTCAACCCAGTAGCGTCTTGTAGTTTATTCGTGTGCGTGCGTTTGACTGTTGCTACCTTTGACCTAGACCCATTACCTAGATTTCCCACATAGACCTTTAACCCTTTCTCCCCCATGCCCACCTACCTCTTCCTCCCATTTACCTTTTATCAAACCACTCACTGATTCCCCTTCTACCTCATCAGTTCCTAGTTTGAGGGGGATCACCTTCACCCACACATGGGGCAACCACATCTTATTTTTGTTAGCGTCACTTACCAATACAAGCTACGCAACAAAAAGGGGCAAAATGTAGACACTAAAATTAGGTCACACTCCCCTTTGGTCCCTTGACAAATAAGCACCCTTCATCACATTCACCTAGCCATGACCCCTTTCACCCCACTAATATTAATTAAATTAAATTAATTCATTATCCTCACTATATTTATTATTTAAATATCTTAGTTTAAATAATATCCACACATACAATTCACTTAGACACCTCACCAAGCCAACTCAACCTAAGACCTATTCTTAGTAAGTTGCCATAACTAACCGAGTCTTACCCAAACCCTAAAAATCAATGCCTACATTCCCTCTAACCACATTCCCGCATGCTCACAAGAAGCTCCCAGTCTAATCCATGGGTTAATGACACAAGATCTAAGGAAATCAAGAGGATATCCCTAGTTTAGTAAACCTAAGAAATCCCACCTTGACCGATGCCGTGCTACCTCTAACCATCGCCGGTTAAGCCGGAACCACCGTCAGTTACCCTTTTAACCCCAAAACAACCTTATTCTCAAGGTTGGAAGTTGAAAGTTGGAAGCAAAAAGGTTGGTGAGAATTATCACATCTCAAAGAGATAACACATCTTTAGAGAGTGAATTCCAGTGAGACCACACATGCAAGGAAGGAGACCAAACATCTTTTCCTACACAGCCATCCCAACCATGATCTGATCTAACCAAGCAAAGAGGAATGCACATGCAGCCCATGCAGAAGCTTTCCTTTAGTTGGTGATCACTTGCAACCTTCAAACCTCTCATCAACACCTCCATCCCTCACTCACAGGCATTCAAGACCAAAATCCAAGTAAGTATAACGTCATACTTCTCTGGTTTATTTCATTTCATCATTATTTTATCATCTATTGCTTACCTAGCCACCTATTGACCTTCTCCAACATTTCCACCTCCATATACCCATTAAAGCCTCGCCAAATCCTACCCCAGTCACCCAATACCTCATCCCGACCAACCAAATTCCTTTGTGTAATCACAAAGGAGACCAAAAGCTTGTTCTGTGACATTTCCAGATTTCACAATAACCGGTACTGGCACACACTGACCACTGTCGGTTACTCCCGACCAACATCATTGGTCTCTGTATTTTCCCACATATCGTAGAATAGATACCTACCCACTTAATTTCATCTCACCCTCATCCACCTGTGATCTACCTAAGACCTCTGTCAAACCTGCAGAACCCAGAACCAATCATTTGACCTTTGGATTCTATTCTAGCTTAGCCTATTAGATTAGATCTATTTCTTATTGTGTTTTAAGTGAGATACCTAAATCATTTCAAATTACAATAGGATTTACTTTGTTTATAATATTAAATTTTTAAAATAGTGGATTGATGACCATCTAGAAGTGTTATCACCTTGCTCATTTTATGGCTAACTCCTTTGTTCTTCTCTTGTGCCTCGGTCTCCAAAATTTTGCTTTTTAGGCACTCAAAAATTTCTGAAATGGCACCATTGATAGATCTCTTTCTTAGCTTTCCGCCCAAAAGGTAAATTTTTCCTCCTAATTCCTCATATCATTTCAAATTATGGCTCTTTTTGTGGGAAATTTTCCCCTAGAGGCCCGCTTACCAATTTAGATGTGTCCCAGAAGTAGTTCTCTAAGTTTTGGACAAAATTTGGAAAAGGAAAATTTTTGCCAATCATCTGCCACGTGTCGGAAGGGGGAAAAAAATTTGCTAAGTGTTTGGTGCGTTTTGAATTTTGGCAGTAGCCAATGAGGTGTTACCTCATGTCAAAGGAGATTCGGGGAGAAGTCGGCTTTTTTTGGTCAAGTTTTGTCAAAAATCAAAATGGAAAGTTTGGCCCACATGGCCCGTGACCAATGAAACATCACCACGCGTCTTTACCATCGGGCATCGACATAGGAGAAAATGCAAATTTTGCCAAGTGTTTGCAGAAAATATGTCGGGAAGGTCAAGAAACCCGACATAAAGAAAATAAGGTCAAGAAACCCGACACAAAAGAAAATATGTCGGGAAGGTTAAAACCCGACCTTTTCTTTTCGAAACATGAGACATGAAGCATGCAAATCGCAAAAGATGTCCCGATGCTTGGGAGTTCCACAAACCTTTCCTAGTCAGGTCTTGGAGTCGGAAAACAAGTCGAGAAAGCATGGGGTGAAAACATGTCAAGCTACCTTCCAAACCCGATGCACATGTAAGTCTGATTTCCGAACCCGAAACAAAGGAAATCTTGGGAATAATGGCGGAAGTGGGTTTCGTAAAAACATAAGCATCAAACACATGTCGAGGCATCCTCCAAACCCGATGCAAATGCGAGAGGAGAACCCCGAACCCACAGGTGCGTAAGCCCCGATGCGAAATATTCAGACGCATTTCTTTTCATAGGGAGCTCGATTCACGCAAAGTTGGACTTTTTTGAAAGCTTACAAGGTCCTCTCGCCCAACTACACTGGATATCTTCATTTGGGTGAGAACAAGTTCTTCAAAAAATGTAAAATACACTTTTCCACTTTGTTGGGTTGTTAAGGTTCTCACCTACCGCCATAATAAGATGAGTTACGTCTACTGGAGGTAGTTGGGGCATATTTCGACTTCCCACTCTCTTCCCTCTCTCATTCTTCATATAAATTGTAAGGAGGGGCTTCTTTCCATCTTTTCTACTCTGCCTCCCTTCTTTTTCTTCCCGGGGTTGAAAATGGAGATCAACCTCCTCCTCTGCTCCTAATGGCATTTTTGCCTTTTACCATTAAAATGATGTTCAGTGCAAACTATTTTGTGATGCATCCCCATCCCTACTGCGTTCTTTTTCTTGTTCTCTTCTTGCCTCTCTTCATTGCCGAGGTATTGTGTGCATGTTCTAATGTTCATTACAGATTCCTGAGGCCGTGTTCATGGAGTTTTGGGACATATTCGTGTGAAATCTATCTTTGGGTTTGTGATGCATCCGTCCATCCTTCCCATTGCTCACCTCTCCTTGTTCCATGGTAGTTTTGATAGATGTTCAACATTCTCCTTCTCCGGTGTATCACCGCTTTAGTGTAGGCTTTCATTTTATGCATTCTCTCTCCCTGGTCCCTTGGAAATTTAGATTAGAATAGTTAGCTTCCCTCCAGATTGCAGGCGGTAGTTTAGGAGCAAGAACTAGCTTTCTCTGGAGGTCTATCTCAAGTAGCAAGTCCCACAACTTGGAGATAGTACCCATGTTATCCAATCACACCGTGAGTTCAAGTATATGTGCTTGTATAAACATAAGGGTGATGTGATTAAGTGATAATAGGAAGTATCACACTTCTTAGATCTAGCATACACTAGGCGGTTCACGCCCATATTGTTTAATTCCTTCTTGTGGTCTTGCTTTACATTTGCAGGTAGTTCCTCTAAGACAAAAGGAATATTTCAGGATCATCTATGGATTCAAGTCATATGTGCGCAACAATCCATCAACCAACATTTGAAAAGGTATTCCTCCACATGCCACCCTATATGTTTTAATGACACTTTAAAGAAATAATCTAAGAAAAAGGTAAAACACTGTTCACATGGTACTAACGCGTCACCAAGCAAGCACCCTCGTATTCCACGCCAGTGTCAACCACTCCCACCTAGCCCTTCACCACCTTCTATTTTATCACCCGCCATCTATCCATCCTATCCTATTACTACTCAAGATGAGGAGTTCACATGACTCCTTGACCAAATCCTTTTGCCTTGCTTTACCTTTCCCACTCATCCACTCGAGATTCCCCGGTTATATGACAAGCCAAGCATATCTTCCCCGACACTCACCGATACTTCGCTCCAACCCCTATTAACCCCACGTTACCCGCATTTACCTTACCCCCAGTCATTTCATAGCTAGGTCCTATACCCGCTATGACTTCCGCATCTACTACATCCGTTGTACCCGCCACATCCACTATACCTTTGACAACCACCCAGAATACAATCTCATCCACACCTATCATCTCTCATATACCCATGGTACATAACCACCCCCTTGGTTTCTCGTGACCCCTACCCTCTTCAAAACATCATCCTTCATATTCCAAAATCTTAGCCCATTGCCACTAGGGTCACCATGACCCTTCCACCTTCATATACTTACTATTAGTTGCCTCTTGTTTCAATTATTATTCACTCGGGTATACCCCTATATCACTTCCTTCTTCTCAATCCACCTATGTGGAAGTACCATATACTGGAATGCCACCCTTGTTATAGGCCCAACACCAACCCTCTTACGCTACAGGAGGCACCCATCCATCACAACCTACCAACAACCTAATTAAGTTAATGATGGACAAGATGCAGACATTGGAAGCATCAGTTTCTAGCTCATGTAACTCTCTCACCTACAATGAGATTTTTAATGAGCCTATCCACCCATCCATTCCTATTCGTCCATACCCCATGCATTGGGAAATGCCTAAATTCAACCATTTCAATAGCAAGGAAGACCCACAACAACATTTGTGGTCTTTCAAACATGGGTGCTACCTAATCACCCACGATGATGCTTTGCTCTTGAGGACCTTTCCCATGTCTTTGACTAGGACCTATGTTAGATTGGTATAGTGGGTTACCTAGACACTCTATATTTTCATTTAATCAGGTAGCCCAAGCCTTCTTGGATCACTTCTCCATTAACATTGTTAAGAAGGTTACCATGACTGACCTATACTCCACGTGTCAGTATGATGACAAATCTATTGTAGATTTTGTTGCTCGTTGGCGTAGCCTGATCAATCAAATTACATTCCAATTCCGTAAACTGAACTCATCGAAGCTCTTCACACGGGCTTGTGCTAAACATATCTCACCAACCCTACAGGTCCAAACTTTCTGAACCTTTGACGAAGCATTCACCATGGCACAAAAGCTAGAGATTCGGGCCATTAAAGAGAAGAAAATCCAACTACGTAATAAGAATTCAAAATTCAATTCGAATGACACCTCTTCTTCTTTAAAACCATAGAAAAATTATTCAAAGGCTAAGGGGACTGCTAATGCAGTGGTACTTAAATCTAGCCCAACTCATCCATCAAATCAGGCTAGCCCCTCATATAATCTCTCACTAGTTCATACTTTTCAATTCAGATGGAACAATGAAATATACCCCAATTGGGAACCTTATTCTTCTGTCTTAGAAAAGATCATCAAATCTAGGGTCATCACCCTTCCTCTTATAAAACCACACACTAGTTTTGACCCTGCTCGCCCCACACCCGCATGGTATAAAGAACATAACTTCTATAACTATCATCGAGTAAAGGGTCATAGTGATGGTAATTGCATCACTTTTAAAAACATTGTCCAAGAAATGATCGAGAAAGGTGAGTTAACCATGGATAATCCTAACACACATGCCAATCAAAACCTACACATCTTCAAGAAACCCTTTCCCAATCATGCCCCTTCATCTGATTAAACCAGAGAAATCTCAACTCATGATAGCCATACCCGTGAGGTCTAGGCTATTTTCAGCGATGCACCCAATGCTTCCCAATTACCACATATTCCTTCCATCAAGGAAATCCTATCCCAAAAGTCCTCCTTCTACATTGGAACCCACCTCACCTATTCCTCCACCCATAAAGGAACACCTTTCACCTCCTTCCTCACCCATGGAGGATCCTTTCGTTAACATCGAGACCATTTCACCTTTGGCTTCTCCACCTAGAGAACCGTCACCCACAATACTTCTTCAGTCCATGGAGGATACTTGTTTATCTCCTCCACCCACAGAGGAGCACCCATCATCTCCTCCACCTACAGAGGAGCACCCATTTTCTCCTCCACCTATCAAGGATCTAGTAGAGATACCTTTTCCTCTAGGTGACCATTCTCCATCAGCTACCCAAGATCCTGCAGACCTACTTTCAGCTCTCTTACCCACAGAAGCTAAAGCTAGCGAATTCCCCATCTCTAAGACACATTTTATGGGAATTTCCATTAGGTCCTCATCAACCTCACCTATAGATGTGCCATTCTCATGTTTATTTGATCACTTAGATTATGTGGATAGAGCCTTACTTTGGGGGTGTCTTGTTTTTCTTGTCTCAATGTAAATGCATATGTCACTTGCTTTGACACTTCCACTATCTACCCAAGATATTTCGACCAATCAAACCAAGCACAACCACCTCTATCACAACTTCTTCCACGACACCCATCATAGCTCAACACACACCCTTACCCATAACCCAACATACATCTAAATCCAAACCTACACCTACACCATCTTCCTCAACTAAACCTATTACTACCTTAGGGGTCACCCCAACCACCAGCCTTACTCATCCATCTATCAAAATAGATTTAGCTACATCCTCCCTAGTTAAGACAAAGCCTACTCCAACACCCAAATAGAAGAAACAAACCCATAGAACTCACACCCCAGCTACACTAATCATACCTTCATCACCTACACCCTTTCCATCCATCTTAGGACCTCAACCTCCTAACATGGTCAAGAAACTTCCACTCATCAATAAACCAACAACACAACAGCCCATTCCTTCCTTGCTAACCTCTAACATAACCAAGCACTCGACACGACTTACACCTATACACTTGTAGCATCTTCACCACCCATACCTCTAATACCCTCAACAACTTCTTCACCACCCCCTACACTTCGTCTCTTTCCCTCACACCCCATACACGACCCATGTCATCTACCTTCATAAACTCCATTATCCCCACAGGTAACTTTCCCTCTTCCCCATATTCTTTTCCCTCTAAATCTTGTACACCTATATTACCTTTACCCAAGAAAGTGCAACCCAAATAAAAAATCTGCCACCCTCCAATAAGGTAGTCAAACAACCATACACCCTCCTTCCCGTTGATCTACCATACTCCTACCCAAGCAAACACGACTAACACCAAAGACCACTCCAGCACCCAAAACCATAGCTCGACCCACTCCCCCTCCTACAAAGACTGTTCCTCAATAATCAGCCACACCTACACCTAAACCCACTTTCACTTCCCATTGTGACCCACTAGTAGGGTCCTATGCCAAAATCTTAACCAACCTCCTTGAGACTTCTTCATCACATTACCGCCACTCGGACCTTATGACCCCCACAAACCTAATCCAAAAGGGTTTTATGACACTAAAATTTTTGCCTACCATCGTGTGCTAGGGCACGATGTGGAGAACTAAGGCTTTGAAAATCGTCCTTATCTAGTTGTTCCATCCTAAAGAAAACTTTGACAATGAAGACCTTCTTGATGAGGACCTCATTTAACCAACACCCATTTCCATAGTCCTTCCCTGAATTGGTGTGACTATTTAGGTGTTAGTTCCTATTCATCTAACTTAGCTAAAAGCACAAAACCATGTGTTTAAACTAAACGAGGTTAATTAAGACTAACACCTAAATACTCTTAATTAACAAGAATTAAACAACATTATAAACACCATCATGATAAGAATTAATCAAGGGTTAGATGATAACAATTATCAATACAAAACTATGAAATCAACTATGTTAAGCACCTAAATATCCTCTATTCTCTAACAACATATAAATGAAGGAACCTAGGTAGGTACCATGGCTATAAAAAATAGTTTTCCTTAATGTTCCAAGAATCTAGGAATGAGGGCTGATCAAAGTTGGGCTATAAGACCTTTTTGACACCTCCCATATGACCCAAGCACTTTAAGAAAGAGGCTTAACTCTTCAATATGATGAACTCTCAAGAAAACAAGGTGCAAGCTCTTAGTATCTTTGCTATATGTCTTTCATTTGCTCTCTAAGGAGTTTATGTGTAAGTAAAAGGAGGTGGAGGGCTCTTTATATAGCCCAAAGGATAAAGGACTTCAACACATTCTCATGAATGTGGGATAAAGGTAAAACATGATTAGGAATGGATAAGGTTGCTTTATTAAAGGTAACCTTACTTTAGAAGGGTTTAATACTTGTTTAGCAAGTCATGAGAGTTGGGGGTATTTTAATTAATCAAAGGTGATTAATTAATAGGTAGGTGTAAGCTTATAGAAGCCATTTAGAAGAATATTAGTGCGATTCAGGCTATTAGAAAGGGATTAAATCAATTTAATATCGATTTACTAGTTTAAATGAAGGGGAAGACTAATTAATTAATAATAATTAATTAATCAAGATAGAGGAAGTGATAATTAATGGAAGGTCGTTAATTAGGCTGTTAGCTAGGTAGGTGACTTAATCAATTAGTGTATTGTAATTAATTGACGACAATTAGAGGGAATATGAGCACTTTTGACGATATGTCGTCTATTTGTAGAAAAGGAGATAATTAGCGCAATTTAAGTATTTAAATTGCTTGGGCGTAATTATAGGTGTCTACATTTGCCCCTCTTTGGGGTGGCATAAGTGACGTCACTTCAAAGATAGTAGATGGAAGAAATTTTTTGAAGGGATAGGAGAAAAATTAGTAGGAGGGAGAAATGCCCCCTCGAGTGTCGATGGGGTGATGAAAGAAGTCGATCGATGATCGAAAAAGGTGAGATATAGGTAGAAGGATGGGAGGAGGCAAGATGCCCTAGTGAGAGAGAAAAGTAGAGGTGAAAAGGGAAGTAGTGTAGAAGAAATAAGGAAGATGGGAGAGAAGATCTTAGCCTCTAGCCACTGTTTATCGGAACAAATTTGATGTCATCATATTACCATAGGAACTACAACATTGACCCTTATTAAAAATAATAAGCATACGACAAGGTAGAATGACATGAAAAGCCATACTGTGAACAATTGTCCATTCTTTGAAAGTACCAACCCCATGAAAATACAAAATGCAATGCAATATGAGAAATTGAAAGATGCCTAACTCCATACAACATACAAAATGTAATGAAATATGAGAAATCAAACAAGCTAAACTAATAGAGAAACATAATGTAATGTTTTTATTATCAAGCTTCAATTACGACCTATGTGAATTAACGACAAGGGTTGATGATGGTGCCCCAAGCAAGGATACATGCGAGGGGAATAACAGAAGACACTTGGGTCCGATGGAAAAGCAATGTGCACTACGAAATAGTACCAGGAAACTCGTTGTGCCCCAGAGTATAGATGAAGGAAGCAACCTAGCTTTTGTTGATGGAGGTAGATCAAGATGATCCACAAGTCACACACATGAACAAGTGAGAACCAAAGAGTGACATTTTGTAGGATGATTTTCAATTTTTAGAAGTTTTCTTAAACATATTTGAATGTTTTTGATTATTTTTCTAACATATTTGAATTTTTGGTTGATTTTGAAAGTTTTATGAAACTATGTACAAGAATATAAGGAAGTATGGATGCCCCTAGTGATAGATGGGATGTACAAGGGCATAAGGCCATGTGTGTACCAGAAAGGTGAAGATGAAAAAATTCCCCAACAATTAGGTGGGAGTATTCAAAGGTAAACTCTTCACAGGTAGAAATGGGACCCAAGGCCATTATGGATAGGTTGAACATGATGGTGAACATAAACCCATGAAGTGCTGGGAAGAGGAAAGGATGCCCCCAACGTAATTTGGCCTAAAAGCACATGATAGAAAGGAAGGAGAAGATTATTTTTGTGCAAGGGGATAAAGGTTTCCACAAACATGGAAAAAAGTAATATTATATACATGGATGTTTTGAATGAAGTAGAAGAACGATGTGAATGATATGAATGTAGCTTAGAATCCTCGTGATGAAGAATTGATTAGCCAAAGGCATAAGTCATGAGACGAGATATGGACTAGAGTAAGAGTCTCAACAAGGTCCAAAAAGACACTTGGTAACATACTAATCTTTTTTTACTCATAGAGATCCAATGTGTGCACATGGATTTTATTACCTCTTGAAGTGAAGAGACCACTAGACAATGTGTAGGAATGATTTACCCTAGCCAATGTGAGGTGAATGATTTATTTTGATAAGTGATTTTGTGAATGGAGGGTGAAAGGATTTTCCAAAGTCCCGACGGAGATGTATTTGATTCTAATCACAACATTGCTCTCTCTGCGCCAATGCATTCATAGCCCGATAGAGATTATTGGAAATGCCCCAAGAGAGAGTTATGTATTAATTTTCTTTTTCTTTGTAGCTTTTATCTTTTGAGTTTTGATTGATTTTGATTCTTTTGCTTTCCGAAAACTTATTTCAGCTCTCTTGTTTGAAAAGGGTTAAGAACCACTTTGATGGCTTGATGGAAGGAGGTGGAAGTGATTGTGATGATGACATTGGCATGTGTCAACAAATATGTCCAAAATTTCTTCGCAATAAGTTTATTAGATGTTTGAATGTGATAGGATCTCCATGAGGTCCGTCATTTTTAATTTAACAAAGTGATAAAAGACCGGGGCAAACATATACCATAGAGATAAATGTCACAAAATGTGTGTGAATAAGCTAACCAAAATATCACCGAAGGGATGAAAATGGTAGGAAGACTTGTAGAAGAATAGCAAGGAAGGGAAGAAAGAAATATCCATGTGTACACAACACCTGATTGCAATGTTTGATCTTTGTACCTTTGATTTTTGTTGTTTTTTTTTCATGTTTTTTTGTATTTTTGCATTGTTTTTTATTTTTAGATTTTTGATATATATATATATATATATATATATATATATATTTTGAACAATTATTACTAAAAAGTCACTATGTGTGATAGGATCCAACAACGATGTTTGTGACTTCCTTGATAAGGGAGACTAAGTGTGTTTGTTTATCAAGAGTCATGTTTTCCCCAATCTCGATGATCGTGGTGAGTTCACACTCAACAAAGACTATGATTTATCTTGAAACATGGATTTTGTATGCGGAGCTTGAGTTCCCTATCCAAAGGTTTATGCACTTTGCACCATACTTGATGGTTATGTTGATGTGCGTTCTTGAATCACTCTTGATTTACAACTTTGAGATTGTTCCAGTTGTTGGGGGATTTTGAGCTCTTGGAAGTTTTGACCTGAGCTTGATAATGAACCTATTTAGTTTTCTTATAAGTGACACTTGAATTTTCTCGACCTAGAGAAGGAGAAGAATGCGAACATTTATGATTGATGATAGGAATGATAGAAATGGTAGTGGGCTTACCACAACCATTGATAGAAGAAATATGTGATAGATGAAAAGGATATGGTCCAAGAATTGAAGAGGATGGGCTACCAAGAGGTGAGACATGGATAGAAGGTGAAAGGCTACCAGATGTGGCCCAAGAATAGAAGAAGAAGGGCTACTAGGACATGACCCATAAATAGAAGATGAAGGGACTACTAGGATGTGGCCCCATAATAGAAGAAGAAGGGCTACTAGGATGTGACCCGTAGATGTAAGATGATGGACTACTAGGATGTGGCCCAAGAATAGAAGATGATGGACTGCCCGGGGTGATCCATACATAGAAGATATAGTGGTTGACGTGCCCCAATAATCAAAGATAGTGGGCTACTCAAAAATGTCCGAAAAATAGAAGAGGGAGGGCTACTAGAAGGTGACCCACACCTAGATGAAGATGAAGGGCTACTTGGTGCTACTCCACAAGAGATTGTGATTGGGGAATTATGATAGATGAAGAGTTATTGGGTGATGAGAAGATAGGCCATGGATCTATGCAAGACCAAGGAGTTTCATCACATAATGAAGAATGTGAAGATGGAAGAATAAGAGGAGGATCAAGTTGCATGATCTGAGGCTCTTCCTCCATTTCTTGATCAAAGGAATCAACCTTTTCCTCACAATATGCAGACGCATCAAAGTCTAAAGAGAATCCTTTTTTGTAATCTACTAAAGGAATATCTTCATATGCCCCTATAAATGCCCTGATTTTTCTTCATTCTGAAAGAGATCAATCAAGATGAGTTATTGATCAATCCTTAGGGCTTTATTGGAAGAAATAGGTTCACTTGGTGTGGAAGACTTAGAAGATGTTTGATGATTATTGATAGAAGAAGATGATGTGGGGGATGAAGAATATGTGTAGCTAGATGTCTCAGGAGTAGAAGAAGGTGGTGTGGACCTACCTATACAATGATATTTCGTATATGTAAAATAGTAGGATAAAGTCCAAATTCTATTTTGTGATGCATGGGTCAATTTATATGTTTGTCTTGAAGGAATTTGAGTCACATGAATCTTCACGGTAAGGAAGATTCCATGGGGGTGATTGATAAAGAAGTTCCTACAAAGAATGTAACACCCTGAATTGTTACCTTCTCCCGAGCAATCAAGTGTTGATAAATGATTTCTTTTGTATAAGGACATGTTGCTTTGGTTTTGGAAGTCATGCTTGATATGGATTGTATCCTCTCTCGCTCTTTTTTGAAGATCTTTTTGACCGATCCGAATATGCTTGACTCTTTTGTTTCTTTCATTCTTTGCACTTGAGTTCAATTTGATTTCTCGATGAATTGTGGATTTATCCATCTTTATGACTCACTGATCAGTCCAGATTGATCCAAGGAATGTTTTAAGCTTATTCAGATGAACAAAATTTATTGACCTTACGAAAGTTACAAGTCTCGAATGAGTTTGAATTATCAATCCCGGAGTTTAACTCAGCCGATTATAATAAATGGAATTTGGTTTCGTATATCGTAACATCGTCGAAGGCCTAGACCTTAAGCCGTAAGATGTTCATGTTTATACCATAAGATTAATTTAGTGATGCCGATAGAATCCTTTACAGAATTTTTACCTCAGTATGGACTCTAACACCGATCGTCCTATTTTGGAGACCTAGACTAGATTCGTTAAGGTTAATAATCTTAACCTAAACTATAACCTATTGGTTAAAATAATTGCTAATCTAACCTAGCCCTAAAACTGTAAGCTTAATGCTCCTAAGAGTTAACTACACTTAGCACTATGGAGGTAAGACTAATGTCTTACCGTATGATCTAACTCTATGTTTCTAACCTATCTTAACTAATGATAAGAATGGAGGGGGACCTATGAAGGGTCGCGAGTCATGGGCGGTGGTTTCCATGGCATTTATGAGGGGGGATAAGGTTGAGGGACTTGGAATGTTTGCGAGGTTTGGCGAGGTTGCAAATGGCTAATGTAACCTGATGTGGCAATATCACCAAGTATGGGAATGGTTGTTTGTTTTCTTTTGGCGATCACCAATTTTGGCGGTCGGTGGCAATGGAGAATAGGTGGGAGGATGGAAGTTAATGCAATTAATGAACCTTGGTTACTCAAGTTATCCCATAAAATTGACAAGGGAAATTTCTGATAACCCTCTTGAAATTTTGTTTCGATCCTCGTCGTGATTCTCATGCGTCGAACGTTGCAAAATCCCTTCCCGGGAAATCTAGTTTTCCGAACTTAGCCTTTTTGGTCTTTTTTGGTCGGGCGCATATAATGACTATGCAACATCAAATGTTCATGCGCCCCCTTTAAATCCTTTGGCACATGCTTTCTCATGTCAACAGGCGTTTTGGTGCGCCTCACTATGTTGAGTCTTTCCTGCATGCGCCAAGGCGCATGCGCCTTCATGTCAACATTACTTTTGTTGCACCACTTTTTGTGTGCCAATGGCGCACATATTCCTCTGTCCTCAACATAACTTTCGTGTGCCATGGCACACATATTATCATGTTGGAAAGTTTTTACTTTCGCCAAGGGTGCATGTTTTCTTGTGTCGATAGTGCTTTTCATGTGCCACTAAAAAGTTGGTGGCGCATTTATTGCCACCTACTCGCCTATATATAGGTGTGTCTCACACCCACATTATCATCTCGACACAAATCACATGATTTTTCTCTCGTACCTTCCAGCCTGCACTGCCTTGTCATTTTCAAATATTGCGTGGACCTGTTTGTGCATTTCCTCATTATATATCTGGGTAAGGGTCCTCCTTGCTTCGTGTGTTTTGTGTTTTTTTCTTTCTTGTTGCTTGTGGGTGTGGGATTTATAAGCCAGAAATCATGCTTTTCCCCCGCTCTCTTTCCAGATCTGCTAAGTAAAGAGGAAACTATGTCTTAAAATGGCTTGAAACCCTTTGTTTAAGCCTCTTCATCACCCAATGACCTTGCATAAGAAGCTTAAACACATGAAAAACCCTCAAAGAAGGAATCATGGCTTGAAAAGAAGACTGTTATTTTTCTTCTTTGGCGCATTTGTTCCCCTGCAACATGATAAACAGTATGCCAATGGCACGCTTTCCTTACCTATTACATAATGCACAACCGCACTTTATGGCGCACTCCCTTCACTTGTTGCGGCCTCGCTTTCGCTGCGCCTACTTGGCACACCAAAATCATATGTTGCATCATGAAAACTCGTGCCTTTGGCACACACCCGCCTATGCAACACCAACTAAATCATGCCAAGTGTAAAATCTTTAAAATGCGCACAGTGCATCCATTGTTCTGACAACAACATCATGTCATGCAATCCTTCCATGCGCCGTGCCAAGTTCCCTTATAGCGCGTGAAAAGTGATGTTACACACATTAAACTCTGCGTTTGGCACATCCTGCACTGTAACATGAAAAATATTTGCGCCCTTTATAAAATGTATACACTTGCACAGGAACACTTGTGTTTACAACAACAAAGAATGTAATCTGTAATATCCATGCGCCATGCGTCCTTTGGCACTAATTTATCCCCTCGCAGCAGCCCTTTCCCGTGCACCTTATTATTTAGCCCCAGTAACTCCGTAGTATTCATTCACCCCGCGCCCGAGGCCTTAAAATTGCTAACTCTTCTTCACAACGTTTCAATGGAAGATCAGATAGCTGACATGGCTTTCTTGCGTTGGGTTTCACTTCTTATTCTTGTAGATTAGCAACTAAGTTTAGAAGAACATATGTCAACATCAAGCAAGAAACCCATCAAATCTAAGGGTAAAGCCAAGCTCACGTAAGAAGAAATGAAGTATAAGTATCGAGGGTCGATGCCCAAGTCCTGCAAGCGGAGTGTGACCTAGACATTAGAGACTCGAACTAGGTCATATTGACATGGAAGATTTCTCGGGCCGTGAACCCGGCAGGGTCACAAGAAGTCCATGGATGGACAAATTGATGGGCAAAGGCTCTCGCACTTTGCTTTAGTGGAATCCCGGTTGCAAGCGCCAAACAACGAGTTTATGATGGTAGTGGCCCGGTGCTTACAACAAAGACACAAGATGTGTCCATGGATAGAAGGGCAAGGTCATAATTAACCTCACTTCCCGCCACTTTGAGATAATGCTTGGCATTCCTCATCACTGCACTTTGTGGCCATAAGCCGTGAGGATTACTGAGGCCGAACTGCACGAATGCGAAACATAACTTCCCAAAGAAGGCCCACCTTCAACCCGAGAAATTGTCTACCTAGGGCCAAGCTCGACCCGATCCACATCCCTTAGATCGAAGATATCTACATCGACATATATCACGAGGTTAAGCTCGGGAGGAAGGATCATTCTCGCTTGGCCTTAGCAGAAATCATCCAAGACGGGTAGCAATCGTGCCCAAAGGCTACCAAACTACTGAGCAAGAAGTGGATCAAGTGTACCTTGACATGGGTGGGGACGATTGGCCTTTCGCGTTGATTGATGGAACAAAGCACTTCGTAAAATTGTGAGAGTTAAGGAAACTCGCTGCAGCGAGCATTGGTGCCGAATGAACGGGCTCATCTACCTCGGGGTTGATTTCACAACCTCTCCATTGGGCAACGCACCTCCTCAGGCTAAACAATAGCCAAAAGGGAAAGGAAAAGGCAAAGAGGGTGAATCCAGCTCCACCCAAGAGGAAGCTCCTGAAAGTCCTCCTTCCGCTACACCCGAAGAAGTTATAACTCTGGCTTCTCCAGAGAAAGAAACAACAGAGGATGTTCCGATAGGCACATCCACTCAGGATGTGGCCACTGCTGCAACAATTGAGGTCCCTTCTGTCCCTTCTCCCTCTCCTCCTTCCCCTCCTCGAGTGACCCAAGCGACCATTCCTTTGGTCGTGTCCTCTCCCCCTTCTTCTACTGTTCCTCCTGCTTCTTCGTCCATCTTCTCTTCTCTCGCGGATCTGTCCCCCTCCATTTCTTCCCTCATCTCTAAGTTCCCTTCCCTTCCTATGTCTTCCTCTCCTGCAGCACTCTTCCTCCCATGAGAAATTCCTCGCCTCCCTCTCGATGCCACCTCCAAGTGTCTCCATGTTTTTCCTTCTACTACCGTGAGCTTGCACCCTTCTCTGTTTCTCGGTCCTTCTCCCATAAGTGCAGCCTGGATCTCCTAGCACCTGAGTCAGCAGAAAAGGAAAGTTCCCATCACTCCCGATGGACTTCTCCGTAATCCCGTCAAAAGGGGCAAAGAAGCGAAGCCCATAACCCGCTTCTCTCGCAGTGCTTTGGAGAGAGGGTAATGGAGATCGCATACCCCAATCCTCTCGAAGGATAAAAAGGATCTGGCTCTCAATAGATTACATAGTGACTCAAGTCATAATGGGGATGTCTTCCAAAGCCTTCTCGGAGAGGCCCTATCTACAGTTGATGCCCTCTGCAAGAAGCTTCAAGAAGAAAAAGAAAAGAAAAGGCTACTAAAAGAGAAAAATAAACATCTCGCTCCCACGCCTTACGTAAGATGGATAGTGCACCTCCCACAATCGCCGAAACTCCTGAGCCTTTGAGTCAGGATAAAATTAATGAATATGCAAAGATCAGCGAGTAGGGTATGGTAGTTTCGCTTGGAGGAGCCAAATCCTCAAGGACAGTGAACGAGTGATCGCCAAGTTCACCGATTTGTATCTGAACATCAACAAGGCGAACAAAGAACTCCAGGCGTTAGCAGGACCCATATCCGAAGAGCTGGACCATGCTAGGCTGCAGCGTGAGACCTTTCAAAGAATGTTTGACTATTCAGTCGAAGATCTGGTCAAGTTCGGTGTTTTCGGTCACCCCAGGGCCCTCAATAAAATCCTTTCCACTCTGGATTACCGGATGGATCAACTGGAATTCGTCCTCGAAAAGATTGATAAGGTAAAGGAAGAAGCCCTGGACGCAATGCATCAGATGGAACAAATTGTTCTAACGATGTCTCCAGGGTTGCTTACTCCTTCTTTCGCCTTAAGGAAGGTTGACAAAACCATCCAGATCTTCAAGGAGATCGCTTTGCAAGGTCTCAGGGCCGTAGGTCACTTTTGACACAGAATCCATCAATAACCTGCTGGCCTGTCAGACTTCATCGGGTTCTTAATAGAAGCAGAGAATGAGTATTCCAAACTCCCAGAGAAGCTCACAGATGAGTGGGAGACTTACGAGGCTATCAGTGAGCGACACAAGGATCCTTCCCAGGATCAATTAGAGCCCATGATCAGCAAGTTCATGGAATACCGTGCCTAATTCCACATCTCATCACCCTCGAGCAGAAGAGCAGATATCCCCTTTCACCACGGGATGATGACGATGAATAATTTCTCTCTTCTTCAAATTTCTTTTTGTAAATGTCTAAAGTATGTTGGCACAAATGATGACATCATCCATGTTGCACCATGGGATGATGTCATCCATCAAGTTGTCAAAAGTCAACATGACTTTGAGATATTTTGTATATTTTATGTAAATAGGTGGTTGGTTCCTTTTTTCCTTCCTTCTTCTCCTTCTTCTATAAATACTCGAATACTTGTTGTATTTAGGTGTGGATATCTTTCAGATGAAAAATAGAAGTGAGAAGAAAAGACTTTGAGCTTTTTGTAACAGAAAGAAATATTAATACAATATTTAGACTTTGTGCTGAATACATGTGTTATATGCATTAGATCTTTCTTACGTCAGATCTGTGTGTTTATTTAGTTGGATCTACTGCTTTTTATTATCATTTATTCATCAAGATTGCTTTATTCATTTATGCAAGTAGGTTTGGCTCTATTTACTACCAATCCCAAAACATAAACCTTCTGACCTTTCTGCTTTGGAATTCATTTCTTTTCTCCCTTCGGACCTGATCTTTCTTCATCCTCTCTTTCATTCCTTTCTTTTCACAAAATGGAAACACCCCTACCGGGATGAGATCCCAAACCCCAAGGCGCATTATTGTGAGGCTTGCACAGCATTCCTCGCCGGTAGAATAAAGCAATAAACCAGGTTTCACTTTGTGGACTCAAAGAGTGGCTATGCCCTACACACCGTTGGCTCGTTATCCATAAATCTGCCAAGGTGATAGATTTTCAAACCAATAGTTTTTGGTGACTCTGCTGGGGATTGAATAGATCTATTAGATCTATGATGGAGGTATGATAGAAAATCAGTAAAAACCAGAAAAATCACTATCTGTTTGCAAACTTTAACTTTTTGTTAAAAATCCAATTTTTTTGCAAAAGTGCTCTAAATCGAAAATTTTATTCTGAGATCCATAGATCTGACCTAGTTGGAGATCTTTAGTTCACTGAGTTTTTATAAAAACCTATATTTTTCCATAGATCTGAGTTTTTGACTGTTTACCAAAATTTTCAAACTCTTTGAAAAAGTCAACTTTAGATCTGAAAATCAGCTTACTAATCTTCACTATCATTTTATCCTCATTATTCTTTGTCATTAAACCACAATCGGTTTTCAGAAGGGGATAATTTTTAAATATTCATAAAAGTACATGCTGCTGGTTTTTGTCAGAAAAACCAGAAAAACAACAAGTACAAGCAAAAAGAAATTTTAAATCTGCTCCACAACATCGCAGATCTGGAAGGTACGCTGCGGGTGAACCATTTACTCGTAGCAGGTGAGCTTGTGGAGAAGTCGATCCTACTTTCGATCTGCTTCAAAGGCACAACTTCAGTGATAACACCGGTGTGCTTTTCATCACTAAGTTCACCTTATCGGTCACCTAAGGTCCTCACCTCCATGAAAGAACCGGTTTTCACAAGGAACCTCCACATCTCTTTGTAGTGCTCGCTTGCTCGCTTCGGTGAACCGTGTTTCCAACCCGTGTTCTTTTTCCAGCTGTCCAGATGGCGGTACCATGGGAAATGCTATGGGTCCTCTCGCTGCTTTGCCTCATCCTCGCTTCACGCGCCTCCCACATGGAAACCGAAAGAATTTTCCCAAATTTTCACGAGAGCGGGAACCAAAGCATGGATTCGCACATATCCACATTCATCATGTCATGCAATATCCTCGATGTAACTCATGAAGATGTGTCGCTTTGCCTTTTTCTCGGAAACTTTACAAGGGCCCACAGTGCAGAATGGTTTCAGGACCTACCGGCCGGATCTATTACCGGTTGGGCCACCTTGCATGGGCTGCTTTTCGAAGACAGTACAAGCCTTCGAAGATGCATTTGCATTGTTATCACAGATCACTCACCTGAAGAAGGAGGCCAATGAGACCATGTGTGATTTTATCACCAGGTTCAATGCACTAATCAACCGTGTCCCTGTTGCCATGCTTCCAACACCGGAAAATCAGAAGTGTTTCTTCGTGAATGCTGTGAGTTCGAAAGTAAGTTTCTTACTCCTGCAAGAACAAGTAGTTACCTTGATTCTTGCCCAGGCCGCTACCATCCGAATTGAAGATAATTTGATAATATCTGGCAAATTAAAAAGGGAATCATCCAAGCCTAAATCTTCGGGCCCTTCTCCCACTACTTCGTCTAATCTAGCATTTCAAAAGATGGCGAACGACTTGCTTGCATTAAAGAAGCAGTTAGCCCAAGCTTCCCCGGTTCCTCATACCGGGATATCCCACGGAGGAATTTCGTTTCCAACAATGTTTCACAAAGGCCGCGCTTACCTGTAACTGCTCCGCGGTTGGCGCTTGAGGCTCCTCCGGTCAATGCTCTAGCCGAAATTGAAGAAGAGGACCAAAATTATGAAGAACCTTCGTCTCAAGGTGAAGATGATCAAGATGTCGGTGAGAGCCAACCGGTGACTCTACTATCGGGTATATGGAATTTGATGAGGAAGAATCTGATGGAGAGGAGGGTACACAGGCTATGCAAGTGGACAATCATATGTTGTTTTTACCCGCTTGCAAGGAAAAGAAGTAGAGGTCGCTACCCATGTGCAGAAAGAGAAGGCCATGTTAAACGCACCTCCAACCATTGCTAAAAGAGGTAATCCTCTTCCTACTCAACTCCCTATTAAGTATTTTACAAGGAAATCTTTTCCCCCCATCTCTCCTCCAAATCAGCCTTCTTCTATTCCCATAAAGACCAGTAATCCTACCCTATCATCATGAAGTGAGGGACTCATTCCTTCACCAACTGCAACCCTTAGCTGCATTTGACATCATTGACCATGTTAAAAGACTAAGATCCAAATGTCCGAAGCCAAGTATCTTCACCAAATCCTGAACACTTGTAAGGTTGACTAAGTATATTCAAAGTCAAGCTGTCATAGCTCCCTGCATTTCCTTAAAAGGAATCCTTTCCACTCCTCCCGCCTCCCGCGATAAATGTTGCCTCAACATCTCGCATCGTGCAAGATGGAACCTTTCTATCTCTCCTCCTAATCAATGGCCACAAGTTAAGTAACTCGCATAATTAATTATGAAGCCTCACGATAACGCCATGCCAACAAAAGTCACCCATGCTTTGGGCCTCACCCTTACTAAGCCTTTTGGCGATGTTATTCCTTGAAACCAAGCAGTTCTTACATTGATTGGTCAAATCAAAGACGCACAGCCGCATTTGCGGCGTTCCTAGAAAAGAGTAAAATGATCGTCCTCGTTGCCACATTTCAAGTAGCTTTGGAATTTTTTCAAGAAGAATTTTTGTAGTGAAGTTGGTGGGGAGATTCATATGGATTAGTTTAAGGCTAGGATCCCCGCAAAGGTGTAATGCGATATCGGAGCCGAATCATAAAAGAAGTACTTGGTTACTAACTCGAGGACCCCAAAGCTCAAATTCTTTTCGAATCATCAGGAATGGGGAACTATTTCTTGTCTACCGAGTCTGACAAAATGGTTGTTCTCGTTTAAGAAGAAGATCTTAATAAGATTTGGAATTTGTAGTTCGATGGCAACCTGCAAGCAACAAAGTGGATGTGGCACTTTGGAGCCGTGCTAATATCTCCCGAAGGGGAGGTTATTTCTCTCTCTTTCAAGTTGCAGTTCTTCAATACAAATAATACTCACGCTGAATATGAGTCTCTGCTACTTGGCATGCAAGCCACGAAGTAAAGAGGGATCAAAATCTGAAAGTGCAAGGTGATGCAGAGCTAGTCGTGAATCAAGTTAAGAGAATATATCAAGTGAAGAATGAGAGGCTCAGAACTACCGTAATGCGGTGTGGGACAACATCAATAATTGGACACTTTTTCAATAGAATCTATTCCAAGAGCTTAGAATGACATGGCTGATTCATTGGCCATTTCAAAGGTGTCCCTCATGCTCCCTCACCCGTGGTTTGAAAATGCACAAATACACCAATGAGGTGGTTTTTCGCCCAAGTGTGCTGCATACCTCTCAAAGATTGGCAAGTATTCAACGATGACAATCAACTCATTGCCTTTCTAGAAAAGGTGGAAAATTTCAAGGAATTGCATTTTGAAGGATCCACTTCCATATGCCGCGAATCACTCACCGATCAAAAGGATGAATCAAGAAAATGATGGCATATGTCACCAAAGGAAATTAAATTCAAGGGCCTGGTTTCTCTGGAGCGATTTTTGACAAGCATGATCATTTTGTAAAAAGAAAAGGCGAGATGATGCTAGCTCATCCCCAGAAACCGAACCGTTAATTTAGGTTCGGTAGAACATCCGCAATTCATGAACATTGGAAAATGTTGCACGCCTGAAGAGAAGCGGAAGTTTTTCAAACTGCTGAAGAAATACATGGATGTATTGGCATGGTCCTATGCCGATCTGAAGTCTTTTAAGCCAAAGGACGTCCAGCATGACATCCCGTTGAAGGAGGACGTCAAAGCCTTTCGCCAGAAGCAGAGGCATTATAACCCTAAGATCTCAGGTACTATCCAGGCTGAAATTCGGGAAAATGCTTTGGATGCGAGATTCATTTTTCCTATCCATCACGGACTTGGGTAGCAAACATTGTGCAAAGGTGTAAGAAAATGGTGAAATATGCATATGCGTAGATTTTCAAACTTGAATCAGTTTCCTTAAAAGACAACTACCCACTTCCTATAATGGATCAAGTTCTCGTGCAAAGAATCGGATCGAAATGCTATCCATGCTTGATGGTTTTTCAGCTACAATCAGATTGAAGTTTCGCCTGAAGATCAATTTAAAAACATTCACTACTCCTCGGGTACATTTGCTTACAAAAGCAGGATGCCTTTTGGCCTAACTAATGTTGGCGCCACTTTTCAGTGGGCTATGGACCTTACATTCAAAGGTATGATGGGGAAGGTCATTGTGGTTTATTTGGATGACTTAATTGTGTTCTCTAAACAATGAAGTGATCATTGTGATCATCTGGAGCAAGTATTGGCCAGATGTCGAGAACGTGGGATTTCCCTGAACCCAAAAAAGTCTATTTTTAGAGTCACAGAAGGAAAATTGCTAGGACATGTTGTTAGCAAAGAAGGAACAAAGATAGATACCAAAAGAGTTAAGGCTATTCAGAGCCTTACTTTTCCTACAAGCAAGACCGGCCCATTCTTTCTTCGGAAAGGTGAACTTTCTCAGGCACTTTGTTCCCGACTTTGCTGAAAAGACTCGTCATATATTAGACATGATGAAAGGGTCACCAACTTTCCGATGGAGTGAGGAAGGGAAAAGGTCATTCGAGGAAATAAAAGCTTCCATCACTCACGCACCAGTCCTGGTATGTCCCGATTTCTCCAAAGATTTTATCATGTATAGCTATGCATCTGAGCATACTGTATCTGCCATCTTGATGCAAAAGAATTCTGAGGATGTTGAATCTCCGATTGCGTTCATGAGCTCTCCCCTCAAGCCTCACGAATTAAAAATGTCTCAGTTGGAAAAGCATGCCTTTTTCATTGTTAAAGCAAGCCAAAACTTCAGTGTATTACATTTTAAATTCTCATACAAGAGTAGTAATCGGTCCTCACACACGGCAAATAAATCAATTCTAACTCAACAGAGTTAGGAAGCTTACAGGAAATTGAATTGCAAAGGTCCAGAGTATGATTTGGATATAAAACCAACTAAGCCGTAAGAGGCAAGGGCCTATGTCAACTTATGGCTGAAAACAAAGATTCGAAGACCCCGAGGAAAAGGATGATTACACCAATGGAGCACAAAGCCACCGGAGAAAGCCCATTCACCGCCTCTCGGTCCTATTTATCGCAACTAGTGATGAGTGGTATTCCGATATTGCTTTCTTCCTCACCTATAACGAATGCCCAACTCACCATTGATCGCAAAGGAGAAGCGCGCTATAAAGCTCGAGAGCAGCCAAATATGTCATCTCGGGATGACGGTTTATACAAATGCGAGATAGATGGAGTCTTCTTGCGATGTGTCGACAAGCCACAAAGAGGTGAAGTTACTTGAAATTTTTCATAATTCAACTCAGTGGAGGCCATTTCTCCTCTTCCGTAATAAAGACACAAGATCATTCGGCCAGTACTATTGGCCGACGCTTTTCCAAGATATAGCCACTGGTAGCAAAGTGTGAACCTCGCGGTGAGTTCGTCGGCAAGCCCAAGTTGGCTACTTTTCCCCTCAGGCCGGTCATTGTCAACGAACCATTCAGGTAGTGGGGAATTGATTTTATCGGTGCACTCAATCCCCAATCGAGTGCCGGACATAGTTATGTCCTAACAACGCAACAGATTACTTCACCAAGTGGGTGGAAGCCATACCTGTCAAACATGCCACTTCCGAAGTTGTTTGTAGTTTCATCAAAGAAAATATCATTGTCGGATTTGGCGTTCCAAACAAGATTGTTGCTGATAATGCTTCTAACTTCTCTTCATGGGAAGTTATTAGTTTTTGCTACGAATATGGGATAAATTTGGCTCACGCCTTAGATTATTACCCTCAGGGAAATGGTCAAGCGTAATCCAAAGAATAAAACTTGGTGACCATCATACGAAAGCTAGTGGATGAGAATCAACGAATGTGGCACAAGTCCTTATACGATGCTCTATGGGCGTGATCGCATTACTCCCAAGAGATCTCTCGGTATGTCACATTTTCAAGTGTTATATAGCACCGATGCCGAGCTTCCCATTTCCACTCGAATTCTGCTCTACGTTTGGCATGGGCAATCGAAGATGAGACTTTTCAAAATTCCCTTGAAAAAGGATCATGTATCTCGATAGAACTCAAGAAAAGAGAGTAAGGGTGGTCGACAGGATCACCGAACATCAGAATCAGGTCAAAATATTGTTCGATAAAAAAGCTAAGAAAAGAAATTTTCACGTGGGAGACCTCATCCTTTTGTGGGACAAACAAAGAGAGCCAAAAGGCATGCACGGAAAGTTTGATTCCCTGTGGAAAGCGCCTTTCAAGATCAAGTAGCTCAATGGAGAGAATAGTTTCTATCTCTCATATCTGGATGGAACCGAACTCCCGCTTCCCTATAGTGGGCAACATCTGAAAATCTTCAGGAAGTAGAGCTTGCTCTCTTCCTTATGCGATTCTTCATTGTGTGTTTGCTTCATTGTGTGTTTGTTTTTGTCATGTGTTTGCTTTTATTGGTTGTGTGTTTCCCTTTCTGGTCTCCCTTGTTTTTGACTCTGTTACCCAATGGATAGGCACGTGAGATCTGGGATTCTCTACCCCTGAAGTTTACTCAGGGATAGTCCCCAAAAAGAGCCAGCTGTTATCCCGTAAAATTGGCAAGGAAATTTTACAGATAACCCTACTAAAATTTTGTTCCTATCCCTCGTCAGGGATTCCTTGCATTCAGAATGTTGCAAAATCCCTTCCCGGGAAATCTAGTTTTCCGAACTTATCCTTTTTGGTCTGTTTTGGTCAGGCGCATATAATGTCTATGCAACATCAAATGTTCATGCGCCCTTTAAATACTTTGCGCATGCTTTCTCATGTCAACAGGCATTTTGATGTGCCTCGCTATGTTAAGTCTTTCCTGCATGCACCATAGCGCATGCGCCTTCATGTCAACATTAATTTTGTTGCGCCACTTTTTGGTGCGCCAAGGGCGCACATATTCCTCTGTCAACATAACTTTCGGTGTGCCATAGGCGCACATATTATCGTGTTGGCAAGTGTTTTGGTGCGCCAAGGGCGCATGTTTTCTTGTGTCGACAGTGCTTTTCATGGCCACTTGAAAAAGTTGGTGGTGCATTTATTGCCACCTCGCTTTATATATAGGTGTGTCTCAAGGCTATCATTATCATCCACACAAATCACGTGATTTTTCTTTGCACTGCCAGCCGCACCTCGCCTTTTCATTTTCAAATCTCGTCATGGACCCGTTGCGCATTTCCTCGTATATATATCCGGGTAAGGGTCCTCCTTGCTTCTATGTGTTTTGTGTTTTTTTCTTTCTTGGCTACTTGTGGGTGTGGATTTATAAGTCAGTGTGAAATCATGCTTTTTTCCCCCCCTCTTTCCAGATCTGTGGTAAAGAGGAAACTCTATCCTAAAAAATGGCTTGAAACCCTTTGTTTAAGCCTCTTCATCACCCAATGACCTTGCATAAGAAGCTTAAACACATGTAAAACCCCTCAGAGAAGGAATCATGGCTTGAAAAGAAGACTCTTATTTTTCTCCTTTGCGCATTTGTTTCCCTTACTGAACATGATAAACAGGCGCGCCAATGGCACACTTTCCCCAAGTCTGCTTACATAGTGCACAGCCGCGCCCTCATGGCACACTCCCTTCGCTTGTTGCAGCCGCTTTCCCTGCGCCCTACTTGGCACACCAAACTCATATGTTGCATCATGAAAACTCGTGCCTTTAGCGCACCCTGTGTCTGTGCAACACCAACTAAATCTGCGCTAAGTGCAAAAGCTTTAAGTGGCGCAGCGCATCCATTGTTACAACAACATCATGTCATGAAATCCTTCCATGCGCCGTGCCAAGTTCCCTTATGACAAGTGAAAAAGTGATGTTACACGCATTAAACTCTGCACCCTTCGCGCATCCTGCACTCCGTAACATGAAAAATATTTGCGCCCTTTATAAAACACATACACTGGCGCGCAGCGCACTTGTGTTTACAACAAAAAGAATGTAATCTATAGTATCCATGCACCATGCGCCCTTTGGCACTGATTTATCTCCTTCCGTAGCAGCCCTTTCCTGTGCACCTTATTATTTAGCCCTGTAACCTGCAGTATTCATGCGCCCTGCGCCCTAAGGCCTTAAAATTGCTAACTCTTCTTTTTGTCAGTATTTCAATGGAAGATCGATACAATGGTGACATGGCTTTCTTGCATTGGGTTTCACTTCTTATTCTTGCAGATCAGCAACTAAGTTCAAGAACATATGTCAACATCAAGCAAGAAACCCATCAAATCTAAGGGTAAAGCCAAGCTCACGGAAGAAGAAATGAAGTACAAGTATCAGAGGGTCAGGATGCCCGAGTCCCAAGCAGAGTGTGACCTAGACATCAGAGACTCAGAACTGGGTCATATTGACATGGAAGATTTCTGGGCCAGAACCCAGAGGGTCACAAGAAGTCCATGGATGGACAAATTGATGGGTAGTGCCCTGCACTTTGCTAGTGGAATCCCGATTAAGCCAGGCGCTGTAAACAACGAGTTTATGATGGTAGTGGCCCGATGCTACAACAAAGACACAAGATGTGTCCATGGTGAGAAGGGCGAGGTCATAATTAACCTCACTGCCCGCCACTTTGAGATAATGCTCGGCATTCCTCATCACTGGCACTTTGTGGCCGTAAGCCAGGAGGATTGCATCAAAGCTTGGGATGACAATGAAGATCAGTGCATGTAGCTGATGAATGAGGTTTATCTGAAGAACAAAAAAGTGGTGACTCGGTGGCCACAAGTCATTCATCGCAGTGACTTTTTAGAGGAACTCGTGACACCATCACATTCCTGAGCGAGTCTTTGGGCTTCCCGACGCCATTATTTTCACAAGTGGATGCTGCGGTACCTTGAAACAATGAACAAAATGTGCACGATCAATGCTTTGAGTGGGGCGAAATCATAACCAAAGACGATATCTCGAGCAGCTCCAATAACTCAACACAACGGGAGGTTCTATATGAACTCCTACGTGGTCTATGCTGCACTTCGTAAAGGGACTATCCAAATACGATGTGATGTGGGTTTGGCCCCAAGTTAAAATCTATGAATACTATCCAGAACTGAAGCTGGAAAATAGCATCCCCCAATTTACAAAGATCAATGATGCATTCTTCTACTTCATCATCTACCTGTTGAGGTCGAATATGACTCACTGGTCGCACGACCAAGAGCATAGTAGCAGCTACTGAGAAGTGGGGGGCCCTGTTCACTCAATTCCCCACATTTACCTATCTGAGGGTAGTCAATTTCTTGGGGGAACCGACTAAACTGCCAAGATATGCCGGGCCCAAGTTGATCCTATTGGAGCTATCGAGGCAGCTTATTACCTACCATGAGAAGTGTCTCAAGAGAAAGAAGGGTGGAACTCCTTTCCCCCTCACAGTGGGTAGGTATACGTGTCTCACTCACCACAAGGCAAAAGACATGTTTGCAGAACTGAACCGCTATGAATCGAAACATAACTTCCTCAAAGAGGCCCACCTTCGACCCAAGAAATGGTTTTCCTAGGGCCAAGCTTGACTCGATTCACATCCTTCGTATCGAAGATATCTACATCACCATATATCACGAGGTTTATCTCAAGAGGAAGGATCATTCTCGCTTGGCCTTAGCAGAAAATCATCTAAGACGGGTAACCATCGTCCCCAAAGGCTACCAAACTACCAAGCAAGAAGTGGATCAAGTGTATCTTGACACGGGTGGGGGCGATTGGCCTTTCATGTTGATTGATAGAACCAAAGCGCCTCGGACAATTGAGGAGAGAGTCAAGGAAACTCGCATGTAACAAAGCATTGGTGCTTTGAATGAACGGCTCATCTACCTCGGGGTCGATTTCACAACCTCTCCTCGCTGGGCAACGCACCTCCTGGGCTAAACAATAGCCAAAAGGGAAAGGAAAAGTAAAAGAGGGTGAATCCAGCTCCACCTAAGGTGAATCCTCATTTTTATACATTAGAACAAGTAAATTTTTTTATCTTTTATAATGCTTCTTGGTTATAAATACATAATTTAGAACTCACAAATCAAAACAACCATTCTTATAACAGATAACCATATGCACTGTAGAATGACTCGTAGTACCTCCGATCTATTCATTCCATGACTCGGTAATCTACCGATCTATTCATGAGTATCAAGAGTTGGCGTTTTTATTTTAACACATCACTCTTATGGTTCTCTTCCCTAATCTGGGATTCTTAATGCTTTGTCCAAGGAACCCGTCTCAATAATTGTTACATTATTCATCGGCATCTCATCCCTTAGACTAGGTGACATAGGACTACGCAATCGAGCTTGCGATACTTTGGCCAAAGATTTGAAACATATGTCTCGTATTCCTTGACGAGCATACTCGTCAATCTGAATACATCCATCACCCCATTCCTTAGTTATGTAGAATGTCTTATACCGACTTCTCGCGCCTCTCTCTTGCCCAAGTTATTCACTCGTAAATGATTATTAGTATGGCAACGTTATAAGGATACTCTTGAGAACTAGGGATACTTTGACATACTGGGTCAACCCTAGTTAACCCTGTGTGTCAAGGTACCCCGAGTCTCCAGGGGCAGCCTCATAACATGACCATGTCAGTAACCAATCCCGAAGTCAAAACTTGTTCGAGTTTAAGGTGTAAATCTTAACGATCAATGCAAAGGGTGTCACCATAAGTCACTCGCATTGTTATATCTTCGAGAAGATCCTAATCTTCTCCTGGGTACAACCCTACAGTTGACTTGTGCCATCAACCTTCCAAAACCGCCTCGAAAATATCTACTTAACTTTAAGGTGTTACCTACGTTGAGATAAAGTTATACTTAAAAACGCTCCTTTTTGGGTAGTCTTTTCCCATCCCCTGGGTTCCTTACCTTAGAATTGCCTTTCTTATTAAGACCCATTTCACAAGAGAAATTAATAAGGCTTGAGGTTTCATTAAGGAGTTCATTGATGTACATTAATTTAAATCAACGAAATTGGGCAGTAGCCCAAAGTCTTCTCATAAGGTTGCTAACCATACTCTTTAGGGTTTATATCAGTTCTCAAAACTGAAATATATCTTACTTATTAGTATTAAGATATAGTGAATTAAAATCAAATAATACGCTGTCTTGACTTTGTTCAAGGTTAGGGAGTGATAAATTACTCTTCTCGTTCAGCTTCCTGTTAAGGTTTATTTTACCCTTAGCTACTCGAAAGACAGTGAACTAATTCCATATTAGCTTTAGATAGAACATAACAAAACTACTAATATTTACAAGAATTCAATCACATAATCCTTGCAATGTTTACTTAGAAAATCCCAAATATCTCCACGGTATACTATAGTAAAAATGCACTTAAAATCATTCGAACCGAAGAAGATCAATCCATCAAGATACGAAGGCAAACACATAAGTAACAAATACCTCATTACATTAATTTCTAAGCTAATCAAATACATTCTATGCCTTCAGCATATTTGATACAATACTTGGCAGCAAAAGAACATCTTTCTTCAAGTAGTACATTCAGAGAATCAAGTTGGATTTCATCATAAAACCAAATTAAACAATCCGAACATCATATCAGATCTGCGTGCCTTTACCACATACGGCAATCATCTGCAAAAATTGTCAACATGGGTCAGTTCGGTGAACTGAGCATGATAAGCACTAATTCTTAAAACAATTGCAATCCACCAATTGTTTTCATTAAACAACCTGTTTAAATGAAATCATTTCACCAAACATGTAAACATATTTTAGACTATGCTCTTTTGTAATTCAAACATGACTATAAACGCGTAACTCATATTATAGTTACTAAATAGTCCTAGATACTTTTCAGATATTTCTTCATAAATATTAGTGACCAAGAAGAACAAATGTATCCAAAACAACTATCCATCTGAATCCCAAGGACAGCAAACATCCGACAGACCATTACATTCAACAAAAAAAATGAATATCCTAACAATTCATGAATCCATCAGTATGTTTAAACAATTCCAACAGTTAAATATAAATATATCAACATATACTTTACAGCAGAAGAGAAAGAAACCAAGACATTCAGATTTCCCTTCCAATCATGCTCATGACTAGTACCGTCCTCTCAAGAGTAATGCATTCACATTATACGCATGCGACTAAGCCAGTCGAGACCACAGGAAGAACTACAGTTCGTCAAAATTCAAATATAAAAATTACCTGTAGCTTACTGAGCAATACAATAGCCCTCATGGCAAGGCAGTAATAAATAATCCAACAAATAGACTCAACATAGCTTTCCATATTATTCAACAAATGAGAAAATATCCAACGCCATCGCTTGTCAAGGCACAACTAATAACTCTTTATCTCAGTCAAGCACAAGACTAGATAATCACAATAACAGAAGACGTAACCATGCACAAACACAACAACAATCCCACTGAGTCGAAACACTCAGCAACATACAGCTCAATCTAATCCCTACTATAACACAGCAAGGACTTAAATCAAAAGCCGAAATAAAAAGAATAACCTCTTTATCACAGTCAAACAAGAGGCTAGATAACATTAAAACAAATGATGTTTCCATATGCATATATAGTGACATTCACACTGAATCTAACACAAACATGCACAACTTCATTCAACTGAAACAAATCCTTACGATAATACAGCCATGACTTATATTGGAAGCCGTTTTCAAGAAAAATAATCACAACAAGGTCTTCACAGAAGCTGAAATTCCATATCAGTATTTTCCTCAAAGTTTCATCCTAAGCCAAGCTACTACAGAATATAACAGGTCTCAAACCGAGTAAAGTTTGTAAAGAAAACCCTTCCTTTAATTTCCACAGAAGCGAACAGAAAGGAACACAAGAATGTTAAGAAGGAGTCTGAACAATATGCATGCACAACGAGGGTTTAAATCGAGAATCGAGCCAACTCGCAACATATCGAGATCTCCAACAATATCACATACAACTAATGCTCATAAACAAGGCTTAGATTGAAGTTGATTTCATGCGACAACAATTCAAGAATCCCAATAGTATTCACAGCAAAACTTCTACAGAAGTTTAAAAAAAAAACATAATATACGTTTCAAGGACTCCACTGAATCAAACCAACAGTCTACACAACTAAACTTCTACAGAAGTCGTAATTCAAGATACATATCAAGGACTCCAATCAATCAATATCTTAAGTAATCTCAACTAAACATCAAGATTCGAAACTAAGCTTAAGAAGAAGACAAACATACGAAACATAAAAATAACTCCAACTCGAGTCTAACGATACCAACGATATTCAACAATATTCATAAGCAATAACGAAGTCGTAATACCAGTTACTTTTCAAGGACTCCAACTGAGTCTAACTAATAAGTATTCACAATCATGACTTCTACAGAAGTCCAAAATATACTGAAACATTCCAAGGACTCCACAGAGTCATTTTCATAGATATTCCTTGCAAACTTTCAACGGATTATATCCCAAAAATTGCAACATAGGAGGACTTCTACAAAAGTCGCATTCAAGTAGTATAAACACAACAAGTTATCCAACCAGAAGTAACTTAAAGTATTATAGCAAGATCCAACAAGATTCAGCAACCATAAAAGTACAGCCTAGTCTCAAACGAAGTGAAACCACAAGGAAGATTAAATACAGAAACTATTCCTTCAAGGTCTTCTAAAAATCTGAGATTCCTAATTTCACAGGAAAAGAAGAACCAAAACAATGCTTCCAACCAACTGAATTGAAATCACCTGAACAGAGTTGTTTTAATGAAAGCATTTGAAGTAAAGCAAGATTTTTAAAAGTCAGGGCCTATCATGCCTGGTAATGTCACTTAAAAATCTGAAGAAGACCTCTGAATGAGCTCGAGCCTTCTCCTCTTCTTCCACGTTAGATTCAACAACAATAATTTGTTATTTCCATGCCTTATAAACTTTCCTTGACAGAGAAAAGAGCTAGTTATTCTCATAGTTTGCATGACACACAAGTAGACTAGGTTCAAAGAACCAAGATCAAACAGAGAGAAACCAAAGTGCATGGAAAACCAAACAAACAACCGCTTTCCATTTTGCATTCCTTCCCAGCGCGATCCATGCTCATAAATCGAGTTCCTTAATTGCATTAACTCCGAAGTTCCCACTCAATCTCCATTGCCACCGACCGCCATAGTTAGCGATGGAAAAATGCAAACCGAAGACCATTTCCAGATTTGGCGACTCTGCCACGTCGGCCTCGATGACAGCTTTGAAACCTCCGCTAAATCCTTGTCCTTCATACTTATCCATCTCATTTAATGCCATAGAAACTACCACCCATGGCTTGCACCCCTTCATAGGTCCCCTTCCTCCACTAACATTAGTTAGGTTAGAAACATAGGTTAGATCATAAGGTGATACTTAGTCTAACTTCCTTAGTGCTAGGTCACTAACCTTAGGAACATTTAGCTTATAGCTTAGGGCTAGGTTAGATTAACACTAATCCAACCCATAGGTTATTAACCTTAATAAATCCAGTCTAGGTCTAACAATTAGAATCATTCAGTATAAGAACCAACAAATATACATTCACGAAAAGGATTCATTCCAGCACTGATAATAAGCTAGTAGTATAAATGTATCTGAATTTATTACCTGGCTCAAGATCAAGACCTTCCTGATATTACGATATCGGGAACCAATTCATTTAACAAGATCAGCCTGAGTTAACTCCCCAATTGCTCATTCCACAAATTCGACCTTAACCTTCGTAAGGTCTATAATTTTTGTTTATCCAGAATAAACTTAAAACATCTCTTGGATCAATGCCACTGATCCAAGGCTGAGTCATATAGACGGGTAAATCCACAATTCATTCCAAAATCAGATTAAACTCAGGTGCTAAAAATGAAAGAAATAAAAGAGTCCAAGCATATCTGTCCTCTCAAATCAAAGATCTTCAAGAGAAAAGAAGATACAATCCATATCAAGCATGACTTCACAATCAAAGGAACACATCCTTTTACAGAAGAAATCATATATCAACACTTGAATGCCCAGGAGGAAGTAACAATAGTTTAGGGTGTTATATGCTTCCCTCCTAAAAGATTCATCGTCTCGATGATTACATATTTGATTTACCTTCAGGTCAACCAATTTATTAGTTCACAATACAATGTGACTATTTCCAACTTGAATAGTTTTAGAAATCAATGTCACGATACATTTTATTCAGCCTGAATAATGTTTGCCTCAATCTAGCTTTCATATGATCATGAAAAAGATAATTTCATATAAAAAAAATGTTTTCTCAACAGATTTCATCCTGTTGAAAAAGAAAAGGAAAAGTAATTTTCATCTCTTCCGCATTTTCCCAAGTTGCACTTTCTTCGTTAAACTGGTCCCACTTTGGACCTTACATTGCTGTATTTCATGATTTCTCAAATGCAATTGGTGAGTTTCCAAAGCACTCTAGTGGGTTTAACCACGATTATTCCCCGGTCTTGACCTGCAAGGAATTCCAATTTAAAACATGTGACAGATCTAAAACGTATTTCTTAAGTAAAGAAATATGGAAAACATCATGCATGCGAGATAAAGCGGTGGTAATGCTAATCGATAAGCTACAGATTGATTATTTTGACAATTTCAAAGGTCCCATGAAACGAGGTGACAACTTGGCAGCCTTGCCAAAAGTTATAGAACTCTTCCGGGTTTAACATGAAGAAAACCTTCTCACCCACTCAAACCTTCGATCAACCCACTTAAGGTCAGCGTAGCTCTTCTCGCCTATATGCTTGCTTCCTTTAATCGCTCACGAATCGCCTTAACTTGTTGTCCCATTTCGGTGAGGATCTCTGGTCCAATTACCACTCTATCCTCAACACTATCCCAGCTAACAAGGGTTCTGCACTTCCTTCCATAAAGTGCTTCAAATGGTGCCATTTTAAGAGATGAGTGATAAGTGTTGTTGTATGCAAATTCAACTAAGGGAAGATACTCTTCCCATTTATACTATTGATCCATGCAATACATTCGCAACATGTCTTCCAACACTTGATTTACTCTCTCAGTTTGTCCATCCATTTCCGGATGATATGCAGAACTGAAGTTTAGTTTTGTTCCAAGAGTCTGTATTAAGCGTTTGCCAAAATCTTGACGTCATTCTAGGATCCCTGTCAGATATAATCAATTCTGGTACACCATGTAACCTGAAAATTTTGTGTACGAATCTTTTGGCCAAAGACCGTGAATCATCCTTTAGATTTCCAGCGATGAAATGAGCTACCTTAGTTAGTTTATCTACAACTACCAGGATAACATCATGTTTATTCCTGGACATAGGTAACCCTTGTACAAAGTCCATGCTTATTACTTGCCATTTGTACTGCGGTATGCTATGAGGATATAACAATTCAGGTGCATGTGTTCTGCCTTAACCCACTGACATTCTAGACAATGAGTCACAAAATCAATGACATCCTTTTTCATACCTTTCCAAAAGTATTGTTGTTTCAGATCAGCAAGCATTTTTGTGATACCCAGGTGTCCAGAGAAAGGTGAATTATGAAATTCAACTAACAACTTCTTTCTCAAATCATTCAGCATAGGTACGTATACCCTATTTTCATAACATAAGATTCCTTCATTATCAAAATGAAAGCCCTTATACCTTTCATCATTAGGTTCTCAGCAGTAGTGCTTTTTTACTTGCTTTGAAGTATACATCGATTCTAGGCACTTTTTACCTCATCCTTAAACTAAGTTCTTAATGTTATAAGAGCATAAATGTGCCTCCTACGACTTAGAGCATCTGCTACTCTATTCTCTTTCCCTTTGATGTAGCTAATATCAAAATCATATTGGGATAAAAATCTAACCACCTTCTTCTCTCGGCATTTAGATTAGGCTGAGTGAAAATATATTTCAGTCCTAAGTGATCAGTTTTCAACTCAAAAGGTTTCCCAAGTAAATAGTGTCTCCAGACTTGAAGCGCATAAACAATGGCAGCAAGCTCCAAATCATGAGGAGCATAATTCAGCTCATGTAACTTAATTTTCTACTTTCATATGCTATGACTTGATCATTTTGTAACAAAACACCTCCTAGGCCTTCCCTGAAGCATCCGTTCCATAACAAAGAAAGCTCCCATTAGGGGTCCGGCAGTACAGCTAATATAGGTGCGGAAGTCAACTCGCTTTTCAACTTTTGAAATCAGTTTCGCACTTATCATTCCAAATAAATTTCTTATCCTTCTTCTGCAAAAGTTATCGGTGTGACCACTTTAGAAAAATCCTTAACAAATTTTCTATAATAACCAGCAAGACCCATGAAGCTTCTTACTTCATGCACATTCTTTGGTGTAGGCCACTCAGTTATTGCCACTATTTTTGAAGGATCTACAGCAATTCCTTCCTTGCTAATGACATGACCCAAATAGTGAACTTCTGAATCAAAGAAAGAACATTTGGATAACTTACCATACAACTTTCTTTTTCTCAAAATTCCCAAAACTATCTTCAAATGCTCATTGTGCTCCTCAACACTTTTAGAATAAATGAGAATATCGTCCAAGAATACAAGTACAAACTTGTCCAAATATTCTTGAAAGATATTATTCATTAAGTTCATAAAAGTTACGGGTGCATTAATTAATCCAAAGGGTAGAACCGTGAATTCATAATGTCTGCATACCTTGTTCGGAAAGTCGTTTTATGAATATCTTCTTCTCTAATCCTTAATCGATGATATCCAGATCAAGATCTATCTTAGAATAAATCGCTGGCCCACACATCCGATCAAATAGATTGTCGATCCTTGAAGTGGATATCTTCTCTGATTATTGCTTTGTTCAACATCCAATAATCAATGACATGTACCTAAGTGTTCCATCCTTCTTTTCACAAATATTACTGGTGCTCCCAAGGTGAAACACTTGGTCTAATCAAACCTTTAGACAAAAGTTCTTGCAATTGTGCCTTAAGCTCGACTAACTCTGTAGTAGTCATCCGATAAGGTGCTTTGGAAATAGGTTCCGTTCCTGGTTTGATTTCGATGGTGAATTCAAATTCCCTCTTGGGTGGTAAACCAGTAATTCCTCCGAAAAACATCCCTGAAACTTTGTAGCAGAGGAAATCGTTTCATGGAATCACCATCTTCTTCTGAAAATTTAGATATCTTTACTGCATAAAGGGTACATCCTTTGTTTTTAGCCTTTTTAAGCTGCATAGCTGACAGTTTTCTAACTGAAATTTCCCGTTTCACCCCTTGAATCTCTGTTGTTTCCAGCCGATCATCTAAACATTTTATATTCTTTTCATAGCAGTCTACTTTTGCTTTATGGTCAGCTAACCAATTGACACCAATAACAATGTCATAAGATCCCAAAGGTGTAACATAGAGGTCAACTTCAGTGGAAAAGTTAGGTAAGTCAAGGACTGCCCCAAAAAGACACATACTCACTGTATGAACAGAGTTATTACCATACTGTACAGTCCAAGATTTATCCATTTTTCCAGCTTTTCTCTTAAGTTTAGAAGCAAGTTTATTAGAAATGAAACATTCAGTAGCTCCTATATCAAAAAGAATAGTGACAGGTATGCCAAATAACTTACCTGGAACTTCTATAGGTGTCACTTGCTTTTCAGCTTGTTTGTCTGCTATTGCAGCATGTATCTTATGTTGCTGATTACGATCATCCTTCTTTAAAGGGCACTGATTTGCGTAGTGGTCTTTGCCACAATTGTAGCAGCCTCCTACAGGTCCCTTTTTAGGCTCAAAATTTCCTCCAGCCTTGTAATTATCACGTTGTCCTCCATAGGGCTTCTACCCATTGTTATAATTTTTGGCAAAATTATCCCTTACATTTCCAAGAGGCTTATTTGCTCACTTCTTACTATTATCCCCCGAAGCTTACTTCTTGCTTCCAAAATTTTTCCATGGTCCCTTTTTGGGTGCAAGAGAGGTTGAAGAAGGGCTTGCAATCTTCTTCCGCACTTCCTCTTTATGAGCACAAAATAGCCTTTAATTTTGTTCTTGTCGTATGGCCTTTTCAACAACTCCTTCCATAGTGGTTGGACTGTGAACATCGACCTCTCCTCCTATCACATTCAGTCCCATGATGAATTTCCATATTCTCAACTTCTCGCGGCTTGATATCTTGCAAAGACATACTTGAGGAGTTTTGTAAACCGCTCCCGTATTGGCCATACCATTAGCTTCCTTGAGCTAAGTTCTGAATTCTGTCATTTTCGATCATAGAAAAGCTATGGCAGCCAACGTTGCCTAAAATATCCCTTTAAATTGATCCCAAGTAATATTGTTCTCATCAATATTTAGCTCACTTTACGGCTATCCCACCACGAAGATGCTTCATGGGAAGCCGATAGGCTCCCAAATAGCTTTGGTTTCCTCCGAGAAGTTTCTTATTGCAAAGTACTTCTCCATTTCGATGAGCCGCCTCGGCTCCATCTCCTAATGTGGTGCCATCATATTTAGGTGGGCTTATCCTTTTATATCATTAGTGAGTTCTCACGCTAACCTGGCCTTTTTGTTTTCTCGTTGGACAGTGCATTTCCAACATTAATATCAACACCCATATCAGGTTTCCTCGTGGAGGGTTGCTGATTGTTATTACCACTTCATCATCCTCCTCATTTCCCATCACCTCGTTGTTCAAGTACAGCTAAACGATCTCTTGTGTCCAACAGGCAGCAAGGATCTCATCAAGTTTTTGGGTTGTGCTGCCCTCCTTCAGGTGGAGCATTATTCGCAACATTCCCCTTGTTCTAACCATTTTTTGTTATAAGAAAATTCAGGTTTTTATCAAATTATGGACACAGGTCCAAGAGCCGCAACCTTCGCTTTCCGATACCAAGATGTAACATCCTCATTTTTATACATTAGAACAAATAATTTTTTTTTTTGATAATGCTTCCTAGTTCTAAATACATAATTTAGAACTCACAAATCAAAACAACCATTCTTATAATAGATAACCATATGCAGCTGTAATGACTCGGAGTACCTCCGATCTATTCATTCCATGACTCGGTAATCTACCGATCTATTCATGAGTATCAAGAGTTGGCATTTTTATTTTAACACATCACTCTTATGGTTCTCTTCCCTAATCTGGGATTCAGAATGCTCTGTCCAAGGAACCTATCTGAATAATTGTTACCATTATTCATCGGCATCTCGTCCCTTAGACTAGGTGACATAGGACTACGCAATCAGCAGCTTGCGATACTTTGGCCAAAGATTTGAAACATATGCTTATGTCTCGTATTCCTTGACGGCATACTCTCGCCAATCTGAATACGTCCATCACCCCATTCCTTGGTTATGTAGAATGTCTTATACCGACTTTTTTCGGTCTTCTCCGCCCCAAGTTATTCACTCGTAAATGATTATTGATATGGAAACGTTATAAGGATACTCTTGAGAACTAGGGATACTTTGACATACTTGGGTCAACCCTAGTTAACCCCGTGTGTCAAGGTACCCCGAGTCTCCAGGGGGCAGCCTCATAACATGACCATGTCCTAATCAGAACCAACCCAAGTCAATACTTGTTCGAGTTTAAGGTGTAAATCTTAACGATCAATGCGAAGGGTGTCACCATAAGTCACCTGCATTGTTGTATCTTCGAGAAGATCCTAATCTTCTCATGGGTACAACCCTGCAGTTGACTTGTGCCATCAACCTTCCAAAACCGCCTCGAAAAGATCTACTTAACTTTAAGGTGTTACCTACGTTGAGATAAAGTTATACTTAAAAACGCTCCTTTTTGGGTAGTCTTTTCCCATCCCCTGGGTTCCTTACCTTAGAATTTCCTTTCTTATTAAGACCCATTTCACAAGAGAAATTAATAAGGCTTGAGGTTTCATTAAGGAGTTCATTGATGTACATTAATTTAAATCAACGAAATTGGGCAGTAGCCCAAAGTCTTCTCATAAGGTTGCTAACCATACTTTTAGGTTTATATCGCTTCTCAAAACTGAAATATATCTTACTTATTAGTATTAAGATATAGTGAATTAAAATCAAATAATACACTGTCTTGACTTTGTTCAAGGTTAGGGAGTGATAAATTACTCTTCTCATTCAGCTTCCTGTTAAGGTTTATTTTACCCTTAGCTACTCGAAAGAAAGTGAACTAATTTCATATTAGCTTTAGATAGAACATAACAAAACTACTAATATTTACAAGAATTCAATCACATAATCCTTGCAATGTTTACTTAGAAAAACCCAAATATCTCCACGGTATACTATAGTAAAAATGCACTTAAAATCATTCAAACCGAAGAAGATCAATCCATCAAGATACGAAGGCAAACACATAAGTAACAAATACCTCATTACATTAATTTCTAAGTTAATCAAATACATTCTATGCCTTCAGCATATTTGATACAATACTTGGCAGCAAAAGAACATCTTTCTTCAAGTAGTACATTCAGAGAAACAAGTTGGATTTCATCATAAAACCAAATTAAACAATCTGAACATCATATCAGATCTGCGTGCCTTTACCACATACGGCAATCATCTGCAAAAATTGTCAACATGGGTCAGTTCGGTGAAAGCTGATGATAAGCACTAATTCTTAAAACAATTGCAATCCACCAATTGTTTTCATTAAACAACCTGTTTAAATGAAATCATTTCACCAAACATGTAAACATATTTCAGACTATGCTCTTTTGTAATTCAAACATGACTATAAACGCGTAACTCATATTATAGTTACTAAATAGTCCTAGATACTTTTCAGATATTTCTTCATAAATATTAGTGACCAAGAAGAACAAATGTATCCAAAACAACTATCCATCCTAATCCCAGACAACAAACATTCGACACTATTACATTCAACGAAGAAAATGAATATCCTAACAATTCATGAATCCATCAGTATGTTTAAACAATTCCAACAGTTAAATATAAATATATCAACATATACTTTACAGCAGAAGAGAAAGAAACCGAGACATTCAGATTTCCCTTCCAATCATGCTCATGACTGTACCGTCCTCTCAAGAGCAATGCATTCACATTATACACCTGTGACTAAGCCACCAAGACCACAGGAAGAACTACAGTTTGTCAAAATTCAAATATAAAAATTACCTGTAGCTTACTGAGCAATACAATAGCCCTCATGGCAAGGCAGTAATAAATAATCCAACAAATAGACTCAACATAGCTTTCCATATTATTCAACAAACGAGAAAATATCCAACGCCATCGCTTGTCAAGGCACAACTAATAACTCTTTATCTCGACCAAGCACAAGAGTAGATAATCACAATATCAAGACGTAACCATGCACAAACACAACAACAATCCCACCGAGTCGAAACACTCAAAGAACATACATACATTTCAATCTAATCCCTACTATAACACAGCAAGGACTTAAATCAAAAGCCGAAATAAAAAGAATAACCTCTTTATCACAGTCAAACAAGAGGCTAGATAACATTAAAACAAATGATGTTTCCATATGCATATATAGTGACATTCACACTGAATCTAACACAAACATGCACAGCTTCATTCAACTGAAACAAATCCTTACGATAATACAGCCATGACTTATATTGGAAGCCGTTTTCAAGAAAAATAATCACAACAAGGTCTTCACAGAAGCTGAAATTCCATATCAGTATTTTCCTCAAAGTTTCATCCTAAGCCAAGCTACTACGGAATACAACAGGGTCTCAAACCGAGTAAAGTTTGTAAAGAAAACCCTTCCTTTAATTTCCACAGTGAACAGAAAGGAACACAAGAATGTTAAGGAGTCTGAACGATATGCATGCACAGCGAGGGTTTAAATCGAGAATTGAGCCAACTCGCAACATATCGAGATGTCCAACAGTATCACATACAACTAATGCTCATAAACGAGGCTTAGATTGAAGTTGATTTTATGCGACAACAATTCAAGAATCCCAATAGTATTCACAACAAAACTTCTACGTAAGTTTAAAAAAAAAAAAAAACATAATATACGTTTCAAGGACTCCACCGAATCAAACCAACAAACACACAACTAAACTTCTACAGAAGTCGTAATTCAAGATACATATCAAGGACTCCAACTGAATCAATATCTTAAGTAATCTCAATGAAACATCAGCATTCGAAACTAAGCTTAAGCAGAAGACGAAACATACGAAACATAAAAAGAACTCCAACTCGAGTCTCATAACAACGATATTCACAAGCAATAGTATTCATAACAAAGCAACAGAAGTCGTAATACCACTTACTTTTCAAGGACTCCAACTGAGTCTAACTAATAAGTATTCACAATCATGACTTCTACAGAAGTCCAAAATATACGAAACATTCCAAGGACTCCACAGAGTCATTTTCGTAGATATTCCTTGCAAACTTTCAACGGATTATATCCCAAAAATTGCAACATAGGGAGGACTTCTACAAAAGTCGCATTCAAGTAGTATAAACACAGCAAGTTATCCAACCAGAAGTAACTTAAAGTATTATAGCAAGATCCAACAAGATTCAACAACCATAAAAGTACAACCGGTCTCAAACGAAGCGAAACCACAAGGAAGATTAAATACAGAAACTATTCCTTCAAGGTCTTCTAAAAATCCGAGATTCCTAATTTCACAGGAAAAGAAGAACCAAAACAATGCTTCCAACCAACTGAATTGAAATCACCAAATGTTTTGTTTTAATGAAAGCATTTGAAGTAAAGCAAGATTTTTAAAAGTCGTGGCCTATTATGCCCGTAATTTCACTTAAAAATATGAAGAAGAGCTTTGAATGAGCTTGAGCCTTCTCCTCTTCTTCCACATTAGATTCAACAACAATAATTTGTTATTTCCATGCCTTATAAACTTTCCTCGACAGAAAAAGAGCTAGTTATTCTCATAGTTGCCATGCGCACACCAAGTAAACCGGCTCAAGAACCAAAGTGATCAAATAGAGAGAAAACCGGAGCACATGGAAAACCAAACAAACAACCAGTTTTCCATTTTGCATGCCTTCCCGAGCGATCCGTGCTCGAAATCGAGTTCCTTAATTGCATTAACTCCGAAGTTCCCGCTCAATCTCCATTGCCACCGACCGCCATAGTTGGCGATGGACAAATGCAAACCGAAGACCATTTCCAGATTTGGCGACTCTGCCACGTCGGCCTCGATGGCCATTTGAAACCTCCGCTAAATCCTTGTCCTTCATACTTATCCATCTCATTTAATGCCATAGAAACTACCGCCCATGGCTCGCACCCCTTCATAGGTCCCCTTCCTCCACTAACATTAGTTAGGTTAGAAACATAGGTTAGATCATAAGGTGATACTTAGTCTAACTTCCTTAGTGCTAGGTCGCTAACCTTAGGAACATTTAGCTTATAGCTTAGGGCTAGGTTAGATTAACACTAATCCAACCCATAGGTTATTAACCTTAATAAATCCAGTCTAGGTCTAACAATTAGAATCGTTCAGAATAAGAACCAACAAATATACATTCACGAAAAGGATTCATTCCAGCACTGATAATAAGCTAGTAGTATAAATGTATCTGAATTTATTACCTGGCTCAAGATCAAGACCTTCCTGATATTACGATATCGGGAACCAATTCATTTAACAAGATCAGCTGAGTTAACTCCTGAAGTGCTCATTCCACAAATTCGACCTTGCAACCTTCGTAAGGTCTATAATTTTGTTTATCCAGAATAAAATTAAAACATCTCTTGGATCAATGCCATCGATCTAAGGCTAAGTCATATAGACGGTAAATCCACAATTCATTCCGAAATCATATTATACTCGGGTGCTAAACATGAAAGAAATAAAAGAGTCCAAGCATATCCTGGCTCACCAAATATCTTCAAGAGCAAAGAAGATAAAATCCATATCAAGCATGACTTCACAATCAAAGGAACACATCCTTTTACTGTAATAAATCATATATCAACACTTGAATTCCCGGAGGAAGTAACAATAGTTAAGGGTGTTACATGTCCTCTCCCCATCTTCTACTATTCCTCCCGCTTCTTCGTCCATCTTCCCTTCTCTCACGGATCTACCCCTCCATTTCTTCCCTCATCTCTCGAGCTCCCTTCCCTTCCTATGTCTTCCTCTCCCGTAGTACCCTTCCTCCCATGAGCACTTCCTTGGCCTCCCTCTCAATGATGCCTCCAAGTGTCTCCACGTTTTTCCCTTCTACTACCAGCTACCCCCTTCTCTATTTCTCGGTCCTTCTCCCATAAGTCCAAAGCATGGATCTCCTAGCACTGAGTCGGAAGAAAAGGAAAGTTCCCATCCCTCCGATGGACTTCTCCATAATCCCGTCAAAAGGGGCATAGAAGCGAAGCCCATAATCTGCTTCTCTCGTAGTGCTTGGGAGAGAGGGTAATGGAGATCGCATACCCCAATCCTCTCAAGGATAAAGGATCTGTCTCCCAGACACACAGTGACTCAAGTCACAATGGGGACGTCTTCCGAAGCCTTCGGGAGAGGCCCTATCTACGGTTGACGCCTCTCTGCAAGAATCTTCAAGAAGTAAAAGAAGAGAAAAGGCTACTAAAAGAGAAAATAAACATCTACTCCATGCCTTACGCGAAGATGGGCAAAGCACCTCCCACAACCGCCGCCAAACTCCCGAGCCTCCGAGTCGAATAAAATTAATGAATATGCAAAGATCGGTGAGCAGGGTATGGCGCTTTCCGCTGGAGGAGCCAAATCCTCAAGGACAGTGAACGCAGTGATTGCCAAGTTCACTGATTTGTATCTGAACATCAACAAGGTGAATGAAGAACTCCGTGCGTTAGCGGACCCATATCCGAAGAGCTTTGGACCATGCTAGGCTGCAGCGTGAGACCTTTCAAAGAATTTTTGACTATTCAAACGAAGATCCGGTCCAAGTTCGGCGTTTCCACCCTAGGGCCCCGAATAAATTCCTTTCCACTCTGAATTACCGGATGGATCAACTAGAACTTTTCCTTAAAAATATTGATAAGGTAAAGGAAGAAGCCCTGGACGCAATACATCAGATGGAACAAATTGTTCTAACGATGTCTCTAGGGTTGCTTACTCCTTTCGCCTTAAGGAAGGTTGACGAAACCATCCAGATCTTCAAGGAGATTTTTTTCACAAGGGGCCGTGAGGTCACTTTTGACACAGAATCCATCAATAACCTGCTGGCCTGTCGGGACTTCATCGGGTTCTTAATAGAAGTAGAGAATGAGTATTCCAAACTCCCAGAGAAGCTCACAGATGAGCGGGAGACTTGCGAGGCTATCAGTGAGCGACACAAGGATCCTTCCCAGGATCAATTAGAGCCCATGATCAGCAAGTTCATGGAATACCGTGCCCAATTCCACATCTCGTCACCCGAGCAGCAACAAAAGTAGGATATCCCCTTTCAGCCGCGGGACGATGACGATGAATAATTTCTCTCTCTTCTTCAACTTTCTTTTTGTAAATGTCTAAAGTATGTTGGCACAAATGATGACATCATCCATGTTGCACCATGGGATGATGTCATCCATCAAGTTGTCAAAAGTCAACATGACTTTGAGATATTTTGTATATTTTATGTAAATAGGTGGTTGGTTCCTTTTTGCCTTCCTTCTTCTCCTTCTATAAATACTCGAATACTTGTTGTATTCAGTGTGGATATCTTTCAGATGAAAAATAGAAGTGAGAAGAAAAGACTTTGAGCTTTTTGTAACAGAAAGAAATATTAATACAATATTTAGACTTTGTGTTGAATACATGTGTTATATGCATTAGATCTTTCTTACGTCAGATCTGTGTGTTTATTCTGTTAGATCTACTTCTATTTTATTGTCATTTATTCATCAGTATTGCTTTATTCATTTATGCAAGTAGGTTTGGCTCTGTTTACTACCAATCCCAAAACATAAACCTTCTGACCTTTCTGCTTTGGAATTCATTTCTTTTCTCCTTCGGACCTGATCTTTCTTCACCCTCCCTTTCATTCCTTTCTTTCCATGAGCTCAAAAACACCCCTACCGGGATGAGATCCCAAACCCCGAAGGTAGAATATTGTGAGACTTGCATGATTCCCGCCGGTAGAATCGCAATAAACCGCTTTCACTTTGCAGACTCAAAGAGGGATATGCCTTGCACATTGTTGGCTCATTTATCCATAAATGCCAAGGCGAAATATTTTCAAACCAACAGCTACCGAGCGGATTTCTTGGGAAGGCATGCAAATGGAATATTGTTTGGTTATTTTGTTTTCCATGCATTCCATTTTTCCTCTGCTTGAGCACTGGTTCTTCGAACCAGCCGTCTACTCTGTGTTGCATGGAAACTTTGAGAGTTTCTAGCTTCCTTCTCTGTTCGGGGAAGTATATAAGGCATGGAGGTAACAATTTATTGTTGTTTAATCTTTCGTGGAAGAAGAAGAGAAGGTGTGAGCACATTCAGAGGTCTTCTTCAAATTTTTAAGCAACACTATCAGGCATGATAGGCCCTAACTTTTAAAAATATTGCTTTCCTTTAAATGCTTTCATTAGAACAACTCTGTTCAGATGATTTTTGTACAATTGGTTGGTTTGGTAACAATGCATTGGTTTTTCTCCTTTTCTTATTGATATGGGAATCCCCGGTTATATGTAGACCCCGTTGAAGTCCTTGTTATGATTTCATTATGTATTTGACTTCATTGAAGTCCTTGTTGTGTTTTCATTATGGATTCGACTTATGTCGAAGTGTTTGTTATGATTTCATTATGGATTCAACTTCGATTGAAGTCCTTGCTATGTTTTTCATCATGGAATCGACTTCTTTGAAGTCCTTTTTGTGTTTACAATATGGATTCGACTTCTCACAAAGTGTTTGCTATGATTTCATTATGGATTCGACTTCATTGTCAAGTCATTGCTTTGTTTTCATTATGGAATCGATCGTTGAAGTCCTTGTTGTGTTTACATTATGGATTCGACTTCTGTTGAAGTGTTTTCTATGATTACATATGGGTTCGACTTCTGTATATGTTGTTTCCTAGTCTCTTGTTCGACTGAGGTAATGAGTTCCTAACTGTACCATGTTAGACGTTGTGTTGGATGATTTCATGTTTGAAGAATGACATGGAAAGAATTGTTGTGTCTAATTTGGTTGGTTTATTGATTATTGCTTGGTCGCATGAGCTCTTTTATTGCTTGACAGCTTCAGGTGAATATATAGTTGAATTGTGATGAAACTGTAGTTCCTTCTTTTGAGCTCGACTGGTTTAGTCGCATGCGTAAGAAATATGTTGAATTTAAGCCTGTACCTCTGTGAAAAGGGTCTGGATGGTCAATGATTATGGGTTTTGTATGTGATGAAATATTAGTGTAGCTATTGTTTTCTTTACAAATTTACTTGGTTAATAGGAACACATCCCGACTGAGAGAAATCTTGCTTTGAGGAACTCGATTCTTAAATAACGTGTGGGTAATCCTAGACACTGCATGGATGGAAATCAGTTTATTACTTGGAAGGGATGGGATTGTGTTGATTTTCTTGCTTTCCCTTCTTCTCTAATTGAATTTCTAGATTGATTGTATATGCATTACTCCTGGAAAGATTGGTACAATCCTAAACTTGTTTGGAATGGAGATCGGGATGCCTCTGTTTCTTTCTCTTAGATTGTAAAGTATATGTTGATATAGGAATTTTGGAATACGAAAGTATTCTCTCCCTTTCTGGAAATTATGAGTGCTCCCTTTTTTTGTATTTCCATAAGAACTCTACGAGAGGGGTATAAGATGATTAGACTGTTAAATTTATGAGGAAAGAATGGTAAGTGCTTAGTCTTGACCGAAGTTTCCTTTCCTTATCTACAGTTATATTAATACCCTGTTTGAGTTATTCAGTTATCTACTTTAATAAAAGTAGTATTGTAATAGAAGTTGGTATACTTATCAATGTCATTGAAATAATGCAATGAGTATAAAGGAATTCCATCAGTTAACCTTGCTAGAGGCTATAATCTGTCTTTGCTAAATTGTTAAGTGCACATCTGTTGGACACACGTACTGGTAAGAATTCATTCTTGAATGGAGTAATTTTATTGGATTGTTACTGTCCTTGGTTTTCAGATGGATGGATATTTTAGATTCATTTTGTTTCTTCTTAGTCTCTAACATAAGGTGAATCATCCGAAAAGAGTTGATATGGTAGTTATATTATGAAATTATGTTATAAAGTCATGTATGGAAGAAAGATAATTAGTGTGATTCATGTTTATAGGTTGGTGAAATGATTTCATTTAAACAGGTTGTTTAATGGAAACAATTGGTGGAATGCAATTGTTTTAAGAATTAGTGCTTATCATGCTCAGTTCACTGAACTGACCCGTGCTAGCAATTTTTGCAGATGGCCATCGTAAGTGGTAAAGGCACGCAGATCTGATATGATGCTCAGATTGTTAAATCTGGTTTTTACGATGAATTCCAACTTGATTTCTCTAATTGTACTATAGGAAGAAAGTTATTCTTTTGCTATTGTGTATTGTATCAAATATGCCAAGTGCATAAGTTGTAATTGGAAATAAATGAAAAGGGGAAATTGTTACTTATGTGGCTGCGTTTTTAGTTGTTGAATTGAACTTCTTACGCCGAATGAATGTGAGTGCATTTTATTATTGTATACCATGGGAGCTAGTTGGATTCCCTAAGTAAGCCTTGTAAAAAATTATGTGACCGAATACTTCATGAATGAATAGTAAATTCTTTTATATTATGAATAAGGCTAAATTAGAAATTAGTCCACTAGCCCTTTTTGGGAAGTTAAGGTTAAACTACGCCCTAATATGTAGTCAGTATGGGAAGAGTAATCTATTACTCCCTATCCATGATCTAAGTCAAGACAACGTAATTGATGGTTTTAAATCACCATGTCTTAATAATAATAAGTAAGATATATTTCAGTCTTCGGAGTTGATATAAACCCTTACGGGTTTAGTTAGCTTCCTTATGAGAGGACTTAGGGCTATTGCCCAATTATGAGGAATAAGATTATTAGGAACCGATTGACACCTTGACGAGGTCTCAAATCTCTTTAAAATTCTCTCAAAGTGAAATTGAACTTAATTACGTAAGGCAACTCAAAGGTGTGGAACCCGTGGTTGGGAAAAGACTACCTGATTAGGAGGGTCTTTAATTCAATTTCAACTCAACTTAAGTAACTTCTTGGTTATGTAAATCTTTCTAAGGTAGTTTTGTAGGATGTTGACACATGTCAACTACGGGGTTATTACCTTCAAGAAGATTAGGATCTTCTCGAGGATACAACAATGCAGTGACATATCGCAACACCCTTTTTGCATTGATCGTTAAGATTTACACCAAACTCGAACAAGTTTTCCTCCGGGACTAGTTAGGACCATAGTCATGTTATGAGGCTGCCCTTTTAGACTCTGGGGTACCTTGACACATGGGGTTAACAGTGGTTGGCCCAAGATGTCACCTTACCCTAGTCTTCAAGAGCATCCTTATAACATGTGTCATGTTATTAACCCTATCCCGAGTGAATGACTTGGGACGGGGAGGCCGATGGTGTCGGTAAAAAGACATTCTATATAACATCGAAGTGGGGTGAAGGACGTATTCCGCATTGATGAGTATGATGTCAAGGAATATGGGACATGAACAATGTATGTTTCAAATCTTTGGCCAAAGTATCGCAAGTTCTTTGATTGCGTTGTCTATGTCACCTAGTCTAAGGGACGTGATGCCGATGAATAATGGTAACAATTATTCGAGATAGGTTCCTCGGACATGAGCATTCTAAAATACCGATTAGGAAGAGAACCGCAAGAGTGAAGTGTTAAGATAAAAATGCCAACTCTATGATACTCATGAATAGATCGGTAGATCACCGAGTCATGGAATGAATAGATCGGTGGTACACCGAGTCATTACAACTACATATGGTTATCTGTTATAAGAATGATTGTTATGATCTGTGAGTTCTAAATTATGTATTTAGAACTAGGAAGCACTTATCAAATAAAAAATAAAAAAATTTCTTGTTCTAATGTACTAAAATGGGAATGTTACATCTTGGTATCAAAGCTGAAGGTTGCAGAGCTCTTGGATCTATTGTGTCCGAATCGATAAAAACCTGAATTTTCTTGTAACAGAAAATGGTTAGAACAAGGGGGAACGTTGCGAATAATGCTCCACCAGAGGAAGGGGCAGCAATAACCCAAAAACTTGATGAGATCCTTGCTGCCCTATTGGACACAAGAGATCATTTGGTTGTACTTGAACAACAAGTAATGGGAAATGAGGAGGATGATGAAGCTAGTAACAACAATCAGCTACCTCCTGAGGACAACCCCGATATGGGTGTTGGTAATAACACTGGAAATGTACCTATCCAATCAGAAAACAAAAGGGCCAGGTTGGTAGTGGAACTCACTAATGATATAAAAAGGATAATTCCACCTAAATATGATGGAACCACTTTAGGAGATGGAGCTGAGAACTGGCTCAGTGAGATGGAGAAGTACTTTGCAATAAGAAACTTCTTGGAGGAAACCAAAGCTATTTGGGGAGCCTATCAGCTTTCCTACGAAGCATCTTCATGGTGGGATAGCCGTAAGCCGAGCTAAATATTGATGAGACCAATATCACTTGGGATCAATTTTAAGGCTATTTTAGGCAACGCTGGCTGCCACAACTTTTCTATGATCAAAAAATGACATAATTCTAGAACTTAATTCAAGGAAAGCTAATCGTGGATCAATACTCGGGAGCGGTTTACTTAAACTCCTCAAGTACGTACATAAAGCAGATCAAACGATGAGAAGTTCAGAATACGGAAATTCATCATGGGACTAAATCATGTGATAGGAGGAGAGGTCAATGTTCATAGTCCAACCACTATGGAAGGGGTTATTGAAAAAGCCATAAGGCAAGAACAGAAATTAAAAGCTATTTTTGCTCATAAAGAGGAAGTGTGGAAGAAGATCGCAAACCCTTCTTCAACTTCACCTACACCCAAAAAGGGGCCATGGAAAAAGTTTGGAAACAGAAGTAAGTTTCCAATGGATAATAATAAGAAAATGATAGTGAATAAGCCTGCTAGAAATGTAAGGGATAGTTTTGCCAAGAATTATAACAATGGGCAGAAGCCCTATGGAGGACAACGTGATAATTTTAAGGCCAGAAGTAATTTTGAGCCTAAAAAGGACTGTAGGAGGCTACTTTAATTGTGGCAAAGACCACTATGTAAATCAGTTCCCTTTGAAGAAGGATGATCGTAATCAGCAAAGATAAGATACATGCTTTGCAGAGCAAGACAAGCAAGATGAAAAGCAAGTGACACCTATAGAAGTTCCTGTAAGTTATTTGGCATACTGCTCACTATTCTTTTTGATACTGAGCTACTTGAATGTTTTATTTCTAGTAAACTCACTTCTAAACTTAAAATAAAAGCTTGGAAAGATGGATAAATCTTGACTATACAAAGATGGTAATAACTCTATTCATACAAAGTGAGTATGTGTCTTTTTGGGGCGAGTCCTGACTTACCTAACTTTTCCATGGAAGTTGACCTCTATGTTGCACCTTTGGGATCCTATGATGTTGTCATTGGTGTCAATAGGTTAGCTGACCATAAAGCAAAAGTAAACTACTTTGAAAAGAATATAAGATGTTTAGATGATCGGCTGAAAACAACAGAGATTCAAGGTGTGAAACGGGAAATTTCAGTTAGGAAACTGTCAGCTATGTAACTTAAAAAGGCTAAAAACAAAGGATGTACCTTATATGCAGTAAAGATATCTGAATTTGTAGAAGAAGATGGTGATTCCATGAAATGATACCCACTATTGCAAAGTTTCAAGGATGTATTTCTAGAGGAATTACCAGGTTTACCACCCAAAAGGGAATTTGACTTCACCATTGAAATCAAACTAGGGACGGAACCTATTTCTAAGGCACCTTATCGATGACTACTACAGAGTTAGTCGAGCTTAAGGCACAATTGCAAGAAATTTTGTCTAAGGGTTTGATTAGACCAAGTGTTTCACCTTGGGGAGTGCCAGTAATATTTGTAAAAAAGAAAGATGGAACACTTAGACTGTGTATTGATTATCGGATGTTAAACAAAGCAACAATTAAGAACAGATACCCACTTCCAAGAATTGATGATCTATTTGATCAGATGCGTGGAGCAGCAGTTTATTCCAAGATAGATCTTTGATCTGGTTATCATCAATTAAGGATTAAAGAAGAAGATATTCATAAAACAACTTTCCGAATCGTGCATGGACATTATGAGTTCACGGTTCTACCCTTTGGATTAACTAATGCACCCGCAACTTTTATGAACTTAATGAATAATATCTTTCAAGAATATTTGGACAAGTTTGTGCTTGTATTCTTGAATGATATTCTCATATATTCTAAAAGCGTTGAAGAGAACAATGAGCAATTGAAGATAGTTTTGGAAATTTTGAGAAAAAGAAAGTTATACAAAGAAGTTATCCAAATGTTCTTTCTTTGATACTGAAGTTCACTATTTGGGCCATGTCATTAGTAAAGAAGGAACTGCATCGATCCTTCAAAAATAGTGGCAATAACTGTGTGGTCTACACCAAAGAATGTACATGAAGTAAGAAGCTTCATGGGCCTTGGCACTAAGTTATTATAGAAAATTTGTTAAGGATTTTTCTAAAGTGGTCAGCACTAATAACTTCATTGCGAAGAAGGATAGGAAATTTATTTGGAATGATAAGTGTGAAACTACTTTTAAAAGTTTGAAAACCAAATGACTTCAAAGACCTATATTAGTTATACGGACCCTTTAATGGGAACTTTACTATTGTAATCGGATTCTTCCGGGAAGGCCTTGAGGTGTTTTGTTACAAAATAATCAAGTCATAGCATATGAAAGTAGAAAACTTAAGTTACATGAGCTGAATTATGCCCCTCATGATTTAGAGCTTGCTGCAATTGTTCATGCACTTCAAGTATGGAGACACTATTTACTTGGGAAGCCTTTTGAGTTGAAAATCGATCATTTAGGGCTGAAATATATTTTCACTCAAATTAACCTAAATGCAAGACAGTCAAGGTGGTTATATTTTTTATCTCAATATGATTTTGATATTAGTTACATCAAAGGAAAAGAGAATAGATTAGCAGATGCTCTAAGTCATAGGAAGCACATTTCGCTCTTATAACATTAAGAACTCAGTTTAAAGATGAGGTAAAAAGTGCCTCAGAATATGATATATACTTTCAAAGAAGTAAAAGCAGCACTTGTTGCAGAACCAAAAGATGAAAGGTATAAAGGTTTTCATTTTGATAATGAAGGAATCTTACGTTATGAAAACAGTGTATATGTACCTTTCTAAATGATTTGAGAAAGAAATTGTTAGTTGAATTTCATAATTCACCCTTTTCTGGACACCCGGTATTACTAAAATGCTCGCTGATCTAAAACAACAATACTTCTGGAAAGGAATGAAAAAGGATGTTATTGATTTTGTGACTCATTGTCTGGAATGTCAGCGGTTAAGGCAGAACACATGCACCTTGCTGGTCTATTATATCCCCATAGCATACCATAGTATAAATGGCAAGTAATAAGCATGGAATTTGTACAAGGGCTGCCTATGTCGAGAAATAAACATGATGTTATCTTGGTAGTTGTAGACAAACTAACAAAGGTAGCTCATTTCATCATTGGAAATCTAAAGGATGATTCTCCAGTGTTAGCAAAAGATTCGTACCAAATTTTCAGGTTACATGGAGTACCAAATTGATTATATCGACAGGATCCTAGATTGACATCAAGATTTTGGCAAATGCTTAATACAAATCTTGGAACAAAATTAAACTTTAGTTCGCATATCATCCAAACGGATGGAAAAACTGAGAGAGTAAATCAGGTGTTGGAAGATATGTTATGAATGTATTACATGGATCAACAGTATAAATGGGAAGAGTATCTCCCATTAGTTGAGTTTGCATACAACAACACATATCACTCTTCTCTTAAAATGACACCTTTTGAGGCACTTTATGGAAGAAAGTGTAGAACCCCTGTTAGTTGGGATAGTATTGAGGATAGAGTGGTAATTGGACCAGAAATCCTCACTAAATGGAACAACAAGTTAAGATGATTCGTGAACAATTGAAAGAAGCAGCAGATAGGCAGAAGAGCTATGTTGACCTAAAGCGGGTTGATCGAAATTTTGAACTTGGTGAAAAGGTTTTTCTTCGTGTTAAACTCAGAAAGAGTTCTATAACTTTTTCAAAGGCTGCCAAGTTGTCACCTCGTTATGTGGGACCTTTCGAAATTGTCAAAATAATCAATCTCGTAGCTTACCGATTAGATTTACCACCGCTTTGTCTCGCATGCATGATTTTTTCCATATTTCTTTGCTTAAGAAATATGTTTCAAACTTGTCACATGTTTTAAATTGGAATTCCTTGCAGGTCCAAGACCTAGGAATAATCATGGTTAAACCCACACGAGTGTTGGAAACTCACAATTACATTTGAGAAATCATGAAATACAACAATGTAAGGTCCAAATTGGGACCAGATTTAATGAAGAAAGTGCAACTTGGAAAAATATGGAAGAGATGAAAATTGCTTATCCCTTTCTTTTAACGTATGAAATCATGTAATTTGAAAAAAAAAATAAATTATTTATTATGAATTTATCTTTTTCATATCTTTATGTAAGCCAGCTTTGAGGCAAACATTATTCAGGTTGAATAAATTGTATCATGACATTGATTTCTGGAATTATTCAAGTTGGAAATAGTCATTTGTTTTGTGAACTAATAAATTGATTGACCTGAAGGTAAATCAAAGGATGTAATCATCGGGATGATGAATCTTTTAGGAGGGAAGCATGTAACACCCTGAACTGTTGTTACTTTCTCCTGAGCATTCAAGTGTTGATATATGATTTCTTCTATATAAGGACATGTTCCTTTGGTTTTGGAAGTCATGCTTGATATGGATTGTATCCTCTTTTCTCTTGAAGATCTTTGATGAGCTGGAATATGCTTGGACTCTTTTGTTTCTTTCATTCTTCGCACTTGAGTTCAATTTGATTTCTGGATGAATTGTGGATTTATCCATCTTTATGACTCAGCCTTGGATCAGTTGCATTGATCCAAGGAATGTTTTAAGCTTATTTAGGATGAACAAAATTTATTGACCTTACGAAAGTTACAAGGTCTGAATGATTTTGAATGATCAATCCCAGAGTTTAACTCAGGCTGATCATAATAAATGGAATTTGGTTTCAGATATCATAACATCAGGAAGGCCTAGACCTTAAGCCAGGTAAGATGTTCATGTTTGTACTATAAGATTAATTTAGTCATGCTAGATAGAATCCTTTACAGGAATGTTTTACCCTGTATGGACTCTAACACTGATTGGTCCTATTTTGGAGACCTAGACTAGATTCGTTAAGGTTAATAATCTTAACCTAAACTATAACCTATTGGTTAAAATAATTGCTAATCTAACCTAGCCCTAAAACTATAAGCTTAATACTCCTAAGAGTTAACTACACCTAGCAATATGGAGGTAAGACTAATGTCTTACCCTATGATCTAACTTATGTTTCTAACCTATCTTAACTAATGATAAGAATGGAGGGGACCTGATGAAGGGTCGCGAGTCATGGGCGGTGGCTTCCATGGAATTTATGAGGGGATAAGGTTGAGGGACTTGGAATGTCTTTGTCGAGGTTTGGTGGAGGTCGTGCAAACGGCTAATGTAACTCGACGTGGCGAAGATCACCAAGTATGGGAATGTTTGTTTGTTTTCTTTTGGCGATCACCAATTTTGGCGGTCGGTGGCAATGGAAAATAGGTGGGAGGATGGAAGTAAATGCAATTAATGAACTTTGGTTCCCGAGCATGGATTTCTTGGGAAGGCATGCAAGTGGAATATTGTTTGGTTGTTTTGTTTTCCATGCATTCCGTTTTTCACTCTGCTTGAGCACTGGTTCTTCGAACCAGTCGTCTACTCTATGTTGCATGGCAACTTTGAGAGTTTCTAGCTTCCTTCTCTGTCGGGAAAGTATATAAGGCATGGAGGTAACAATTTATTGTTGTTTAATCTTTCATGGAAGAAGAAGAGAAGGTGCGAGCACATTCAGAGGTCTTCTTTGAATTTTTAAGTGACACTATCAGGCATGATAGGCCCTAACTTTTAAAAATCTTGCTTTCCTTTAAATGCTTTCATTAGAACAACTCTGTTCAGATGATTTTTGTATAGTTGGCTTGGCTGGTAGCAATGCATTGCTTTTTCTCCTTTTCTTGTTGATATGGGAATCCTGGTTATACGTAGACCCCGCTTTGAAGTCCTTGTTGTGATTTCATTATGTATTTGAATTTTGTTGAAGTCCTTGCTATGTTTTTATTATGGATTCTACTTCATTAAGAAGTGTTTCTATGATTTCATTATGGATTCGACTTCTGTTGAAGTCCTTGCTATGTTTTCATTATGGAATCGACTTCTGTTGAAGTCCTTGTTGTGTTTACATTATGGATTCGACTTCTGTCGAAGTGTTTGCTTTGTGATTTCATTATGGATTCGACTTCTGTTGAAGTCCTTGTTGTGTTTTCATTATGGAATCGACTTCTGTTGAAGTCCTTGTTGTGTTTACATTATGGATTCGAATTCTATTGAAGTGTTTGTTGTGATTACATATGGGTTCGACTTCTATATATGTTGTTTCCTAGTCTCTTGTTTGACTGAGGTAATGAGTTCCTAACTGTACCATGTTAGACGTTGTGTTGGATGATTTCATGTTTGAAGAATGACATGGAAAGAATTGTTATGTCTAATTTGGTTGGTTTATTGATTATTGTTTGCATCAATGAGCTCTTTTATTGCTTGATGACTTCATGTGAGTATATAGTTGGATTGTGATGAAACTGTAGTTCCTTCTATTGAGCTCGACTGGTTTAGTCGCATGCGTAAGAAATATGTGGAATTCAAGCCTATACCTCTGTGAAAAGGGTCTGGATGGTCAATGATTATGGGTTCTGTATGTGATGAAATATTAGTGTAGCTGTTGTTTTCTTTACGACTTTACTTGGTTAATAGGAACACAGCCTGACAGAGAGAAATCTTGCTTTGAGGAACTCGATTCTTAAATAATGTGTGGTAATCCTAGACTGCATGGATGGAAATCATGTTTAGTACTTGGAAGGGATGGGAATGTGTTGATTTTCTTGCTTTCCCTTCTTCTCTGATTGAATTTCTAGATTGATTGTATATGCATTACTCTTGGAAATATTGGTACAGTCCTAAACTTGTTTGGAATGGAGATCCAGATGCCTCTGTTTCTTTCTCTTAGATTGTAAAGTATATGTTGATATAGGAATTTTGGAATATGAAAGTATTCTCTCCCTTTCTGGAAATTATGAGTGCTCCCTTATTTTGTATTTCCATAAGAACTCTGCGAGAGGGGTATAAGATGATTAGACTGTTAAATTTATGAGGAAAGAATGGTAAGTGCTTAGTCTTGACCGAAGTTTCCTTTCCTTATCTACAGTTATATTAATACCCTGTTTGAGTTATTCAGTTATCTACTTTAATAAAAGTAGTATTGTAATAGAAGTTGGTATACTTTTCAATGTCATTGAAATAATGCAATGAGTATAAAGGAATTCCATCGCTTAACCTTGCTAGAGGCTATAATCATCTTTGCTAAATTGTTAAGTGCACATCTGTTGGACACAAGTACTAGTAAGAATTCATTCTTGAATGGAGTAATTTTATTGGATTGTTACTGTCCTTGGTTTTTAGATGGATGGATATTTAGATTCATTTTTTTCTTCTTAGACTCTAACATAAGGTGAATCATCCGAAAGATTTTATATGGTAGTTATATTATGAAATTATGTTATAAAGTCATGTATGGAAGAAAGATAATTAGTGTGATTCATGTTTATAGGTTGGTGAAATGATTTCATTTAAACAGGTTGTTTAATGGAAACAATTGGTGGAATGCAATTGTTTTAAGAATTAGTGCTTATCATGCTCAGTTCACTAAGTGACCTGCTAACAATTTTTTCGAGATAGCCATCGTAAGTGGTAAAGGCAAACAGATCTCGATATGATGCTGGATTGTTAAATCTGGGTTTACGATGATTTCCAACTTGATTTCTCTAATTGTACTATAGGAAGAAAGTTATTCTTTTGATGTTGATTATTGTATCAAATGTGCCGAAGTGCATAAGTTGTAATTGTATGGCCTGGAAATAAATGAAATGGGGAGATTGTTACTTATGTGGCTGCATTTTTATTTGTTGGATTGAACTTCTTAGATCTGAATGAATGTGAGTGCATTTTTATTATTGTATACCATGGGAGCTAGTTGGATTCTCTAAGTAGGCCTTGTAAAAATTATGTGACCGAATACTTCATGAATGAATAGTAAATTCTTTTATATTATGAATAAGGCTAAATTGGAAATTAGTCCACTGCCCTTTAGGGAAGTTAAGGTTAGACGACGCCTAATATGTAGTTTATGAATATCAGGAAGAGTAATCTATTACTCCCTATCCATGATCTATTAAAGACAACGTAATTGATGGTTTTAAATCACCATGTCTTAATAACAATAAGTAAGATATATTTCAGTCTTCGGAGTTGATATAAACCCTTACGGGTTTAGTTAGCTTCCTTATGAGAGGACTTAGGGCTATTGCCCAATTATGAGGAATAAGATTATTAGGAACCGATGGACACCTTGACGAGGTCTCAAATCTCTTTAAACTTCTCTCAGTGAAATTGAACTTAATTACGTAAGGCAACTCAAAGGTGTGGAACCCAAGGTTGGGAAAAGACTACCCAATTAGGAGGGTCTTTAATTCAATTTCAACTCAACTTAAGTAACTTCTTGAAGTTATGTAAATCTTTCGAGGCAGTTTTGTAGGATGTTGACACATGTCAATCGTGCCGAGGGTTGTACCTTCTCGAGAAGATTAGGATCTTCTCGAGGATACAACAATGCAGTGACATATGTGCAACACCCTTTGCATTGATCGTTAAGATTTACACCTGAAACTTGAACAAGTTTTTCCTTTAGGGACTCGGTTAGGACCATAGTCATGTTATGAGGCTTCCCTTTTAGACTCGAGGTACCTTGACACACGGGGTTAACGTGGTTGGCCCAAGATGTCACCTACCCTAGTCTTCAAGAGCATCCTTATAACGTGTGTCATGTTATTAACCCGTTCCTGAGTGAATGACTTGGGACAGGGGAGGCTGACAGAAGTCAGTATAAGACATTCTATATAACATCGGAGTGGGGTGAAGGACGTATTCCAGTTAGCGAGTATGTTGTCAAGGAATATGAGACATGAACAGTATGTTTCAAATCTTTGGCCAAAGTATCGCAAGCTGTTGATTGTGTTGTCCTATGTCACCTAGTCTAAGGGACGTGATGCCGATGAATAATGGTAACAATTATTCAGATAGGTTCCTTGGACAGAGCATTCTGAAATCCCAGATTAGGGAAGAGAACTGCAAGAGTGAAGTGTTAAGATAAAAACGCCAACCGTATGATACTCATGAATAGATCAGAGATCACCGAGTCATGGAATTAATAGATCGGTGGTACAAAGTGACAAAGTCATTATAGCTGTATATGGTTATCCGTTATAAGAATGATTGTTATGATCTCTGTGAGTTCTAAATTATGTATTTAGAACTAGGAAGCACTTATCAAAAAAATAAAAATAAAAATTCTTGTTTTAATGTCTTGAAATGGGAATGTTACAAAGAAGGGGAGGATTGTGATTCAAGCATCACATTAGATGAATGATGACAGTGGGTCCTACGAAGAAAGAGAGGATCACGATTCAAGAATTGTATTATACTTCTGATTGGAGGGATTTGGAGTCACATGTATCTTCAAAGGAAGAAGACATCGTTGGGGTGACTGATAAAAGGGGTCCTGCGAAGAAAGGGAGGACCGTGACATAAGAGTCACATTAGATGATTGATGAAGAGGATCCTATAAAGAAAGGGAGGACCATGACTTAGGAGTCGCATTAGATGACTTAGGAGTCGAATTAGATGAATCTAAATAGTAGTTTGGATCTGAATCCTCAGAAGAGTCAGAGGAAATATTTGGATTGGAATCCTTAGAAGAAGAGGAAATGTTTGGATTAGAATTAGAAGAAGAGTGGGGGGAACTCAAATAATAATTTGGATCAGACGTGTCCAAATCATACCACCGACTATGAGATGAAGGTGGGGAACGAGTTACCCGGATGGGTTCTCTAGCACGAAGAACCAATCGAGGTTTGGTCATGATGGGTGTCCTTTGATGTGAACGCTGAAAGTTGGATTCCTTATTGTCGTAAGCATGAGGAACTGCGTGATAATCAGTCATCTCTTGTGTCGTTTAAGCACAAATGTCTAGACCTAGATAGTGCGATCAAACTTCTTCAAAGTGAAGAAGGCTCCATGCCGATTTGGGCAGCACAATGGTAGCCAACTAGACATTCATTATGTACGGAGATGTGTGTGTGATTTTCCGAAGGGGGGCTAAGGAAAATAAACATCGTGATGACGCAATCTCGATGAGATCAAAAGGGATTGTCCTAGAAAACAAGTTTTTTGAATGAATAATCATAAAGAACAATCAAAAAGTGTGAAACACAAAGCCAATCAACAAGGAACTACTCCCTATGTAAAATGCATGTGCAAAGTGATAGTCGATGTAAAAATGATCAACACAATGGAAATATTTACGTCAAGCTAAAATTGAACAAGGCGTAAATATTAACAAAGGGTAGATGTGACTACCAATCAAAGGATACCATGAGAAGTTTAACAACCAACCAGGCCTAAATGTTAAAGGGTGAGGATTACAAATGTAAGCCACGTAACCACACCAATTGGACACATTAATCAAGCTTTACGGAGAAGCAAGATATTAGTGTCAAAGTGATATCAAAATGACACAAAAAATTAAACGACACTCTTCAAGATTTTGGACAATGTTTGAAACCAAACCGAGTCAAGGTATCTGAGGATGTGTTAAAATGTGTGCAGCGTAACATCATGAATGCGAGATACTTAGATCATATTTATGAAAACATGACATAAGTATCTTAATTATGTCGAGACAATGCACACAAGGTAACACGTCAAAGGGAGATCAAATGATGAATTAATCTAAACTATGATGATGATCTTGACATGGTTATCAAGATCACAAAGGTCACCAATGATATAAATATGCCTCCGCACACTTTAGACGTTTAACTTACCCAGCCACAAATATGGATGGGCGTAAACGGATAAAAAAGTGGCAGAGACAATCGATTGGTAACACAAAGGTAGTCACTCTCCTTCTGATCAACAAAGTGTCAAAAGAATGTGAAGGAAACAAATCAAAAGAATGATAAAAAATGCTAGCTTCACTTGGAAAAGTTTACCCGCTTCTAAGACAAGTAAAAACTAGGCGAAAGTAACGTGCCACATGTTTCTCAATGAAGATATGATTTACAACTCAAGACTATTTTAGATTGGTCAAAGTGGGCTCTTAGCCAAAGTATATTCTCCTAGGTGGTTCTCTCACCCTAGGTGTTACAAAGTTGCTATGAGTGAGTGCAATTTACCCAAAAGTCACACTCGACTAGTTTGGGAGTATCTCGGCTTTACTTTACCCCTTGAATAATAGTAGGCAACTCAAAGTGCGTCTACATATACTATCACCGGGGTTTCCACATGGACAACTAGTAACACTATCTCACAAAGGAATCACCAGTCAAGTAGGTAGTGTGGAGCACTTCCCATTTCTTCCACAAGGTTCCCTCTTGTGCGAGACTACTTTGGGGTTCTAGAACCACCCCCATTGTTATAGCTTAAGGCGTTATGCCAAAGGGGTTATGTTCTAGTTGAGTGGAGAGGGACGTACCCTTTTCTGAAACCTGTAATACAATGTTTTGAATATGTTTTTCTTTTTATCTTCTTTAATTAGGTGTGGTTTGCTTGAACACCTTTTGATAACTCCGTATAACAACCGTATTAGTAGTTGTTGATTTCGTTTTGATTCCTTCTTTCTTTGACAAGCATTTTTAGGTCCTACACTCAAGCATTAGTAGTTCTCCAAGAAAATCACATTATTTAAAAGAGGATTAAGAGTTGCTTTTGATTCTCAAGATCATCCAAGGATGTAAGAGAAGAGCATACACAACAAATAATCCAACTAAAAAGTAAAGAAAATCTTTTCAATTAATGAACCATACAAAATTCTTGATAAATGTTCATTCCCTTAAACCAAAAGTGAAAGATGAAGTTTCCAATTTACCAAATATTATAAAATGAAGACTAAAGTTACTTTTGATTCTCAAGATCACCCTAAGGTGTAAGAGAAGAGAATACACAAACTTTATCCCAACTATATAGAAATGGAAAACTTCAAATCAAAGGACCATTGAAAAATGCTTTGTAAAAGGTTCATTCCCTTAAGCAAAATGAATAATCAAATTCCCAAGTTTAATCCCAATGTTAAAAGAATAGAGATCAAATTTGTTTTTATTCTCAAGATCACCAAAAGGTGTAAGAGAAGAGCATACACATGCTTTGGTCTAAATCGAGTAAGCATGGAAATACAACATTCATCAAAACATTAGACATGTTAGAAAATAAATGTTTTAAACTAACAAAAACCTATAATTTTTGTAAGTATAAATCCTTAATTTATGTTTTCACCGCATAGTTAACTTCAATACCTTTCCAACGTAAAAAAAAATGGATTCGTTTTGATTTTGGGAGCAAAATTTATGGCCTTCGAAGATGGGTTACGCATATGCTCTTATGCTCACCGGTATGCACTTGACATGAACTAAAAAAATGTCAAAAAAATGTCTCTTAATTTGTAAAATGGGCAAATTTTTCCAACCAAGATTCAATTTTGACAACAATCCATCACATCAATATATGAATAGAAGACTCAACGCTATCAAACATTAACATACATGCTCAAGAATTTAAAATTTTCAAGAAATTGACAAAACTAACATGTAGAATAATGAAAAAGTAAGCTCTAAAAATGAAAACATGATGAAATCTTGAAATTTTCTCACCAAGATTAAATTTTGACAGCAACCCACCACATTAATATGTAAATAGAAGACTCAGCACTATCAAACACTAACCTACATGCTCAAGAATTTAAAATTTTCAAGAAATTGACAAAACTAGCATGTAGAATGTTGAAAAAGTAAGCTCTAAAAATGAAAACATGGAGAAATCTTGAAATTTTCCCATCAATTTCAATTTTGATATCACTTCACCTCATTTATACCTACAAGGAAGACTCAACACATGCAAACTCAACAAAACAAGTTAGATCAACATGTGTAAAAGAGGGTTAGTAACCAAAAATGAAACTTAACTACAAAAACTTGAAATTAAGTGCAAAGGACAATGGAGTAAGTCCCACCGGCATGCCAAATGTTTGCAAGTGTTGTTTTTAAACTAATGCTAATGTAAACAAATACTAACACTTAAATATTCTTAATTAGCAATAAATAAACAACATTATAAACACCATCATGATAAGAATTAATCAAGGATTAGATCTTTAACATTTATCAATACAAAACTATGAAATTAACTATGTTAAGCACCTAAATATCCTCTATTCTCTAAAAACATATAAATGAAGGAACCTAGGTAGGTTCCACGGTTATAAAAATAGTTGTCCTTAATGTTCTAAGAACCTAGGAATGGGGGCTAATCAAAGCCGGGATACAAGACCCTTTTGACACTCCTCCCATATGACACAAGCACTTTAAGAAGAGGCTTAACTCTTGAAGATGATGAACTCTCAAGAAAACAAGGTGCAAGCTCTTAGTCTCTTTGCTATATGTTTTGCATTTGCTCTTTAAGGAGTTTAGGTGTAAGTAAAAGGTAGGTGGAGGGCTCTTTATACATACCTAAAGGATAAAGGATTCAACACATTCTCATGAATGTAGAATAAAGGTAAAACATGATTAGGAATGGATAAGGTTGCTTTATTAAAGGTAACCTTACTTTAGAAGTGTTTAATACATGTTTAGCAAGACATGGGAGTTGGGGTATTTTAATTAATCAAAGGTGATTAATTAATAGGTAGGTGTAAGCTTATAGAAAGCCATTTAGAATAATATTAGTGCAATTCAAAGCTATTAGAAAGGGATTAAATCAATTAAATATTGATTTACTAGTTAAATGAAGGGGGAAGACTAATTAATTAATAATAATTAATTAATCAAGATAGAGGAAGTGATAATTAACGGAAGGTCATTAATTAGGCTATTATTAGGGTAGTAGGCGACTTAATCAATTAGTGTATTGTAATTAATTGACGATAATTAGAGGGAATATGAGTGTTTTTGACGACATTTCATCTATTTGTGGAAAAGGAGATAATTAGCACAATTTAAGTATTTAAATTTCTTGGCGTAATTATAGGTGTCTACAAATGATCCATAATCCATCCCTCCTAAAAAATTTTTCATAAACACCATTTCTGGGGTTTGACTTATCAACACGAGGGCAAGGCTTCTTCTTCTCTTCCCTTCTGTATCCCGAAATGATGGATGACAATACACCTTGAATTAACGTCTGTTCGGTGTCGGGGATGATGAATCCATACTCACCTACCTTGGTAGAAGACTCATATATTCATCGGTCGTTACCCTCTCGAGACACAAACCATGTTGAATGAATCGACTATCGAGATTAACATTCATACTCGGACGACCCACACGTCCTAAAGATCGGTCAATATTTAGATGTTCTTTGAGCAGAAGCCATCACTTCTTTTCTCAAAGATCATAACCATGCACTTGCTTGGTCTTACGCAAACATGCCCAGGTGTTGACCCCACCATAGTGGTCCACAATATCATAACCATTCCCGATGCCAAACCTATCAAACAAAAATTGAGGAAAATGCACCTCACATTTCCCCTTCTCATCAAAGAAGAACTTCAAGACATTCTTTTTTAATTTCTTTCATATTACCCATTGATTTTCCTCATTGGATTTCTAACATTGTCCCTACCACTAAGGTGATAGGGGGACTCCACATTTGCATAGATTTCCATGACCTCAATCTAGCTTGCCCAAAAGATGACTTCCCTCTACCTGGTATTGACCAATTGGTTGACCTTACCGCTGGTCATGAGATCCTATCACTCATGGATGGCTTCTCGGGTTATAACCAAATATTGCTTTCCCCGAGGAGGATCAAAACAAAACCACATTCATCACCCTTGGGGAACCTTCTACTATTGAGTCATGCCATTTGGCCTTAAAAATGCTGGTGCCACATATCAGTAGGATATGACTTATATCTTCCATGAAATCATGCATCGTATATTGGAAGATTATGTGGACAATCTCTGGCCAAATATAAATGCCACTCAGCACCTATCTCGTCCTCAAACCATTTTTGACCGCCTCATTAAATATTGTGTTCACCTTCAGCCCAAAAAGTGTGTCTTTGTGGTTCTCTCAGGAAAGCTCCTGGGATTTATCATTTCCCTACGTGTGGTATAGAAGTTGACCCTGCTAAAGTCAAGGCCATTCTTGAAATTCCTCTACCCACTAACCTTAGGCAACTTCATATCTTGCAAGGTAAGTTGCAGTCTATTCGCAATTTCATTTCACAATTATCTAGTTGGTGTTAACCATTTCATCATCTACTCAAGAAGGATGTTTCCTTTAAATGGGATGATGACGCCACAAAGCTTTTGAGGCCTTAAAATAATAACTTCTCCAACCACCTGTACTTATCCCACCTAAGGACGATCAACCCTTCTACCTATACATCTCAACTCTACCCATCGATCACTCCTGGGAGCCATGCTTGCTCATCATGATGAACAACACAGGGAACAGTAGTTTATTACATAATCCGTACTCTTTTTTATTATGAAACTCAATACACCCATCCCAAAAAACTTTGCTTAGCGTTAGTTTTCATTGCCACGAAACTCCGCCATTATCTACTCAACCACAAAACCTATGTTGTGACCAACACCAACCCCTTACATTTCGTGGAATGCTAAACCTTACTAAAATCAACGTGTCGCATGTTGGCTTATGCTTTTAATGACCTCGACCTCAAATTCATTCATCAAAATTCCATCAGGGCCAAGCTATCAGCGACCAATTGGTTGATACACCTATTTCAGGATCAACCCTCTAATTTTGAATTTCTAGATGAGTCAATTGCTACCCTTTCCTTGGATGCGAACCCGCTTACCAAATGACACTCTTCTTGATGGTTCCAAGTGTCGTGTGGGGATGGGTGCTGGTATTATCCTAATTCCTCTTGATGGTGAACCCATGCCTTTGTCTTTCAAACTCGATTTTGATTGTAAAATAATATTACCAAATATGAAGCACTCGTATTAGGTCTCCAAGACGCGTACGCCCTAGATGTCAAATCAATCAACATCTTTGGTGATTTTCAATTGGTCATAAACCGGTCAATGGTATATACCAATGTCATAATGAGATACTTCAAAAATATAAACACCATGTAGACATACTCTTGACCACCTTTGACCGTTATGGCCTTCAAACCGTCCCACGTTCAACTAATAAATTTGTAGATACCATGGCCTGTTTGGCTTCTCAAATACCCGCTTTGCCTTCGCCAATTCTAAAATATTTGTCACCATAAAATGACTCCAATCACCCTCTTATTTACCTCGTGATGTTTACTCCATCTTGAACCGTCACCCTGCACCTAAGAGACACATTGTATAAACAATACTTTGACTATTTTGTTCTCTCCATCTTACCCCCCAGATCTCACCCATCTTGGACAACACGCCTTCCTTAAAAAGGTCTCTCATTACATTATTATTAGGGCCTCCTCTATAAGCATGACTTTGATAGTATTCTCTTACGATGCCACATGAGTTCTGAAATTCATTATACCATTAAGGAAGTTCATGATGGCATATGTGGAGGTCACTTGATGGCCTTATTGTGGCTAAGCATATTCTTCACCTAGGTGATTATTGGCTGACCCTTAACCATGATTATTGTGACTATATCAAATGTTGTGTAAAATTCCAACAAAATTCCAACCTTCATCATACACCCAAATCATGCCTTACATGTCACCCATAAATTTTGGCCCTTCTCTCGATGGGGTTTGGATCTTATCGAGAGATCAACCCACATTCTTCCCAACGACATCAATGGATCGTCACCGCCATCGAATACTACACAAAATGGGTTGAAGCTATACCACTCATTTCCATGAAAGCCAAAAAATATGTGAGTTCATCAATCATCACATCATTTTCTGATTTGGTGTTGCTCATCACCTCATCACTAATAATGGAAAACAATTCAAAAAGAAACATTACGAAAACTTTGTGACGCCTTCGACATTCAACTAAGTTTCTCATCACCTTATTACCCACAGACCAACGGCCAAGCCAAATCCACTAACAAAACCTTAAACAAAATTCTTATTAAAGTGGTTAACGATACTGGGAAGGACTGGCATACGCACATTCCTTTTGCCCTATGGGCATACCGCACTAGTATTTGTACTTCCACTGCTACCACACCATTTTCTCTTCTCTACAGTACAGAGGTTGTTCTATCTCTCAAATTATATATTCCCTCACTCCACATTTCTCTCCATGAAATGCTCAATGATGATAAATTTTGTCAAGACTGTTCATCATAACTTGATTTATTAGACAAGCGTCATCTTAACCCTCTTAACCACCATCAAGTTTACCAAAAACGTATCAAACATGCCTATAAAAAACGTGTCCATGAACGAACCTTCCAAGTCGGTGACCTTGTCCTGAAAGAAAATCAACATGTACCTATACGTACAAAAAATTGTAGGGTACTACACCACCGGAACGATGTTACACATGCCCCAATGATGATACATATCTCCTCAGTAAGATGTTCGGAATCTAGAAAGGCTTGCCATGTATACACTTGTATCCCACATACCCCGCTCAACCCCTGCATGCTTGGTTTTGCCCTTTTTCCCCCTTTCTTCTTGTGTTTTGTTTTCAGTCATGGAACCACCACCCTACCTGGGTGGTGGTCCTGTTTTCCGCCAGACAAGGCGGCGGTCCCATGCTTCGCGCCCTGCGCATAGGGTGGTGGTTTTTGCATTTTCTAGATTCCTCCGACGATCGCGTCAAATTTAAATCATCAAATTTACACACTTTATTCAACCAATTTGTCTTGCATTAATGTTTTTGGTTCCCTATGAATAGTGTTTTTCCTTTGTTTATAGTAAAAGAGATCAAATGGGAGTTACCCTCTAGTAAATGCATTGGTTATAAATAGCCAGCTTGTTTTCAAGCAAATGGCCCCTCATCCTCTCAATTCTCTTGTTCAGTTTTTCAATTCCTTGCTTAGGTTTTGCTTCCATTGTTGGCATTTTGGAGGTCATATCATCTTCTTGTTTCAAGTCTTGTTTCATTACTATTGCATACAGTCAGTTTAACATAGAATAGCTTCATTTCTAGACTAGAATCCATTAAAGTTACAGGTTTTGTTTTTGTCACAAGGATAGTTTCTAAAACTCTCGGTACACTTGTGTTGTATTCCCAATAAATTATGCTAGGAATTACATAATCAAGCTCTGTTCACTTGCGCTATCTCTCTCCTACTTCTATTGTAGATTCGGTCTATATCCAAAGCTACCATTGTTTGAATACCATATTTTGTTGATACTATCATATACACACTTTTCTAGATTCACGAGGACACAAAGGAACAAGGAGATCACACCGAGGGGATGAAATCACACACAACCGGGATTTACCATTGTTACCTAAACGCTAGTTTTGAGCTATCAAAGATCTAATTACGACATATCAAATAGAGTAGTGAATTATTTTATTTCAGTTAAAAGTTCACTCTCGATATCACTGGGAAGCTATTGTAGACACCAAATTTGTGTCTTACGACCCCTTTGTGACCCACATCTCATCTTGCAATCTAACCTCATCACCTAAACCTTACACAATTATTTATTAATTACCTTGTAATTGATAAATCCACATCACCTTACCTGCCACCTCATTTTGCCACCTCATCATGACCTAGCCCTAACCCTAAACTAACCTAATTAAGACCTATAACTTGGTCCACATCTACACCCATGAATAAGGACCCCTTTCGCACCCAAAACGAACCTTCTAGTCACTTCTGACCAAGCCCGCAACTCGATCTCTCTAGGGAGAAAAGTAGGGAAGGTGGGCTATTTTACTAAAAATAGCCTACTTTTTCCTCACCGATGCCGGTTCCTACTGACTTCCACCGGTTACATGTAACCGCCATCGGTTCCTCTGTAAATGGGCTCCCAAACCAAAATCAAGGGGGAAGGATTTTGAATCAACAGAGATCATTTGGGGAGTGATCAAGAGAGTCCAGATCTTCACTGACCGAGGAGAGACGCAGTGGAGAAACCGAGAAGAGTTTGCGTGAAAGGAGATCAACTTGCATCTTTGTCAAAACCAGTAAGTCACATCTTGCATGTCCTCTCGTTATAACATTTCTTATGCTTTTGAATCACAGTCCTCATAAATCCATTCCCGAATGCACTACCCAAATATGCCATTGCATCTAACTATCATTCATCTACCTCTCATCACCTTATTTCCTAATATCACCTATATACAAATTACAAACAAAACAACACAACCACCCCACAAAACAACCAACCTTCGATCTTAGACCATACCGATATCGGTTATCATGAACTGTATCGGTTATCCCGACTATAACCAAAAACTAGCCTTTCCCTACCAAGTTCAACGAAGCAATTTAATTGATATCTTACAGTCTTTTGTGTTAATTCATATTAACAGGAACCGACCACCTTCGAAAGGAAGTTTTATATTTCTGGGCCCAAGGCAATAGCTTCCCTCATTTATTGTCTAATCAAAATCGTGTGGTCTTGTGTTCTTATTTACGCAGTAGTCCTTCCAAGACAAAAAGGAGTTCTTCATAGTCAACACTGATCTTCCTCTACGGTACGCCCACACCATCTCGACATTCAACGGTATTCCTCCTAGCCCTAACCTTATCTGTTTCTAAAAGGAATGAAACATTTCAAGTGAAACATTTTTGGCATTATGTACCAAGGTGGGACCCATTTTGGGTTTCTTTCTTTCTTGCTTGCTTTCATATAGGGAGTATACTTGCTGTTTTCTTCTTCTAAAAGATATTCACAAGGTTTTATATTATTTTGATAAAAGAACTTGCTTTGCTTTTACATCTCGCATTAGTGAAAGTCATCTCTTTTGCTTCATCGAATATCATTTTCGATTTGGGTTTAAAACACGTGCATTACATTACCGCTTGCTTGCTTTGTTTTCAATTCTAGTGAACATAGATTAAGTAGCGTGAGTCATACACATGGGGTGATATCCACGGTATTGACAAGAAATTAATCTTACTTTCACTGCACAACACATACCGAATCACTTCATAATTAACACAACATCTCAAACACCCCCTTTTCCGCGTATTCCTCCGCCCGATTAAGGTAACCTTATAAGCCAAAACAACTTGACATTTCCCTAAGTATTTTGTTTAGGATTGACATCGTTCCGCATCTAAAGGCATAATCCCACAATAATTAAAATTAACCCTAGGGTTAGTCTCTGGATTTATGCGTGTGCATCTTGCTTGTTTAGTTCATTTTCTTTCTCATACCTTGTCTTCTCGTGATCAATAATTGGACAAGTATACTAAACGTTGTTAAAAATCAAATTAGCAGACCTTTTATATCTTGTTAGCTTGGACTTCTTACACCGACATCGATTTACAACTTGGCCGCCGTCATGTTATAGTATAACCGACATCGGTTACTGAGACCGATATCGCCACTTATCTTTCCCAATTCCGACAAACCAAAGAACCTACCAATTTCACCATCTGACAGTTTGTTTATGTTCTGACATTGATCAAACCCTACATGAACTCCTGTCCATGGTTGTATTCACTCGGCAAGCCACCGCCATGGTTTCACATGCTTGCTCTGCTTTCTTTGCCCGAATCACCCCTTCACATTCTATGGGGAATCCTTCGCGATATACCGCGAGGTTCCTAAAATTCCTGTGGGAGATAAGGACTTTGCCAAGTTTCGGATGCTAATTCTAGCTTGTACAATACTATTTTTCTCATACCATTGACCGTACGCTGATGGTCAGCTCCTTGTTGGTATGCCTATTAGTATAGCTGCTCATTTAGCTCCCACTCCGCCCCGATAACACCGCCTTGCTTCCTCGCATCTCTAGCCCTGTCTCCCAATCCGACGGCTTCGTGAGAGTTCATACGACTCAGATTGGCTTCTGTTGGTTAATCTTGGACCCTACATATCATTACCGCCACTACCCTACCTCATCTCTCTTGCACCGTACTCCGTTCATGACTTGCTCTTCCGCCACCTATCCACACTAGCTTTCCTTCTCAAGCTCCGCCTACCTTTTCTTTCCCATACACGTATCCAAGAACCTCAACATCTTATATGGGACATCCTATTCGATCGCCTCAACATATTCATCCTCCATACCTTATCAACACTTAACCCCACCATTGTCCAAATGAGGCCCTTGGCCCAATTTGCCTCCGTTTACACAATCGCACCATCATCTCATCCAACCACGGATTTCATCAAACAAATGATGGACAAAATGCAAAACTGGAGGCTTCACATTTTGAGAAGTCGTAGCGCTTTGACATATGAGCAAGTTTGTCAGAGCCTATTCACCCGTCTTGTCCCCCTTCATTTGTATCCTCCTCAATGGGAATTACCAAAATTACCCTTTAATAGTAAAGAGGACCCTCAACAACACTTGCGATCATTTAGACATGCTTGTTATTTGATTGCTCATGATGATGCTTGTTACTCCGACCTTTCCCATGTCCTTATCAGGACCCGCTTTGGAGTGGTACGGTGCTTTAACCCAAAGACTCAATCTTCTCTTTTAACCAACTAGCCCAATCTTTCTTGGATCATTTCTCCATTAACATTGCCAAGAAAGTATCTATCACCGACCTTTATGCCATCCGACAATTCGAAGACGAATCTATCGCAGATTTCATTGGACGATGGCGGGGCCTTATCAACCAACTTACATATGCCTTGCCTCAGGCTGAACTTATCAAACTTTTACGCGGGCATGTGCTAAGCACATTTCTCCTACTCTTCAAATTCAAACTTTCCGCACATTCGATGAGGCCTTTACCATGTCTCGGAAACTAGAAATTCGAGCCTTAGAAGAAGAGAAATTGCGGTTACGCAACAAAAACCCCAATTTCTGAACTCAAGATTCCACCAACAAACCTAACACCACCAATCCTCACCCATCGACCACTTTGAAATCAAAGGAGCCATGCACGCGTGATGGTCAAATCCCAACCACCGTCTAATACCCCGCCAAAACCACTTATAAGTATAAAGCGAGAACCCATCAACTACACTCCTTGGGAGAAACATATGGTGTGATATTGGAAAAATTGCTCAAAGCAGAGCCATTACCTTACCTCCCTGTAAACCTCACTCACGGGTTTGATTCTCACCGCACTATACCTTCCCATGTACAAAGAAAATGACTTACTCGTAACTTTCACCGCATAAAAGGACATAGTCATGAAAAGCGCAAAATGTTGAAAAACATAGTGCAGAAATGGTTGATGGGTGATATAACCTCGATAATCCTAATGCCTGCATTACCGAAATTTGAAAATCTTCAACAAACCATTCCCAAATCACTCGTCCAACGAACGTAAACCGTGGATATCTTAGCCGAGGAGAGTGTTCATGAGATCCATGCAGTCTTCGATACCCAGCCAAAAGCCTCTATCGAGAAAATTTTGAATCAAGCCTCTTCACTAACACAGGAGCCCGAACCTCCTTTACCACCATCAAGCCAAAGTGAAATCATTCCTTTACCCATAAAGGAGTTAACTGCCCAGACTTCTCTTCCCATCAATGAGTCTTCTTATACCACATCCCTACAAGACTGTGAACAGATGTTATCTAATCTATCTATTTCCCAAACTTCTCCTTCTACCACTCTTGCTGCACAAGAGGAAGGTACGCCACTCCTTTTGACATCCTTAGACGAGAAATCTCTTGCACCGACATCACCAAATTCTTTAACCATGACAGATCCTCTCGAACATGCCCTCTTACCTATTAGTTCTTCATCGCCTAAATCTTTTCAAAGACCGGTTGACCTCTTAACATCTATTGATACAAAGGCCTCATCTACCCCCAGATTATCATAACCACGTGTGGATTGGAATCACAACCCACCTTTCTTCCGTACAAAATTTACAATTCACACACAAAGAATGTCATTCTCCGAGAGGATAGACGAATCCCGTGGGAACATTTGAAAATTACCCCTATTCTACTCAAATGCATGACTCGATCCATACACCTCTACCATATACCCTAAGTGTTTACAGAAACTCAAAATGCCTATGTCCTCATTCTCGTCCCCGTATCTATACCAAGTATCCCATCCACCTCTATTAACCCAACTAAATCTTCCCCTACACTTGGGACCTCACCAATACCTGGGCCTCTCACACACCCGCCTAAGCGACTAGATTTATCCAAAATAAAGCCGCCCCCACCTAGGAGACAAACTCAACCAGTTCCTCTATCACAATCAAAACCATCATCGACACACCTACCTTCCATATTGGGACCTCATCCTTCCACCTTGCATCAATATATCATACCTCCCGTGTTTTCTTCAAAACGACCGCTCATTACCGCACCTATACAGATATCTAAGGGTATATCAACATTGTCACCCCACATATCCTGCTCCACCCATCAACCCTAAACGAACTCCATCATCAAAGTATTTATTTTCTGTCACTCCCTTTCTCCGTGGTTGTTTCCGCTACCACGCTCATCGTAGCCTCATCATCTAACCAAATGAAATATAGCTTACACCAAAGAAACCACGTTTAGTGAAAATCACACGTGTCAACACCCCTCGCTAAACCACCACCCATACGAACCAACCACGCCCAAACATTACCAAAACCCACAAAACCAATACCCTCATCCTCCTCCGATTTTGACCCACTCCAAAGGATCTTACGCCAAAATCCTTGCTATGTTGGTGGAGAATGCGACCATTTCCCTACCCCCACTTAGACCTTATGACCCATCTAAACCTAGACCTATAGGTTATGATGAGTCTAAAATCTGCACCTATCACCGCACACTTGTGACATGATGTGGAGAGATGTAAAGCTTTAAAACCATCCTTCCTCAGTCACCTCTCCCAGATACAAAGGTTAAGAAAGACAACTTACGAAGGGAGAGACCTTTAGCTTCAATTCCCCTCTAGTATACCATCTATCCCCGCCTCACCAAGATCTATCATTATTACAACCCCACCTCAAAGACCATGATTTATCCCAACCATCTTCCTCATCTCCTAGGGTTTACGATTAATATGATTAGTGTTGCTACTTGAGCGCAAAAACAACGAGAAAGCAAAAGAAAGCACACATGCGTCCTCTCTTTCTCCATCCAAAGATCCCGATTGCACCACCACCACCCAAAGTGGTTATTCGTGGACCCTCTTACCCCGCCTCTAATGGAGTTTCCCATCGACCATGATCAAACAGCCTTCACCAATCACCCGTAAAAATGACACTATATGATCTCATTCTGATTTCAATCCCATCGACAAGCTCTCGTTGAAATTCTTCAAGGGATCGAGGTCTTACCTAATGAAACCCTACCACTTGTTGCCTCCATTCTAACACCCAATCACATTGCTTCTCTCACCAAACAACCCACTGCCCAACCACTACAACAACAAGTCATGCGGAAGTCAATTTCTCAAGATGAAATTGTTGACTTTGGTACGTGAGAGATCCCAACCTGCCCTTACATCTCAAATTTTATGTCCGGGACATTCGGGTACATCGTGTTATGATTGGCGGGGGTCTAGCTTTCTAAACATCATCTCTTTCAAAAGTCTTCCAACAAATGAATATCCCTTCTAACTACATGTGTGCAACTCCATCATGTTGCGGTCATTCAATGACGCTATTACCTCTACCTTAGGCACCGTGATCCTCAACATTCGGTAGGACCACGTACTTTACCCGAACTCTTCTATGTCCTTGAAGGAGAGTTCGATATAACATATTGCTAAAGGTCGCCCTTGATCCGGGCTATGGGATGCATTCCCTCAACATTACATAGATGCATAAAATTTGAGTACGAGGGAAGTCCTACACCGTAAAGCTGATCCTCCCCCTTTAAAACCTCTGTATATGTTATACCACCCCTAACGATGTGCTTATACCAATCAAGACACCCATACATTCAACCCAACCATCCTCTTCAAATGTACCTCAACCATCCACCTCAACCGCACCTACGCCTTCAACTACATGAAACCACCGTCGAAAAAGCACTTCCCTTCCCGCACTAACATCCCAACCACGGATCCCTTAGTAGATGTTTTTCAATGCCTTCTGTTTGGGGAGTATCGCCTATATAACGTCGATTCTTTCCATACCCCACAGGAATACGGACGGAGTACATGCACATCCTACCTATGACCGTCGTGTGGGGGGAAGTAATCTCTTACGGACCACCCATTGCACCAACCTAACGTATGGGGGTGTTGACGCATCCTCCATTACCCCCGAACCCCCTCTTGGTGTGGTTCCTTCCAATCTGATTTTCAATACTTGACAAATCGTGCGTTTAAGCCCTCACCTTCTTGACTCATTGTGGCTTGGAAAGGCTTTGGTTTTGGTGTTTATGAACAAGGCCGACATACACTCATTCCCGTGACTACACAAAAACACAATGATCGTAGTGGTCTCGGATTTCCGGAACACTTATGCTCGCGGAACCTCGTGTCAGTTATCTTCTAGAAGACGATGACGTTACCCCTACCAAACCGTCATCACCCATTTTGCCTTCGTCACCCACAGAGTCGATAGATCCTGAATCTATCCCTCCTAACTTTTTTTCTTCATAAATGCTATCTTCCTAGGTCCTCTCATTTATCAATGCGATAATGAGGACCTCTTCATTCCCCTTCTATATCAGTGACATGATTGAAGAGGACTCACCTTCAATTAACGTTGTTGAGTGCTTAGGATGATGACTCCATCCTCACTTACCTTGGCGGATGACTCTTATATTCCCAACGCACCTTACCATCTAAAACCCAAACCATCTTGAATGAATCTACTATAGAAATCAACATCCACCACGAAGGAGGATCCTCACATTGTGAAGATTGGACAATCCTTAACGCATCGAGATCAAGTCTCCTTTACTACCTTTCTCGTGCTCATGCCAAACTTCGCTTGGTCCTACGTGACATGCCAGGAATTGATCCTGCCATTGCCATCCATAACATCACTCCTAAACCACGATTCCAGGCCAATTAAATGAGAAATTGAGAAAAATGCATCACGCATTGCTCTCTTGGTCAAAGAGGAGCTTCACGACTCCTTTACTGTTTCTTTTCTCATTCTACTATTGACTATCCTCAATGGATTTCTAACATCGTCTACACAATCACTACAAAGCGATGGGGGGACTTCGGATATGCCGCAGTTTTCGGGATCTTAACCTCGCTTGCCACTAGGATGACTTCCCTCACGCCTGGCCCCACGGCCAACTTGAGATCTCACTTTGTAGGCCATGAGATGCTCTCTCTCATGGATGGTTTCTCGGGATATAACCAAATTTTGCGTTTGCCCCCTTACGCGATCACATAAAACGCCTTCTATAACTCCTTGGGGAACCTTACGTTACCGTGTAATGCCATTTGGCCTTAAGAATGCTTTGGTGCAACCTATCGAGTGGGCTATGACCTACATTTTTCATGACATTATGCACACTATCCTTGAAGATTACGTTGACGATCTTCTTGGCAAATCTAAACATCGTAGTGAACATCTCGATGTTTTAACCATTATTTTTGATGCTTTGTTACATGATATTCTGTCCGGCCTTGACCAAAGAAATATGTCTTTGGTGTCCTTCCGAAACTTCTTGGCTTTATCGTCTCTTTGCGTGGCATCGAGTCGACCCATCTAAAGTCAAAGCTATCCTAGAAATGCCCCCACCTACCAATCTCAAACAATTGCGTAGTTTGCAAGGTAAGCTCCAATCTATCGGCGTTTCATCTCCCACTCTCGGATCGATGTCAACCTTTTTCATCACCTTCTTAAAAAGGACATTGATTTTCAATGGAGCGAAGAGTGCCACCTAGCCTTTGAAGCTCTCAAACTTATCTCTTGCAGCCACCCACGTGCTTATCCCACCCCGGACGACCGCCCTTTCTACCTTTACCTTTCCGCCACCGACCACGCTGTAGGGGCCATGCTTGCACATCGTGACTCAGAGAATCGAGAACAAGTGAGCTGTTTATTATATAAGTCATACTTTGGTGGACTATGAGACTAGGTATACATGTAGAAAATTTATGCCTAGCCCTATCATTCGTGGCTACCAAACTCGACACTACCTTCCGAATCACAAAACTTTCATCATCACCAACACGGACCCCATCCATTACATGTATGCCAAACCTCATCTAAACCAGCGCATCACTGGATGGCTCATGCTCTCGCCTCGACCTTGACCTTGAGTTTGTCCACCAGAAATCAATCAAAGGACAAACTCTTGCAGTACCAACTTGCGGAGGCCCTTTACCCGAGGAACAATTTACCAATTTTACATTCCCGACAAACTCATAGCTACTCTTTCCCTCGGAGGAGTCGTATCGAATGACCACTCTTCTTTGATGGATCGAAATGCCACTATGGTGGAGGAGCCGGCATTTTTCTCATTCCTCTCGACGTTGAGCCC
>CM031236.1:685468384-685560640 GCA_018340775.1 Taxus wallichiana var. yunnanensis | reverse complement strand
AGGTTTGAATGGAGGAGGATATCATTATCATTCATCAATTTGACATTTACTTGGATTTGGAGCTAGTGTAGCTTCTCTTCTTGCCATTGAAGGACAAAAACCCTTCCTTGGTCACCTATTGAGGACAAAAACCTTCAATAGGATCACACTTGGGGATGGAAACCCTCTTGTGTGCATTGGTGGCTTCATTCAGGAGTCACAAGTGGACTTCATTGGCAAATTTTTGGAACAACAAGGTGTTTATCCGTGCATAGGGCACTTCTACTCCAGCTAGGGCACTTTCAAGGGTGTTGGCACCCTTCCTCCACTTGATCTACCCACTTGGGAAGTTCGGGATCACTTTTGGAGGGGTTTCCATGGTTGGAAAATTGTGATTTCACTTTTATTTGATAGTTGGTCTCTCTGAGATCATTTTGAGCATTTGTTTGTGTTGAAACTCCAAGTATTGATGGAGTTATGAATTTTTGAAGTTTCAGTTGTGTTTGCACTTGAATTAAATTTATAAAATATATATTTGCTCCAGATTTCATCTTGTTGGACTTATGAAGTGTTTGGGATATTTCTATATTGCATGAGAATATTGTCTTGAAAAGCCCATACAGTTTGCTGCCCTAGGAAATAGAAAATCAGGTTCATTGCTAAGTGGTGATATTGTTGGCTGCCATATGAATTCCTTTGTTGTCATAAATATTCAGATCGCTCTTGGTTGCTAATGGCATTTTCAGTTTGCTCCTCTAGGGGTTGAAGTGATTGACAGGTGGCTGTAATAAAAATCAGAAGTTGTGATTGGGGTTTGAGTCCAAACCCTTGTTTTCTGTTTGATGCCCTAGAAGGGACATTACAGATAACTACCATCACTTAAATAAAATTAATGTTATCATAATATACACCAAATATTAAAATACTGCTGATATCTCTTTTCATAGACCACTAACAGCACAGCACTGTCATAGCATAAGAATATAAAACTCCACTATCACCCTACTGGGCAATTTTTTTTAATATACTTGCTATTGCTGTTACATGTTGGGTTGCTTCCTCAAAGATCCTTTACATGCACAGTGCACCTACAGCTCTATTAACATCCCATTAAGAACCTCACAGTGGTTGCAATATTCTTCATGTTGCCTTTATTTAATGTGCACACCATGCACATGCTCACACATCTGAGATAAGTGCTCCCTCAAACCCCATCTTTTCAGGTACTTCCTTCTCCATGCACATGGCATCTCCTTATCCGTGACATCTTCCATGATAGGCACTCTTACTATCATCCCCATTTTCTCCTCCTACAGCAATGAAAAATGCTCACCTCAATGCATACAACATCTCAAATCTTACTCCATAAATCCACTCCGAACAAATCAGAGCCACTAAAGAACATACAAATTAATCTAAGCATCACATAGTCACAGGTCGCAGGTCTCAGAGGCACGAGGCTTCAGAGCCTACTCTGCTACCATATAAGATTATCATTAAGGCTGTATAGATTACATTGCAATACCCTGTTTATATGACCAGGTAAACAGCACACCACATTGCATCACGGGAATAAACAAAACCTAGAATAGCCTAATTGTAAGAGACTAACTAGCTAATAATAAGCCAGCGATATACTAACAATATTGTATAGTGTCTGATACATCTAACACTGTAGAAATCAAAACAAAGACAAACAATCCAATGTGGTGGGCAAAAGGTATAAAAACAAGCTGCGGTTACCGTTAATTTTCAATGGTATTCCTCTCAATTAGTTTTACATATTTTAATTTTAGTTAATGTTTCAATGGTTTTCCTTTAAGTTGCGCATTCGAATTTGTGTTCAAATTTGTGAAGGATAAAATTTGTAAAAAAAAATATCGTAAGAAATATTGGCAATAAAAGTTGTGATTAAATTCAACTATGAGAAATATATTTTTAAATTAAATATTAAAAAAAATTTATCATGGAATTAAAGCAATTAAATATATAAAATTAATAAGTTAACTTTTTAAGTTATAATTTTGTTAAAATAAAAAAATAAATTAAATTATAGAATCATAGTTTTTTTAAATAACAATTTTAGAAATGTATTAAGTCCTAAAAAATATAAGATTCTATAAATAACTACGTTGCACGGAAACGGAAACAGAAACGAATACGAAACGCGGAAACGACAATTTTCAAAAACCTTGGATACGAAACGTTACCAAAAACATCCGTACAATATATATATATATATATATATATATATATATATATATAATACTCATTTTATAATTGTAGACCATAAGAGATAATTGATAAAGCACTCAAAATATTTTGTATTCATTGAAATTTGAACTTTAGTGAAAACTGAATTTAGCAAGAGAGAAAATGAGAGTGTGATTTAGAATGGACCCAAGAGGTCATTATATAGCTTTTAGGAAGTGTCTTTAGCAAGTCTAGGTAGATAGATTAGGGTTAGGTTTATTAAATGCTTTTATTTTTTATTTTTTAAAAAGTTTTGATGCTTGAAACTTTAAAAACCGGCAGAAACATGCTAGACATTCATTTCGTAAACGCCCCAGGCGTTTACAGAAACGTCTGGCACGCTTCGAAGGCGTTTCGGATCCGTTTCGCATTTCCGAAACATTTCTACCATGAAACGGGACCCCCTGGGGCGTTTCCATGCTTCTAAGATAAATAACAAATATACTAATTTATAACCTAATAAAATAATTAAAAAAACAAACAAACATTATTTATAAATGTTAAAGCCCGCTTCACTTGGGCTGGTCTTCTTGAATCTTTAACTCTGCAGAATACATTTCCAGGCAAACACCTTTCACTCTTCTTCGTGGCAGTATTTATCTCCAGTTGTACAATGGTATTCCTTTCATCTGCATGGCAGTATTCCTCTGCACAGGAGGTTTTCTTTTGAACGGTGGTTTTGTCGCCGCAGGTTTGCTTTTCCTACACAGGCTCACACTTCCAGCATTTGACTTCACATGACTTCACACACAGCATTTTCTTCACAGATTCATGGCGGCAGGTTTTTAATAAACTCAAGCAAACTTCCATAACAAGACATTGACCTTTTCAGAAACACTAAAGATGATTTTGTAACAATTTTTAAAACAGTTTTTTTGGATATTCAGTCTTACAAACTAGTTTGTGAATCCCGACAAATTTTTTAATTTGTTTTGAAATTCGCAGAATTTCAAGTCGGCAGCTTCAAATTCGGTGAATGTGGCAACTTAGGTTTTGTTCTCAATAGATACAATACGGTTATTAGCAAGTAGCAACTTTTGTCCTCAGGTGGTTGACTTTTCTAAACATTAAACTATGTTCTGTTGGTTACTAGAAAGGTCCAAGTACCAGACACAAGCTGTCAGTGATGATGTCTTTTGCATTTCCTTTTACGTTAATAATATTTCCGTCTCTAAAGAAGAAAAGCAGCAAACAATATGGGTTAGTCTTTAATTTGTTTAACGGTAATACAAGATGGCACCAAGGAAAAAAAACTTCATTGTGTTCCATGTAGCAATGCACACAAGCATTTCTTAATTTCACGCATCAGCTGTAGATCTTACCTTCCAACAATTTACAAATATGTATCCAGAAGTTGTCTTTCTAATCCTCCACAACAGAAAAATAATACTGCTACTAAGTGTTACATCTAATCAGAACTTTTAATTCATGCAAATATCATTTTCAGAATAGCTGATAAATTGGGTTATTAGAAAATAAATTTCTCTCATACAATATCCCTTCAGAATAGCCCACAAAATGGGTCTTTTTTGAGTCAATAAATTTCTCTGAATTTCCAGTGTATTTTATTAAAATTACAATGTTTAATTAGTTTTTATTAAGTGTTATTTGACATAGATATTAATCAGAGAAAAGGTACTCTTGAGTTACCGGTTTCTATGTAACAGTGGTTAAAAATTTTGAACTGCACTTTTGTCTTGCTCTAGAATCCAAGAAGCATTTTGTAAAAACGTAAGACATTGTATTCACAGATGCATTTTGTTAATGAAGTCATGGCAGTGGGGCCACTGCAAAGTCTTGAGAAATAAATTTTTAGAAGCGGGTGCTACCCTATCTTCTTCAGTAAGAAATTTTTAATAAAGATCAGCCACAATCTAACTCATATCTGATGGCTGGTCAAATATGAGTTTCTCTGACAATCCATCTCTTGCTCAAAAACATAAGGCAGGGGCTGAGAAAAGATTATCTCATGCATGTTTCGGGAACCCTGAACATGCACAAGCAGTATTACAGTATGGAACTTGGGTAATTTGTGGACAAATCTGTTACCTACAAGCCTGGAATTTTGACTTTCGCTTGGTAGGTGCAATATCCCCTTCTCGGAAGCAGCTGATCGAAGACCCTTAGCCCATTCTTGGTTTCCCAACAGCTAAGGGAAGAATAAAGGGAAACTTAGTCATAATAAATTAATCATAAAGTGCATCATAAAATATTATTATAAGCACTTTATTAATTTATTAATGACAAAGGAAAAAAGAAAAGACTGATAAACTAAAATTAGAAAATGTGACCATATGGAGGAAAAAAGGTAAAGGAAAATATTAAATGTAGGGAAAGAAATCTGATTGGTGGTTGTGGGTGGCAAAAAGGCCAAAAATTGTTATAAAAGCAAGTCGACTTGCAAGGGAAGGACACCTTTTGCATTTTGACAAATTCTGATTTTTGGTAGAGCTTGTATGCTTTCCATAAAAACTCCAAAGGACGAAAACCCTTTGAAGTTGGCTTTAGAGGATGAAAACCCTCTTTAAGCTTAGAGAGAAGAACAAAAATCTTCTTTCTTTTGAGAGGGAGTTCTATTCAGGAGCTTCCATTGGTGTTCAAAGATATATTTCAGCAGTATTTGAAGACAAGATTTGCAGATTTGGGCTAGGGTTTGAAGGAGGATAATTGTTGTTGTGATCCCCTTTATTTTCCAGCTTGTTCATGGTGGAGCAACCCATATAGAGAGTTGTTTGGAGTGTTATAGAGCTGTTTATGATCAGATCTGAGTTGTTCATAAATCAGATTTTTAGATACCAGATCAGCCACTTTATGTAATTTTTGGGCCAAGGAATTTGTATTTTTCAGTTCTGTCTGAGGACTATCATCTGCATATTTTTATTAAATAAATTTCAGCCTTCAATTGACCAAATCTGGTATTTTTCTCATTGATCTTGCATATTAAAATTTGTTGATTTGTTTGGTTGAAGAATTCAGTGGTTTTACTTCAGTTTTGAAGGGTTTTCATTCCTATACCAAGTCGCATTTTCCTATATAATATTCAGATCTGCATTTTATAATTTTTGTATATCTCCTATAAATTGCTATTTTGGTTGGGATTTGTGGATAATCCGTTTGGGGTCAGAAATATGTCCATTGGGGACATTCCAGTAGGGCAGCCCTCTCAATCTCATTATCCTATGTGGGTTGAGTTCCTTTCCTCAACCTTACCTTTCAGCCCTTCTGAAAGAAATGGCCAGTCAACCGGAAGAATCATTTGGTGTAAAAACAATGCCGATGAATTTGCCAATCTCAAAGTTCATCCCCGAGTATGCATAGATATGGACCTCACTCAGCCCCTTTCTGAGTCTATCAAGTTACTCAGCCCTGGATTTGAAGTATCTCAGCCTGTGGTGTTTCTTAACAAAGCCAGTAGCTATTTTCGTTGTCATGTAGAAGGTCAGCTCATCCCAAGATCATCCTTTTCATAAACCACACTTAATCAGTTGCAACATCATGAGGAACCTAAAAGCCATTGTAAAACCACTCAAGCCGTTCCTCGATCAAATAGAATCAATGTTACTCAGTCTGATCCGCTAGTTAAAGCAGCCCATACTAACAACCATTCAGCTTTTTCAATTAATTCCATGGTTTTTCCTCCCGCAGATAGTACTAGAGGAACTGATAATATTCTAATCAACCAAGTTCCTCTGCTAAACTCTCAGACCCCACTCAATCACCCTCAACACATTGCCATTGTTCCAACTTCCATTTAAGCATTGAACCCAGCTGGTCTGCTACTCCATGCAAGGACACTACTTTGGTGGATGGTTGGTGTGTGATTAAAAAAGGCAGGAGATCGGCTATTCTACCAACAACTCTCTCTCAAAAGACCTTCTAGGCAACGCCAATCTAATGAGAACCATGAGTTGCAGGAGGATCCCCCACAATCTACCAGGCAACGATCTCTCTCGCCGGTCAGTTTTGGTGTCTCCACTTCTAGCCCAACCAATTATCAACTGGTTTCTCTCAACAACCAGTTCCTAGCCCTGCCCACAAAGCCAAAAGAACATGTACTGCTTTCCCAATGAAGTGCAAAATGTTCTCTTGGGATGTGGGATTTTTCAATTCCTGCACGCAAGTTTCAGATTTAAAACTCTCGCTATTTGACACCTGGATGTTGTGTCTCTTCGAAAAAAGTGATGTTTAATGTTCTTACAATCCTATCATTCTGATAGCAATGATGGAGTTGTGCTTGGTGTTGCCCTTTAAATCAGTAACCTCGCTGTTTGGCAAGGGAAAGATCCTTCCCACCATTGCATTTGGATCACAATACTCGCTCAAAAAGAATAATTGGTTTTTGTTTGGTGAATGCCCCCAATAATCCTCAATGAACTCTTGCAACGGATGGGGGACAACATGATTGAAAACAAGACAGACAGGAGTTGGTCTGGCTGCTATAGGGTATCTCCTCCTGAATTTGGAGCCGGGCTCTACTGCAGGAACGCATTAGGAGTTCTTGACCCCATTCAAGGAATGTATTATACTCAAGAGTCAAAAGGAACATTGTTTACATGGTCAAATCGTAGAATTGGTCTTGGACTCTTGACAGAAAACTTAGCTGTTCGGACAGATTTTATTAATCCCAGAATCTTCACATCATTTCCTTTGCTTGAGGGAAAATGGTGTACCTGGACCTTGTTGCCACATTATCTAATCATCTTTCTAGTAATCTTCATCTCTTATTGATGCAAAATGTCAGTTTTGTAATTTGCCCTACAAATTTAATGTTCAACATCTTCACAAGGATTGCATAACTGTCACTGTTGCTGTTTTGAATTCAGTCTCCAAACCTCAAGAAAGGGAAAGTTAGATCCTTTGGTGGCAAGACGCTATTGCTAGATGCACTTCTTTTCTTCAATCTAATGGTAAAAGTGTTACCTCAGCCAAAAAGAGAAAGGAATGGTCACTAAGGAGGAGGCTTACGGAAGGATGTTATGGAAAATTGGATAAGATAAATTTAGTTGTACAGAGGAAAGGAGCTCGCATACACTCCTGTCTGACAAGGATGAGAAGGTGATAAAGGCTCCAAGTTTTTCTTCCAATATTTATTCCATAAACATAAAAATAAAAGATTAATATCCATCATAGACAAAAATGGGAACTGTTGTTCCTCTCCTGCTGACATAAGAATGTTTTCAGTAATCATTTCAAAACTCTCTTCACTAATGAGAATACTCATGATGCATCCTACGATGAAATAAGCAAGGCAGTGCACCAAAGTATCACCGCCAAGATCCCCCAGGACCTCCCTGATCATCTAGACAGGTTGCATGCTCTCTTCAGTACGGCAGATAAAAAAATAGCGACTTGGATGGCCTACTGACTGAATTCCTCAAGGTCAAGTGGCCAATGATTCTTGAAGATTTTTACCAGGTATCTTGAGGCTAAGGAAACCGGTTCCCGTGGCACCTTTATCAATCAAGGGCTGATAAACTCATCACTAAAGGCAACAACAACAGAGACGACATTTCTAGTTAGAGACCCATCACTCTCCTTAATACCTCACACAGGATCATTGCAAAGGCAACTGCTAAATGTATTAAAGTTGCAGTGCAAGAGATTGTTAGGCTAGAGAAAACAGGATTTCTTGGGGTAAGGTACATTCTAGACAACCTAGTTTTGGCCTAGGAATCTACAAAATGGACCCAACAAACTTCTGAAGATTCTCTTATTGTCAAGCTTGACTTTGACAAAGCCCATGACAGAATGACATGGTAGTTTCTCCTCAATATGCTAAGTTGGTTGATTTTGGAAAAAAATGATTCACCGCATCAAAATGTTGTTTAATGATGCCTCAGCTAGACTTTCAGTAAAGAGTTTTCTCAACGTACCCTTTGTGCTTCAACTATCAACCCACCAAGGTCATCCTCCTGCCTCTTTTCTGTATGTTTGGGCTGTGGATGCTCTTGGATACTTGCTACAAAGAGCTCATGACAAGAATCCTATCAAAGGGCCTCTTCCTAACAACACTTGTGCCTTCAACTCTCATTTTGCTGATGAGAGTACTTTTTCTCTGTAATAATGAAGAGGAAATCAGTCATGCAATGGATGTGCTTGAGCTGTATTGTGCTATATCAAGCTCTAAACTTTCGAGCATAAGACTGAATTCATTATGATTCAAGCTAACCCAACTCCTCATTGGATCCCTCTTGTCAGGCGCCAAGTTCAACATGGAGAAATTACCAGATGTATGGGTATTCCCTTTAGCCTTGGAGTTTCCCTTAGTGACATGTGGAGCTGATTTTTTAATAAATTTCAGATAAAGCTTGACTGCTAGGGTTTCAAAATCCTTTCTTTTGCGAGAAGAATTGAAGTTGCTAATAAAGTTTTTGTTGCAACTCATGTCTATTATTCCTCGTGCTGGTTTCCTTCATATTCATGCTATAATAAATTGACCTAACTCGTCCCTAAATTCATTTGGGCCAAGTGGGATAGCAGCAAGGGTATGCAGGGCATCTCGTAGAAACAATGCATTCAGGCCAAAGATAAGAGGAGGCCTTGGAGTCTTGAATCCTTGGATGCAAGGTAAATGTTTAATTTCTAAATAGATCATTCGTGCTCTTAACAGATCTGAACCATGGAAAGCTCTTATTCATCGTAGGATAATCCACTGCTACCTCAAATGCCAATGGAAAGAAGTGCATATGAATGACAAATTGATTGTTGCTAAATACTTCAAACTCTCAGCCTCCACCCCGCTTAATAGTATGGAAAGCCTGGCAAGAAATTTTTGGGCAGTTTAAATGGAATGGCAACTCTCTTTGACATGGCCTTAGCTTTCCCATTTCGTCCATTTGGTGTAACAAACGTGCAAATCAACAGGCTGTCCCTTGCTTTGCACTCCAGGATGACATGAAAATCCGAAAATGCCTGTTTAGAAAAGGTATATGTCAGTTTGGTGATCTACAGCACTTATCTTGCTGTCAATGGAAACATTGGCCTCTTTTACAGGTCGCTGACAAGGCAGTTATAACAAAAATTTGCAACCTGTGGACAACTCACTCCTTGTTAATATTTCCATGTTCAATGCAATTTTGTGAAGGACTGGAGATGACATAACAGCAGTAGGTTAGATCACTTCCCACTCAAATTTGTTAACTGGAAGGTCATCCCAGAGTTGTCTTTGTAACAAAGGCTCGACTCAAAGTGCAGATGCAAATTAAAGAACATAAATGACAGCACCTTGGAGCTGCCATTTGGAAGTCCAAAGGTGATGTCATTGTTAAAACCACTACTTGGAAGCTTATCTTCCACAAGCTGCCTATCAGTGACAACATACGGTTTCTTGCAATAAACCCTTTTAAGTGTTCGGTCTACATCTCCCTAAGTCTATCATTCATAACTTTTAGAGATGCAGATTTGCTAAAAAGACATGGGCTGCTGTTGACAATAGTCTTCCTGCTATTTTTGGAAACACATTACTGAATCTTATAAAGAGGTGAATCAGCCACTTGTGGAAGAGCAGATATATTGCTGTTTTCAGTAGCTCTTGAATTCTGTTTGAAGTTTCCAACCAAATGCTTTACTCTTGACTTTATTTTGCAGATGCATAATCTTTTCAAGTTGCTTCAAAAGGAGCTTGCTTGCAACGTTGAATTGGCTCAGCAAATGGTGAAGATTGATAAGCAAATGGGAAAGCCTGAAGACAATCAAGTGACTCGTTTCAGAAGATTGAAATTGTAAACGATACTGCAATGTTGTACTAGTTGGTGTTATGCTTTCTTTGTATTTGCAGTTTGGACTACTGCTGTAACTGTCAACTTTTTCAATAACACAAAAAAACTACAAAAATTTCCTCACATGGCTGTTGAGCCAATTTAAACATGCGTATTACCATTACAGTTACCAGGTTCATTTGGATCCAAACGAAATCCGGTCCAATTCAAATTTTCTGAACCTCTCGGATAAATTCAATCCAGTTCGGGCGGTATTTAACACTTAACAAAGATAAATAAAAATAAAATAAACAGCAAACAAAACCCTAAAATGAATTGAATGTGCATGCCACAAACTATTTAAGTATACATTTACGCAAAAGAGATACAACACATTGCGAGAACAAATAAACTAAGGTGAGAGCAAGGTAAAGCAGAGAGGTGACGACATCAACAGAGGAAGACGGTGCTCAGGTACAATGGCGCAAGGACTGAGGGCACAGAAAATTACAGTCAAAACTTCATTCATGTTAACAAGATTACAGTCAAAACTTAAATCTGAAACATTGTTAGCGCAAGTATGCCTGCTGAGTGCCAAGTCTCCACTGTTGAGTGGGTAGAGAGGAGCAATGGCAGCAGCAGCAATCAGTTAGGGAGATGGATTGAGTTTGAATATTTAGGTTTTAGTGTTTCGTGTTATTGAATTTTCGATGGGTTGTAAATTTGTGATATATGTTATATTTTAGGATAGATTGATATCATAACTTAATTTTATACGATTAAATTATTTAGGTTAGATTAGTTTTTAACATATTTAGAATCTAGATTGATAAAAAGATTAGGTTATTTTAGTTTAAATAAATTTATTACTTCAATTTCATTTAAAATTATTATATATGATTTGTATAAATTAAGTTGTAATTTTTAAATTTATAACTTTTATAAATTAAAAGTTTATTAAAATTAATAAATTTATTTTTATATTCTTTTTATTTTATAGTTCATGCTTTACATAAATTAAATTATAGTTTTTAATTTACAGCTAATATAGTTTAAAATTTATAGAAACTAATGAATTATGAATTATTAATTATTTTATTAAAAAAATTGGATTTATGTTACCTGTATATATATATATATATATATATAAACCAAACCAGTTTTTTTGGAACTTTTTCGAGAACTCCAGATTTTCAGATTTTTCCTGGGATTTTTGGTCCTTCAGAAATGGATTTGGATTTCTGAGCTTGGTAACTATGATCACCACCAAGCCATAGCTATGCGATGTTCAACATAAACAATATAGGAGGAAATGAACCTAGTAGCCTTGGATGAGAACATAGAAGATGAACAAACAGGAGTAAAAGCATAGTATACAAATGTAATTTCCAACGACATTGAAAATTCAAAAATGTAACAAAGGTGAAGGTGAACTTAGTTAATAGCTTTGCAACACCAAAGAGAACATAAATAACAAAACCATCAAACATGCTAAGCAACTTTATTGCCAAACTAAACACCAATGTTGGGTTAAAAGTAGCAAACCTTATATATTTTGAGCAACATCCATCAATGTAGTAGAATCTGGGTAGTGCTATTTCTTTGCTTCAATCACTGCTCTACAAATTCCTGAAAAGAGGGAAAAGAACTCTACAACATAACAATGTCCCTAAACAGAGGACCCCAACAAATCTCAAGCTACAGTTAATATCCATTGCATACTTTGACAAAAATGCTTCTTATTCTTGATCTATACAAGATACTAACCTGCAATATCTATGCATTAACACTTTAATTTCCACCGCTCTAGCATCCACATCTGTGGTCCCAATTCCAAACACCAAAACACAATGATGAGTTTTCATCCTGAATATTAAACTTGCCACAAAAACCAGATATGATAAACATCTGAGAAGTTGCTGCTAGGCACTTTTCGTAGGTAAGAACTGAAGCACCCCCAGTAGCATCAATAGTAATTACAGTCCATAAAGTTAAGAAAATCCTATATAGTCTCTCTACTTATTATATCCAAGTGTAACATCATGATGTCTTTGGTTTCTTTGGAGGTCCCATTGCCCCAACTTCAGGCTTGCGTTTGATTCCTAAAAATGTTCAACCTACAATGGAAACAAAATGACATGAGTATTGAGGCACTACAAAACCTATGGCATTGGAAATAAAATATGGATAGTGTGATGATTGTTAGGAATTCAAGTGCATAATTGTGGGTCATCAAGTTATGAAACTATGCAATTGAATCACGAAAAATCATCACACAATCTGATCCACCACAGAAACACCACTTGTATAAATTATGGATACTTATTCTGAAATTTTGAGGTAAATGGAAGAAACAAAAATGTGTTCAAATGTAATCATAGACAAACCTTCCTGTCCCCAAGCATTGGTGTCAAGCTTCCTGGGGGCTCCTTCTCAACTGTTGCAAAACCACTTCTTGGGTCACTTGTTTGCCTACAGAAGCCAAAACAATATGAACAAAACAGTATATTAGCATCAATAATCAAATAAATGGAGAATGCTTTAGTAAATGAACTCTTCCTTGAACAGAATAGAAGACAAACTTACCCTGGTTTTATTTGACCACTAAGAACAATATAAGGAGTCCGCAGCTTGGACTGGACATCACGCATTTTCTCCATGGACATTAACGGCGTGTCCCCAGTAGTCATTTTCTTTAGCTTCAACTCCTCCTGATATTGTTTCATCCTTTTCTCTTGTTTCATTTTTCCAGGGCCTTTTCCATGGAACTTGTGTGATAGCTTTCGAAATGCTTCCTTAGGTGTCATCTACAAAAATGGACACCATCAAATTAATTATCATTTCTTTAAGTAACACAATGATGCATTTTTAACTAGACTAAAAACATTCTCTAACACAGTTGTGCATTTTTAACTACACTAAAAACATTCTTCAATAACGACATTTTCAAAACTAAAGGTACTTACGACACGACCAAACTCATCAAGACGGTCCAGAAGTATCTCCTTTGGTCCATCATTGTCGCGGATACCAACAAGCTTGCTCTTCTTTTTATCCATATTCCTTCCACCCCAATCAACAGTCTCGTTGAATGAACCCCTTTCCTTCAACAGTTGCAAGGCGCCCGCCAAACCTTTTCCAACAGAAGCTTCTTTAATTATCTCATCTGCTGCAACTTCTTCCTCCTCGTCTGATTTAAGATGGTCAGAATCCACCTTTTTGAGCTCTATCCATCCACCCTATTGCTTCTGGAGCAACATCCTCTTTATTGGTTCTGGACCCTCGTCATCTTCTTTGAAAAAATCTTCAGCTGCAGGTTTGTGAGATTCTGGTTCCAGCAAGAAAATTTCATTAGAAAACATACAGAGAATTAGAAATATTATATGAGAAAGCAAATTCATTAAAGATATATTGACTACAGGACACAGCTTCGTGCAAAATAAAAGAGAAAAATCCATTTCAATTTTCTAATATCGTTGCATTTTGTAGCGTACCCTCATTAGGCTGTAAACCCCACAAAAATTCTTCCATCTCAGTAAATACAACTTTATTTTCTGGTGCTTCACTTGATGGTTGGCTTTGCCCATCTCCTTTCAACTGATTTGCAGATACTGCTAGCCGAGCTATTGCATGAGAACCAGAGCCGAGACTTTTTGTTTGCTTCTTTAGAGCTTCTTGCCTTGCCTTCTCCAATGACTTGTATAGTTCATCATCCTCCCCACCAAAAACAGTATCACCATCATCATCCACCTTCATTTCATCCAATGGCTTCTCATCTCGAAGGACTTTGGAAGCCTCTGCTGCTTTATTATATGCAGTTTCATATGCATTTTTCCGTTGCTCGGCTTCAGCTTTCTTTGCCTCTTCCCTCAAACCCCTTCTTTGTGTACCAGCCCTGGAACCAAGGTCTCCAATGCCCAATCCGGAAGCAACTGCTTCTGCTTCAAGTGCGTCAACATCCAACTTATCCTTCTTCCGCAACTTCTTCTTCTTCTTGGGTTTCTTGAACTGAAGCATTTCATCATGAGTATAATAATCTGAAACACTGGTCCCAGTTTGAGAAAGCGACTCTTCAGCTCGGTTACCCATGGTTGTACCTTGCAGCCTCTTGCGTATCTGAAGCAGAAAATAAAATGCTATTGTCAGAGTGTAAGCCAAATATCATATATTGATTAACAAAATATCCATCTGATAACCAGTTAAAACAAATGCTACCCCACCCCTACTATAAAAAGGGAGATTCATCTTCATACCTCATCAAGTTTTTTCTGGGATTCATCATTGATACCTCCTGTTTCATCCAGAGTCACCCCTGAAAAGAATTTAAGCTGTCAATCCAACTGTACACAAGATAGATATTAAATAAATGATAGTTTTAAGTATATGAAGTCCACTAAAACTGAACATCAAGAATAAAACTGACCTCCTCCTTAAATGGGTCATCATACTGATGAAGAATTGTTTTCACTGCATTTATGTCATTTTGAAATCTATCAGAAAAAAATATATAATCAGTTAATTTTTCAAAGCCTAAAGGGATAAGATCAGAAATTGATTATCAAAAGAACTATCCCACTTACTTGTCTTCATAGATCCCAGGTTTCTTCTTTGCTACCTTGTAGGCCTCATCTCTGGCATTCTGCTCTCCAATTTCAATGTTTTCAAGCATATCAATATCTGCAGTGGAAATATAAGAGAATCAGTGCACCAGCAAACAGATCAAGAAGAGAGAGACAACAAGTCCAAATTATGCAGATAAAAAGCTTTATATTTCAGCATATCAATTGGGCATACCATCATTAACATCACCACCAGCAAGAATGTTCTGGTCCTTTAGTGTCAATACAACTGCCCCTCCTTCCATTACTTTATCAAGTCCATGAAGAACCTTCAGTCCTGCCAGATCCTCTGCATGCCAACAGTACAAATTAATTATCTAATAAAACTAAGCTACACCTAGCAGTTCACTTCAAAAAAATTTACATCTAGAATGCACTTATTTCTGTGTTGCAAACAAATAATTCAAAAGGAACTTCCACCTTCCTACTGATGCAGGATCCTAACATGTACTAAATACACATTTAAAACAGTAAAGCTTAAAGAATCAGATACGTAATTAAAAGGTTAAAATTATTACTTCCACTATGCTTCATGTTTTCATCGCCGTCACTCTCTGTATCCTCCGCATTATCCTGCAGACACGATATCAAATTAAGTGGTTTGCAGTCAGTAATAGAAATCTAGTAACGAATATTAAACAGGGTGAACAAAAGCCTGAAGGGGTTACAAACCTGTTCTTCAAAAATCCTTGCAAGACGTTCAGCTTTTTCCCTCTCAGCATTTTTGTGTTCCTCAATCTTTCTACTCTTGTTTACCCATGACAAAACTTCCGATCCTTCTGACTTCTGCTTAGTTCTTTCCTCCCTAAGTCTGCAAAACCAAAAATGTGATAGCTTAAATTTCATGCATTGGAAATACCTGTAACATGCTGTTCAAAACAATAATGATTTGTATTATATCATAAAAAAAAGGTCATGTCAAGCATTACTCCAATGTATTGCAAGGAACTCATAAAAATCCTTGTTCTAAGGCAGATGGAGTTATATGTTATGTAGCAATGGAAATTCAGAGTAGTGTGGACTGAATGAAATGAAAGGTAAGTGCAGCCGCAGAATCTATTTTAAAGCAAGGTGCAATGGCAAATGAATAATTACTTACTTTCCGATCCTTTCTTCCAGTTCTGTCGCTGACAAGTTACGACCATCTGACTCTCTTCGAGCCTTTTCTTCATTATCCCTTCCTTTGTTCTTATCTTTCTCCTTTGAATCATCGTGACCTTTGGTTTCTACCCTCTTAGATTTACCTCCATCTTTACTCTCTTTATCTTTTGCTTTTGATCTATCCTCCTTTTCTCTTTCTTTATCTCTGTCTGAATCTCGGTCTCGGTCTCTGATCCTCTCCTTTACTTTGTCCCTGCCCTTGTCCCTATCTCGATCCCTAGCTCTCTCCCTGTCTCTGTCTTTTTCTCTGTCCCTATCCATATCTCTTGATTTATCCCTGTCCTTCTCTCGCTCCTCCCTATCTCTGTCTTTATCCTTTTCTCTTTCCTTGTCCCTTTCTCCCCTGTCCTTGTCTCTCAGTTTATCCCTATCCTTATCCCTCTCCTCATCTCTGTTTTTCTCCTTTTCTCTTTCTTTTTCCCTTTCTCTGTCCCTGTCCTTGTCTCTCAGTCTGTCCCTATCCTTCTCTCTCCCTTCTTTATCCCTATCTTTCTCCTTCTCCCTTGCCTTTTCCCTCTCTCTATCTCTGTCCTTGTCTCTGTGTTTATCCCTATCCTTCTCTCTCCCTTCCCTATCCCTATCCCTATCTTTCTCCTTTTCTCTTTCCTTCTCCCTTTCTCGATCCTTCTCTCTGTCCCTGCCCTTCCTATCTTTTGAAATTTCTAGATCTCTATTGGTTTCAATATCCTTGTTCCGGTCCTTTGCTCTCTCTTGTTTTTCCATATCTCGATAACCAGCATCCAGGTCCTTTCTTCTTCCCATTCCTCTGTCATCTTCCCTGTCCCTCTCTTTTGACTTGCTCTTCTCTTTCCTTCTCTCTCTATCCTTCTCCTTGTCCCGGTGTTTAAAGGAATTGCCTTCTTTGTCTTTTTCCTTCCCACTTTCTCTTTCCTTAGTCTTCTCTCTGTCTTTGAGTCTATGATTTTCTTTGTCTTCTTCACTATCCCTAATTTCAATTCGGTCATGTTCGCGTTTCTTTTCTTTATCACGCTCTCTGCCATTATTTTTATCCTTCTCACAATCTCGATCCCTATGCCTGTCACGGTCCCTCAATTTCTCCTTCTCCTTTTGTAAATCGCGATCTTTATCTCTTTCCCTCTCATAATCTTTAGGCCTTTCCAGATCAACCTCTTTTTCATATAATGGTTCCTTCTCCTTATCCCAAGTTTTGAAATGTTCCTTCTTTCTTGATTCTGCTTCAAAAGACTCGTCTGGGCTTCTAGAACGGTCATCTTCTAGTAGTTCACCATCGGAAATATCATCGTGTGCCATGTACTGATTATCATTTCTAACAGCTGAGTATGTCTGGTCAATATCCATCATATTGCAATGGTCTATTTCTCCAGCAACTGCATCAGTCTTGTCAATATCCATGAATTACAACAGTGAGCTATTTATTGTCAACTGAAAACCAATTCTTTAATCAGATCTGCACATACCAAAAAATTACGAAGTAATGATAATCAGACACAATATAAAGTGAAGAAATAAACAAAATTAGCAACACAAAATCAAAGAAATTTGTATGGAGTCTGCCAAACAGACTTTCATGAATAGAACCAATACAATCTCAGATATCAATGCATTCTCAATCACATTGTCCAAATCAAAATACATAGAAAGAGGACCTAACCTAGCTTGTGGAAGATTTAATAGCATGTACATTTACAGTACAGACTAAAGGAAAATATTGAACTAGAGCTCTCTCAGACAATATTAAATTTTTTTATCATTTCTTATTAGTAAAGACAGAAAATCCTTCCCCCACAAATATACTAGAGAGCTCACGGTGAGACAGAAGTTCAAGATTGGATCAAAGATTTAGGAAACACTTTCACTCAAACAATTTCCAAGAGATTTGTTTAAAAACATGAAATTCATCTTCCAATCTTAATTGTCCTATAAAGTCCCTCACTAGCCTCAAAAGATAACAAAAATTACCTTCACAAGAGGCACATATGACTAAGTCCATGACTATCCCTTGATATGCACAATATTGAAATAATACTTACAAATTCCCTACAGAGCAAGACCCTGTACTAACAGCATTCTCAACAAGAAAAACAAGACCTCGGCTCTATATTACAATTTAGAAAAAGGACATCAGCTGTCAATAATCTGTAATAACCACTCCCTAAAAATAACACAATTTTTCCTTCACGGGATATTAGAGTCCTACTAAATGTGAAAGCCCGCCAATATTCTTGTATATCCCACCTGGGCAATAAGAGAGGAATGCCACATAGCTCCAACACTAAAAGCTGCAACTAATGTTCAAGAATCTATAAATCTATCAAATATGCCTTGAGAACATTTCCAGTATCAATACTGGAAAATTGAGCCAAAATATTCTAGAGGTGTTTGCAAAAAAAAAAAGCTGCAAAGAATATTTTGAAATCTAGCATCAGTCAGAAAACACAAGCTAGCCTTTGCATTCTCCATAAAAGCAAACCTAATAACAGTCAGAGACCATCTCAATAAAATGGCCTTGACACTAGAGAAATATCGCAATTGAAATTCTTGGTATGGGTGAAAATTTTCCAAAAACAGATTATGACTAATCTCAAAAAGTGGCATTGCCAAAGGCAGAGGAAAGAACAGGAAGCCCAATGCCAACCCCACGATACAAGAAATCCCCTCATACAAAATGGCCACTTTTGCCTGTTATGTCCATATACCTTTGGATATTTTGTCTAGGCAACATGGACACAAAAAAACTGGTAAACATCCAAGGCAGAGCAAAGAACAGGCAGCCCAATGCAAAACCCTGTATAAAAGAAATCCCCTCAAATGAAATGATGCCACTTTTCCCTAGTGATGTCCACATTCCTTGCAGACAATTTGCCATATAATTTGCAAAAAGAACACAGAAAACATCCACAAGAGAAAACAAAAATGTCTAAATCTCTTTCATACATATTGCCAAAACAATTTCCATAAAAACCACGGTATTTTTCCACAAGGGAAAACCAAATTGCCCATATCCATTTCAAACATGTTGTCAAATAATCCACAAACGGCAATGACACAAAAAAACCCACCCTAATTATTCACGAGATAAAACCAATAGGCCCATATCTCTTCCTGACATTTTGCCAAACGATTTACTTAGATCAAAGACGAAAAAACCTCACCCTAACAATCCACAACGGAAAACCAAGAAAATGCAAACAAAAGCAGAGTAAACCCAAATTAGGGTTTTAAACAATTCCCTTGCATGGCATCCGAAATTCCAACCTCGATTGTTTTCAACAATTGTGTTCAATATATTACAGATTTTCAGGTTAAGATGTGTTAATTTTTCGCCCATCCATATTTTGCTATTGAAACATTCAAAACAAATATGTAACATAGTAAAACTGGAGGAAAATAAATTAACTAAGAGAAAAAGTAAGCATCACCTGCAAATTCGCGATCGAGTCCCGTAAGCCGTAGACAGAGTCGATACAAATATAGTAATCGGAAGCCTGGAATACTTGCACGGAGGAGGGATTGACAAAATGTTGGGGAAAACAAAAATTGCTTGAAACCTTTGTGAGAAATATTAAGTAGAGATAATACGAGCATAATACATGCATAGATTTGGTGGAACATAAAGCTTCATTTGACTCCTATATAAATACACCTCCCAAAATGGCTATGGTGCTATATTAATGAAGTTTTTTTAAATAAACACTTTTAAAATGGCATGGTGCTGAAATATTTAATTTTTTTCGTTAAGTTCAAGCGCCTACATTTAATTTAGTTTTTGAACCTATCTAATGGTAAATTATTATGAAGCTTTTTTTTTTAAGTCTAAGCGAAATATTTCATTTTAGTTTTGTTTTCAATTTTTTATTTTTTATTTTTTATTTTTATTGGAACCATCATAATTAAATTATTATGAAAATATGTTATAATAAAAGGTGGTTGGATAGAGTCATGACCCAAAAACCACACCAAAAGGTGGAGCAAAAGACATTAACGCATTATAAGAAAACAGCACATGCGGCATCAACACTAGGTGAAGGAGGAGGATCATCTTAAGGTGGGAGAACTCAATGGTAGATAGCTTGTCATCCGAAGGATCTTGAACAATCCATTCATCCAAATGGTGCTAAGCGCAAGCAGTAACCATAATTCCCCAACTGGAGGCGAAGAGCCCACGATAGTCACCCATTGCATAAGAGAAGGCCAACAAGATGAAGTAGCAATAGAGGGACCAACCACATACTTCCTTGTGATGATGGTAGACTCCACCCCCGCCACTAGGATGGAGGGTGTGGAAGCGACCACACGAACCGAGGGAGGATGACGACTTACGAGCAAGCGGCTCCATCGATGCCTAGTAATCGGTGGTGGGGAACCCAACTAGAGCAGATCCAATGGTACTCAACTCATTATGAGAGGGGCACTCCCTCAATGTGCGAGCAACTCCTAAAGATGCTAGAACTCAAGAGCCACCCTCTTGGCATATGCCTGGATCTAGAGGTAAACAACAACAACATTAATTATATCATTACATTGGAATTGAATATAAATAACATCATTATTAAAGATGGCAACATTTCTAGCTTTCCGTAATTGAAAAGAATGATATCTCTAAAAAATTGGCCCACAAAACAATGTAAGCAAGTCGTTGAATCTCCAAACAAAGTTAACTTCCAAGTGAATGCTAGGAAATATAAAGTATTAGTGTTCCATTAGTTTATTTGTGAGAAGTTTTATGGGTAGAAAATAATTGGCCTATAGGCTTTACTAGTGACAACTTTCTTCTTGTGTAACTAACATTTCATGGTTATGGTCGTTCTCATTTTAATTGATTAGCTAATAAAAAATTTTAATGATTTTTTTGGTACCATAAATTAAAACCAAGTAACTGCTAACCTCTGTCAAATATATCATTTTCTCTGGCCACTGCCCAAGTAGACCGGCTCATGTAGGCTTCACATTTATCCATGATCATTCATTGTCTAAGCTATGGCATCTGGAGCAGTAAATTTTTAAAAGTTTATTAAATTAGTCAAGGCTTTTGTGCCTAGAAAAATATGCTTTTTAGCTTTTAAGGGATTCGAACATGGCACCTGTAGGTTGCAGTACTTACTTATACGTGAGATTTTAATAAATGTTGTAAAGTTTATTTGCTAAAAGATACCAACTCCATCTGTAAACTCAGCGAATATATACATGTTTTAAATGACCACGGTTCATGAGTGATTTTTAAAAGAAAAGTTTCAATTTATGAAAAATGGGTAAAAATCAATGCTGATAGAACCAAAGCATTCATCAAAGTAACTATTGCATGTGAATCTTACATTTAATGGCTCAGAGATATGTAATGGCCTAGAAATCTCAGCAAGCTGAGTAAGGGACTTAATTTAATGACACCTCCATGGTTTTCCTAGAAATACAGTCATATAAGGAGACATGTGTTAGCATATGGATTTGCACGCATGCAAATGACATGCAACAAAGCAGTGGGAACGAAGTCCCTCTTCAATGAAGGTGAGGTTGCCTTTATTAAAAACCAAAATGTATTTACATCTCGTACATTCAAAATTGTACGTGGGGGTGTTTTGGAACATCAATGGAGAGAAAAGTGAATGAGGGAGATGGAATGGAATGAAGGAAAGGAGTGGAATGGAATGAATCTGAAAGAACATGCAAGAGTTAGGTAAACACAAGAGCCTAATATTGCACGAAGAAGAAAGACGAATAACTAACACAAATAAAATGGAGTTTGAGTTAGCCAAACAAGAACATGTAAAAGGGAACACACATGAGCAAGTAGATAATCAGAGCTTGATCACTGTGAACTAGAACAACCGATTAATAATGTTGATAATAAGATCAAAGATAATATTTGCATGCAAGATTCAAACACCTAACATCTAATGAACATAAGAACATCAAATGTTACAAGAGACAATGAATGAGACACAAAGTTCGTATTTCATTAACTCCAAAATGTTTTTCACAAAAGAACACAAAGTTTCTTCCTAAAACAAAGCTTGCACACAAAAGTATTTTCTTCTCCTCTCTCAAAGTCACCCTTACAAATGAGCCCCTAACTTCCTTTTATAACCCAAAAGTTGGTTACAAAGTAGTTAGGGTTTTAAATGCACATTAAATAGGGCACTTAAGTGACTTTGAATTTTTCAACCAACTTTTAAAAAGTGACTAAAAATAGAAACCACTTAAGTTAAAAAGTCATAAAAGAAATGGGCACATGTGGACCCCACTTAAATGACTTGGACACACACATAGACATCCTAGTCAAGCAATGTGCCACCTAGATCAAGACACCTAGGATTAGTGCCTTATCCATTAGCCAAGAGTCCGCCTATCCCGGTCGTACGGGAATGAACTCATTGACCGTGCTTTCGTAATCCTCCAAATGACAAGAGAGTCGAGCTTGAAACTTGAGCAATTCATCCACCCCTCCGTTTGAGCAACATCCTAGTGTGAGCAAGTTTGTTCATTCGTATTCACATTCACAATTACACACAATTCTCCACATGCTCCGAATAGCCTTCCATGATGAATTATTCATTTGTTGCGAGACTGTAGTCGTTACGCCACCTTGGCTTGTCAGAATCCAACTCTTGATCTTTTGTCATTGAGAAGATCTTCCAAGAGCCAAAATTACAATTCACTTCCTAGAGTTATGTCTTTTGTCTTTGTCACCATCCGAAGTGTTGGCATTTTGATTCACTCACGATCGTCCAATTTGAGAACGAACAACTTAAAGACTGGCCGATGAAGTATTGTGCACGCTGCTAACTGAGAGCTGACAGGGACACGCTTGAATGATGTGGCCTTGCTTGATGATCCACACAATTGCACTTGTCATTGGTCTTGGTTTGTCAATGAATAGATCCCACCACAATGATCAAGTGAAAAATTGATGTAGACAAGATTCTCCCATTATCGATCTCTGCCGATAACAATGACTTTTGACTCCAAAGAGACCAATGCCAATAGCTACGACTTATACCGCATAATGAGGAAGTTAGGGGTTGCTTCTATTTCGAGCCATGGAGTTGAATCACCACACTATGCAGGTTTTGTGGTGCATCCATGCAAGTGATGACCAATTTAGAACAAGCGTCAAGAAAATTGTGACTCGCTTCGGTTGATATGCGATCGCAGAATCGACCTATGTTGATGTGTCCCAAGTTGGTATCGACGATGTTCTCATACTTTGAATGGAGCGTCGAGGTGAGTAGAATGCCCTGGAACCTATACCGCAACATCATTTTGTTTGGAGATGACATGATTGTGACAAAAGCGTGATTTCAGGCTATTACTTCCATCTTACAAAACTGCACAAATCGCCTGTAAAACGCCTGGGAAAAATAGCAAATCTTGTCTGAGAAGTTCTCACTGCATGAGGAAGTATATTAAGGCACCACAAGTTTGCATGTCAGAAGGTTTTTCCCCAATCAAATTCTTCAGTCAAATATTAAAGGTCAAAGTTGACTCTTCTGAAACTGCTAGGAAAATGCAAGTGTAAAACTGTGAAAATCCCATTTGGTTTGAGCACTGGGAAAATAACAAACGTCACCTGAGCATCTACAACTTGGAAAGGAAGCATATGAAGGTGGGAAGAACTGAATGAAACAATTATTTTCTCTTGACGATCATCTGGGTTCAAAATATCAACTCTCAAAGTGAGTCACCTTGACAAGTTGAAAATCGTGCGCACACAAGTAAAATCATGCAAACTACATTTTATTTGGCTCCGTGAAAAATATCAAACGAAGTGTTGTATATTTGAATTTTTTCAAATAAGTACATGAATGTGGTAAGAATTCAAAAATCAAACCGTTTCTCTTGACGATCATCTGGGCTCGAGATATGGATTCTCAAAGTAGGCCTTCCGCCACACTGAAACCGTGCACACGCGACAAAAACAAGGAAACTGGGTTTTTCTCGGGTTCGTGAAAAATATCAAATGAGGTGCTGCACATTTGAAATTTGGCAAAGGAGTACATGAAGTTGGGAATAATTCAACGAATCAAACCTTTCTTCTCGACAATCACTCAACTTCAAGATATTGAGCTCGAAATCGATTACTTCGACGGATAGAATCCGCGTCACATTCTTTGCGCATCTATCATTTTCTTTATTAAATTCATTTTTCTTTGTGCCGATATACATCAGTAATGCGTTTTGAATGCGTGTTATTTTTGTCTGAATTCTTCTCACCAATGCGTGATAAAAATGATATATATATTTTAATTCGCCTTGCTTCTCTGTGTGCCTGATATCTTTGGATTGATGCGTGGAAGATCATATCTTTATACAAATGTGTGGAAATGAGTTTCTTGATCTCTGAATGTGTGGCCTTCAAAACAACTATTTCTTTCCTCTTGTGAATGCGTGGAAGTGTGTCGCTCTACCCAATGCGTGGAGATCTATTTTTGTTAAACTATCTTCTTTTCTTTAAAACAAAACAAATTTCTTCTGAGTGTTCTTCCTTCCTTCCCCCACACGTGGAAAGGATTCTTGGCTGTGTGGACTGGTTTTTATCCTTTGCTATGGCCTTTGCTTGGACTGTGTAGGAATGGTTTGACTCGTTGCGTGGACAACTATCTCTGGCATCGAATTCTTTTATTTGGCAGAGTGTGGACTATGTGAGCTTGGTCTAGTTAATCTTTCCTTCTTCCCGCATAATGGATGTCTTGCACTCCTTCAATGCGCGGACACTTGATTTCTTCCCACAACGTGGTCTTCTTTGCATGCGTGGTTGTTTGCTTTATTTCTTTTTTTTAACTATTGTTCCTCAAGTTTTATGTTGTCCCAATGCGTGGGAAGAGGAAAAAAGTTTTTTCTTTTGACTGTTCTGAAAAAAATGTGGAGAAGCTTACAGTAGTTTCTATTTTGTTTTATCTCTGCTAAAACTAATTTCTTTTCTTGGGTTGCGTGTATTTGTGGGGCTCCAAACGCCTGTTGCGTGGAAAGCTTTGTTCTCTTTTCTGGTTGTGCATGAATAAAAACAATTTCATTCTCCCCTCCCAAGCATGGCGTGAGAACTATTTGACTGATGCGTGGATTTTATCTCTCCCTCTTCACATGCTGCGTGGAAAATATGTGTGGTGATTTTTCCAAAAACATGCGTGAGAATTCTGAACCGCAACCTTGAACTTCCTCCTTTTGCCTGTGTTGGAAATGCTTCATTTATCTTTTTTTTTTTTTTAATTCACCTGTTGTTTTCCTTCTACAGGCTGCGTGGGATCTTCAGCGGTTCCTGCATGGAGTTCTTCTTTGGCTTATGCTTTGATTTGCTGGAAGACTATTTTTTTTTTGTGTGGAAGGAATTATATTCTTCCTTTTCTTTGCACAAACCAATGCGTGGGAAATTAATTGAGGGATGTGATAAAATATTACTCTTGGAAAGTTTTGCACGACTTCTTCCAACGAGTTTGATGGAGGAAGTTATGAGGATTAATCCAACTTCCTCTCTTCCCGGGTAGTGGGATTAATTGCCAGAGGGGAAATGGGGAAAGCAACGACAATTGCCAACGGAAATGGCAAAGCGGGTTGGCAATCCCACTTAATTTCCCCATGTGGGAAACTGGAAGATTTTTGCCCGTTTGCCAATTCATTAATTTGGCAATTGTGAAAAGAAATCCCACAAGCGGGAATTTAAAACAATTTTGCCAGGAAAAGGGAAATCCGGGCCCGGGAAGCCAAATTGGCATTCCCGGCAATTAGAAGCACAAAGCTTACTTCCCCAGCAATAAAATAAAAATTTGTCGAATGAATTTTAATTAACATTTATTTAATTAAATACTCCCAAGTTATTTAAAAATTAATTTTATCAAACAAAGAGCAATTAATTAATTAATTTTAATGTATTTTAATGCAATTTAAAGCCTAGCGAGAGGAGTTCCTGCCCGAAAAGGACGAAACGATCATGAAAAGGAGACGGTCATCATGAGGGTGATAAACCACGCAAAGTAACACTTTTGAAAAATTTCAAAATTTCCAATTTTTATTTTTAAAAATTAATTTTGCAAAGTCAAAATTGGCTGATAGCAACGTGGACGGTGGTAACAGTTGTGCAAGAAGACTTGTTAAGAAACTGTTGTTGCAGAATATATTTATATAGATTTTTCTAGAAACGCCCTATAATTCTATTCGCTAGAATAAAAACTTGACATCTTCCCGTTATCTATTGCAGCTTCGCAACTGTCGGTTATCTATCATTTCCTTTGCCCGACACTTTCCACTGTCTGCCAGCGTTCCGCTTCTGATATATAATCAGAAGAACTACTTTGTAAAATTTGTTTATTTATCCCCTTTCTTGGTTATTTTTGTCTGAAATATTCTAAGTTCCATTTCATAAGTTCAGAAAGAGTTGTTTGAAATTTTGGTGACCTCAAGAGTCGTGCTTGACAACTTGGAAGCTAACCAAAGATCTCATGGATAAAATAATGTTGTGTGGTGGCTAACTCGGCAAGTGATCGATAAAATGAAATAATGTTGAAGGTATAATTCTAATCGACCTTGGCATATTGGAGAGGCAATAAGGATTGAACTTGAGAAAAATTCTGTTAAAGGAAATTATTACGAGTTTCAGACCCACTGCAGACATTTTTCGGTGATAGGAGTACCTGCAAAGGAGCAAAGTATGTGAGAGTTCCAGAAGACAGGGAATTAAGATTTCTTCAGAGCAAAATGAGACATTTTGTTTGATCCATTTTCTTGAGGTGGGACTGTTTTCTTCGATCCATGAATTTTTTCTCTCTTGCTGAAGCACACGCTCTTACAGGGAATTGCAACAAGGAAGTTTTTCTTATATGAATATTAATATGTTAAAATATTGTTGAAACCTATCCGTTTTTCCGTCTAAATTGCTTGGATCATCCAAATTTAGTTTGATTTCACCGTGTGTGGATAATAGTACTCAAATGAAATTAATTTCGTTGTCTTCTCCAAAATAACATTTTAAGCTCTACATATAATTGGCTAAGGGTTTAGATAAGGATTTTAGTTGAGTTTTTTATTTTAATTTTTCTTTATATTTCCTTCCCCAATAAATAAGGAATCTTCCACATAGTTAACAATCTCTTTCAGAAACAACTCTACGAGTGCAGGATTTGCAAAAAAACAAAAAAGGTTGTTTGAAGACAATTTTTTGAAGGAGACAAGGAGCAAGAAATACAATTGAAGTAGACTAACACAAGCATCCAAAGGTGTTTGTGAGAGGCCGATAGGTATATTGGAGGAGTATTTGAAAGTAGTATATTAGTAGAAAATGCACAGTATATGGACATGCAAGATTTGGTAGCCTTCCAAGATTCAGGTAGTCATTCAAGGTGTTGAAGCTCAATTGCGATTGGAAGATCTTGCAATAATTAATAGCGTTATTAGCATCATAGTTTGGAGGCACAAAGAATGAAAGTGTGCATACATATTTTTTCACATTTTCCATTGTTATCTCAATACATCCACATTTGAAATCTTCAATTTGATTGTCACCTTGCCACATCTTCATCTATTTTTGTTCGATACATACAATCTTTTTCTATGTTAAGAAATGCCATGCACTTTTGTATACATTGATATTCGTAGAATAAACAATAAAAATACAATTTTAATGGTTTTAATAAATATTTGTATGCAATATATCCCACATCTAAAAGGGAATATGAACACTTTTGAGTTTCACATTATACACTCTGCAACCCTTGGGAGCAACTCTTAGTTTTATTCCTCACCCTTTTAAATTATTTTCGTCATTTAGGTTACACTTATTGAGATCTTGCATTAGACACAATTTTTGAGTAAGATGCCCATTGTTTTCCGTCATTATGTGCAAGGAGGTGTAGGTATTAATTTTGTTATTTAAGACCTATATTAAGGCTTATTACAGATTGTGTTATGTTTTGTTTCATCAAAGGAAAAAAAAAAAAAAAAAAACAAGATTTGGTCATCCAAAATGTGGGCAAACGGACTACTGATCTTATAAGTTAAAAAAAAAAAAAAAAAAACTAAGTCATATAATTTTAAGTGTTTAATATAGCTAAACTTGTCCATTTTTAAAAAAATAGTATTTTAGAAACTAGATTCTGAATGCTACAATTCATATTTATATAATTTTTCTAATTTTGAGTGCGCGTATAGCTAATAATCCCTACAAGTTGAGATTTCGCTATTTTTTGCAATATGACGTCCACGGATGACCCTATATTTGTCCATCAACTTCCTGCACTTATCCATACTGCTCCAAATTGCCCATTTTGACACATGAAGGTAGGATCTTTGGTAAAGGTTGTTGAATTTAGCTTTAAAGTTGATAATTACATTTTATTGAAAATTTCTAAATCCTTTTCAATGAATCCCTGTTGTGCATAGCTTGTAATCAATTCTATCCATTTAAAGGACAAATAATAACAATGGAGAAATGCAAACCCTATGTAGGACAAGTTGTAGTTCAAATGACATATGCAAGCCTCAATATCCTCACCACTCTTGCTCTCAATAATGGAATGAATAGCTTTGTGTTTTTGACATACAGGGAGGCTATTGCTACATTAGCCATTACTCCTCTTGCTTACGTTTTGGAAAGGTCTGTATGAAATTTTCCTTTGTTTATTCAGTTGTCCCTTAGTCATCAGGAATGATAATGGGATATTATGTTTAAGCATATTGATCTAAATTGTGTTACAAAAATCAACGACCACCTTTGACATGGTCTATCTTCTTCCAAATCTTCTTGTTTGCATGTGGGTAAGTCAGTAAAAATTCAGGTAAATTCTATAAAACATTGGACCAAAATATACATGATAGAAAAATGTTACCTTTTACTTTCTGTTCATAGACATTCCTATCACACATAATTAAAGTTGCAACCTTTCCATTTAAAGGATCAATAGGATTTGGATACAACAGAAGTTGAGGAAGAAATTAGACTTCAAATACATTTATAAGATCTACAACAAAAATCACATGTATTGTAAGTATATAAAGATCCTGCTTGATAAATTTATAACTAAAATTCAACAAATGCAAAATAAGTATTTGGTAAGAAATGACAAACCCCATGTAATGAGATGTAAAATTCTCAGACACTGAAAAATTACTTACCAAACATTGGACTCCAAGTCTGATTGGTTACATCCACGCAAATTGAACCCACCTGAATGAAAAGTTCAAAACAAATATCAAGCTTCCAGAATAATAAGCCTGCTTATAACAATCATTAAAAGCCTACTTATGTATATTATTTATAATATATTCACTCACTAGCATATCGTATGGAAGTGACATTTGATTGAATTCTACACCCTTAGAGTCTTAAGGAACAAGAAAGTATACATACGTCTCATCGACATTGGGATGAAATTTTTATTGACAAATCCTATTGATGGAGATTTGTATGGATAGGCATCCGGTAACTCCACGTGAATCTTCCAAACTCCCCCCTCATAAGGACCCGAAAATAATGGACCAAGACTTAAGATAGTTAATTGGATACCAATTAGTCAAGCTTCCAAAAATCTAAAGGCGAGACAATTCATATCTACACCCAGAAACACCTAAAATAAACACAAATTCCAATATTTTGCAAAAACAAACATACATCTTTACTGTCAGAATAAGTACTGTAATGAAACAAAAATCACATGTATTGTAAGTATATAAAGATCCCCCTCGGACAATCCCCTGGTGTTTGGCTGAGCTCTCTTTTGTTAAAGACTGGCACCAGATCCACTACTGGCTTTGGATCGACATAGCTTCGAGCCTTACAAATCGCTCAAGAACAGGCCATGTTAATTGTAGATTGTCATACCCGTGGAATAAAATTATTCCCTTGCACTATTTCACAAAAAGCTAAGAAATTAACAATATTGGAAATTTGCATTTCCTATTTTCAGGGTACCGTTGGCTGGACATGTCATGCGGATTCACATAGTTTGAACACAGTGCATGATGTTACTAGGATTGCCTGTGGTGCTTTTTAAATATTATAAAATTGGGTTTGGTTTGTGGGTGAAATGTTGTTCTAGGTAACACACATGCATCTGTATCCTTTTCATGTATTCCATGGAATGTAAGCCATGTGATTACTTATGCTACCTTATTTAAGCATTGCACAAGTAACATTTTTGTTGTTATTGAACCCTTTGAAGTCAATTATCTTAGGTAGTGCATTTTTTTCTTAACCCTTTGGACTAGATTTATACCATAATACATATCTTTTTAATACATTTCATGGAGTTTAAGCTACGTGAATTTTAACTCTCTTTAATCATTTCCAGATGGAACATTTTGCCATTTATTATGTGTTTTGAAGTTAGTCATCTTAGGTAGCACTTTTTTTCCTTAACCCTTTGGACTAAAGATTAATACCATGATAGTGCCACTGAGTATATGTAAACATCTCATTAATGATACCGGATAACATCAAAAATTAAAATGCACTTGCTTACAGATGAAATAAGCAGAATTGATATCTTTGATTCAGGTTAGAGCCATTTGTAAAATGCTTAAGATGATTGGCTTTTTGCTATAACACATACTTTGCTTTATTCGATTAAATGAGTGCACAACTCGGTGCTTATAATTTATGAACGTTAGATTATATTCAGTTTAGTATTGTCTAACTTATTGTTCATTCTTTTTTCTTGCTTAATCGTTATAATGTTTGTATTGTCCCATGTGCTATCACCACACTTTGTGAATTGTGGTTCCAAGTTTGTTTTGTAGCTTTCAAATAACTACAATCTTAATATGCAATTATTTCTTGTTCTTTGAAGAGTAACATTTCCAATTATTTTTAGCAATTAAAATGGCCTGAGGATTAACTATCCACAAGTCTCAAGGACTTACTTTGCATAGAGAAACTATCGACATTGTAACCACTAAAAGGCGGGGTCTAACATTCACAACTTTCTCCAAAGTTCCCTCGCTTGCAAATCTGTGCATTTCACCTTCTTTTTCATTCAAAAGTTACTCAAAAATGGCGCATGTAACAACACTTAAAGCAAGAAGAAATGAGGAGTCAAAACTACTATCACTAAAAAACTACTCGTGAATACTACACTCTACTTTGAGTCAAAACTACACCTCACTACTACTTTACGCAACACTTCTTGTATTCAAATCGGCAGTGCCGTTCAAGGGGTATCAAATGTATTCATGTTTAGTGAAAATAAAATTTCCCACAAAAGGCCATTCATGATATAAAATCTACAAATGTACAAAGGTCTTCATGTATACATGTTTAGTTTAGATGTCGTGATATAAGATTTGTAACTGTATATGTACAAATTTGTAACAAATTTAAATGTACACACAAGAACAAATCAATGTAATGTTTCATCTATATTTGTACACTACCACTATCAATCCCACCCCTTATCGACTGTACAAAAAGGTTTTTTCAACAAAAGACCAACCAAACAACCGATGCAACACTAACACAATTTCCTTGAAATAATTACAAACCACATCAAATACAAAAGTAATTAACTATCCAAAAAGGTATCAAATGTATTCATGTTTAGTGCAAAAAAAAATGGCCACAAAAGGCTACCACTCATGATATAAAATCTGCACATGTACGGAAGTCTTCATGTAACATGTTTAGTTCAAATAAAATAGATATGAGATTTGCAAATGTATATGTACAAATTTGTAACAAGTTTGAAATGTAGAGATGGAACCTTTAAATGAAGTGGTTCATCTATATATCTACACTTACAAAATCAATCACACCCATTATCAACATCAACTACAAAAGTAATAACTATCCCTCTAAAACAAATAACATATACCGTTCAAGTGTTCACATTGCATTGTACACATGCGATTGCTAGTTTATAGTAATGCTGGATATCGGTTTAAAGTAAATAAGAAAAATATGATAACCATCAAAATATTGGTTATTTTTAATTGAAAATTACATTCTCTCATTGTCACTTTAACATAATATTTATTTTATTAATATTTACATCAGTGTAATAATTTTATTAAATTGAACATCAAGATTAGAATAAGAAATCAACCTTTTTTTTTTATTCAATAGTTTATTTAATTAAATATATTTTAACATTTCCTTTATTTAAAAAATTGTAACTTCGGAAATGTGAACATTAAATATTTTAAACATAAAAGAATACACTTATAAGATTGACCCAAACGTGTAACAATTAATTACTATATAAGAATAATCCACTCCAATGCACTTTAATGTCTGCCTCAAAATAAAGATGTTGATATATGATTGGTTGATGACTATATTATAATTTTATTTATAAGTATGTGTCAAAAAAAAAAATCCTATTTTATTCCTGGGACAAACAGAAAAAAACGAACAAAACCCCACCCAAAAAGGACAGTAATATTTTACAGCTATCCTCGCTTACAACGTAAACATTTTTGTATTGTAATTTAAAAACCAGACAAATAAGTGAACAGTGAAGCAGACCACCAGGTAATTGAATATAGTCGTAAATCGGTGGATGTTTATCATCATACCCCTAGTTTCAGTTTGCAAGCTGAAGCAATTGGTTTTGGCAGGAGTTTATCAACATTAACCCACAACTAAATTGGTTCATGTTCTATTCGCAGACCACTTGCCAGCTGAGAATTATCAGAGTGATAACATCTCAGGGCTTGGCTTTCCTTGCCAAAATAAATGGTTTAGGGTTCGGCTCTCCTTGAACAAATACAAACCCAGAATCTCAGGTTCGATTCTTGGGCCTCTTTGAACCCGGGAATCGTGATACATTCCTAGTGGTTTGATTCTCTGAGTCAATTAGGATTTGAAAAAAAAAAAAAAAAATACAATGAAGCAATCAGGGCTTCTGCTGTGGGTTGGCATTGGGAGCATGCTATACTGTCTCTCCTTGTGCGAAGCAATTGCAATCGAATACAACACCAAAGGAGGGCCCGTGCAAGGCAAATTGAATGTTCACTTAGTCCCTCACACCCACGATGATGTTGGATGGCTTAAGACAGTGGATCAGTACTATACTGGTTCTAACAGCTCTATTCAGGTAACACATAAATATATACATATTTAGTATTTTGTTTTTTTGATTTGGTGAATTTCCGTTGTGTACTTGTGGGGAATCTTCAGCTTAGATATTCGTCAGGGACAAGGTATTTTATTTATCACTTTTCTTGGGGTTTGAACCAGGGGCCTCATTTTGAAAGCACTTACCGAGCTCATCCCATTCTACAACTGTTTAGGGTCTTAATGGCTTCATTACAAAAGCCTTTTGGGAGACTTAAACCAGACTTCGTCTGATTGGGTATGCTGTACCTAGCGGGTTGAATGCAATATTAAATTTATGGTCTAATGGGGTACATCCCAGTGTAACCCATGTTTGCAAATATAAAGAATCTGGTCGAAGGTTGAACCCACATGCCTAAAAACAGCTCCTAAACACATCCAAATTTACCAAACAAAATAAAATTTCAGATCACGTAGTTATGTTTGAAGGTATATCCTTTATTTGTAAAATTAAGCAGAAAAGTCTGCCATTAGTTTTACTAGGTTCAATTCATGTACAGTGCTGTATGCAGCTACTAATAATTATAAAGAAAAGACTGCCATAAGAGGTTGCAGGTTCAATTCACATATAGTGCTGTTATGTAGTACTTAATCTCTGCAATCAGAACACATACGTTTTTCAGTTTGTAATATATATTACATCTTTTCAGTTTTTACTCCACGGTGCACAGTTCCTGTCACAATAAGAAGCCTTAGAATTGGTTAATGTGCCAAAATCTTAAAATACAGGAAAATTATGATTTTTCATTTGACTTCACGATGATGTAGTCATTTTAAATGAGCTCAAGAGGTGAATCAATGGGGCTTTCATTGCGGACCTCTCATTTCAAACCCCTGCTTTTAACATTTTAAAAGACAATTTACATCACATATACTATGGACTAATATACAACATCAAATATTGGGGGTGATGTACCTCAACATGCAAGGGCATGGTGGTTATAAAGGAAGCAGTTTACTAGCCCCAAAAAAATGTACTAGAATTTAATGTCAAACACATCCAAGAGTAAACTTGTCATCTACTCTGGTTATAAAGGGAACAGTTATGTAACCCAAAAATATACTAGAATGTAATGTCAAAGACATCCAAAGAGTAAATTAGTCATCTGCTTTTGAGTGCTAGAAAAAACCCATAAACGTCAAGAGTTTTGACTGACTTATAAGTTGTTTTTAATGTTTTGACATCCACCTAGTTTTTGTGAAGTATAGAAGAGTCTAGCTTTGGACTCAGTTAGAGTCACTTGGGACCTAGACTCATAAGTTCTAAAAAGACTTGGCAAACCGCTATGCTTCCTATTTCGTAATCATAATTGAATTTCGATGGGTTGCATTTTACTATTAACAATAGGGTTCCAATCGTGGAACCAGAAAGTGTGATCTCATGATCAGTTCTATTATTGTATATTATGACTGCCATAAAACTTGCCTTCTTATCTTCCTCGGCTGTTGCATGTCTTGTTTCTTCATCTCTTGCTTACATATCTGTTTAATGTTGCTGTGTTGGTCTACACCTTGCAGTCATATTCTATTGTTTGTTTTGCTTCTCTGCATCTTTAATCAGTTATCCTCTCCTCTCATACATTTTCACTCCTCTTAACTTTCTCTTCTCAATGTAGTTATATATTTCTTATCTTCTCATCCAGCCACCTGTCTTTATCTTCATTATGACATTCTATGTACTTGTCTCTATCATTTCAATCTATTTGCAGGTCATCCTAGCAATTTTCCAGTCAACTGTTTGTCTTCATAATCCCTCTTATTGCAAATGCTATCCATCTTGGCACTGCAAACTACACTCTCATTATATATTCGACAAAGAAAATCACACCCTTCTCAATCAGCAACAGTTTTATCATCAACCAAATGCGCTTGATGTATCTTCTATAGATCCCTTATACAAATTCCTTGTTGATTAATGCAGGAGCATCCAGGAAATCAAGCAATCTTGCATCAACCAAAAGATATTCTGTGTCCTATGCATTTGGGATCAGCCAAGAGTATAACGGCAACCTACAATTCGCCATGATGAGCTGTGGTGTTCGTGCAGGCCTTGTAAATAGAAGAAAACAAGTAATTATGGGCTTTGGATGGAATTGTGAGTTAAACTACTGGTTTTGCCTGCAGCAGTTGCATCTAATGTCCCCATTCCTACCTCCACAGTCTAGCGACTGGTTTTCCGTCTTAGCCTTGGTCATACCCAAGGGGCTAGCGGCGTAGATGGTTGTTGGGTATGGTTTTCACCTACATTTCACTTATATGTTATGTTTTGGCGTTATGCATGTACTTTATGATGACTTAAGTGAAAAAGGTGGGGTAATGTTCTATTTCTTCGTTGGGGTCACTTAAGTGGACCTTTTTTGGCCTAGGAGAAATAAAGTCACTTTAAGTGACGATTAAAACATGACATATCTCCAAGGGGGTCGAATTAGGGTTTTATGGGCACTTTTATGATGGAAAAAGTTATAAAAGGTGGTGTTTGGGGAGGAAAAAGGATCTGGGATCATTTTGCCATCTTATGTTGGAGCTTTCAGCTTGCTTTCCTTGCTTGTGGAGGTGAAATTCGCAGGAACCCTAGCTTCGGTAGTGAAAGATCTACCCCTAGCTAGTAGAGCACTCTTCGGTGGTGAAAGATCCAACCCTAGTTTGCTATTGTGGAGTTTATTCAGATCAGGTTGTTAGATTTAGAGTTTCAGAGGCTTGCTGATCCAATTTCAAGTCCAGAAAGAGAAGACAACCATATTCAGTAAGAGAGATCATCTATTTTATCAGTGGAAACTTCTTGTTATTGCATGTCATTGCATGTTGATGCATGTTACTTGCATGTTGTTGCATGTTAGTTTAATTGCAATAAAAGTGAAGATATTGGTTATTTTCTGATTTTATACCTTGCTGCCATAACTGTACTTTGCTGTCATATTTTTCTATATACTGCTGTCATAAAAATCAGATTGTTATTTGTGAAAATTTGGTTGGAAATCTTGAATATAAAATAAATCCGGAAAAGGGATATTTCATTGCATTTGCCATTAACTTTAGTAATGGCCCAAAAACATTGGAAGTCATTTTGGGAGCATTTTGGAGATCAAGGGGAAACCCAAGGGTCACTCCATGAGGGATAAAAGGAAAGGAAAGGTTTTGGAGTACACAAGTTGGAGTAGGAGAAGAATGGTGGGATAAGGTGTGGATACTTGGAGATATAGCCCGGGAGCGGAGAGTAGAGTCCATCCGAGTAAAGGATTGTTGTGTTTGTGTGTGTCTTGCTTCTTGTGTATAAGTTTAAGCATGAGAGTGAGTGTGTGTGTAACAAGTGTAATCTGTGTATTTTTCCCAAGAAAGATGAATAAAATGTTCTTTGTTTTCTAGTCTCATTGTTGAAATGTGCATATGTCAATTGTTGAGAGAGCAAGGTGGTAAGTGTGGGGCCAAGATTGTCCTCCATTGGACGCCCTAACCCTCATTGCGAGAAAATGGTATCGAAGGTGGTAATAGATTTGGGATAAGTGGGTGTTGAGTGTTCTCCATCTTGTGAGGGTGCGTGTAATGTTTCGCTTTTTAATTAAAAATTAAAAAGAAGAGAAAATCGATTTGCACATGTAAATTTAAAATAAAATATATTTTTATTGTGCAAATCAAAAATAAAAGAGAAATTTGATTTCACCTTGGGATAATAATTTCTTATTTTAAAGGTGAATTAAGTGACTAAGCAAGTCGCATTTTTCTGGGAATGATTTAATGTTTGATATTTAAAATAAATTGATTTCTTCTAGGCATGGGTCGATCCATATGGGCCCCATTTGATTTAAATTCCCTATGCATTTAATATTTGATTTGAGTGTGATCTCTAGGACTTTTTAAAATGATATTCCCTCCTAGCTTTTGGCGCCAAAGATGGAGAGAGAACTTTGGAGGATGTGCAAGGCAAAAAATATAAAAGAAGATGTGGGTACTCTTTTTCGCATGTTGACGGTTTATGAAACTTATCTTCATGCTTGAAGAAGGGATGTATGCCCACTAATGATCTAAAACAAAAGGTGTTCTTCAACACCACCTTTGAGTGAAGTGTGTATGCCCTTTGAGCTTGAATTGATAAGTTAATTGCATCTTTTCTTCTCTATATGTAAGTCGCCATTTTTGGGAGAGTGCATGAGCTTGTTGATGAAGGTTTTGAGGGATTTGTGTGAGGGTTTCAATCTGATTTTTACAGCTGATTATTGTGCATCAAAATCGACTTGTGTGGGTGATGTTTGTGGTGCAAGTTGGTGGTATTTGAAGCAAGTTCAAATCTGATCATTTCAGCTTGTTTATTTAATCAATATGGCCATGATTTGACCATTTTAATGCTTATTAATGTGGCTGGTAATTACCTTGCTAAATCGACTTGTGTAGAGGATTTTGGCAATCATTGAAAGGGGTTTTCTAATATTTATAAGCTGCTGTTATAAATTAATTAATTGCAGATCTGAAAACTGCATTTATTGGGTTGAAGAGTGAAGGGAAAGTGCTGGAATAAGTTTACATATTTTTCCCTAACCCTAGCGACTTGAACTGCAGATTCGGGGGCTGTTTTGAGTGGGTTTCAGTTGATTAAAAATTCTGATTTTGGATGCATTTGAAATATCTTAATTTTATCTTCCTACTGCATTTTATTTCAGGCAAAAAGAGTTAATATTGTGAGAGATTAATTTTTAAAGTTTGCAGTCATTTTCAGTTGTTTTCAGGCATATTAAATTTATTTTTCTACTTCTGCAAGTTTATTGGTTAAAGGAGTGCAAATTCCAACTAGATAGCCCATCTGAACCCTTACCTTGGCTCACTCCAACCCCATTTGGGTTGTATTGAAGCCGACACTGGGTTAGTTGAGGTGAACCTAGAAGGGTTTCTCTTCTAAGTTTGCTTCTTTTGCAAGTAGATTAATAATAATTAATTAATATCCCACAAGGGGATATTACGGTGCATAAAGAGCAAAATATTGAAATAGTGGTCTAGAAAAATGCGTCTTATGCAAGTTTACAAATAAGATATTGTAGCAATAGGTTGAGAGAGAGAGAGGTCGACGCCTCAAGAAGAGTGGGTAGAGTTTGGAGAAGTGGCTGCCACTATGGCGGGGAAGATTAGGCGAGTTTAATGAGATCTTGAGACTTACGTAGACAAGATTGAATGCTTCGAATAAGATAGGAGAAGAGGATTTGTAGAGAGCAAAGTATTGAAAGAGTGGTCTAGAGAAGAGTGTGGCTTATGCGAGGTTTAAAAATAAGATATTGCAGTTGTAGGTTGGAAGAGAATTCAGTTGCCTCAAGAAGAGTGGTTAGAGCTAGAGCAGTGGCTTCCACTATGGTAGGAAGATTAGATGAGATTATATTGATCTCTATACCTATGCGAGATAGGATTGAGTCTTTGTTGAAAAAGAGAGGAGAAGAGGATTTGTCCCAAGGGATGATGTGAGTGAATGAAGAGCGTGAGTAGAAGATGCGAGACTAGTAATTGGAACAATCAAAGGGAGGAGAAGATAGGCTCATTAAGGCTATCTCCAAGATTGGAAAAGGAATGAAGATTAAGGTCCCAAGTTTTTCAAGAACCATGTATTTGGAGGAGCTGATTGATTGGTTCACTAAATTGGAAGAGTATTTCAAATTTGATAAAGTTGCGGACGTGAAGAAGGTAATGGTAGCTCGGACCAAGCTCAAGGGGCATGCAGCCTTGTTGTGGAAAGAGGTGTAGACCGAGAGGAATAGGAGGGATGAGTACAAGATTGCCTGTTGGTAGAGGATGGTTTGATAATTGAAAGGAAGATTATTTCGTGTGGATTATCTATTGAATTTGTTGAAAAGGCTATAGTACTTGAGGCAAAGAAGGGGTAAGTGTGAAGGAGTTTAAAGGAATTTTATTGAGATTGGGATTGAGTTCGTGGTAGTGAGATGGATCAAGAAAGATAGCGAGGTCCATCAGAGAACTGTGGTCAAATATTCAAGATGAAATCAGCCTAATGAGATTGCATTTAGTGGAAGAAGCATACCAATATGATTTAAGGGAATAAGAGCAGTAGTCTAGAAGGAAACAAAATGCATCAAGAGGAAGAGGGAGGTTCAGCTGTAGTAGAGGACAACCTTCCCATGAAGGCAATCGGATCCAGCACTTCCCAAGTGCCAAAGCAGCAAGCAAGAGGAGGAGATACCACCGAAAGAGCTAGGGCAGCTATGTAAGAGGAAGATTGTTCAATGGAATGTGCTGCAGATGTGGGAGCTTTGGACACCATGTTTTGAGTGTCCCCATGCCCGATGTGATGGTGGAAAGGAAAGGATGGAGGGTAGTGTACAAATTGCATAAGCAGATGTGGAATTTGTAACATCAATAGAGCATACATAAGAACCAAAACAAGAAGTTTTACTAGCAAGGAGGAAAATTTTGAAGGTTGAGAAGAAGGAAGAAGAATGCCAAAGAAGACATTCTCGGAGAACCAAGTGTAAGACAAAAGATAAGTGCTGAAAATTTGTGGTTGATTGTGGAAGTTGCACTACTTAAATATCCATTGAAATTGTCCACAATCTGAATTTGGTGTGTACACCACACCCGAGGTCATATAGAGTGTCTTGATTATTAGAGGGGCAACGAGATATTGTGAAGGAGCGTTGTGAAGTGGAAGTGCAAATTTGTAGATATCGGGATTTTTTTCGTGTGATGTTCTACCCATGGATGTGTGCCATGTTTTGTTGGGGAGACCATGACAACTTGATAGGAGATGTATAACAGAAGAGTGAACATTGCGAGTGTTAAGAAGGATGGGCAAAGGTACACCCTAAGCCCCTCAAGGGAGGGAAGATGAGGAGGGGCACAATAATCATCTTGTGTTGATAGAGGAAGGGATAGAAGGCTCTTTCTGAAATCTAAAATAAAGGCCAAGGAAAATGAAGAGATTCTTTGCGGTAGGCTGGAAGGAGGATGGAAAAGGAGGAAGGAGGTGCTGAAATTTTAAAGGAGGGGTCAGCCCAATGTTAGTGGGGGATGATATAGTGTGTAATGTGGTTGGAGGATGACAGGTTTACACCCAACAACATGGTTGGAAAATAGGGTACTACACCACAATGTGGAAGGTGTTGCATTCCAAATACCAAAAGTAAACGAAACTGCAAAATATGGACTAAATATGCTAATAAGCGGAAATATGGAAGGACTTGCTTCCTATTAACTAAAATGAGCCCCTTGTCCATTTTTGTTAACCTTGTGCTCTTAAAGACCCAAGACCTCGAACACTTGTCTCGTTTAGTGAAGATGGTCATACTTGCTTTAGTCTGTGGGCTGCGAACTATTATGCATTCCCGCACATCACTATTGTGCTCTTGTCAAGGCCCCTTCATGTATTTGCGGCTAATTGTTCATAGCCACAAATTGTTGCGCCAACCCGCAAAGAATTGGTCGATCCGTGAAGCACCCAACCGCTTTGTATTAGATGTCTTTTGTGCCCGTAGCCCGTTTGTCACTAAGAAGCCTCACCTAGTCACTTGCGCACTAAGTTAGAAGCGGCGCATGTCGCCAACCTTTGCTTATGACCATTGGTGCTAATTCATCACTCCTTTATTCTTTTCCCCTCTTCTTTGTCTATTTTCTCCTTATCCTCCCTTGCCACCCGTTGTTTCTTCCCGTGCATCGTGTTTTCAACTCTCGGGATGTTGCAGAAAAGAACTACCAAAGCCGCAAATGCTTACATGAAGCCACGCTGTTCTAACCAAGCCGTGGAACATTGTTCTAAGACACGGTGCACTACATGTTGCCGTGAAGAACTTTTGAAGCCTTGTGCGCCACTTTGTAGATCCGTGTCACCTTATCACAACACTGTTGTGTCTCTCTTCGACCTCTCCAACAGTTGGAGACCCGTGCCTTGTTGTTTTGGTTGCATCTCAATGCAGCAATCGCCTCCACCTTCTTCTATCCATATGATGATTGATAAAGATTTCTCTTTAGCTTCGCATCATCTCACTATACCTACATGTTCTCGAGACCCATTCCTCTCTTTCCATGCCATGGATCATTGCCATCGAACACTTGTCAACTCGCATTTATGTCTATAGCTACTTCCGCGTTGCGAGGAAGCCAAGATGATTACATAGTGCGATGCTACCCAAATTAATTGTAGAACATTATGATCAACATAATGCGATGCAAGTGGAGTGACAACATGGAGCTTCAAGACACAAGTGTAATGTCCCTTTCCTGGACAAATAAAGATAGTTTGGGTTTTCCAACAAACCCTTATACCAAATATGCAACAAACTAATTTTTATTTAAAACCCTTACCAAAACAAATACAACAAACTGATCCTAGGTACCAAAACAAATCTGATCCAATCAAAGAGGATGCAGCAAAATCTGATCTAGAAGAAATCGATACCCTTGTTACACTTTCCGGAGCTCCTACGTACCATCCCTTCAAGGTAAAAGGTCTCCTCCATGGGCAATTTTTAATGGTTTTAATCGCTAGTGGGGCTACCACAACTTCATTGATGAAAGATTGGTGTCAAAAATGAATTTAAATGTAGAAGAATTCAAGGTTTTCAATGTCATAGTTGCTGATGGGTTTTCTATTCCTTGCACTAAGAAAGTATCTCAGCTCAACATCACACTAGGAGGGCATAAAACCCAAGATGATTTCTATGTGATTGGGATTGGTGAGACTGATTTGATGCTTGGGGTTCAATGACTCCACTCATTGGGAGAATTCTCTCAAAACTACCAAAGCATGGAACTCAAGTTCAAGGCCAATGATAGAGAGGTTGTTCTACAAGGGTTGAAAGGGGGATCTCTTCAAGTTGTAACAGCGAAGAGTACACAGCGAGCTATCAAAAGAGGGCAGGTTTCTTGGGCTGTACATTGCCTAATAAGGTCCACTTCATTTAAGGTAAGCAAATTATTTGTGATGATCTTCAACTCATATTGGATAAGTATGCTAGCCTTTTTGATAATTTACGTCATGGACTACCACCACATAGAGGATTCCAACATGTGATAGAGTTGGAAGAGGGTGCAAGCCAGTGATTTCTACTCCATATCGTCACCTAAGAGCATACAAAGAGGAGATTGAGAAAACCATAAGAGAATTGTTGGATATGGGGTTTATTTGACCAAGCTCCAGTCCCTTTGCTTCTTCCGTTGTCCTTGTCAAGAAGAAGGATGGAACTCTTAAGGATGTGCATTGATTATAGGTGTAATGTCCTCTTTTCCGAGGCATTACTAATATATCGGTTCATCTCTTTCATTTGCATTATAACCCCTTGGCATGCCTAGCGCTACAAGTGGGAGTCTTATTTAGTCTTTAAATGTGCACATAGGTTAGTTACTCTTTATTATTTAATTAGAAAATAATAAAGTGCACATTAAGTGAGTCTTTTAATATTTTAATTAAGTTTTATTTGTTTTCCCTCCAAAAGGGAAAAGGTCGGCCATTTGAATGTTGCACCCCTTATGTTATAAAAGGAGGTTGCATGGCCATTTTTGGGCATGTTGATTTGATCATTTGATTTTACTCCATGCTTGGAGAAATGGGATGTATGCCCTAGCTCTCATTGTGCTCTCTCTCTCTCTCATTTGATTTGGAATTGAAGCAAATCTGATTTTGATAAGGATCCATTTGTGTGTGTGTTGCATCTAGTGTGTGGCGAATTGCTTGGAAAAGAATTCCTTGCCCTAGCGAATTTATTTATGGTGCAAATCTGATTATTATTGCATGATTTGGAGCATATTTGTTGGTTTTCAGATCTGCTATGTTTTGCAATTAATTTCATAATTTTTGGAGATGATTTGATGCCCTAAATGTGCTGGGCGACCTACTTTTTAGGGAAAAATTAGGGTTTCGTGTGCTTGTCGAAAACTAATTTTGGAATATTATTCTTCATATTTTTGTGGCCCAAAATCCAAAGTTTGAAGGTTTTTGCTTGATTGGTTAAGCGGGAAATAATTTTAGAAGTTGCAGCAATCTGGGGTTGGATTATTAATTGTTTGTGACACATTTTGATGCTTAAAAATTGTGGTTTCAGTTCAGATCTGTTCTTGGCATTTTTGTGCATCAAAACAAGCTTTTGGAGGGTGAAAACAATTGAGGGAAGTGCTGGTTATTAATTTATTAATTTTTGCTAACCCTAGCGCCCAGATTTGGAAGTTTAGATGCTATTTTGAAGGGGTTTAAGTGCTCAGAAAATATGATCTTTAGTTCATTGGAAAACTCTAAAATTCTAGTTTATTATGCACTTGGTTTCATGCAAAAATATGGAGTAGTGATTGAGTTATGAATTTTTGAAGTTTTCAGCTGTTGGCAACTGTTTCAAATTAATTCACTGCTGTAATAAAAATTAGAATTGAGAAGAATAAAAATCTGATTGTCTCCACCAATCTAGCTCACCACCTTGACCACTTCCAACCCCATTTGGGTTGTAATTGGTTGACATTGGGCTATTTTAGGTTGATTCAAAAGGATCTAATCCTTCTTGGTTCGATTTGGGTTGAAGTTGTAATTTTCTATTTGTTCAAAAAGGGGACATCACAATAGGATGCTAAATAAGAAGACTATCAAGAACTGGTACCGCATTCCAAGGATAGATGAATTGATTGATGAGCTACAAGGCGCAGTCTTCTTTTCGAAGATAGACTTGAGAAATGGTTACCACCAAATCCAGGATAAGAGAGGAAGATGTATGCAAGACAACTTTTAGATGCCACTACAGACACTTTGAGTTCCTTGTCATGCCATTTGGCTTGACCAATGCTCCGGTCACCTTTCAGTCATGTATGAATCACATATTTGGTGAGTACTTAAGAAAAATTGTACTTTTTTTCTTTGATGATATATTGATATATAGCAAAACATGGGAAGAACACCTTCAACGTCTTGACATAATGATGGGAGTTTTGGAATAACAATCATTATTTGCAAAAATATCCAATTATGAGTTTGGGTTAAGTGAAATTATGTACCTACGATATATCATAAATTCTGAAGGGGTACATGTGGATCAACAAAATATACAAACCATACTTGATTGGCCTCCTCCTACCTCCATTTCATAGCTTAGAGGGTTCCTTGGATTATGCAGCTACTATAGAAGGTTTTTAAAGGTTTCTCTCATCTTTCAGCCCCTCTAACTGATTTAACTAAAAAGGGTGTGTTCAGCTGGTCACCTTTAGCTCAAAAACATTTGACAAACTCAAGGAGGTCATGTGGTCATGCCAAGTTCTTGTTGTACATTATTTTCTCTCCCATTTGTGGTGGAATGTGATGCATCCTAGTGAAGGAATAGGGGCTGTCCTTATGCAAAACAACGTCCTATTGCATTTGAAAGTAGGAAATTCAAGAAACATGAGCTGAATCTTCATATTTATGATAAGGAAATGCTGGTCATTATGCATGCTTTGGAAAAATTTAGGCAATATCTTGTTTGTGGGAAGTTTAAAGTGAAGTCCGACCACAATAGTTTGAGGTTCTTCCTTCAACAAAAGAACCTAAATGAAAGGCAACAAAAGTGGGTCAGCAAAATACAAGCTTTTGATTTTGACATCGAATATGTCAAAGGAAAAATAATGCAGCAGCAAATGCCTTATCACGGAAACCAACTCCTCACGGGAATCAAGAAGGATCCTCACAAGGAGGCAAAGATTTAGAGCAGAAAAGTTCATCATTGCAATCTTGGGAATGGGGATTGTCATGTCCCTTTTTGGAGGCTAATCCTGAAGACTTTAATCCATTATTTCCCGTCGGTTAAAGGAGAAAAGCTAGGGGAAAATCTGAATTATATTTCATTGTTGCATAGGTAGTTTTCTTCATTTATTATCATTTATCCTATTGGAAGCCTTTTTGCTCCAATAGAGGAATTAAGTAGTTTAGTTTTATTGGTATTGTGAGCATGTAGGCTCCAATAACCTTTTAATATTTAAAAATAATTACTTAAGGGGTCGGCCATGATGTAATGTTAGTTTTAAGCACTCCTTAGGCCTATTTAAGGAGGCCGCTTGGGCATTTATGAATCATGTTTTGGTGATTATTCTTATTTTGGTGGAAGTGGCTAGTGTAGCCCTTTTACTCTCTCTCTCAAGGATGAAACCCCTTGGGTTGAGGCTCTCCTCCAAGGACGAAAACCCTTGGTTGGGAAAACTTGTGAAAGACGAAAACTCTTCATGAGGTTTTGATTATGCAAGCTAGTTGGAAATGCAATAACGGATCTTTCTCTTGCAATTGTGGTCTTCCTTGATGCAAATTATATTTATTTCAAGTGGATCGATGTATGTAGAAGTGGAATTTGGGTATGTGTGGTGACATTTTGATAAATCTGAAATTATTCTCTTATTCCTCATATTTTATAAGTCCAAGATTCCGAGTTTGGTGATTTGTGGTGCCGCTCTACTATTTTTTGCATGCTGGGGATGTTTGCTAGTTAGGGTCTCATAATTAATTAATTTCACAAGCAAATATGAGTTTTAACAACAAAAATTGATTGCTCAGGGTTTTCTAATTATTTTAGCACAAGTTTGGAAGCATTTTTGCAAGGTTTATCTCCTTTTCAAAGGGCTGTTCTTCCCTAGGAAGGTCGCTGCCCTAGGAAGGGTTTTGAAATCAATTTTGCAGGGTTCATAACAGCAGTATTTTCCAATCTGATTTTGAGGGCTTTTGGCTATTTACTAAGGTCCCCCAAAAGGGACATTATAGTCTTTTATAAAGTTACTTTGTTGACACTTAAGTTATATTATTAATTTATCATACTTTATTGGAAAAGGGAACATGACAACGAGATGATTACAGAGATTGCAATGTTGCCCGAATTAATTGTAGAACATTATGATCAACCTAATGTGATGCAAGTGGAGTGACAACATGGAGCTTCAGGACACAAGACATTTCAGATTGATAGCTGCTTGAGACGGCTATTTGTCCCTTTCAGACTCACTATCAATGTCAAAATCCTCGATTTTCTGCAATAAGGGAAAACATGCCTTTCTTCTTTCATGCCTCCTCTAATTTCATTCAAATATTCTTTACCCTCCATTTTCTTCTATAAAGAGTAGATTTTGTTTGTTTTAAGGATTTTTTTTTGGCCATTTCTTCTCTTTGGAATTTGCTTGAATTCCCACTTATGTGATGTCTTAGCCTCCATATTGGAAAATGTAATGTGTCTTGCGCCTCTTTTATAGTCTAGTAAAGTTGTATATATTTGAGCAAAAGTTGAGTTGTTGTGGCTTATATCTGCCCTACTCTTGTCTCTCGTCTCTTTTATCTCTTTTCAACTATCTTATCTTGTTAAGTTGTGATATGTGTGTAGATTATACTTGCATTTGTTCAATATATTGTGTTATTCTCCAACACGAAGTGGAAGGAAGATTCCTATTTCTCTCTTGGCGCATCGTCTTTCCCTTTTATGTTATTTCCTTCTTCCGTTTCCCTACGGTGTTCGATTAGGAAGATTAGTGGTATTGTTAGGAGCAGAAATAGGTGAGAAGCTTATTCTCTTCGTGAGGTTTACTTCAAGGAACAAGTCCCACACCGTGAAGCAATCCCATGTTGTGTTGTTAGTGAGCTCATGTTTACAAAACAAACACTTTCAATCTCTAGCAATTTTGATACACCGAGTGTGAAATGTCCCCTTTTCTAAATTAAAAATAATTAATAATATTTTAAGTTGGGCCCAACCAATTCTTCATTTTGGGACAACTTAATAATATTATTATTAAAATAAAAGGTATTTTTAAATACTAAAGTAGAAAAAAGACCCTTAGCCTATTTTCATTATTTTTAGTCGGCTAAAAGGGAGAGGTCGTCCCTCTTTAAGAGGGAAAAGCAAATGTTAAAAAAGAAATAAAGAGGCCTACATGGAGCGCTCCACAAAGAAAGGAAAGAAAAGGCTATAAAAGCAAATGTTGGGGCTCATTGTAATGATCATCTTGTGAATCATTTTATCTCCAAGTATTTAGGAAGATATGGATTTTGAAGTTTCAGTTGTTTCTGAGCAATAATTAATTCCAGCAGTCTGTAATTTATTGTTGAAGCATTTATTTTGCATGAATTCATCAAGTGTTTCATGTTGTTGATGTATTTTTGAAGATTTGTGTGTGGGAAAGGCTAAAATCTGAATTCTACTAGGGTCGCTTAGGGTTTTGTGGACCTAAAAGGGTCTCGCCCTAATTTTTGCATAAAATCAATTTGCTGTCATAAAAATCAGGTTTTCTACATGTGGTTGGCATCATTTTCAGCAATGTTCCATTAGGGTTTTGGGGAAAATTGAAATTCCTCAAATTTGAGCCCGAAAGGGACATTACACAATGGAACTCCAAGAATTTGTTTTTGTTGAAAATCTAATGCAAAGCCCCTGTTTTTGAGCTTCTTGTCAATATTTTGATGAGAAAATTGACTCCACCGCTCTCTAAAGCACCAATCGATTACCTGACGACTCCACTCTTCAAGAACCCATCTTTTGAAATACAAAGCAACCTCCCTCTACATCTTAATGTTTTCACACTTCCATGGCTCTTCCCAAAGCTCTTCCAATTGCTTCTTAGAGCTTTGGTGGCCCCCTTCATTTGCAACAATGGGATGTTATTATGAAGCAACCCTTAAGTCCTTACCTTTTTATGGAAATGATTCATCGAGCCTTGTTGACCATATCCATGACGTGGCCAATCTATGTGCAAGGCATAACATCACAAAGGAAAACGTAGCTCTTAGATTGCTTGCCTCTTCTTTCAAAGGAAAAGCTCTAAATTGGTACAAAAGGATCGGATGGGAAAAAAGTTGAACAACCGGTTTAAGGAGAACACAAATGTCATATCTCTCTTAGAATATCTCAACACCATAAAAAGGGGCTCCCCTAAGTATGTTTCAAGCTTCAACGACAGATTCGAGAAAGACTTGGGAAAGAATCCCCCAAGTATGCAAACCCTTACTAGGTATGGTGTTCTTATTCTACCCGAGAGCCTTTGACTTTGATCTTTCTGTGTTGATTCGAGTCTCTTGGAGGTAGTGTTCTTCCTCATGCCTTTAACATATGTAATGTCCCCATTTTTGAAGACCCTTAGCCTATTTTTCCCGTGGGCTTTGAGATGTTGCAAGGGGAAAATTATATTAAATAATTAAATATTATTGTCGGGAGAGTGATTTTTATCATTTGAAATTAGAAAGCAATAATTATTTAATTATGAAAGTTATTTAATTTAATTCCCAAAATATAAAATTAAATGGGGATTTAATTAAATAATATTTAAAGGATTTTAAAATTAAAATCACCCTTTTAAAAAGGGGATGCCACACCTAGGAAAGAGAAAGCGCTTTTATTAAATAAACTCCCTCTCATAGGGATTTGAATTTTGTGCCTCGTTTATAAAAGGAGTGCTAGGATCATTGTTACATTTCATGTTATGATGAGATTTATTTGATACTCCATGTTGGGATGCATGCCCATTGATGTTTTCTCTCTCTCATGCTTGGGAGATCTTTGTAGCTGGTTATTGAGAATCAATTTGAAGAAGTTATTTGTGCAATCTCAAGTGAGATCCATGTCTTTGGTTTTAGCTAATTTTTAGATGAAGTTTGCCATTGAAATCTGCATGTTTTTACTATAGCGAATCACTGTAGTGATTCACTATAGCAGCTGATTTGTGATAAAAAAAGAGTTTTTGGGAGTACTTTTGGCAAATCGACTTTGGTGTATTGGTTTCTAATATCAGTGATCCCTTTCATAATATTTGTGAGCTGTTTGTATGCATTTTTGAGTGTGGTACAGTCAGCCTTTTGCATGCTTTCATGTCCTATTTTACAGCGACTTGCTTTAATAATGATTGTGATCAGGTTTAGTGCATTGTTGTTGTGAATCGATTGAGTTAGTGGCATGGTTTGGAGCTCTTGGTTGCAACGAGTCATCTAGGGCATATTGGTGCTAATTGTTGGTGTTATATGGATCTGATTTTAATATAAATTAAGACTGTTATTTACCCTTGGCCATTTGTTATCAACCAATTTTGACTTTGCAAAATTAATTAAAAAAATGGAAATTTTGAAATTTTTCAAAAGTGTTACTTTGCGTGGTTTATCACTCTCATCACAACCGTCTCATTTTTGTGATTGTTCCGGTCTTCGTTTCATCCATTTCGAGCGAGAACTCCTCTGCTAGGTCTCAAACCGCGTTAAATATTAATTAATTAATTACTCTTTGTTTAATAAAATTAATTTTTAATAACTTTGGAGTATTTAATTAAATAAATATTAATTAAAATTCATTTGACAAGTTTTATTTTAATTTTGCGGGGATGCCAAATTGGCTTCCCGGCCCGGATTTCCCTTTCTGGCAAAATTGTTTTAAATCCTGCTTGCCAGGATTTCTTCCCGATTGCCAAATTAATGAATTGCAAATGGGCAAAATCTCCCGATTTCCCACATGGGGAAATAAAATGGGGATTCTTGCTTTGCCTTGCCATTTCCGTTGGCAATTGGCCATTGCTTTCCCATTTCCCCCTGGCAATTAATTCCACTACCGGGAAGAAGGGAAGTTGGATTAATCCTCATAATTTCCTCCATCAAACTCGTTGGAAAGAGTCGTGTGAAGCTTTCCAAATTGCTTCTTATTTCTTCTAAAGGAACATAATAATATTTGTATCACATCCCTCAAACAATACTAGTTTGTGAACACCATTGTGAAGGAGAAATACAAGGAGGACAATCCAAGCAAAGGCCATAGCAAAGGATAAAACCAGTCCCAAAACACCACGCAGAGGAGGACAGTCATAGAAATCTCCACGCATTGGCAAAGGGAGGGCAGCAGGTGAAAGTAAAAGCATTTTTTCCACGCATTTGTCATAAAGAGGACAGTCAGCCATGGTAAAGAACAACACAGCCCACGTGTGAGGAAAGGGAACCACTGACAGTCCAAACAAAAGCCAGAACAGTCCAAGCTAATCTCTGCGCAAACAAGGAAGGTCAAGGAGAATCACCACATAGAAGTGAGAAGAAAACATGTTTCAACGCAGCCAAAAGAATAGAGGGAGAATAGTCAAACGACCACGCAGAAGCGAGGAAGAAAATATTCACCAAATCCACACAAACCAAGAATTCTAAAAACGTGCCAAAGGAAAAAGGTGAAAAAAATTCCAACACATTGCATAAAGCAAGGAGTCCACGTTGCAGTTCAGGAAATTCTCCATGCCAAAGCCTTGTTTCTAACACATTCCAAGAAGAAATTTATCAAGTCCACACATTGATCCAAATCCAGTCCAAAATGCATAAGCAACCAAGAGGAATTTCCACGCAGGTTTTAAAGGAAGTTTCAGTGTATGCATTCACCACGCAACCAAAGGGAATCAAAGTCTATGCCAGTTGTTTGAGAGAAAAATATTTCAATGCAAAATAATCTAGAAGTTTCCAACGCCCAATGGATAAGGCATGGTTATTATTGTATATTTTAAAAAGTGGATTTTTAAGAAAAGTATGTTATTTGCTTTCGGGAAAAGTGTGGATAACTTAAGTGATTTCTATTTTTAGTTGTTTTTAATAAAGTTGGTTAGAAAAAGTCAAAGGTCACTTAAGTGCCTTATTTAATGATCATGTAAAACCCTAACTACTTTGTAACCAAATTTTTGGTTATAAAAGAAAGTGAGGGCTCATTTGTAAAGGGACTTTGAGAGAGGAGAAGAAAATACTTTTGTGTGCAAGCTTTGTTTCAAGAAGAAACTTTGTGTTCTTTTGTGAAAACATTTTGGAGTTAATGAAATACGAACTTTGTGTCTCATTCATTGTCTCTTGTAACATTTGATGTTCTTATGTTCATTAGATGTTAGATGTTTGAATCTTGCATGCAAATATTGTCTTTGATCTTATTGTCAACGTTATTAAGTTGTTCTTGTTCACAGTGATCAAGCTCTATTATTTACTTGCTCATGTGTGTTCCCTTTTACTCATTCTCGTTTAGCTGATGCAAACTTTGTTTTATTTGTGTTAGTTATTGTTTGTTCTTCTCCATGCAATATTAGGCTTTGCTTTTACCTAACTCTTGCATGTTCCTTCCATTCATTCCTTTCCATTCCTTTCCTTCATTCCATTCCATCTCCATCATTCACTTTTCTTTCCATTGATGTTCCAAAACACCCCCCACATACAATTTTGAATGTACAGATGTAAATATAGTTTTGGTTTTCAATAAAGGCAGCCTCACCTTCATTGAGGAGGGACTTCATTCCCACATTGTTGCATGTCATTTGCATGCGTGCAAATCCATATGCTAACATCCAGCGATTTCATGGTGTAACCATTTGGGTGTTTAAAAGCATGTTTTAATTGCTCTAATGTGCAGCGACCAGCCTGGGCATATTTGGTGACTAGTTTTGGAGCATTCTTAGCAATTAGATCTGTGTTATGTGATCTCTATTGCCCAGTAAAATTCCTCATGAATATCTAATGCATTGTTGTGGTGGTATGACTTGATATGTGCATGGTATGGTAAGATTATAACTTCTATATGACAGCAACTTCCTTTATGATGAATGTGGATTGATTGGGAGTATTATATGGAATAGATCGACTAGGTGCTTGCATGTTTGTATAAGGTTTTTGCAGTCCCTCTTGACAGTGACCTAAGTAGAGCAAGTTTGGTGATCACTTCATATGATTTTTATTCAACTAAATCTGCTGTCATTTCCTGGGCAACAACAACTTGTTTTGGGGCATTTTAGGAGCAAATCAATGAGCATTTACAGTCTTATTACCAGCGACTTCATTGGGTTGGAGTATCAAGGGTTTTCTTGCATATTTAAGTCATATATGATCAGCATACTGTGTGTTTTAATTCACTAAATACCAGCAACTCTTTGAGAGCAATTGTTAGGGGTTAGTGATGTATTTTGAACCTCCTTTCAGCAGCGAATTGTACAAGTAATTTAAGCTGAGTTTGAAGTATGATTTCGTCATCATTTTGGGAGTAATTCATGGTTCATTGGCAGCTGGTAGTTGTATGTTTCTGTGTTATTTGAAGGGCTGATTTTAGAGTATGTTTGCATGAGCTCATGGGTCAAAGAAGTCTGATTTCTAAGGGGTATAGTTTCAGCTGTGAATGAACCATTCGTTAGAGGCCATTAAACCCCTTTATTGGGTTTATTGAGTCATCTACTTGATTGGTTCAAGTAGTTTTTGACGGAGTTTTTACTATTTTCAGTTGATTGGAGTATTGAAGGGTTGTTGATTTGCATATTTTCTATTGGTCTTGGAAGTGGGATATTACAACATAGCTAATGAAGCGAAAAAAACGTTATTCAAGGCTAGTGTCGGGAATCTCATCCCCTTTTCCCCCCTTCTTCCTATGCATTGCAACACCTACTCAACTTGAATTCTCACTTTTTCTTATGTGATGTCTTAGCCTCTTGTAATATCCCTTTCAAGGGCTAAAACTGAAAAAAAAGGAAACCACACAAACCCAAGTGAAGTGAAATCTGATTTTTATAACAACAGCTGTAATATCCTTTAAAACCCTAGGGCGAACTGTATAAGAGCTTAGAATTCACCAAATAACCATGCACAACAGCTGAAAAATACTTCTAAATAATTATTTCAATTCAGCAATCAATATCCATCCAATTGGTAACAAACAAATGGAAAAAATCAGCGAAGATATATACGCTATAATTAAATTTATGACAGCAGCAGGACAACACAAACAAAGGCTGAAAATAGTAGATAAACCCTCCAAAAATCACCAAAATGTAGATTCCGGCCTTATAAATTATGGAGATTTAAAATATAAAATCAGATATGAAATTTGTGCCCTAGAAAGCACCAAACCAGCTTCAAACCCTAGTCGCTCCCCTAGGGAAGAGCTCCAAAAATGATGTAAAGCTTTATTGTTGTATGTATGTCAACGGAAATAACCAGCAACATATAGTAGCAAAAAGAGCAGAAATCAGATATTTATATATGTGAAAAGGATTCGCCTTTATAGGAGAAATACAGAAACTGTAGAAAGTATACGTAATTGTGAGTATGAAATAACCAGCAACATATAAGCAGAAATCAGATAGCGAACAACATTCAAGAAAGAGGAAGATCTTGACAACCATGATGAAAAAAAGTAGCGCTTTTTCATGAAGAACCGTGATTTATCCTTGGAGGCCCACGATTTGCACAAAAGAGGGCCCACGACTTCCTAGAGAAGCAGCACTCATGTCTTAAGGGCTGCATTGAATGTTTAGGTGATAATTAAATTATTTGGGGCAGTCTTTATGTGTGCATTAATTAATTCAAAGGGGGCAGCGATTTGTTTAGAAAGAATAAATTAATAAATAAAGGCCGACTAATGTTAATGAAAGGGTGTGATGGTTTAAGGTGTAATGCCCTTTCGAAAAGGTACGAAAGGCTATATAAGAAGATTCATATGAGACTTATTAAGCATGGATTCAAGTTGAATATCTTAAGGAAAAGAAGAAGAAGAGGAAGCGTAAGGGCAGAATTTTAGAACAACAAATCTGAAAGTAAGAAGAAGAATTTTCCATTATTCGTTGAGGAAGCAACAAGTTCAAAAGTGGAAAGCAAATTTTGTAAGGAAGGTTGGTGCCTTCATATTCGAAGAGATCGGTGTCTCTTGCTGAGTTGGTGCTTAGCAAAAGGGGTGGGTGCTCCTGTAGGTTGGTGCCTACAAAACTGTAATTTGGGGATTGGTGTCTCCAGTAGGTTGGTGCCTACAAATTTTTGAGAAATATATATAAAGAAAGAAGTTTTCTCGTGGTTTTCTCCCGAAAGGGTTTCCACGTATATCTGTGTCTACTTGCATTAAGTTTTGTGTTCTTTGATTGATTTGATATATTCACATTGCTCGTGATTATAGATCTAAGTTCAAGTATTAAAGTTTGAAATAATATCATAATACTGATTCACCCCCCTCTCAGTATTATCTTGTGCTCAACAATTGGTATCAGAGCAGGTTCCTTCAGGAACAATCTAACAGTTGGAAGGTAGATCTCGGGAGCACATATGGCTAGTCAAGTACAAGAAGGTTTTTCCTCGAACAAGGCTCCGTTGTTTGACGGAACAAACTATGCATTTTGGAGCGTAAGAATGAGAACCTATCTGATGGCACTAGGGTTTGATATTTGGCAATCAGTAGCGGTCGGATATATCATTCCATCAACTCCGCCAACAGACCAAGCCGGTAAGAAGGCTTTTGAAAACAATGCCAAGGCGATGAATGCAATCTTGTGTGGTCTGTCAGAGTCGAATTTGTCAAGGTAATGCAATGTGACATGGCAAAGGAAATATGGGATAAACTTTGAACAATATATGAAGGTGATGATAAGGTCAGAAAAGCTAAGCTTCAAACCCATAGGAGAAAATTTGAGAGCCTAAAAATGAAGGATGAGGAAGATGTTGCAGCTTATCTTCTGCGGGTGGATGAAGTTGTCAACGCCATAAGAGGGCTTGGAGAAAAGATTGAGGAACCTGTGATCGTCCAGAAGGTCTTAAGATCTTTACCATTAAGATTTGATGCTAAGGTGTCTGCCATCGAAGAAATGAAGGATCTTGACAAGCTAAGCATGGACGAACTACATGGAATACTGACGGCTTATGAAATGAGGACCGAGTCTAATAAACCAGCAAAGAAGGAAGCCGCATTCAAAGTCTCGAAGAAAAAGGCAATCAAGGAATCTGAAGCGAATGATGAATCAAACAGCGAAGAAGATGAAAAGGAAGCTTTATTCATTCGAAAGCTAAAGAAAGGATCCGGGAGATACAAAGGTAAGTTACCATTTAAATGTTTTAACTGTGGTAAAATTGGTCATTTTGCAGCTAAATGCCCAGAGAAGGAAGATAGCGAAGATGAAGAAAGCAAGCCCAAGTTCAAAAGAGAATTCAAGCAAAGCAGAGGCAAGAAAAGATTTGAAAAGCAAAAGAAGAGTCTATATTCAAAAAGAGGTAGCAGCTCATCCGAAGAAAGCGGAATAAGTGATTCAGACAGTGATGATGAAGAAACATTGTTTATGGCTATAGAAGAAGGTTCATCAACCAACAAAGTTGATTTGAAAGGAATCGAGGACATAGAAGAAGAAGGTGAGGTAAACCTCGAAGAAGAACTCATTTGTGCGTTGGGTGAAATAAAAGCACTCAAAAAGAGGAATCAGAAGCAAAGACTTCAGCTCCAGAAATATGAAGAACAAAATCAATCTTTCGAAGCTAAGTTAGCCCAGAGTCTTGAAGAATCAAAGAATCTAATCATTGACCTGAAGACCCAGATTGAAGAAGCAAAGAGAATTGAGGAAGGGTTGAGAAGTCAGCTCAAGGTGAAACAAGAAGAATGTGAAAAGCGTGAGTCAGAGATTGTTGCGATGAGAAAAGACTTAGAAAAGGTAAATACCAAACTAATGAACAACTTGAAATTTGAAAAGAGTACTAAGGTTCTAGATGAGATTCTAGAAAGTCAAAGATCACCATCCAACAAATCAGGACTCGGATATGAAGAAAAACTAGAGAAAGCTTCAAAATCCATTGAGCTTCCGGAGAAGAAAGGTTTAGAAAAGGCAAAAAGTTATGCAGAAATTCTAAATACGCCTACGAAGAATAAAAGCAGAAAGGAAGAGGAAACTACGAAGACCAGTTCCATCCACAAGGAAGGTGTTAAAGAGAACGACACCAAAAGACCATTTATTCCACGACATAGGAATATGAACAGGTTCGAAAGTTCCTTTCATGGTTATTGTTTTTATTGCAATATATATGGGCATAAAAAGATAGAGTGTAGAAAGCGAATGAGAGATAATGAAGCCTGGAACAAACCAAAATCTGCTCATAGAGTGTTGAATATGAACTATAATTCGTTTGCTCCACTATCCTATTATAACGAGGAAGCCATTATCTGCTACAAGTGCAATAATTATGGACATATAGCACGCTTTTGTAGAAGTGTGTTTGACTCGAGACAAGATCAAAAGACAAAGCCTTTAGATACAAAGAAAAGGGAGGCTACGAAATCCTGGACAAGGAAGCAGGAGGAAGATGGGCTAGACAAAGAAAAATCCATGCTCGTTCAAACAGCTTTTCATGCTCGAGATGAAGGACAGCAGTGGTACATTGATAGCGGATGTTCAAGACATATGACTGGTGATAAAAGTAAGTTTCTCTCCTTAAAGAAAGTAAATGAAGGTACAGTAAAATTTGGTGATAATGCTACAAGCGAAGATCGTTGGCAAAGGTACGCTGAGTTTGGATAATGGAAAAACAAAAACAGAGAATGTTTTGTATGTTGAAGGATTAAAACATAACCTCTTGAGTGTGAGTCAAATGTGTGATCAGGGACACACTCTTAAGTTCTATGCCGAAGGATGTGAAATAAGGAAAGCAGATACAGGAGAACTAATTGCAGATTGCCATCGAACTGCAAATAATCTATATATGCTCGGAGAAATAAAAGAAGAAAAATGTTGCCTAAGTCAAGTTGAGGAGAGTTGGCTATGGCATAGAAGGATGGGACATATAAATTTTGATAATCTTGTGAAGATAAGCAATAAGCAAGCCGTATGGGACATGCCTAAAATAACAAAGCCTTCGAGTACTCTCTGTCTGGCGTGTGCCGGCTTGGGAAAGAGACAGAACAAGATTCAAAACAAAGGAGTATTCATCCACCAAACCATTGGAGCTAATTCACACGGATTTGTGTGGACCTACCAGAACGAAAAGTATTCAAGGTGAGAGTTATTTTATGTTACTCATTGATGACTACACTAGAATGACATGGGTAGCATTTTTGAAAGAAAAATCTGAAGCATTTGGAAAGTTCAAAGCTTTCAAGGCATTAGTAGAAAATGAAACAGGGCTGAAGATAAAATGTCTAAGGTCAGATCGTGGAGGTGAATTCATGTCAAATGAATTTATTGAATATTGTGAAGACCATGGAATTAAAAGACAATACTCAGCTGCAAGAACTCCACAACAAAATGGAGTAGTAGAAAGGAAGAACAAAACCGTTCAAGAGATGGCCCGAACAATGTTGAATGAATCTAAGCTATCAGATAGATTCTGGAAAGAAGCGGTAAGTACTGCCGTTTATATTTTGGATAGAGTGCAAATTAGAGTTAACCATGACAAAACTCCATATGAATTATGGAAAGGAAGACCAGCCTCGGTCAAATATTTTAAGGTATTTGGGAGCAGATGTTTCATTAAAAGAACCGAAGAGGACTTAGGCAAATTTGATTCAAGATCCGATGAAGGGATTTTTCTTGGGTACTCCACTAAAAGTAAAGCCTTCAGATGTTATAACAAGAGGTTGCGGACTATCATAGAAAGTGCAAGTGTCGAGTGGATGAGAAGTGCGGATCTAAAGACAAAAGAAAATTCAGAAGAGTCTTTAGAAATACCAAGTCTTGTGAAAGAAGAACAAGAGGAAGAAGAAGATATTGAAGAGTGGAGTAAATCAGAAAGGCAGGATACCAAGACGCCATCTCGCTTCGTTCAGAAAAATCATGATGAAAGTCAGATTATTGGAGAACTTGATACTGGGGTTCAAACCGAGAAGAAGAATTACAAATGCTTACACGAGCGAGGGTATTTTTTCTCTTTATCTAAGGTAGAACCTAAGAACTTTTTAGAAGCAAGACATGATAAACATTGGTTGAAGGCGATGGAAGAAGAATTAGATCAAATTGAGAAAAATGAAACTTGGGAACTGGTTCCCAGACCAAAGAGTCAGAATGTGATTGGCACTAAGTGGGTATTTCGGAACAAACTAAATGAAGATGGTCAAGTCACTCGAAATAAGGCAAGATTGGTATCTGAAAGGTATGCTCAAGTGGAAGGTGTTGATTTTGAAGAGACTTTTGCTCGGTTGCAGACTAGAAGCAATCAGAATGTTCCTTGCTTTTGTAGTGTTTAAAAATTTCAAAGTCTACCAAATGGATGTCAAATCAGCCTTTTTAAATGGGAATTTAGAAGAGGAGGTTTACATAGAACAACTGAAGGGTTCCTATTATCAGAAAATGAAGATTATGTGTGTAGGTTGAAAAAGGCATTGTATGGATTAAAACAAGCCCCCAGAGCATGGTACTCAAGGCTTGATCAACATCTACAGGACCAAGGATTCAAGAGAGGACATCTTGTCATAATCTTTACATCAAAACTGAAGATGAACACCAGTTAATTGTGGTTGTATATGTGGATGACATAATCTTTGGAGGAGACAATGAAGAAATGTCTAGAAAATTTGCAGAAGACATGCAAAAGGAATTTGAAATGTCTATGTTGGGTGAGTTATCCTTTTTCCTTGGATTGCAAATTTCTCAATCTAATAAAGGAATATTTATATCCCAAACCAAGTATGTGAAGGAAATGTTGAAAAAGTTTGGTATGGAGGAGTGTGCACCTGTCAGCACACCGATGATCACCGGAACCAAGTTAAGCAAAGATGACGAATCTCGGATCTTGATCAATCTCTCTATAGATCAATGATTGGGAGTTTATTATATGTGACAACATCGGACCGAGATATCATGCAAGCGGTGGGTATGGTGGCACGTTTTCAAGCGGGCGAAAGAAACACATGTGCAAGTTGTAAAACGCATATTCGAGATATCTAAAGGGAACTATGGAATACGGGTTGTGGTATCAAAAGGAAAAGATTTCACATTGTGGCTTATCTGATTGATTGGGCGGGATGTGTAGATGATGAGAAAAAGTACAAGCGGAGGAGCATTTTTTCTTGGAAAACACTAGTATCTTGGCTAAGTAAAAGCAAAATTTTGTATCCCTATCCACATGAAGCGAGTATATATAGCAGCGGTACTATGTTGCACGCAAATTTTATGGATGAAGCGGACCTTGAAGGATATCAAAGTAGAGTATGATCATCCCATCTCCATATTATGTGATAATACCGGTCTGATAAGTATTTCAAAGAATCGGTTATGCATTCGAGAACAAAGCACATTCCCATAAGATATCACTTCTTAAGAAGCGGTGGCGAAAAAAGGTAAAGTTGGAGTATGTCGCTACATCCGAACAGATAGCAGATATTTTCACTAAGCCACTTCCAAAGGAGACATTTGAATATCTACGGCATAAGCTGGGAGTAATTTCTTTTACATCTTTACATTGAAGAGTCAAGGGTAGCATTGGTTAAGGGGAGCTAAAACTTGAAAACAAAAATTTTTCAGCTCTAGGATGACCCTTTGCCATTGATGTCAAAGGGGAGAATGGTAGTAAGGGGGAGCTACGGCAAGAGGAAGCTGCAGAAGAGGAGATTTTTTTGGGGGTTGCCATCAATGACAAAGGGGGAGATTGTTGGAAATATTGTCATTGATGTCAAAAGAGGTGCTGAACTGGTAAACGGAAATCTGTCAGAAAGTAACGGAATTATTAATGGAATTGTGAGTATGTCAACGGAAATAACCAGCAACATATAGAGTAGCAAAAAGAGCAGAAATCAGATATTTATATATGTGAAAAGGTCGCCTTTATAGGAGAAATACAACAGTATATATGTGTAAAATGAACAACATTCAAGAAAGAGGAAGATATTGACAACCATGATGAAAAGAAAGCAGCGCTTATGAAGGCCATGATTTATCCTTGGAGGCCCACGATTTGCACAAAAGAGGGCCCACGACTTGCCTAGAGAGCAGCGCTCAAGTCTTAAAGGGCAGCATTGAATGTTTAGGTGATAATTAAATTATTTGGGGCAGTCTTTATGTGTGCATTAATTAATTCAAAGGGGGCAGCGATTTGTTTAGAAAGAATAAATTAATAAATAAAGGCCGACTAATGTTAATGAAAGGGTGTGATGGTTTAAGGTGTAATGCCCTTTCGAAAAGGTACGAAAGGCTATATAAGAAGATTCATATGAGACTTATTAAGCATGGATTCAAGTTGAATATCTTAAAGAAAAAGAAGAAGAAAAGGAAGCGTAAGGGCAGAATTTTAGAACAACAAATCTGAAAGTAAGAAGAAGAATTTTCCATTATTCGTTGAGGAAGCAACAAGTTCAAAAGTGGAAAGCAAATTTTGTAAGGAAGGTTGGTGCCTTCATATTCGAAGAGATCGGTGTCTCTTGCTGAGTTGGTGCTTAGCAAAAGGGGTGGGTGCTCCTGTAGGTTGGTGCCTCTTGTAATTTGGGGATTGGTGTCTCCAGTAGGTTGGTGCCTACAAATTTTTGAGAAATATATATAAAGAAAGAAGTTTCTCCGTGGTTTTCTCCGAAAGGGTTTCCACGTATATCTGTGTCTACTTGCATTAAGTTTTGTGTTCTTTGATTGATTTGATATATTCACATTGCTCGTGATTATAGATCTAAGTTTAAGTAAAGTTTGAAATAATATCATATCTTGATTCACAAGGAAACAAGGAAGTCATTAATGTCATAATTGTAAGTTGCCAATTGTATCCACCTATAATTTAATAGGCAACTTTCCAATTGTGACATTATAAAATAAAATTTGTGGGAAATGCCTAGTGCCAACTTAGAAAGACAAAAATATATATTAAAAATTAAAATAATGTAATTCCCCAAAGGAGGTCGGTCCTTATTGGGGAATGTTTTTTGTATTTTAGCGCCACTTTTCATTATAAAAGGGGTCGCTTGGAGGTGGACAAAGACACACTTGATCATTTGATAATTTTCTTTCTTGGAGTTGGAGCAGCGGTCTTGCTTTTTCTCTCTCCATTGAGGATGAAAACCCTCTCGGAAGACCTATTGAGGACAAAACCCTCATATAGTGGCTAGTTTGAGGATGAAACCCTTAAAATTGCAAAAGGGTGATCTCACATGGAGATTACATTGTGTTAAAATCAGTTTGCAGTCATTTTCAGCCCTTCCCAAGGGTGGTGACCTGCCCTAAGGTAAAGTTCGTTGTGCTTGTAATCATTTCTAGCTTTGAAGAATATTATTTTGAAGGGTTTCTATATCATTTCCACCAAGGTTGTGGCTGATTGCTATAAAAAAATGTTTATAGCCATTTTTAGGGTTTGAAAATTTAATTTCAATTTTTTTCAGTTTTACTATTTGAATTTGTGCAAGTTCCTTTGGTGTTCAAATTTAGCCCAAAAGGGACATTACAAGTGGTATTAGAGCATAATCCTCCCAACCTGTTGGGTAAACATGCAAGGTGGTGATAAGGAATTCCTCTTTTACCAGAGAAGGGAGAAGAAGATTTTAGGACAACAATCAAAGGGTTCCAAGGTGGCTACAGAAGAAGGGAAGCTTGACAAGATCATGGAAGTGCAAGAAAGATTGGCGGATATGGTGGATTTTCTAGCCCTAACCTTGCAAAATCTTCATGGAGCTAGGTTGCCTAATAGGCAGCCTCATAAGGCACCAGATTTGCTAGGCCCTTTCAGCCCACCTTCCTTCCAAAGGAAGAGGTCGCTCCAATGGTAGAAACAAGGCATTCAGTGGGTCACAACATTGTTGCCAGCTATGAGGAGTATAGGGCTCTTCGGATGAGATTTGTGATGCCATATCACTTGCAGAGTTCATAGGAGTGAGCAAGGGTAGATCAAGGCCTGAGCCTAGGTCTCAAGCACCACAAAAGGATCTTTAACATGCTTTGAGAAAGGACGAGGAAAGATAAGATAAGATAAGATAAGATAATGTTATTAATGTCCAACACATGACCACAAAAGTAGGTCAATGGGACTGCAGAGTACAAAGCAAACAAACCCAGCAAGAGGACCCAAACGGGTCACCCGAAATACAATGAGAGAAGGAGAGGAGGAGAAGGAAACAACAGAGGCCGAGAGACCAGAAATGAAGAAGAGAGAGATGACAGTGTGGGGAGGGAGCGGAAGAAGGAGCAACATCCCCAACAACATCACCTAACACTCAAGGCCGGATGGGAGTAACTCGCAGTGCGCCGACGACAAGAAGCAGAGACTGTGGATTGCCTGGGGAGCCGGCGTCCGGGAGGAAGGCGGTGCCTCAAAGTAGGCCCGGTGGATCGCTGTCTATGTGGGGGTATAGGACATTTCTAGATGAGATAGGGAGCCTTAGGTGGAAGGCAGAATCAGTCGTGAGACAAGGGAGAGTCCTAGGTTAACTCAAGGACCACCGGGGTCAAACACGTGACTAAATGCCGCTATGAATTTCCAAATTGCAATGGTGGAGCATGAAGAAAAATCAGGGTTGCAAGTAATGGAGAGACAACCCATGGAGGAATCTACCGTGCCAAAGGAAAGTGGAAAAGATGTTCCATCCCAAGACGAAAAGAATTCTCCCTTTGTGATGAGGAAAGAGGAAGAAATCATAAAACAAGAACAAAAGAAGCCCAATATGCAGCTTGAAGGTAAAGATTCTTTGACAATAGATGATGTTTTATTGATTTCCAATGATTGCATGTGGCAGCAAAATAGTGAAGAAATTGAAACAAAAAGGGCATTACTAGTTAAATGCGAAGAGCTCAAGATAGAGGCACATGTACCATCCTTCGAACTTCCTAAGGATGAGCCATTGACTGATTTTCATAACACATTGTGAAGGGACATGTGTTTGAAGAGAATATTGGGAGTCACAAGGATAGAAGGGTTGGAGGTGTCTCCACAAATCCCAATTCAGCAAAGGAGGGTGAGCTCCTTGTTGACAGCCCAAGGTATGACATAGTGATGATCATATTTCAGATTTGTTGCTTCCTCCTATGTCGCTGCAATATTTTTGTCATCATGAACAACATGCTAAAAAGGATGATAAGATAAAGGGGACAACTTGTAATATAGAGCACATAGATCTTTTTGCTCAAATTCAAAATTGTTTGTGCCTATGGGATCTGGATGGTTTTGTGAGGATCAAGGTAAATGTCACTATTGAGTTCTCCATCTCTTGCACTTGGCATGTAAGAAGAATTGGGAAGAGTCATGTAAAGTTTCTTGTGTATTCTAACAACATGATGAAGGATGAGTCACTACAAAGGGCTTCATCATTCCTTACACCATGGAGACACAACAACTTTTCAATGCTTGGGGTGGACACAAGGTAAATCCCACATTTTCATTTTTAGAACAACAGTTATATCATAGAGGTTTTCAGCTCCTAATCCATGCACATGCTCTTAGAAGAAGTCTTCCAATAAAAGTGGATGTTGAGTTCATGAATTTTATATTTGGAAGTGAGCAAGATGGATGTTATCTTGTTGCCCCAAGCATTGTAACCCAACTGGAAATTGGTGGTATGATTGTAAGTAGTAGAAGTCATGTTTTATGGGTTTTAAGACATGTTGTCATAAAAAATTGTACTGTTGTTATCAACATTTTCAGTTTGCCCAACACTTTGTTTGCTGCCACACAAATGGGGACAGTCATGAAATGGAATAATTTTCAGTCGTTGGGAGAATTTTCAATCAATAATGGGATGTTTCCAGCCCCATAACATTGTCATTGCAGAATTTCATGAACGGTTTTCAGTGGGACAATGTTGTACCATCCTTTCACCTATTGCACGCAACATTTCCAGCCCCCTTCTCACTTTGTTGACAGCCAGTTGTAGAAGAGTTTCCAGCCACTATCACTCTGATTTTGGAGAAGGAAATGCAAGGTTACAGTTGTGTTTGGGACAACATGATTGAGTTTTTCGGACATCCATAACTTGAGGGGAGGTTATGAGATGGTTGCAAGCAATGAGAGAGAGTTGGCCATCATGTCTATAAGGCATGATGAAGTGATAATGGGAACTCTTGTTTTCCTTAATGAGTTTGTTCCATTTGCAGGTACAGGTATAAAAAAAGAAGAGCAGCTGAGTTTGTTTCCCACCCAAGCAAATGTGAAGAGATAGATTGCAGTTGAAGATATGGAGATGACACAATCTTCTTCATGGGTCCAAGTTAATGATTACAAAAAAACTCATTTTGCAATGAAATCAGTGCTTTTTTCATGTTTATTTTTTTAAAAACATTTAATTGAATGTACAGCCCAGCCCAAAGACAATAATAAAAAAAATTAGAAAGATATTGGTGAGCATGTAGGCTCAAACAGTAAAAAGACATAAGAAGCATTGTCTCATTGTAAGGTAACTCATTTCTCAAGTGTTCTACCCTCTGGGTATTATAAATAATGTTGGCATTAGTTTTCCATGCTGATTTGAAGAATTTCATCAAGGTGAAGAATGGTTTGATATACATCCCTCTCAAGGAAGAAACCTTGATTGAGGGCAATGTGTGGAGGATGGAAAATTCTCACAAGGGTTGAGGAAGTAAAAACCCTCTTCCATGATTGATTTTCAAAAGGCATTGAGGAGTAATATATCTATCATTCTATTGGTATTTCGAATGAGTTTGCTATTATCTTCCTTTTTGAGTGGAGCGAGACACTGAGGAGTGATTTATTTGGTATGTGTACAATTCACCATGATAATTTGGAAAATCTGAATTTACTATCTTCTTATCCTTATTTTCTAAGGCCAAGATCTTTAGTCTCATGAATTTGGAGCTTCTATAAGTTAAGTTATGCATTTTTAAAATGTGTTGAGACAAGGGTTTATAAAAATTAATATCTCCAATTCTTGGGCAGAAAATCAATCAGATTTGCATGATATAATTTAAAGTTGATATATAATGAATTTTAGAGACTTAAGAGGAGCAAAAACTATTTGAAGGTGTTTTGAAGGCAAAAAAAGTTTGCAACCCCAAAACAGGTCGCTGCCCTAGAAGGGTGTTGCTGGCAGGAATTAAGTGTAGGGAAGATTATACATTTATTTCAGTCACAAACAACCCACTAAAAATCTGAAAAGTGTTGTTTATCTTCAGCTTTGCATAGGCAAGCTGGGAATCCCTAAAAGGGACATTACACCCACCCAAGCAAATGGTGGAGCATATGGGATTGCAGCTGAAGATGGAGATGACACAATGAAGGTTGACAAGTTCAGTGATTACAAAAGATCTCATTTTGCATGGAAATAGAGTCTTTCCAATGCTTGGATCGGAAAAGGAACAAAAACATTTGATTGAATGTACCTCAAGGAAAACAGTATGAAGGCAACCTAGAAACTCCTTGGTTTTATTTAACAAAATTTTGGACATTTCAAGAAGATTGCATAACATCTTGTAACTTCTCAAGTGGTCTAAATTTGGGTCAGATGTTTTGCATAATGCTTTTCGAGTTTTCTATGAGTGAAAATGCGATTAGTTGGAGATAAATTTGATAACATCCCTCTAATGAAGAAACCAAAAGCACCAAAGGAAGATCCCAAGGGGCAACCCACTTGAATATCAGAGTAGCTGCAGCAAAAGCATGGTGAAAGGGCTCCTAACTTGAATCTTCATGCAAAGGGTCTCCAACAAGGCATGGAGGAAACATGGGATGATGTATTACTACCTCCAAATGCTAGAGAAAGTGTTTTCATGACAACCATGAGCCAAATTGCCACCATTAACATTGTTGTCATCATCACTAGCAGCCACCATATTATTTCAGTCACACTCATATTTGTGAATATGGGATGTCCTTCCACCATAGTTGACAAGGTTGGAACGAAGAATGAAGATGCCACTTTGGAATATGTTTTAGCTTGTCAAGTTGTTGATTATTCATCAATTCCTTGCTCTAGGGCTGAAGTTACAACAACTTGGAAGGTTTTTAGTACAACTGAGTATATATGAAGAATAAATGTTGTTTTTGAAGGAGAAAATGAAGATGGCAGGTTTAAGGTAATAGCTGATCCCTGCTTCAAGGAAGTTTTAAACTTCATGGGTTCTAAAGAACATCATTAGGGAGAAGGACAACAAATATATGAGCTTGTTTTGGCAAGAGCTCTTTCATTTGACAAGTGATCCAGATTATTGGAGCATCCAAGCTTGCAATTGCTTGAGGGCAAGCAATTTCGGGAGGGGAGGATTGTAATGTCCCTTTCTCCCGGTTAGTTCCATGGAAGACCTTTGGCCCATTCCACTTCCTGTGGGCCCAAGGAAACAACAAGGGAAGTCATTAATGTCATAATTATAAGTTGTTAATTGTATCCATGTATTAAATTTTAGGCAACTTTCTAATTGTGACATTATAAACTCAAGTTGGTGGGAATATGCTAGCGCCAACTTAAAAGGACAAAAGGAAAATACAAATTAAAAATAAAAAGAATGTTATTACTCCCAAAGGAGGTCGGTCCTCATTGGGGGAATGTATTTGAATTTTGGCGCCACCTTTCATTATAAAAGGGGTCGCTTGGGGTGGAGAAAGACACACTTGATCATTTGATAATTTTCTTTCTTGGAGTTGGAGCACTCTTGCTCTTTCTTTCTCTCCATAGAGGACAAAAACCCTCTTGGAAGACCTATTGAGGATGAAACCCTCAATAGTGGCTAGTTTGAGGATGAAACCCCTTAAACTTGCAAAAGGGTGATCTCACACGGAGATTACATTGTGCTAAAATCAGTTTGCAGTCATTTCCAGCCCTTCCCAAGGGTGGCGACCTGCCCTAAGGTGAAGTTCGTGGTGTTCTAGGGCACGACGGTATCAAATTCTTGCACCATTGTGTTCTCCATATTTTTAGCAGTTGGATCTTCCATTTGTACTTGTGTTTGGGCTTGGAAACGCTTAGTTCCAGCCATATTTGTAAATGGGTATTCACTGTTGTTAATTAATTCCAGCTAATATTAAAATTGCAAAAAGATATATTTTCCAGTGCTTTTCTCTTGCAATCATTTCCAGCTTTGAAGAATAATATTTTGAAGGGTTTCTATATTATTTCCAGCAAGTTTGTGGCTGATTGCTATCATAAAAATATGTTTACAACTTGCTGCTAGGGTTTGAGAATTTAATTTCAGTTTTGTTTCAGTTTACTATTTGGATTTGTGCAAGTTCCTTTGGTGTTTAGATTTAGCCCAAAAGGGTGTTATCCTCCAACATGGATGTAATGTCCCCTTTTTCCAAGCTAGTCAGTTATGGAAGACCTTATCCCATCCTTCCTCGTGGGACTAAGGATTTGGAGCTAGAGGAAAGTTGTCTAAAGATATTTGGATTAGTTTTAGGAAATATTGCACTATTTTATGTTGTATTCCTATTGGATGCCTAATGCTCCAATAGATTAAATAACTTAGTTAATTAGTTGTTTGGTGAGCATATATGCTCAAATTAGAAATAGACTTTAATATTATAAGGTCGGCCATAAGTTATGATGTAGCACCCCTTATGTTATAAAAGGAGGATGCTTGGCCATTATGATGTTATGTTGAATCTTATTATTTCTTCTTGGTAAAGGTTGTACCTTTCCTTTCTCTCTCATCAAGGATGAAACCCTTGTTTGAGATCCCTTCAAGGACGAAAACCCTTGATGGTGGCACTTGCCTTGGGGACAAAAACCCTCAAGCAAGGATATTTGGAATCATTGAATATCTTAAGGTATTTGGAGTTGATATCTTTCTATCTAGCCCTAGGCGACTTGCATCATGAGCATTTTGGAGGTGTTTTGATGGATGTATGGTATGATTCTTGCATGGATTGACTTGTACTAATTTCTAAAGGTGAAAGCAATCATTTCTTTGCATGTTAAGCCAATAATTCAGCCTTTCCAAGTGGGGCGAATTGCATAGGAGTGGGTTTGCATTGATTTGAAGGGTTTCTCCATGTTTGGTTTGCATCATTCAATTCCTCATAATTTATAAGGGTGAAATCTACAATTTGGTGATTTTAGGAGTTGTCTAAGAGCTATTTCTAGCCCTTGGTTGTGGTCACACTGTTGTTGTCATAAAATTAATTGCAGTTGGGTGTAATCACTTGTTTTCTCCATTTCTTTGATGTAAATTGAATTAATAAATGTTGTCGTGATTGGATTAATTATTTAGAAGCATTTTTAGCATTTATTACATGGTTGCATGATAAGTTGAAGTCCCTATATATTATGTTAGGATATTCCCAGTGAATCATATGAGCCAATTTCGACAAATACCCAGATGCCCAAACTCATTTATCCCTCCGCCAAGTTTTGTCTATGGGAAATTTTTATTTAATTATTTATTGAATAAATAATGCCCGTTTGAAGTAAATTGTGCTCGGTTGAATCTGTTGAAGTTTTGCATGCCAGTATTCACTCATCTCATTAGGGTTTTCACTAGGAATGAATTCAGGGCATTATCTGCAACTTCTGGCAACGTTTTTCGCTTTTATTTATTTCTTTTGTGTTTTTCTCCGGTTTTCTCCTCGTTTCTCTGTGAAATTCCCCTAGGTCAATTCCTTCACCAGTATAGTCTGTTTAATTGCCTGAAGCATCTGGAGATCATCTACCGACACAACACCAGAAGGAATCAGCCTCAAAATGCAAGCTTCTGACCAAAAAGATGAAGTCATGCACAAAAAGCCTCTCCCAGGCAAGTCGCATTTTTTGGAATTAATGAGTGTAAGCTGCAATGGGATTTTTGGTAGCTGCAGGCAGGCGGGAATTTCTTACTTGCCTTGCAGGTACTTTTTCCCATGAAGTCAAAGTCACTTAAGCTGCGATGGGAAAATTAGAGGTGGCAAAGGCAAGCGGGAATTTCTTACCTGCCTTGCAGGGTGAAAATTCCCATTATAAAATAAAGAAAAATCACTTAAAGCACCGATGGGAATTTTCTGCTTGCTAGCAAGCTAACTTTTCCCATCAAAAGGTTTTATTCACCCATACAAGTCGCACTTTTTCAAAAGAAGCTATTTTCAATACAAGTCGCACTTTTTGGGAAGTCACTTAAGCTGCAGTGGGAAAATTAGAGGTGGCAGGCAGGTGGGAATTTATTACCTGCCTTGCAGGGTAAAAATTCCCATTATAAAAGTCAAATAACTTAAGTGGAAGAAGGGATTTTTAGAGCTGCAGTGCAGGGTGAAAATTCCCATCAGAAGTTGACTTCTTATTTTAGAATTCACCCTTGCCAAAAAGTGCGACCCATTTGGGCATTAAACAATGCTTTTAATGATATTTATTAATAGTTGCTTTGCCTAATTTTGGCGCCAAGGATGGAGGAAAAGTCAATGCATGAAGATAAGCCAAAGAGAACTGAAGGAAGCATGCTAAAAATAAATAAAATAAATTTATTTAATGGCAGCCAGCAGCATGCAAAAATAGGCGCCCAATTTGGGTGAATAAACATGTTTGTTTATTAATTAATTGCCAGGAATAGGATGGACAATTATTAGAAATAGAATGTTGAGGGTTATATAAGCATGGGCTGCCATAATGAAGAAGCAATTAATTCTTTTTGCTAAGGATTGCAGCCCGGACAGTTTTGGCGCCAAAGAAAGGAGGATTTGTGCATCTGGAGGTGTTTTTCATTGTCGGGAAGCTTCAAGGTTTGGCGCCTAGGGTTGGAATAGCTTGATTTATGCTATGATAATTATCTGCATGTTGTTATAAGTGCCCAGGTGAATTTAAAAATATTTATGCTTGCTTTGCATGCAAGCAAAGCCTCAAATTTTAGGGCAGCGGGCTTCATATGCAGATTTTTGGTGACAGAAATCAAGTATTCATGCTCTGGACTTCATCTTTGTCTTAAATAATTGTAGGTATTCATTAGTGGTGAAAGGAAGTTCAAATCAATGTCAGGTACATTGAATATATCTTCCGAATATGAAGAAATTGATAGATCTGCGAATTGATCCAGTTATAAAGAATTCGGCAGGATTAAAAGAAAAAGAACACAGACAAAGATTGCTCAGACAAAGATTGCTCCAGCCATGATGAAGCGTGATGAAGAGAGGATCAGTCAGAATCATGCATAGCTTCCAGATTTGTTGATATCAATGACATGAGACATAGGCCCGGAACCCATCTCCGAAATAATTGACAGATCCAGGGCCGGAAAGACATTTCTCATGCGGGCAATGAAAAGCAGTGGAATTATTCCAAGCATCAGCATTCCCAGTCACAGCTCAGTTGCCCGAATTTGTCATGGAGTGTGCGAGATCATATCATCCTCTTTCCAGAACAATCCGGGATGTTGGGAAAGACAATTATTAGGTTGGATGCATAGTTTATTAATTATTGTCTGAAGATTCCGACACGAACGGTGGTGATTGCAATTAACATGTTGGATGCAGGCAACAGATGGGAGAAACACAAAGCAGATTGCGTGGGCATAATGAACAACCGATATATGAAGAAGCCCAGGTCCCCATCAAAGTTCCCGAGGACTCTTCCGTGATCCAACTTGGTGCAGGAGGTGGATGATATCACTAAATTGCTTTGCAGGATAAGTGGAGAAGCCAATACTCACAACTTTTGCTCATGGATGTATGCTTTCGTGAGGACTATCGAGATCAACAGAGTTGATTCGATAATCAATTGGGCAGAGATCATCAGTGACAACATCGGTGAGCAACTTCGGAGTGTGAGGCGGACTTACAGACTTCAAAATGACTTCATACCTAGTATATGCAGCAGCCTCGCAGGGTATATTTTCCAAGCTGGATAGATGGGGCGATACTGGCGAAAGATCCTATCTTTGATTGCTATCCACAGTTGACAGTTCCTGAGTGCCACAAAGATTACAAAGTGGTCAACGATGGGTTCTTCTATGAATTCATCTGCAAACTAAATAGTGATCTAAAGACCAACAGGGTGAGCAAAGAAGCTTGGGAAGTTGTATCTCAGCATGGCTGCATTTTCATCCAGTTTGCAGACTTCACCTATCTCAGGGTGACTGGCTTTTCGGGAGAACCAGTAAAGTTGCCGAGGTATCCAAACGACAAGTGGGTCATCATGGAGTTGTGCAGACAACTCGTGGAGATGCATGACTTACAATCAAAGCGGTCAAGTCTACTAAGTTTCTTTCGAAGATCACGTTGGGTTTTATACATTCATGCCAAAGCATTCACAAAGCTAGAGGAGTGAAATGAAATTTTTTGAGTATGAGCTTGAATTTCTTGTGCACGGCTAAACTTTGACCCATATGGAGTAGCGAAGAAGAAATCTCCGGGAATACTCACATGTGCATTCGTTGGAGGACTTTAGATGAAGTGGATGAACGAGTATGAAAAAAAGAAAGACTTAAAAGTTATTCTAAAGCAAAGTGTTTGATTATGGTTTCGCACGGATACTTGCAGATCTTGATGGATGATGGGCATGTGGAACTTCCTATCATCGGATGGGAGGATCCATCGAAGACCTTTGCTCATTGAGGAAAACATTGGTGGAAGTCGAAAGAAAGATGACTTAAGTCACAATTTCTTTTTATATAAAAAGGGTAAAATCGATTTGAACATGTAAAGAGAAAATTTTATGAAGCATTTTATAAATTTATTTGACTTAATAAAAAATGCACCTATAAAAATTTTGATCTGGTTTGAGATAAAAAAGCATATTATTTTAAAGGTAAATCATAGAAAATTGCATTTTTGTAAAGCATTTAATAATTATATTAGATGAAAGTATTTATAGCATTATCCTCCTTAGGAGATTGGTGAATCTTTTTTAGACCCATTGCATTTGTATTTTTATTGGTGTTTCAGGTTAGGCTTTTGGGGAAAATTTGATAGAGAAATCTTCTATGAAGCTGATTGAGATGGAGAAGAATTTTTGGACTTTGGATGTTAAAGGCAAAAGCTATAAAAAAGAAGGGCATTCATCTCTTTTTGGCATCTGAGGGTTTATAGCTTGGGCTTTGCAAAATTATCTTATAATCAAATTCATAAGAAGAAGAGATGTATTTCCCTTATGATCAAAAAATCTAATTTATGTTTGACCTCTTTAAAATTCAAGTTATTTTGATAAAGAAATAGTTTTTGGAAGTTTTGACAATCATTTTCTTTATATACCCGTAGCGACCCATTTTTGGTGAGAAGATATTAGTGTTTGAGGACCATTTCAGGTGTGATTTTTTAATTGAAATCGAGGGATATTTTTACATGCTGCTCAAACGTATTATTTTCAGAATTTTATTGCATGTTAGAGTGTTTTAGAGTAAATCCCAAAGGTATTTATAAACTGTTGTTTACATATTTTGAGATTATGGAAAATCATAATTTAATGACTTACAATGAAAGCACAAGTCTAGAATTGTGTTTCTTTCTATCTTAATGGATGGGATTTATGCTTTTGGGAGCATTTCTGAAAGCTTCTGCCAGTGTGAAGCAGAAATGTATTTTATTTATGAGCTCAAAGCTCATAACACCCTAAAACTTTGACCCATGTGGGTAGCAAAGAGTTAACAATTTTCAAGAATGGATTTTCACATGTTCCTTGATTTTCAGAGGATTTTTTTTTGGATGAACTGCAAAAGATATATCTGAAGTAAAAAGAAAGACTTTGAGGTTGGTTATTGCCCAAAAGTGTCACTATGGTTCAAGGAGTCCCATTTGCAATTTGTAGATGATGGGCATGTGATACTTGACTCGTATCATCGATGGGAGAGATAGAGTTGCTCTTCAGGAAAACATTGGTGGTTTTTGTAAATAATAATATATTACTACGATGAAGAAAGATCTTCTTCGCAGATTTGAGTTAACACTTCGAACTAGTTGTTGACAAAAGGGTATTGCTGGATGAAGCTTTGATGAATCAGATCACAGGCAACTTTACCACGGGAGATTCCAACAAAAGAAAGCATGAAGGTGAAAGCAGCAGAAGGCCAAAAAGCTTAAAGTTCACAAGAAGTCTCACATACAGGAGAAGGCCAAATCTACGGCTATCGTTCCAGTTCCAGCTTCTCCAACATCAACTCATAGCACTTCAGCAGCCCCGGAACCTCAGAGAGATCTTGTTGTTCCTCCTTTGAATCCAGCGTCATTTGTATTTTCTCCTCGACCACTCAGGTCTTCACCTATCCATGCGGAGAAGTTGAAAGCACAGATGGCGGAGTTTGAAAAGGCATTATCTTTGGACAATTCAGAGGGTAGCAGTCATAACACGGTGGCAAATTCTGATAGAGCGGAATCAGAGCATGAGATGGTGGTGCACTCGGCGACTTCTCATTCCCCAAGAAGCAACTTTTCATCATGGTTAGCTTTGCAGACAATCCCAGAAGCCAGAGAGGAGATCAACCTGGAAGAGCACGACTTTCAGCTGCTCCTGAGTTTGGGAGGAAGAGATAGAAGACCTAAAGTTGCCAAAACGACTTCTAGGTTGATTATTGAGGAATCGGGACAAAAGTTTGTTGAGTTATCTGTTCCAGCAGAAGGAAAGCACAAGGGAGAGCTCGGCAGCTGATATAGTAGTGACCAAAGTGCCAATAGGTCAAACTACCACAGAAGGATTAAAGCAGGATACACAGACGCTAATGAATGCTTTATTCCTTAAGCTTGACAAAGAGAAGGCTGAGAGATCCAAGCTTCAAAGGTGTTCCAGTTATGCGAGATCATTGCTAAGGTTGTCAAACCTTCCTCTCAGCCCATTTTAGCACATGAGCAGGTGAGTGATCATCTGATGCAGGAGGTGGAAGATGCAGGGGATCAAGTCAGAGCTATTGCCCACTGGAAGGAGCAAATCATTCACCAAGCTTCAGAGCAATTCGAACCAATACCGGCTGAATTAGAGAACATGCATGGCAATGTATCTCAGCTAAAGGATTTGATGACACAGATAAAAGATGAGAACATAGTGGTTGAAAGTCATCTGGATACTTTGGCTAAGATACACTCATTGCCAAAGGATGTGCTGATTGCAGAAGTAGATTGTGCTGCAGATTGGTGGAAAAGGGGAAGCAGTTAGAAATTTCAGTTTCCTTCCGCGTAGAGATCCTCAAGCTCATGTTGAAGAGGATGTAGTTGCTGGAGAGTAAGATGGGAGAAGTGCCGGAGAGCATCCCAGATGAATTACCTGCTTCCCATGAGGAATTTATGTTGGTTGTGCGGAAAGAAGTTGATGAAGCCACCATACCTTTCACGATGGATTCGATTGGTAGACTCATAAAGCTTCAGGTAGATATTGAGGGATATGGGCCTGGTTTAGAGAAAGTGAAGGCTAACGTTGTTGCTTTGTCCAGAGGGTTGTTACAGATTCAGAACCGAGAGAGATGTTATTGTTAAAACAGATGGGAAGATGTTGAATTACATGTTTGACAAGTATATTCAATATCAGAACAAAAAGAAAAGTATAAGTGTTACAACTGGCAGATCTTCTTTTTCTTCTTCTTCTTCTTCTCTTATTTCTTATGTTCCCGGATGAAAATGTAAAATTAAAGTTATTGGTTGAAAAACCATTACTTTAAGTTATGTGGGAAGATTCTTTAAGATAGGTGACAGATGTGCACAATTTTGACTTAGACTCCTGATGCATGTCACTAAGAGAGGAATTTTAGGAAGATGATTGCCAAATGTTCCCTTTTACTACTTCATGTTCTAGTTTAGTTGCAGTTTACCATTTGTAATTTCCCCTCTACACACTATAAGTAGAGGAAGAACCTACGGGTTAAAGGATCGGAATTTGTAATCAGCATTCTTGTGTTCCAGACTTTGAGCTGAAACCCTTGATTTCTGCAAGCAGAGGAATAGAGAAGAGATTTCGGAGAACTTTGTGTCAACGGTGCATTTTGCTTCTTATTTCTTTCTAGATCTATTCATAAACTTTGTGTTATTATAGATCTAGATTTGAAAGTTTCCTTTGCTTTGAATTTGTATTTAATGATCTATTTGTTTTAATCTATGTGCATGCAATCAACTCTTGTAACTATTGCTTGGGTTGCACATCCTCTCTACTTTCTCCCATTTCCTATTATTTTCCTTCTTCGTAGATTTTTCCTTTCTTTTACAACTGCTTACTTGTTGCAAAATTGTCTAGCTATGGTTCATGAGCTATATAGTTAAAGTAATACCAACAAATAGATATTAGGACTGACAAAATCTTACACGGGAGCCTCACTGGTAAATGAGGGAGATTTATCTCATGACTACCTAGGTTTTCATTATGAAAAAAATCTAGCCAACAATGAGTCTCGAAGGTAAAGGTTCCTTAATGTTTAATGATGTTTCATTGGTTTCTAATTGGCTAAATGTTGAAAAATCAGATTTGCATAAGGGAAAAGAGGATGCATTGGAAGAGGGTAATCCAATTATCATTTTGGAACATGAAGACAAAACAAATCAGCCCATAATGGAGGAGGAAGAACCATCACAGCAGCTGCTTACAATGATGGATCAGCCTTTGGGAGCCCTAGAAGCACCCACCACCATTGTCAAAGGTGATTCCTTGACTGATTTTCCTTACAACCCTATGAAAGCACAAGAGGATGGAGAAATTGCTAAGCAAGAACCAAGCGAAATGGAAGGTAAAGAACTTTTGATTGTTAATGATATTCCCTTGATTTCTAATGGTTGCATGTGGCAAAATACTAAGGGAACTTGGGAGCATGAGCAAAAGGATGAAGGGAAGCATGAGGAGCAAGATGATGAAGTGAATGTTGGAGATAGCCCAAGCAATTCTCATATGACAATAGGAGTTAAGCATATTGGGGATGGCCAAAGGTATGGAGGTGTTTTAAAATCATTGCTTTCTTCTACACCAATTCAGTTTTGTTGTCTTGAGCCATTTGATGAAAAGAATAACAATATGTCATGGTTGAGGCTCCATTGTAAACCATGGCAAGTGGTTGTACATCTTGATCAACAAGCTAAAAATGGGGTTATAATTGGAGAAAAATCTGAATATTGGAGGATCTATGAAGCGGAGTTTCCAAATTGTTGGCTAGATTTTCTGCATAGCATCAAACCTAGGCGGTCATGAGATAAATCTCCCTCATTTAACCGGTGAGGCTCCGTGTCAGTTGTCGATAAAAATGTGTTTCTATCTATCAGGGGTTTTACTTTAACAACTTAGTTCATGAACCATAACTAAGAAGTTCTGCAGCAAGTAAGCAGCTGTTTAAGAAAGGAAAATTACAGAAGAAGGAAGTAAAGGAATTACAGAGAAGAAATGAGGAAGATGTGCATCCCAATTAGTAGATTGCAGAGCTAATTGCATGCACATAGAAGAAACTCAAATAGATTTGAACACACAGAATTATAAAGCAAAGGCAGCTCTAGATCTAGATCTAAAATAACACAAAGTCTATTAAGAGATCTAAGATTTAGAAGCAAGAAACAAAATACACCGTGACACAAAGTTCTCCGGAAACCTGCTTCTTTGTATTCCTCTGCAACAAGTGGCTCTCAGGGGTTCAGCACAAAGTCTAGAACACAAGATTGCTTCTTACAAATTCTGATCGATGATTAACCCGTAGGTTCTTCTCCTACTTATAGAATGTAGGAGGAAAGTACAAATAGAAGACTCAATTTGAACTAAAGTATGAGCAACAAGTAAAGATGACATTTGTGATCATCCTCAACTAACTTCTTCTTAAGTGACACATGTATCACTTAACTAATAGAAAGGTTCCACATGACTTGAGTAATGGTTGAAACCAATAACTTAGAAGTTCTACAATTTCATCCGGGAACATAGAAAATAGAAGAAGAAAGAAATAGAAGAAGTCATGCCATTTGTAACATCTACATCTTCTTCTTGTTACGATATCGATATACTTGTCGAACATATAGTTCGACATCTTTCCATCTGTTTTAGCTCTTTGCTTCCTTTTACATCTGAATTGCAGTGATCCTTCATTGACACTTTCTTTGCGTGCTTCCACTTCTTCAAACTTGGCCCAAATCTCATGATATGCACTGCGGTGTCACCGACCCTCTTGATAGAGTTCATCGTGAAAGGCTTGGTGGCTTTATCAATCCTCTTTTGCACCATCGAGAAGAGAACCCTCCGAGAGAATCATGCACCTCGTTAGAAAGCAATCCATACGTATGAAGTAATACCTCCATCCACTCTTTCCTCGGTGAAAGAAATAACACTATCCGCAAATCGATGTTACTGCTCTCAGAAGTACTGCATCCTCTTGACAAAACTCTGCGAGATCTCAAGCGGAAGATCTGCAAACTCTATTGCTTCCCCTTCTCGGTGATCCATCGGCACAATTTGCTCTGCTGACGATACATCTCCGTGACTTGTTGATCTCGGCCAAAACACTCGGGTTACTCTCTGTTGTATTTATTCCTTTTATGCTTTCTATCAGTTGCTTTAGTTGATTTTCTGCATCGTTCATAACCTTTAGGCGGGCTGGCACTTCCCCAAGTTGCACAGAAGCTTGACGAATAATCAGATCCTTCCATTCATCGATAGCCTTTACTTGATTGCTTGCATCTTCCATTTCTGCATAAGATGATCACTCACTGCTTATTTGAAATGGGCAATTTGAGACGGAAGGTTTAGCAACCTTGGCTATGATCTCACATAATTGAGATATTTGCTTGTGAGCTCTTCTTTCTCCGCCTTTTCTTTGTCGAGCCTAAGAGAGCAAGCATCCGGCAGCGTCTGCGTGTGTCTGCTTGATCCTTCGGTGGTAGCTTTGGCCAAGTGGTATTTTGGTCACCGTCACATCTTACGCCGTGAGTTCCTCTTCTACCTTTCCTTCCGCCGGGATTAATATCTCGTGCAAACTTCTCTCCCGAATCCTCGATGATCAACCTAGAAGTTGCTTTAGCAACTTTAGGCCCTTGTCTCTTACGCTCGAGATCACGAAGTAGGCTGAGTCATGTTCCTCTAAGTTCATCTCTATTCTTGCTTAGGAACCAAGCTAAAGCTAACCATTCAGAAATTACTTCTCGGAGAATGAGAGATTCTTTGAGTGCGCTACTCTTATTTCCGCTCTGCATCCTCTCCATCGAGAAAGTGCCACGAGTATCATGGCTGCCATCCTCTGAAACATCGAGGACAAAGCTCTTTCGAACTCCGTCATCTGCGGCTTGACATCTCCTGCTGGAGCGGGTCTTTGAGCGAAGTGGCTGCGGAGAGAAGATGAGCGTTCTTTGGTTTGATGAAGGCATGGAAACATCCTGCTGCTTTGTGGTGCGATAGTTGGTGATCCACTTAGTCTTTGGAGAAGTCGAGTCAAAGCTATAGTCGTAGAAGTGGTCTTCTCTTTCTCTTGAGATTTTCTGCGTACTTTGACTTCTCGGACCTTCTGCTGCTCTCTCCTTCATGCTTTCGGCTTGAGGGAATCTCTGCGCGAAGTTGCCGTGATTTGATTCATCGATACTTCATCAAGCGGTATCCCTTCGTTATGACCAGCTCGAAGTACTCACCAACCACTGACTCGGATCTTTCTTATTGTCTTTGCGGTGCCATCATTGCTTTATCTGTAGTAGAGCTTTATCTCCTCCCATTTGATGGTAAGTGTCAGTACCACGTTCCCATCATCTTTAAGATCGCGGTATCGCGCTAGTCAAAGTCAAATACTTGCTTTCTGCCGATGACTGCTGAAATCTTTCTTTCGACCTCGTACTCATACGCACTTCATCAGAAATCTTCTAGCGAAGGCACATGTGCGTACTCTGGGAGATTGTCTTCTGGCTATTCCCGAATGGATCAAAATTAAGCCGTGCGAGGAAGAACTCTTGCTCATACTCGGACAACATTTGTGCTTCCATTCTTCGAGCTCTGTGAATGCTTGATCTGGCTGTAATATCCACGGTGAGTGGGAAGTAGCCCGTAGACTTGTGCGCTTTGAAGGTCGTGTAACTCCCAAGTTACTGCTTAGCTCCATGGCAATCAATCATCACTTTCGGGTACCTTGGCATCTTTGTTGGTTCACTGAAAAGCTCGTAACCACGAGGTATGTGAAATCGCAAATTTGGATGAATATCTTTGCCGATCTTGGACACTTGCTTCCCATGCTTCCTTGCTTACTCTGTGAGTCTTGAGTCTTTGTCTAACTGCGGATGAAATCGTAGAAGAAACCATCGTTGATCACTTTGAAGTCCTTCTCACTTGCGAGTGCGGTAAGGCAATGGGTAGCACTCGAAAATGGGATCCTTGGAAAGAATACCACATCTATCTAGCTTGGAAAAGACACCTGTGAAGGCTGCGGCATATACCAGTATGAAGTCATCTTGAAGGTGAAAGTGCGCTTTACGTTCATGATTGCTCACCGATGTTCTGCTTAATAATTTACGACCATTGATTATAGAATCAACCTTGTTGATTTGATAGTCTGATGAAAGCATACATCCATGTCCAGGAAAGTGTAGGCATTAAGCTTCACCATTGACTGCATGCTTGATTTGTGATATCATCCGCCTCTGCACCAAATTGGATCGTGGAAGAGTTCTCGGGAACTTGGAAGGGGATCTAGGCTTCTTCATGAACCATTTATTCATGATGCTCACACAATCGGCTCTATGCTTTTCCCACCTCTGCGCATCGGCATCACTGAATGCTAATAGAAGTCACCACCTTTCGTCTTTGGAATCTTGAACAATAATCGAAGAATTACGCATCCAAGCGAATTATTGTCTTTCCCATGACATCACGCATGGCGTCTGGATGAAGGATGATAAGATCTAGCACACTCCATCACAAACTCGGCAATTGGAAATTGGAATTTGTGCATGGGAAAGGCTGCGGCTCGAATAATTCCACTACTTTTGACCATACGCATGAGTGAAGTCTTTCCGGCTCTGGATCATCGATCAAATCGAGAAAGAGGTTACGGGCCTAGATCAAGTGTCTCCCATATGCGAAAGTTTAGAAGCGATGCATGAATCCATCGTGCTCTCTTTTTCATCTCCTTTTGCCATAGCTTTATCAATCTTTATGCGAATAATTCTTTTCTTCTAATTTGGCTGCTTTCTTCAATCTTTAGTGCGGATCTGGACAATTCTTGATTCGGAGGATATTTGCGATGTATTGGACATTGATAAATACTCCTTTTCTTTTATAAAGCACTTTGTAATGAGTTCTGCAATTTATTCGGACAAAAATGGCCCGGAGCATGAATAGTGAATTTAAATTATAAAAATCTGCACTTTTCAAACTGCTGCCCCAAAAAATGGTGTTTAATTTGCACATAAAGAGATCATGAATCCTTTGATCAACACTTTGAGCTCCTTTAACACTGTGAAAACAATTGTGCGAGACGAAGATGAACCTTTTCCAAAGCATGCGCCAAATCGGAAGCTTTTAGCCTTTGTTAGCACTTTATGCATGCAAAATCCTTCCTCTAATAGAAGGGCGCACTTTTTCTCCTTGCTGCGATTCTTTACTGTGTGTTGAATAATAAATCCATATGGCTGCCCATGCTTATATAACCTTCATAATTCTATAATTAATAATTGCCCTAACAATTAAAGGCAATTAATTAATTAAAAATCATGCTTTTCTCTTTTAAAAATTGCATGTTTAAGGACAGCCATCCAATAAATTAAATTAATCCAATTTAATCCTTCACACAGCACTTAACTTTAGCCTCACAGTGTGCTTTGACCATAGCCACTGAAAATAGAAATTAATTTAATGATTTAATGCATTTAAAATCATTAAATAACTCCTAAATAGGGCGCACTTTTTTTTCCAAGGAGAGGGGCAGCCACTAAATAAATTAAATTTAATTAATTTAATTGCTTTCTTTTAATCCTCCTTTGACTTTTCAACCTCCTCAAGCTTGGGCGCACTTTTTCCAAGGATAGAATTTATTAAAAATAATCAATTTAATTATTTTTATCCATCACCAAAGGGCGCACTTTTTGCACATGTAATTCTATTTTTAAAATTTTCACCATAATGGGATTCTTTACCTGCCAGAGGTAGGCACCAAATCCATGATCCACTTAAGTGATTTGACTTTTCTGATGGGATTCTTTACCTGTGAGGTAGGCACTAAAATCCCATGATTTCACTTAAGTCACTTTCCTTTTATTATATCATGGGAATTTTCACCTGAGGTAGGCAATAAATTCCACACCTCTGACCTCTATTTTTCCCATTGCAGCTTAAGTGACTTTTATAACACGGGAAAAAGTACCCTGCCAGGCAGGTATACAATTCCCATCCTACTGCGGCTTATATTTTTCCCATCGCAGCTCAAATCCTTTGTTTTCCAAAAATGCGCCCATCCCCGAGGGCTTTCCTGTCTGCGACTTCGCTTTTTCCCGGTGATCGGACCTCGATGATGACTTCCTCTCAGGGCAAAATGTGCGTGTATGTTTTCCAGCTGCTCCAGGCCAAAAATCGGGCTTACCCGGCGAAGGAGTTGTTCCAGAGAAATTTTACAGAAAACAGAACGGGACACCACAAAAACACGAAAAATTGCCAAAAGTTACAAATAAAGCCCAAAACTTAAAATAAGTTAAAATCCTTACAGTATATAGGAATAATAACATATTCGCTCATAATAGAGTTAAAAGCAGGCATGGCTTGACCTCATACGGGGCTCAAAATAATTAAATACAAATTTCCCATGAGACAAATCCCGCGACATAATAAAACAATTTTGGGCATCTGGGTATTTGGCGAAAAGAACTAATATGGCTCTTGAGGATTATCTTGGTAATCTGAGGAACTTTCAGGCAATAAAAACAACAAATGACCCACTATTTTAAAAGTACGAAATTTTTTCAAATTGGGTAGTCACAGATTTCGGGGTGAAATCTGAGTGACACCAGTTGGCTCCGTCTGTGGACATCTTTTTCTCTTGTCAGAATGAAAAGGGAAAAGATGAGATCCCAGCATCTCTGGTTTCGTATCTTGTCCTTTGGGCACGGGGTCAGGCAGACAAACACAACACAACACAACACCAAAACAAGACAAAACAAGGAAAAACAAACAAAGGTTTTATTTATGTACATACAGGTTTTACCCTGCTTCTCATGTTCGGAACAGCTTCAAGTGTTGCCCATTGAAAGGCAACGGCAATTCAACTCCATCCTGATGAGCAAGAATGAAGCTATCTGCTCCGGCGATCTTTTTGATTACAAAAGGCCCTTTCCGTAGTGAATCGAACTTTCCATGCATGCCTTTTGTTTCTCTTCTTTTGTCCCATAAGAGGACCAGTCATTAACTTCAAACTTTCTTTCCTGGCATTTTTGTGAAGATGACTTTCACCTTCCTCGATGCTCATCAACCTACTCTGCTGACTTGAGTTTGTACTTCCCTCAGATTGATCGGGTACATGATTCTTTTATCGATAGCATCCGTGAGCGTGGAATCTTCGAGGGGCTTTAGAAAGTCGTAGGGCGAGCAATTCAAGGTGAGAGGCGGCTCTGTGTCTCTTCCATATAGCGGCTGAAATGGGGACATGCCTATCGCCCTCTTTGGTGTGATCTATCGGCCCATAATGCATCAAACAACTTTTTATGCCAAGTCCTTTGATTTTTATTCTGAGCTTGCATACGATAGTTACAAGTTCTTATTACTAGATTGACTTGACCATTCCCTTGTGGATAGTAGTTTGAGGAATGAACAAGTTGAATCCCATAAACGTGTAGCGAGAATTCCACCAACTCCTCGAGAAGAAAGATTCGGAGCATTTCTGCTTACAATTTCTTTGATGCCATGAGCTTGTGATAATATTTTCTTTTATAAAATTGCACACTTGGCGGAAGTGGCATTCTTCACGGGAATAGCTTACACCCACTTACTAAAATAATCGTGTATTTGTTAGAATGTAATGATGACCGTATTTGAGGCGGGTTAATCATCCCGATAAAATCCATACCCCCTTTGTTGGAAAGGTTCTTGATCTGATGGGTTTTAGGGGTAATGCGAGGCAATTTCACCTTGACAAAATGTTGGCATGCTTGACACTTAGCTACCCATTTGCGGTATCTTGAAAAAGGGTGGGCGGTAATACCTTGCTCTAAGGATCTTGTGTGTGATGACTCGGGTGAGAAATGACCACCACAAGCCATGTCATGAAAGCTGTTGTAGTAGTTGATCTGTTGAGCTTTATCCACGCATCGAGAAATACACCATCGATTCCCCTTTTTACAAACCATTATCCCAAAGCACAAAATCTTTTGACTTGATTTAATAGTTCGTTTTCTTTTACGGAAAGTCGATCGGGCATTCTCCATACGTTAGAAAGTAAGCAATGTTACTGTACCATTCCTCTACCAGATCTATAAACAGTACTGCAGGTAAATCTTCATCTATTCCATCCTGATGCAGCTTGAGTCGATGCTTTAATTTCTGTCATTAGTTCACACAGACCTCTTCCTCGAACCAGCTTTGTTGGTTTAATATCCAAATCATATTCTTGAACTTTTGTCACCCACGTGCCTCTCAATAATCCTAACTCTTGCTGAGTAAGGATAGATTTAACTGCAGTATCTGGAACCAAAACCACAGTGTGTGAGGAAAGAATATAATACCTGAATGCCTTGCATGCCTTCACCACTGCATATGCGTGCTTTTCCATTGGAGTGTATTTCAACTCATAGGCTTTAAGAGGCGTGCTCATGAAAGCAATAGGAGCTTCTGCGTCCTCTTGATTTTTCTGCATCAATATTGCTGACATAGTATGTTCGGAAGAATAACAATAAAGAATAAATTCTTTACTGAAGTCAGGTGAGACCAAGACTGGTGCTTTCGACAGGGCCTCTTTGATTTTCTCGAAAGCTTCCTTCCCTTCGCTGCTCCACTTAAAATCTTGTGTCTTCTTCATCATATTTGAAATATGACGGGTTAGCTCAGCAAAGTCAGGAATGAATCTTCTGAGAAAATTCACTTTTCCAAAGAAAGAGTGAACTCCTTTTTTGGATGTGGGCAAAGGTAATGTCTGAATGGATTTGACACGCTCTGGATCTATCTTTGTTCCTTCTTTGGAAACAATGTGCCCAAGCAGCTTTCCTTCAGTTTCTGACAAAGATAGATTTCTTAGGATTCAAAGAAATACCATGTTTGCGGCATTGTATGAAGACCTCTTCTAAGTTTGAAATATGTGTGCTTCTATCTTTGGAAAAGACTGTCAAATCATCCAGGTACACAACTATGCTTATATCTTTGAGATGAGCAAAGGCTAGATCCATAGCTCTTTGAAATGTAGCACCAGCATTGATCAGGCCGAATGGCATCTTACAGTAAATGCTGAAGGTTCCCAGGTGTGATGAAGCGCTGTTTTGTATTGATCTTCTTCGGCAACCTTGACTTGATTGTATCACGAGAAGCCATCAAGCATGGAAAGCATCTCGAGATCCGGTGACCACTGCCAGTGTGATCCATGATGGGGATAGGGTAGTTATCCTTGATGAAGCTTGATTAAGGTTGCGGAAATCACGCACGCCTGACCTAATCTCACCACTTTTCTTTCTTACTGAGGGGACTATGTTGTGACCACTCGAATGGTGTATGGGATAGATAATCTTCGCATCTATGACTTTTGGATTTACTGCGAAGATGGTTCTGAAATGGTTGGATTGTGTGCTTGCATGACTTACGCTTGAAAGGCTTACATTACGATTTAAGTGGGATGTAATGTTGAACTTCCGCAGGCTGATATGTTTTTAGATCCTGATAGGACCAGGCAAAAATATCCATGTATTTCTTAAGAAGCTTAGTAAAAGCTTCCTTTTCAGCTTCCGAACAACTCTTTCCCAGATTTACTAATTTGGGATCATTGCTAGCTCCCAAATTTAGTAATTGTGTGTCGGAGGAAGAGCCTTCCTCATTTTCTTCATTTTTCTTAAGCATCTGATCATGCTTATCAAACATTTCCTCAAGAGATACCAAGCCTTTGGGAATTTTATTTCCCTTTAGTTGGATAATCTCGACCTCACTGAGGCGTCGGCATCCATTTCTCGACGAGGTGAGTGCACTAGGAGGTGAATTGCTTCCCTCATAGTAGATTTCTTCAAAGTTATCTTTGTTGGAGAAATGCGGCCAATCATGTATCATCGTTGAAAACTTTGCCATTCTTTGGACGTTGTCAGGAACCTTTGGGCGAAAAACCATTTCCACCTTGTAATCTCCCTGTCTAAAGAATGCAGGGGGCTGATCCGGATTCAACAAGGCTGCAGTCACTACGAGCGAATCAGCTCTTGAATTTTGTTCTCTCGGAATGTAAGATCTACAGAAAGCTGAAAAATCCAAGATAGCGAGTAGACCCGATCTCTATAGTGCCTGAGGTTTGTCTTTTTGACTTGGTAGAGGCCTCTTATACGCTTTACAATGATCAGCTCGGCATCTCCTCTTGCGTGTAATAATTTGATTCCCATTGTTCTACTTTGCTCCATGCCTAACAAAATGCTTCATACTCGGCCGTATTGTTAGTATTTTGAACATCAATTTGAAGGAGTGCGCATGCACTTTCCCTTCGAGGAGAGATAAGAACAACACCTGCACCGGATCGAATGAGCATGCAGCTACCATCAAATTCGAGTCAAATCTTGTTATCGATTTGGCGTGATTCTCGAATCACCGGTTGAATTTCTTCTTTATCCATTTCTAGGTAATAGACTCGTGATCCGATTCTTGAAACAAGATCGAGATCTAGGATCTTGATTTTGATTTGTGTACTTAGATTTCTTCTCGGGTTCCGACTTCACGATTTATTCTCTCGATTGGTATGTGCGCACAAGACCAATCCATCTTCACTTCTCCACCCGGCTCCTTGCAAAAATTTCTACTCAATAGCATGCCATAGGAAGTGGAATGTCTGCTTCTGAGGATAGTCATTTTCGAGTCTTTTTATGCAGGAAGGAAGCAGAAATCACTGCGCATCTTTGATTTGCCCCACAAGAGGGACTTGCCTTTCCGTGGAATAACATCTTCGATGGTTTTTGTCAATGTAAGACCCAAGGCATCGGCTGACTTTGGCGGGCATGACGTTGTCGGAAGCTCCAGAATCCAGTATGCAATTGCTTAGCTTATGTCCGTTGATGAGCAAAGACACATAGAATGGCTCAATCCTTTCCGATGTAGCAGGAGAAGGGGTGGAAGAAGAAGAACTTGCAGCAGCATTATTTGAAGGTGGAGTAATCTTTGGACTTGACAAGATACCCCGTGGATTATTGTTCGTTGGGCTAGGACCATTGCTTTGCACATATTTGACCAATCTATTCAACTGATCAGGAAATGCCCTCAAATACTCAGCTTCTGACATTTGGACCTTATTTCTCTTGATGTGATCAATTATGTCAAAAGCTTGACTTGCTTCAGCAGGATGTGCGTTGGTTCTTTGCTGTGAATTGAAAGAATTTGAATATTTCTCCTTGGGCGCTAATGAAGAAGGAAGAATACTACCTCTTTTCAAGATAGTAACATCCGGGCCAGGATCATCTCTCTCTTTCCGGCCGCTTGTGGATGCTTCGGCATTTTGGCGTGTCTGAGACCTTGTAAACACCGCAAAAGTGTGACCATCAGAATCTTCAAAAGATTCATAATAGCCCTCATCAGATTCGTAGTCCAGGTAACCAATATTGGAGTCGCCAGCGGGATCTATAAAGTCTTCATCATCAAATGATTCATCAATGTCGAGATCCTCTTCATTAGTTTCCAAGTTATTCCTTGGGCGGCTTACATTGCCAAGCATTTGTGGTGCAGCAGCAAGTCTGTTTCGATTTTGATTTTGATGTTGACCATTGAAGGTCCGGATAGGAGTTATTCTTGAGGGGGGTGCATTCCCCGTTTGAGAGATCTGCTTCTTGATCTGCAGCATGTCATTAGCCAATTTCTGCAACAAAGGATCAGATGTACTAGAAGAAGCCCCATCACCTTTGTGAGATAGTTGTTTGAGTTTTCCAGCCATGATCAAGTCGTCTTGACCTCCACGGCGGCATTTTGTGCATCGGCAAGTTCTGAGTCTTGCCCTTCTTAATTGATATCGACTTCGAGCGATAGGCGTTTATAAAAAACGTCTTTTGATTTTAAATCGCTCAATCACGGCGAAGTGGGATTTTATACAAAATCCTTTGGAACTTTGCTGATAAAGTCCCGCATGTTCTCGTTTGGCTCTTTCTTCAACTGCGTCAGTTGGGTGATCATCGTGCTCGTGTCCTCTGCAGGCTTGAATCTTTTGAGAAATTGTTCACGCATAGTCGCCCAATTTGGTTATGGTGCGAGGAGCGGCCGATAGAACCATTCTCGGCCAAGTCATGTAAGGTCTCGATGAATAGCTTTGGTGAGACATCTTCATGCTCTCTCTGAAGCACACCACAAGATATGAAGAAGGCCGCCAAATGATCATCCGGGTTTTGCTTTCCATCTCGAAGAATTTGGAAAATTCTTTACGGATCCCTTTGGCGAGATCGTGCATAGGTGGAGCCAAGTTGAGAGGTCAGCCGCCCCATGGAGCAGTACAATTTGGTGCGCCATGTTAGCTTGAGCACGTCTCCTCCTTGTGTAGACTTGATAGACTTGTTGGATAATTCCAGCCGGCCGGATTATCTTGAATACGATCCGGATCGGATGGGTGTGCACTCTCCTTCTGGTGAAAGACTAGATCTGCGGCTTAGCTTGAGGAGGATGATTGAAATTGAATTGCTCTGATCGGAAGAAATGATCCGTCCTTCCTTGCGCCTTCACGGATCGGTGACGGACGTTCGGCCCGAGTTGAGATTTGTATGGAAAACACTACGATCTTGATAGAAAAGCTTTGATCTTCAAAGATAGTTGTTCCCAGTAGATGCAAAGCTGTTGGCTAGATTTTCTGCATAGCATCAAACCTAGGCAGTCATGAGATAAATCTCCCTCATTTAACCGGTGAGGCTCCCGTGTCAGATTTGTCAATAAAAATGTGTTTCTATCTATCAGGGGTTTTACTTTAACAACTTAGTTCATGAACCATAACTAAGAAGTTCTGCAGCAAGTAAGCAGCTGTTTAAGAAAGGAAAATTACAGAAGAAGGAAGTAAAGGAATTACAGAGAAGAAATGAGGAAGATGTGCATCCCAATTAGTAGATTGCAGAGCTAATTGCATGCACATAGAAGAAACTCAAATAGATTTGAACACACAGAATTATAAAGCAAAGGCAGCTCTAGATCTAGATCTAAAATAACACAAAGTCTATTAAGAGATCTAAGATTTAGAAGCAAGAAACAAAATACACCGTGACACAAAGTTCTCCGGAAACCTGCTTCTTTGTATTCCTCTGCAACAAGTGGCTCTCAGGGGTTCAGCACAAAGTCTAGAACACAAGATTGCTTCTTACAAATTCTGATCGATGATTAACCCGAAGGTTCTTCTCCTACTTATAGAATGTAGGAGGGAAAGTACAAATAGAAGACTCAAATTTGAACTAAAGTATGACAACAAGTAAAGATGACATTTGGATCATCCTCAACTAACTTCTTCTTAAGTGACACATGTATCACTTAACTAATAGAAAGGTTCCTCATGACTTCGAGTAATGGTTGCAAAACCAATAACTTAGAAGTTTACAATTCCATCCGGGAACATAGAAAATAGAAGAAGAAAGAAATAGAAGAAGTCATGCATTTGTAACATCTACATCTTCTTCTTGTTACGATATCGATATACTTGTCGAACATATAGTTCGACATCTTTCCATCTGTTTTAGCTCTTTTGCTTCCTTTTACATCTGAATTGCAGCGATCCTTCATTGACACTTTCTTTGCATGCTTCCACTTCTTCAAACTTGGCCCTGAATCTACATGATATGCACTGCGGTGTCACACGACCCTGCGATAGAGTTCATCGTGAAAGGCTTGGTGGCTTTATCAATCCTCTTTTGCACCATCGAAGAGAACCCTCCAGAGAATCATGCACCTCGTTAGAAAGCAATCCATACGTATGAAGTAATACCTCCATCCACTCTTTCCTCGGTGAAAGAAATAACACTATCGGCAAAATCGATGTTACTGCTCTCGAGTGCTGCATCCTCTTGACAAAACTCTGCAGATCTCAAGCGGAAAGATACTGCAAATTCTAGCTGCTTCCCCTTCTCGGTGATCCATCAGGCCTGATTTGCTCTGCTGACCCGATACATCTCCCGTGACTTGTTGATCTCGGCCAAAACACTCGGGTTACTCTCTGCTAATTGTATTTATTCCTTTTATGCTTTCATCGAGTTGCTTTAGTTGATTTTCTGCATCGTTCATAACCTTTAGGCGGTGGCACTTCTCGAAGTTGCACTGCGAGAAGCAGCGAATAATCGAGATCCTTCCATTCATCAATAGCCTTTACTTGATTGCTTGCATCTTCCATTTCTGCATAAGATGATCACTCACTGCTGCTGAAATGGGTGAGCGGAAGGTTTAGTGACCTTGGCTATGATCTCACATAATTGAGATATTTGCTTCGTGAGCTCTTCTTTCTCGCCTTTTCATTGTCGAGCCTGAGCAAGCATCCGGTGAGCGTCTGCGTGTCTGCTTGATCCTTCGGTGGTAGCTTGGCCGAGTGGTATTTTGGTCTTTGTCACATCTTCTGTAGTGAGTTCCTCTTCTACCTTTCCTTCCGGCGGGATCGATATCTCGACAAACTTCTCTCCCGAATCCTCGATGATCAACCTAGAAGTTGCTTTAGCAACTTTAGGCCTTTGTCTCTTAACTCGGATCTGAAGTAGCTGTACAGAGTCATGTTCCTCTAAGTTCATCTCTATTCTTGCTTCGGAACCAAGCTGCCAAAGCTAACCATTAGAAATTACTTCTCGGAGAATGAGAAGATTCTTGAGTCGCTTTCTATTTCCCGCTCTGCATCCTCTCCATCAGAAAGTGCCACAGTATCATGGCTGCCATCCTCTGAAACATCCAAGGACAAAGCTCTTTCGAACTCCGTCATCTGCAGCTTCAACATCTCCTCTGGAACGGGTGCTGAACGAAGTGGCTGCGGAGAGAAGATGAACGTTGCTGGTTTAATGAAGGCATGGAAACATCCTGCTGCTGTGGTGCGATAGTTGGTGATCCACTGGAGTCTTTGGAGAAGTCGGAGTCAAAGCTATGTAAGTCGTAGAAGTGGTCTTCTCTTTCTCTTGAGATTTCTGCGTGCTGACTTCTCGGACCTTCTGCTGCTCTCTCCTTCATGCTTTCGCTTGAGGGAATCTCCTGTGCCGAAGTTGCCCGTGATTTGATTCATCAATACTTCATCAAGGCAGTATCCCTTCGTTAGCAACCAGCTCGAAGTACTCACCAACTGACTCAGGATCTTTCTTTATTGTCTGCATGCCACGTTGTTGCTTTATCTGTAGTAGAGCTTTATCTCCTCCCATTTGATGGTAAGTGTCAGTACCACGTTCCCATCATCTTTAAGATCGCGGTATCCGCGCTAGTCGAAGTCAAATACTTGCTTTGCCCGGCTGACTGCTGAAATCTTTCTTTCGACCTCGTACTCATTCGCCGCACTTCATCCAGAAATCTTCTAGCGAAGGCACATGTGCGTACTCCTGGGAGATTGTCTTCCTGGCTATTCCAAATGGATCAAAATTAAGCCGTGCAGGGAAGAACTCTTGCTCATACTCGGACAACATTTGTGCTTCCATTCTTCGAGCTCTGTGAATCTTGTCTGTTGTAATATCCACGGTGAGTGGGAAGTAGCCGTAGACTTGTGCGCCGGTGAAGGTCGTGTAACTCCCTGAGTTACTGCTTAGCTCCATGTGATCAATTGTCACTCGGGTACCTTGGCATCTTTGTTGGTTCACTGAAAAGCTCGTAACCACGAGGTATGTGAAATCTGCAAAGCTGGATGAATATCGCCCGATCTTGGACACTTTGCTTCCCATGCTTCTTGCTTACTCTGTGAGTCTTGAGTCTTTGTCTAAACTGCGAGATGAAATCGTAGAAGAAACCATCGTTGATCACTTTGAAGTCCTTCTCGCACGCAGGTGCAGTAAGCTGTGGGTAGCACTCGAAAATGGGATCCTTGGAAAGAATACCACATCTATCTAGCTTGGAAAAGACACCCTGTGAAGCTGCAGCATATACCAAGTATGAAGTCATCTTGAAGTGAAGAGAATCGCTTTACGTTCATGATTTGCTCACCGATGTTCTTCTTTAATAATTTACGACAAGTGATTATAGAATCAACCTTGTTGATTTTGATAGTCTGATGAAAGCATACATCCATGTCAGGAAAGTGTAGGCATTAAGCTTCACCATTCAACCTGCATAGCAATTTGACAATATCATCCGCCTCCTGCACCAAATTGGATCGTGGAAGAGTTCTCGGGAACTTGGAAGGGGATCTAGGCTTCTTCATGAACCGGCTATTCATGATGCTCACACAATCAGCTCTATGCTTTTCCCACCTACTGTCAGCATCCTGAATGCTAATAGAAGTCACCACCTTTCGTCTTTGGAATCTTGAAACAATAATCGAAGAAGTGCATCAAGCGAATTATTGTCTTTCATGACATCACGCGATCTAGATGAAGGATGATAGGATCTAGCACACTCCATCACAAACTCGGCAATTGGGGGCATGTACATGGGAAAAGCTGCGACTCGAATAATTCCACTACTTTTGACCCATGCGCATGAGTGAAGTCTTTCGGACTCTGGATCTATCGATCAAATCGAAAGAGGTTAAGGCCTAGATCAGTGTCTCCTATGTCGAAAGTTTAGAAGCGATGCATGAATCCATCGTGCTCTCTTTTTCATCTCCTTTTGCCATAGCTTTATCAATCTTTATGCGAATAATTCTTTTTCTTCTAATTTGGCACTGCTTTCTTCAATCTTGAGTGCGAGATCATCTGGACAATTCTTGATTCGGAGGATATTTGCAATGTATTGGACATTGATAAATACTCCTTTTCTTTTATAAAGCACCTGTAATGAGTTCCTGCAATTTATTCAGACAAAAATGGCCACCGGAGCATGAATAGTGAATTTAAATTATAAAAATCTGCACTTTTCAAGCCTGCTGCCCCAAAAAATGGTGTTTAATTTGCACATAAAGAGATCATGAATCCTTTTAATCAACACCTGAGCTCCTTTAACACCTGTGAAAACAATTGTGCAGACGAAGATGAACCTTTTCCAAAGCATGCGCCAAATACGGAAGCTTTTAGCCTTTGTTAGCACTTTATGCATGCAAAATCCTTCCTCTAATGGGGGCGCACTTTTTCTCCTTGCTGCAATTCTTTACCTGTGTGTTGAATAATAAATCCATATGGCTGCCCATGCTTATATAACCTTCATAATTCTATAATTAATAATTGCCCTAACAATTAAAGGCAATTAATTAATTAATAATCATGCTTTTCTCTTTTAAAAATTGCATGTTTAAGGACAGCCATCCAATAAATTAAATTAATCCAATTTAATCCTTCACACAGCACTTAACTTTAGCCTCACAGTGTGCTTTGACCATAGCCACTGAAAATAGAAATTAATTTAATGATTTAATGCATTTAAAATCATTAAATAACTCCTAAATGGGGCGCACTTTTTCCAAGGAGAGGGGCAGCCACTAAATAAATTAAATTTAATTAATTTAATTGCTTTCTTTTAATCTTCCTTTGACTTTTCAACCTCCTCAAGCTTGGGCGCACTTTTTCCAAGGATAGAATTTATTAAAAATAATCAATTTAATTATTTTATCCATCACCAAAGGGCGCACTTTTTGCACATGTAATTCTATTTTTAAGAATTTTCACCATAATGGGATTCTTTACCCTGCAAGGTAGGCACTACTGATCCATGATCCACTTAAGTGATTTGACTTTTTGCAATGGGATTCTTTACCTGCCCTTGAGGTAGGCACTAAAATCCCATGATTTCACTTAAGTCACTTTCCTTTATTATATCATGGGAATTTTCACCTGCCAGAGGTAGGCAATAAATTCCCACCTGCCCTGACCTCTATTTTTCCCACTTTGCTGACTTAAGTGACTTTTATAACACGGGGAAAAAGTACCTGCAAAGCGGTATACAATTCCCATCTACTGCGGCTTATATTT
>CM031236.1:685387850-685468284 GCA_018340775.1 Taxus wallichiana var. yunnanensis | reverse complement strand
ACGTATTGCTGAACCAGGTGGCTATGGAAATGAATGCATTATAGCTTCGGAAATGGTGGATTTTGAGGATGGAAATGGAAGGTTGGCGGATGGAGTGAAAGACTAGAGAAGGGAATGTAGGGTAATCAAATAGAGGGAAATTAAGGGTTAGATGGAATATGGAAACAAGGCATTGGAGGAGGGAAAATGAGGGATGGAGAAGGGAATGGAGGTGTTGGAGGAGGAAAATGGAGGGTTGAAGAAGATAATGGAGGGAGGGTAGAAGAGGAGAATCGATTAGATGATCAATGGAGGAAATTGATGGGTAATGGGCTTGGAGGTGGAATGGAGTATTGGAAGAGGGAATATGGGAATGGGTAGTGAGGAGGACATAGGGTAATGGAGTGTTGGAAGAGGGAATTGTTCTTGGAGGGGGATTTAAGGCATAGAGGTTTCTGAAAAGGGAATGAATGGAAATAGTTAGCAAGAATAGGTGTTAAAGCATTGGAGGAGTGGAATGTGGGGGATGATGGTTTTGAGGAGGAAATTGAGGGTTAATGGGAATATGGTGTTAGATGTATTAGATGAGTGGAATGTAGGGGTATTGAGGTTTGGAGGGTTAGTGGAAATAGGGTGGATGTGTTGGAGGAGTAGAATGTAGGGGAATGGAGGTTAGTTTGATTAAGGTGTTAGATGCTTGAGAGGAGAGGAATGTAGGTGAATGGATGTTCTGGAGGAGGGAATGAAGGGAAATGGAGTGGATAGTTGAATAGGATGTTGGATGTGTTGGATGAGTGGAATGTAGGGAATTGAGGTTTGGATTAGGGAATGAAGAGAAATGGATGGTTAGTGAGAGGAAATAGGTTAATGGAGTGTTGGAAGAGGGAATGTTTTCTTGGAGGGGATGAAGGGGGCTTGAGGTCTGGAGGGAGGGAATGAAGGGACATGGAGGTCTGGAGGGTAATGTAGGGGCGCCGAGGTTCTGGAGAAGGGAATCTAGGGGCACGGAGGTTTTAAGGAGTGTAATGTAGGGCATATATGTTCGGAGAATGGAATGAAGGGAAATGGTTACCGTGAATCGGGCGTCAAGGTTCGGAGGAGGAAATGAAGAAAAATGGTCGGCTGAGAATATGGTGTAAGTGTTTTTGCAGAGGGGGTGGAATGTGGGGGCACGAGATGTTTCGTTGGATGAGTTGAATGTAGTGGTATTGAGGTTTAGAGGGTTAATTGAATAGGGTATCGGATGTGTTGGATGAGTGGAATACATGGGAATGGTGGTTTAGAGAGGAGGGAATGAAGGGAAATATAGGATTAATGGGAATAGGGTGTTAAATGCTTTGGAGGAGATTAATGTAGGGAATGGAGGTTTGGAGGAGGGAATGAAGGGAGATGGAGGGTTAGTGGGAATAGGGTGTCGGGATGCGTTGATGAGGGGAATGAAGATTTAGAGGGGGAATGAAGGGAAATGGAGAGTTAGTGGGAATAGTTGTTGAATGTGTTTGAGGAGTGGAATGTAGGGGGTGGGAGGTTTGGATGAGGAATGAAGGGAAATTGAGGTTAATAAGAATAGAGTGTTGGATGTGTTGACGAGTGGAATGTGGGGGTGTAAATGGAGGTTTAGATGAATGGAATACATGGAATGGCGGTTTAGAGGAGGGAATGAAGGGAAATATAGGATTAATGAGAATATGGTGTTAAATTCTTTGAAGGAGATTAATGTAGGGAAATGGAGGTTTGGAGGAGGAATGAAGGGAGATGGAGGGTTAAAGGGAATAGGGTTTTGGATGCGTTGGATGAGGAATGAAGATTTAGAGGGGGAATGAACGAAATGGAGAGTTAGGTGAAATAGTTGTTGAATGTGTTGGAGGAGTGGAATGTGGAAATGGAGGCTCGAATGAGGGAATGAAGGAAATTGAGGGTTAATAAGAATAAAGTGTTGATGTGTTGGAGGAGCTGAATGTGAGGGCATGGAGGTTCGGAGGAAGGGGTAGGGTTTATGGCTTAGGGCTTACGGTTTTAGTGTTTAGGGTTTAAATTTTATGGCTCGGTTTTACGATTTAGGGTTTAGGTTAAGGGCTTAGGTTTACTGCTCGGGGTTTAGAGGCTCATGTGGTTTAAGGTTAAGGGTTTAGGGGATAAGGGTTTAAGGCTTAGGGTTTAGGGTGTTTAAAATAGGGTTTAGGCTGTATAGTGGCTCACAATTGTTTAGGGTTTAGGGCTCAAAAGTTAATGGATCAGGGCTTTCAAGGTTTAGGGTTAAAGGTTTAGGGTTTATGGTTTAGGGCTCGGATTTAACATTTGGTGTTCATGGTTTTTGGTTTAAAGCTCATGATTTAGGGTTTAGGGATTAGGGTTTAAGGTTTGTGGGCTCAACGTTTTGGGTTCAAATTGGTAGAAAATAGGGTTTAGGGTTTAGTGATTTAGGGATTAGGGTTTAGTGTTTAGAGTTTAGTGTTTAAGGTTTATGGTTGAGGGATTAGGGTTTAGGGTTTAGGGATTAGTGCTCAAGGCTTAAGGCTCGAGTTTAGTGGCTCAATGTTTAGGGTTTAAGGTATAAGATTTAAGCTTTTGGGTTTAGGATTTAAGGCCTCGGGATAGAGGATTTACCTATTTATAGTTTAGGGCTAATGACTTAGGATTTTGGTTAAGATTAAGGGTTTAAGGTTTAGGGTTTATAGATTAGGGCTCATGGTTTAGGGTTCAAGGTTTACGGCTCATGTTTTAGGGTTTAGAGTTTAGGGCTCTGAACTTAAGGTTAAGGGTCGAGGTCTCTAGGGCTCGAGGTTTAGGGTTTAGGGATTAAGGTTTGGGTTTAAAGTGGTATAAATAGGGTTTAGGTTTTATTGCTCACGGCTTAGATTTTTAGGGTTTGTGACTCGTGGGTTTGAAGGTTTAGTGCTCAAGGTTTGGGCTTTAGGGTTTATGGTTTAGGGTTAAATGTTAAGGTTTTAAAGATCGGGGTTTATGGAATAATGTTTAGGATTTTAGGATTAGGGCTCAAGATTTATTATTTAGGGTTTGGCTTCATGGTTTAGGGCTCAAAGTTTATGGTTTGGGGTTTGGGGTTTAGGTTTGCTACAATTGAGGGTTTAGGGCTTTATGGTTTAGTGTCTCGTGGTTTATGTTTTAAGTTTTAGGGCCTGCAAAGTTTATGGTTTAGGATTCGAACAGCTCGGGTTTCATCGCTCAGTGGCTCCAAGGTTTAGGTTTGGGGTTCAAGGTTTAAGGATAAGGATTTAGAGCTCAATTTTTTTGGGCTCTGGCGTTTAAGATTTAGGTTTTAGAGTTGAGGGTTTAGGGTTTAGGGTTTATTACTCAAAGTTTAGGGTTTACGGATCAAGATTTAGGGCTCAAAATTTAGGGTTTAGGGATCAAGTTTTAGGGATCATGGTTTAGGATTTAGGGTTTAGGGTTTAAGGATCGGGGTTTGGGGTTTAATGAAAGAAAAAACCCATATTTTGTTTCACATTAATAGCTACCGGCCGGGTAAAATTGATTATAGCCAAGGTCGACAACATAAAATATGTTTTGGGGTTGGTCGACAACATAAAATATGTTGTCGGACGATAGAAAAACTAATCAAGCATTTGGCGGCCTAGAATAAATTTTTGTTACCATTTAAGAAGACAAAAAAATGCTATAGGTCATTAGTATAAAATATGGTGTCACTATAGGAAAACTTATGCTATCGGTCAGTAGCATAACTTTTGTTACAAATCGGTAGCATAAAAATGCTACTAAGTCAAGATTACGCTAATCATATGTTAAGCGACGGATAACATTTTTATGCTACCGAATTAGTAACAAATATTATTCTACTAGTTGGTAGCATAGTTCTCTTGTCGTACGATAACAAATTTTATTTTATCGATAAGTATCATAAAAATTCTATCGAATGACAACATTAAGGAAAATATCACAAATTTTAGTTTCGTGAAATGGCGAATTGGCCCCAAAATTACTTTTCCCTGCACATTTTGTCAATCTAAATTCTACTTCCTACCCTAAAATTTTTCCAATATAAAATTTCAAAACTTGAATTTTCGTGGAATTAATGAATATTTACTAAGGTTTTAGGGTTTATGGATCATGCTTTATAAGTTAGGTTAAGGGTCTAGGGTTTAGGTTTAAGGTCTCGTGTGGTTTAGGGCTCATTATTTCTCGTTTAGGGTTTAGGGTATAGGCTCAAGGATTGTGTGGTTTATAGTTTAGCATTCGGGTTTATGGTTTAGGTTTGTAGTGGCTCATGGTTTAGGGGTTAGGGTTCATGGTCGTAAAAATATGGTTTAGTGTTTAGAATTTGGGGCTCATTGTTCGTGTGGATTAGGGTTAAACATTTATGGTTTAGGTTTTAGGGTTGATAATGTTAAGAATAGGGTTTAGGGTTTAGGGCTCTGGGTTTAGGGATAAGGGTTTATGGTTTACGGTTTACGATTTATGGTTCGGGGTGGTAAATATAGTGTTTAGAGTATAAGGTGGTAAAAATAGGGTTTAGGGTTTAGCGGCTAGTGTTTAGGGTTTAGGGCCCGGGGTTTAGGGTTTATGGCTTAGGGGTCAAGGCTCGTGTTGGGTTAGGGTTTAAGGGTTCGCGGCTCAAATCTTAAGGTTTAGGGTTCTGGGGTGTAGGGTTTAGGGTTTCGCTGATTAGGGTTTATGGTTTAAGGTTTAAGGTTTACGGTTCTACAATTTAGGTCTCATGGTTTAGGGTTTAGTGTGTAGGGATCGGTGGCTCGTGGTTAAGGGTTTAGCATTTAGAATTTAGGATTCAAGGTTTATAGTTTAGGGCTTAGGATTTAGGGTTTATGGTTTAGTGTTTAGTGGTTCGGTGGTTTAGGGATCAAGGTTAAGGGTTTAGGTCTCTAGGTTTGGCGTCTTAGGCTCATGGTTTATGGATTAGGGTTTAGAGTTTAGGGTTTAAGGTTTAAGGTTTAGGGCTTAGGGTTTAGGATTTATGGCATAGGGTTTTGGGTTTTGGATTTAGGGCTCGTGGTTTAGGGGTCATGGTTTAGGGTTTAGGGTTTATGGCTTGGGGTTTGGATTTAGGCCTCGAGGGTTAAGGTTTAACGTTTAGGGTTTAGGGATCATGTTTTAGAGTTTAGGGTTTAGGATGGTAAAAATAGGGTTAGGGTATATGGTTTATAGTTTAAGGATCACATTTAAAGGTTTAGCGTTTAAGGATCCGGGTTGAGGGTTTATATTTTAAGGTTTAGGGTGTATTGTTCATGGTAAGCTTTTAAGGGTTTACGGTTTAGGGTTTAGGGTTTGTGGGTTTACGGCTCAAGGTTTGTTGTTTAGGGTTTAGCATTTAGGGAAAATGCTTTATCATTTAGGGTTTAGGGCTCGGGATTTAGGGTTTTGGCTTTTAGGGATCATTGTATAGGGTTTAGGGCTCATGGTTTTAGTAAGGGTTTAGGGATCTTGGTTTAGGCTTTATGTTTAGTGTTTAGTGTTTAGGGATAAAGTTATAGCATTTATGGTTTAGGTTTTAGTGTGTTTATGGTTTAGGGCTTAGAGTTTAGGGTTGAGGGATTAGAGTTTAGGGTTGAGGGATTAGAGTTTAGGGCTCAAGGCTTATCGATTAAGTTTTAGGGTTTAAGGTGTAGGGATTAGTGTTTAGGGTTTAGGGTTTGAGGAGCACGGGGCCCTAAGGTTTAGGGAGTTTAGTATTTAGGGTTTAGGTTTTTGGGTTTTTATCTCATAGTTTTGGGGTAAGGGTTAAGGGTGTATTGTTTAGGGCTTAGAGATTAGGGTTTAAGGTTTAGGGCTTAGTGGTTTATGGTTTATACCTCATTACAGTTTAGGGTTTGGTTTTAGCGCCTTCAATGTTTAAGGTTTAGGGTTTATGGCTCATGTTTTAGGGTTTAGGTTAAAGGAGGTACAAATAAGGTTTATGTTTTAGGGTTTAGGGTTTAGGGTTTAGGGCTCACAGTACAATTAAAGGTTTAGGGTTTAGGGCTCACAAATGAGGGTTTAGGGCTTAGAGTTTAGTGTCTAGGGGCTCGGGTTTTGGGGTTTAGGGTATAGGGCTCGTGGTTAAGGGCTTAGGGATTAGGGCTCAAGGTTTACGGTGCAGGGGTTTAGTATTTATGGTTTAGGTCCCGGGTTTAGGGTTTATGGCTCAGTGTTTAGGGTTTATATTTTAAGGTTTAGGGTTTAGGGCTTAAGATTAATTGTTTAGGGTTTATGATATAGAATCAAGGATTAGGGTTTATAGTTTTAGCATTTGGGTTTATGATTTACGTTTTAGGGCCTGTGGTTTAGGGTGTAGGGTTCTAAGATTGTAAAAATATGGTTTTAGTGTTTAGGATTTGGGCTCAGTGTTTAGGGATTAGGGTTAAACACTCTGGGAAACTTTCACATAGGAATGGAGATTTAATTGCTGCCACTACTCTGATTTCAAGCACTTGTTTCCACGTAGGTCTGGATTCTTATTTTCTAGATCCACCTTCAAACAAATCTACCAAAGATCCATGTATCCAATGCTGCAGGTCTGCTTAGAACTTAGATTAGCTCCTACACGCCAAAAAATTTAGAGCATGTCACATTTATATGATCTACCACGTCCAACTCCTCCAAAGGATAAAAATGTCAATCGATCTTCCAAAGGTTTCCATGCAAGTTTTTTACCACATTCCGCTCTTAGAAAATGACAGATCTTATTTGATTTATCCTACACGTCCCAAGTGCCAATTTCAAACTTTCGAGCATGTTATGATCTTGGTCTCTCTGGTTGCTCCAAAACACCTCACTGCAAGTTTCCTCCGCATCGCACCACCACGTTAGCTTAGCAAATTATCCATGCTCAATATGGGATACAATCACAGGTCATAAGCGAGTTTCCATAGAAAAGTCGATCCTCCAATGCTTTGAACTGCATGGGATCTCCAAACCGCCACACCCAAGGTCCACACGTCCCGATGAAAGAAAACACAGTCTTTAATTACACATTTCTCACAATCTTCCTCCGTATCGCACACAAAGCTCTGATACCAATGATCACAGAAACAAGAATGTTTTATTCAATGCGTATAACAAATGAAAAAGCGAGCCATATAAAGGTCATGGAGAAAGGTGGATAGTTATAACAATCCATCAAATATATAACCAATGTATTAAACTTAAACTAATGCTAACACATGGTTTAGGGTTTAGGATTTAGGGCTTAGGGCTCATGGTTTAGTGTTTAGTGGCTAAAGTTTTAGCGTTTATGGTTTAGGTTTTAGTGTTTATGGTTTAGGGTTTACGATTTAGGGTTAAGAGATTAGAGTATAGGGTTTAGGGCTCAAGGTTTATTAATTAAGTTTCGTGGTTTAAGGTGTAGGGCTTAGTGTTTAGGTTTAGGGTTTATTGTTTACGACACATGCCCCAAGGTTTAGGGTTTATGGATCATGGTATGGGATCTAAGGTTTAGGGTTTAGGGCTTAGGATTTAGGTTTTTTGGGTTTTTGATCTTAGGTTTTCGGGTCACGGTTAAGGGTTTATGGTTTAGGGATTAGAGTTTATGGTTTATGGTTTAGGGCTTAGGATTTAGGTTTATGCCTCTTTGTTTAGGTTTAGGTTTTAACGTTCAATGTTTAAGGTTTAGGGTTTAGGGTTCAAGGTGGTAAAAATAAGTTTAAGGTTTTATGGTTTAGGGTTTATGGCTCACGGTTAAAGGTTTAGGGCTTAGGATTTAGGCTTAGGGCTCTATAATTGAGGGTTTAGGGCTTAGATTTTAGTGTTTAGGGGTCAGGTTTTAGGGTGTAGGGTATAGGGATCAATGTTAAGGGCTCGGGGATTAAGGCTCAAGGTTTATGGTGTAGGGTTTAGTATTTATGGTTTAGGTCTCAAGGTTTAGGGTTTAGGGCTCATGGTTTATGGTTTATGGTTTAGGGATCAGTGTTTAGGGTTTAGATTTTATGGTTTAGGGCTCATGGTTTAGGTTTTAGGGATAAGGTTTTAGGGTTAAGGCCTTGGGTTTAGGGTTTAGCATTCAATGCTCATGGTTTAAAGTTTAGGGTTTAGGGTTTAGGACTAGAGGATTAGGGTTTAAGATTTAGAGTTTTAAGGTTTAGGGCTTAAGGTTTATGGTTTAGGATTTATACTAATGTAGTTGATAAATATGACTCATACTTTGCATCTTCTTTACTTAGTGTTATATCCTCACCACTGCCACGAGTTGATCTTGTTATCCATTCATTATGGTTTAGGATTCAAAATCTAGTGTTTAGGGTTGAAATTGTAGGGTTTAGGGTAGAGTTTGATGGTTTAGGGTTAAGGATTTAGGTTTTAGGTATATTGTTTAGGGTCTGCAGGGTTTATGGTGAGAGTTTAGGGTTCTGGGTAAGTAAAAATAGGATCTCTTATTTAGGGTTTAGTGATTTGGGTTTTGGGTTTTTGGTTTAGTGTTCAAGATTAAGGGTTCAAGGTTTAGGGTTTTCATGGTTTAGGGTTTAAGTTTTAGAGTTTAGGGTTAAGGGTTCAAATTCTAGGGTTATGGATTAGTGTTTAGGATGTTGAGGTTTAGGGATCTGGGGTTTAGTGTTTAGGGCCTGTGGTTTAGGGTTCAATGTTTTAGGGTTTGGGATTGAAGCTACGAGACTTAGGGTTAGGGTTTAGGGGTTAAGGGTTTAGAGTTTAGGGTTCGGGATTAGGGCTCATGGTTTAGGGTTTAGGGTTTAGAGTTTAGGGTTTAGAGATGAAGGTTTAGTGTTTGAGGGATTAGGTTTTAGGGTTTAGGATTTAGGATTTAACCTACTATAGTAGACAAATCCGACACGAGACTCTACCTCTTCTTTACTCGTGTTGAACCTTACCGCTATGACGAGTTGATCGTGCTACCATTGATTATGGTTTGGGATCCAAAATCTATGGTTTAGGAATTAGATTTTATGGTTTAGGGTAGAGGATGTAGGGTTTAGTGTTTAGGGTTTAGGTTTTATTTTTTAGGGTTTAGGGATTAGGGTTCATAATGAGGGTTTAAGGTTCAAGGTGATAAAAATAGGGTCTCTTATTTAGGGTTTTGGGTTTTAGGTTTAGGATTTAGGGTTCATGGATAACCATTTAAGGGTTTAGGGTTTAGGGATCGGGGTTTAAGATTTAGGGTTCATGGTTTAGGGTATTTGGTTGTTGATTCTACATATAGGGTTCGGGTTCAAATTCTAGGGTTTAGGGTTTAGAGTTCAAGGTTTAGGGTTTAGTGTTTAGGGCTCAAGGTTTAGGGTATAAGGTTTATGGCTCAGTTTTTAACATTTAGGGTTTAGGGTTTAGTGTTTAGGTTTTAGGGTTTAGGTCTCAAGATTCAAGTTTAGGGTTATGGGTTAAGGTTTAGGGTTAAGGGTGTTTAGGGCTTTGGGTTTATGGATTATGGTTTTTAGTTTAAATTTTAGGACTTAGGGTTCATGGTTTAGGGTTTAGGTTTGGGGTTTGGGGTTTAGGGTTCAAGGATTAGGGTTTAGGGTTTATGGTTTATTGCTTAGGGTTTTTAGATTAGGGTTTTGGGTTAAGTATTTCATGCTTGGGGGCTTATGGTTTAGGATTAAGGGTTTAGGGTTTAGGATTTAAGGCTTATGATTTAGGGTTTCATGCTCAAGGTTTAAGGTTTAGTTTTAGTGTTTAGGTTTTAAGACCTAGGGTTTTGTGTTCGGGTTTAAAGTATAGGGTTTAGGGTTTTGGGCTCAGCTTTAGGGTTCCACTTTTCTATGATTTGGTATCGGGGATTAGGGTTTAGGATTTCGGTTTAGGCTCATGGTTTAAGATTTCTCATTTAGGGTTTAAGGTTTTGGGTTTTGGGTTTAGAGTTTAGGGCTCGGTGGTTTAGGGTTCAGGTTATGGTTATTAGGGTTTATGGTTTATGGTTTAAGGTTTAGCATTTAGGTCAAGGATTAGGGCTTGGGTTTAGGGTTTATGGTTTATGGTTTAGTGGCTCAAGGTTTATGCCTTAGAGTATAGGGTTCATGGTTTAGGTTAGGGCTTAGGGTTTAGGGTTTAAGGCCTAGGGTTTATAGATTAGGGTTTAAGGTTTAGAGTTTAGGGTTCATGATTTATGGTCTAGAGTTTAAGGGTTTTGGGTTTTGGATTGAGGGCTCATGGATTATAGTTCGGTGGTTTAAGGCTTAGTGTTTAGGGTTTCGGGCTTAGGGTTTAGGGTTTAGGATTTAATGTTATGGGTGGTCAAAAATAGGGCTTAGGGATCGTGGTCTAGATTTTAGGGCTCGGGGTTAAGGGCTTATGATTTACGCCTCAAGGTTTAGGTTTTACGACTTAGGGTTTAGGGTTTAGGGCTCACGGTTTACTACTCGGTGTTTAGGGTTTAGGACTCGGGGATTATGGTTTAGGGCTCACGCTTATGTTTTAAGGTTTATGATTTAGAGTTTAGGGCTCATGTTTTAGGGTTTAGGGATTAGGGTTTAGGGTATAATATATAGAGTTAAGGGTTTAGGACTCGTGGTTTGAGGTTTAGGGTTTATGGAATAGGATATGAGGGTTTAGGGTTTAGAGCTTAAGGCTTAGGGTTTAGGGACTATGGCTTAGGGTTTAAAGTTTAGAGCTCAAGGTTTATGGTTTAAGGTTTAGGGTTTAGGGTTTAGGGTTTAGGGTATAAATTTTAGAGCTTAGGGTTTACGTTTAGGATTTCACTAACTATAACAAACAAATTTGACTCAAACTCTACCTCTTCTTTACTCGGTGTTAGATTGTTTCACTGCTATGAGTTGATCATGCTACCATTGATTAGGGTATAAGGATTAGGGTTCGGGTTCAAAATATAGGGTTTAGGGTTAAGATTATAAGGTTTATGGTAGAGGTTTTAGGGTTTAGAGTTTAGTTATTATGGTTTAGGGCTCAAGGTTCATCGTTTAGGGTTTAGGGTGGTAAAAATAAGGTCTCTTATTTAGGGTTTCTATTTTTAGTTTAGGATTTAGGGTTCAAGGTTAAGGGTTAAAGGGTGTAGGTCTAGGTTTTCGAGTTTAGGGCTCGGGTACATATGGTTAAGGGATTAGAGTTTCGGTTTAAAAATATAGAGTTTAGGGTTCAAATTTTATGGTTTAAGGTTTCAAATTTAGGGTTTTGTGTTTTAGGTTTAGGGTTTAGGGCTCAAGGTCCGGGATTTGTGTATCATGTTTTAAGGTTCGGTGGTTTAATGTTTAGGGTTTAAGATTCGAGCTTAGGGTTGAGTGATAAGGGTTTAGGGTAGGTGGTTTAGAGTTTGGGGTTTAGGGCTCATGGTTTATGGATTAGGGTTTGTGGGCTCGTGGTTTTAGGCTTTAGGGTTTAGGATTTAAGGTTTAGGGCTTATGATTTAAGGCTCGTAGTTTAAGGATCGGGGTTTAGGACTCACGATTTAGGGTTTAGTTTGGTAAAATAGGCTTTAGTGATCATGGTTTGCTGGGATTAGGGTTTAGGGTTTACGGCTCGGGGTTTACACCCCAGTTTTAGGGTTTAGGGTTTAAGGTTTAGGATTTAAGATTTAGGGATCGGGTTTTAAGGCTCAAGATACAGGCTTTACGATTAAGTGTTTAGCACTCACGGTTTAGGTTTAGGTTGGTAAAATAGGCTTTTGGGTTTAGGGTTTACTACTCATGGTTTAGGGTTTAGAGTTTAAGGTATAGGGTATAGTGATTAGTGATTAGGGTTAAGGGATTAGGGATTAGAGTTTATGATTTAAGGATTATGGTATAGGGTTTAAGGCTCGGGGTTTAGGGCTTAGGGTTTATGATTTATGATTTAGGTCTTTGGGTTAAGGGTTTCGTGTTTAACGCTTTAGTGTTTAAGATTTAGGGCTTTAGGATTACGATATAATGTTTAAGGTTTAAATTTTAGGGCTTAGGGATCATGAATTAGGGTTTAGGGTTTAGGGCTCGGGGTTAAGGGTTAGGGTTTATGGCTCAAGGTTTAAGGTATAACATTTAGGGTTTGGTGTTTACTGGTTTTAAAATTTAAGGCTTAGGGTATAACGTTTAGAGCTTAAGGCTTAGGGCTCATGGTTTATGGTTTAGGGTTTAGGGTTTAAGGTATAAGGTACATGGTTTAGTATTTAAGGCTAAGGATTTATGATTTGGGTAAGTCCACGAAGTTGGGGGGCCAAAACGTGGTCAAAACTCCGAGAAAAAACAAAACGTGTGCGTGTTCAATTATAACGCGATCATGTTTTAAATTGTTAGGTTTCAGATTTATCGAGGCATAATGCGCACTTGTTATGATGCGTACGCATTACATAACACGTACGCATTATAACACGTACGTGTTATGCCTACTATAAAGAAAAAAAGAGGCCCAAGCCTCTATCATTTTATCTCCCTCAAACGTGAGTTTCAGAGCTTAATTGTGCCCTCACGTTTTTCATTCAGCTGGATCTCAAGCTCAAAGGATCGTTTCTGGATCACCGAGAAGATTTGAATCAATGATGGCACCATGGAGAAGAGGTAAGCACAATTCTTTTCTCAAAATTTCATTGAAATATGATAATTATAGATTAAAATTTGAATTGAATACATATTTTTATTATTACAGTTAGAGGTCAAGGGAATCAACCACAACCAAACCCTAGTTATTCCTGTCATCCCTCTTGACACTCCCCCACAATTGCTCAACATCCCCCGGTATTCAAGAAGATTTAGCATCCCACATAGTTGAAAAAAAAATTGAAATTGAGGATTTAATCAAAGAATGAGGGATTCACAATCTACAAACCCCCACCACGCCTCTCTTGCAAACACATTGGAGGCATTACTTGTTCAAGTTGACGTGGCAACGGGAAAATTGATCATTGGACAACTTATAGAGAGGTTTTAGGGTTTATTATTCCAACAAATTGTCATATGTGGATGTAAAGAAAAAAAAATTCAAAAGACCTCATATGCACCTTATTCACGGACCCCCACACTAATTTTCCTATTCCGTTGTCATGTAAATGGTTTCCCATCAATTGGTGCAATAATAATTTGATTAAATATAGTTTTGGGGACAAAGGGTGGATGGTGTTTGACTTTCCACCTTGTAATATTTACGAGGTGCCATTATACTTTCTGAGGAAACTCTATTGTTAGTTTATCCTCAACAAGATCCCAAATTATTTTGATTTCCAAGATTTCCAAGGCCAAGGAAAAGGATCTGCATAAGATCAACTAGGTGCACAACGTGCACCTATTCAGTAGGGTAGATTCCCCACACAGAAGCCCCCTCACCTTGAGATTGTCCCTCAAACAGTGAAGGATACAATAAAGATTGATACACTCCACGCACTTCAAGGGCTATCTGTGACCCTTGTTCGACATACAAGGGAGATTTTATGAGCTAGATGCTTGCGAGGTACATAGAGTATTCCCTCAGGGAGTACTAGCATGAGGCCACATCTTTTCTCGTCATGTGGTAGCATATGTTTGGGGCCCGAGGAGGACGATACTTTCATGCATAATGATTTTGGTGCATCTAGTGCTAGGGGTGCACACGATAATGTCACTATGTCAGATGTCCTTTTGAGTGAGACATTTGGATTACATTCATCGGTGTCACCTTCACAAGTAAATTTGTTATGTTTTGTTATGTGTGTTACAAAATTTTGGGAGTACTTTATTTACTTATATATGTTAAATTTTTGAAATAATTGTATTTGTACATGTATTTGCATTGATATTACAGTGCACGGGAGGCGCATCTTCATCCCGACCACAAGTGCACGAGTACCATGCGTACACATACATTCATAGAGGTAATTTAGAATGTTAATTATGTAAAATTTTCACATACATGTGTATATATATATATATTTGCATGTATATATATATATATATATATATATATATATATATATATATATATATTAGTTTTGAAGTCAAATATATGTATGTTCTTGTATGTCCATCTAACTCACGTGATATACATGTTTGATAAAGATGTTGACTTCACTAGACACCCCACCATCTCTGCGACAAGTAGATAAAGGTGTTGCCGCTGTTGTGATTCCATCTCGCAGTAGCAACAACCGAGGTATTCAAACAACACATAAATTTTGTTAAATTTCTCGTGTAATTCATATTATGTTAAATTACATGTTAGTAATGTATTTCATTTTAGAATTATTAAATTATGTTAATAATGTCCTTCATTGTGTATATGCAAAAGTTACCTACTATAGATAGCAGCCCTATTCATTTGGTTCATAGGCGTGGTGGGGTAAAAATAATAGTTCTATATTGATAAAATTCGTTAAAATATTGTAATTATGTACATGCATGTACTTAGTTCTAGTTCCACTAATTCTGATGTTAGATTTTCTGATCTTATGTGTATGTAGGGAACTTCAACCCCTCCATTTTGACTTCGAGGGCATGGATTCCTCCATCTCGTTGTCTTTACCCCCGTTCGTACTACAGGAGCTCTCGATGACTCATCTGAGCGTGAGATGCAAATTCAAGCAGTAATCGACAACTTGCAGGTAAGTTTGTGTATTTATGTAAATACTTTTATTTTAGCATGGTATTAAATACATGTTGAAAACATATATAAATTAAGTTTTTACAAAAAAACATTGTTTGCATTTAAAGGCTCATCTACAAGTGAGTATTCGGTGAAGAGGATTTGAAACATGGGCTCGAGATAATCCAAAGTCATCTCATAGATCTCCATCTTCATCTAAGGAGGGCCTTCTTCAAGCAAGACCAAGAGAGGGATAGTTTTTGATGAGTAGGAAATACATGTCTTACATGACATTGTTTTTGTATTCCTATGTGCATGGCATTGTATGTACACCTATATGGCATTTGAACTTAATGGTATATGACCTATTTGGGCATTTTTGTATTTATTATCCACATTAAAATAATATTTGGAACTTGATAATTTTGTATGAGACCTTACATTTCGAGATTATTTTCGCATGAAACTAATATGATGTGCACTAGACGATATTTAAGACATGATGGATTATTTATTTATTTATTGGTGATGTACATGTACTAGCATTTTCAATGTATAAAATGCATCAAACTTTGGAAATCAATATTTATATAATGTATGTATATAAAGAGTTACCTAATCGAGTAATTATTCATTCGATTTATCAATGTGTACATATGTGTATTTACCTTACTTGTGCTTCTTGCTCATGGTCTCTTTGTACGGGTTCTTATCTTATCATGCACTTAATACATTATTCTATGCTTCTTAGTCTTCTCCCCTATTAAAACACACGAGAGTCATCATAATTTGATGCCTTTAATTTGTTGATATTTTTAGAATGTCTCTCCATATACATTACTCAATGCTTGAGAATGTTTCCACATGCGCAATGAAATTCGATTCAAACACTCAATGATTCTTGATTTTATAATCCCGTCCAATTCATGTTATTACTTTTAAATCTGTAGGCATTTCAAGATATTTGGAAATCACATCACACCCTTCATCGAGGTTGATGACTACCCCTATCCTTTTGAAGGTGCTTCTAAAAGCATCCATGGGTTTATCATAGCATAAATTATCAATGAATGGAAGGTCACTAAGTCGTAGGCCAACTATCCCATCCAAAACTAAACAAGAAATATTTACTAGATGATTTATAACTCCCGTGTGTTCTTAGGCATACCCCTATCAAATTCATTCTTAAGCCAATCTAGTCATTCAAGGATCTTGAAGGACTACGCCGAGACGAGGTAGGCTGGAAAGCATGGGTAGCGTAGGGAGCCAAAAAAAGCCTCCACTAGCATTCCCCCTGCCACCCCAACGTGTTGACGTGATTGGTTCGGTCCCACAAGCTTCTATTTGAAAAATATAGCGTCTAGGAGCCCTATACTAACTCGTAATGCGGTATTTCACGTGTTTGCAAATGTAATGCCCAGCTGGGCATCGGATTCTTTTTTTTTCTACTCTTCCATGCCACCTTGGCCTCCTCCCAACCACCCAGCCTGCAAATTTTTTTAGACTGCCATGTCTCTGTCCTTGTGTGAGGAGTGGGTGGAGTCATTTTCTTCACCATAATCTCTTTTTGGATTCTCCTTCAATGTGTGCAGGTGGGTGTTGGCGCATTTTCTTCTTGGGAATTTTTTTCTTTCCTGTCACCTCATTTTGACTGCTCACGCAAAGAAACCTTGGTGGCACGTAGCTTTGCCTTCGACGTGTTACGGTTAGTGGATTCATTGATGGTGAAATAAAGGTCTATCGCCCGATGTTGCGTGGGTGGGTGTGGATCCTCAAAATCATGTTTGTCTGAGGCGGTTTTAGTGGAGCGTAGAATCGAAATTCTCCTAGGAGTGCCGTGAGGAAGTATTTGGGCATGCGCAGGCGGCTACGAGGGTCGAGAGGTAAACTTATCTCGAAAAATCGGTGGCCTCCAGAGAGAGTAGGTGTGACAACCGCCGCAGTGGCGATCCCGAGAACCGTTGGTGTTGATCTGTTGTTACGGTTGCACACGACCACGGTCCTGATCGACTGGTTGCAAAAAATCTTGCGCAAAAATGTAGTAGAAGAACGAGATAAAAATTTAGTTGAAGTCTTTTGAGCGCTTCCAACAGGCAGGCTGTCCAACTATGTTGCTTCGGTTCAGTATAGAATGCATCCTCAGATTCGAGTTTCTCCTTCAAGATATTTCTGTCAAATCGACTATGTGACAGTGAGTTTTTGCGGCTAAGCCATTGGGTATACTTCCTTCCGGGAGTTGTATTGAATGCCTGTAACACAGAGGCGATCAAACTTCATCTTTCTCCTGAGATTTCACGCATACCATTCATACCGAATGAGCAACTTCTGGTGGAATTTCTGGAGGAAATAGTTGGCAATGGGCGTGTGCGCGGTTGCAGGCTTACTAAGCAAAGCTCGTCGAATTCCCTTCAGGATTCAGACTCTTATATTATCCATTCATCAGTACCCACCTGGTTGTGAATCTCAGCAACTCGAAATGCAGAATGGTGAAATCAGTGGGAAATTTGGAGGCGGCGGTGGAGGAGATCATGGCTCTGCACAGGAGTTTGCCTCCCAGGCCCAGCGCGGAGGAAGTGGATGCAGCACTCTTTCTGATAGGGAATGTGGATGCTACATAGTCCACACGTTTGTAGAATTTGTCGAGGCAGGTGAAGCCTCTGGATGTGCCTGAGGAGCTCTTTTCACTCATGCAGGAGATGCAGAGAATTCAAATTGAGATGCAGGCCGAAGAGGAGAAGCGAGAGGCCTTGGCCCTGCTTCAGCTGGAGGACCACCATAGGATCTTTGATTATCTTGTCCAGAAAGCATCTATAACTGTGCCTTCTTCTTCATCTTCTCCTCCTGATTATGAATTGGACGCTCCTTTGTCTGTTATGAATACTGCTAAAGTCACTGAAAATCATGCTGCAATCATGGACGACATTGCCATTTTTGAACCGAAGGTAGGGCACACGGAGACACAAACTTTGGGTAAGGAATCAAAGTATGCTAGAGATGATAATTTTAGACAAAATCCCAAGTCTATCATCACTACTCGAAGGTCGGAGGCGGCACCCAGAAATTTGCTGGCGAAATCTACTTTGGAACAACGCTCTTCTTTTGGAATTACCACAGTTTTTATCTGTCCCCAAATCTGATGAAGAAAAAGGTTTATATATCATTACGGTAGATGCCTTTCAGAGCCAGGAGCGTGAGGTAATCTTTATGTCTTGTGTCCGAGCTGCAAATCATGGGGTTGGCTTTGTAGCTGATATTCGCCGCATGAATGTGGCACTAGCATGAGCTCGCAGAGCACTTTGGGCTAAGGGCAAAATAGCTGCATTGAAGCAATCTAGTGACTGGTCAGCCTTATTGAGGATGCTAAGTCTAGGGACTGTTTTATGGTTATGGACAACTCGACTGACATGTTGGCTGGTGGATTGATCTAAGGGCTAATTTGGAGCGGTGTTCGGAGGATTTTGGATCTACTTCTGAGAAACCCAGGGATGATGGCAACAATCTTTGGGAAGAGGAGTTAGGGTGTCGCCAGAAGATCAGCGAGGGAATGATAATCGGGTGTCAATGCGACCCCGAGTAACGAACTATGGGAAGAGATGCACATTTCGGACTATTCAATTGATTTTATGAAGTCAAGAGCATGGCCGTTAACAGAGTTTGGACCTTCAGCAGGATGAGGAAGAGAAGTTGCGCAGGTTGTGTTGCTGTTGCCCAAGCCCTGGTCGACGTGCTTGTTGGATTGGAAGAATTCTAATCAGGCATGTTAACTATACTCTTTGTAGTAGTTTTCTACCTTCTTTCAGTATCTTGAAATGAATTTTCTTTCCTCTTGAATGGCGCCTAGACTAAATGTTTTCGTGGTTGTTTATATCGCTGCCTGATTGTGTTGGTTGTTCCTTTAAATCCCGTTCCTAGTTCGTTGGTTTTTCTTGGAATGTTCTTTTCCTCTCTTATAGCTTACTCTATTTCATATTTGTCTAAATGGGCTACTGCAATATTGAGTGATGCAGTCTAGTTCGTAGGGAAGGAAACATTATAGAGTTTCGTTTGCTTATATGACTCTCTTTTAAAAGAATTATGTGATGGTATTTTGTAATTGAAGGCTTACTATATGGAAGGTTAAGCCTTCATATCTCTATTTGCTTGAATGAATACGTATTTCCTATTTAGGGCTCTCCTGTTTAGCTAAAGGTACATTAATAGTGACGTTGGGTTCTAAAACTTGTTTAAGCTTTGTAGGGCATTCCTTACTTTTGTTTAATTAGAAAATGGCATTAGGGTTTTGTTTTAGAACTTTAAATGGTTGACCTTTGTACCCAGATTCTAGAGGATGAATAACCCGGCATCTATTTTGGCCTCTACGTGTTGAGATAATTACTTTACCTACTTCTGGTGCAAACTCTTGTTTGATTAAAGTAAGGGGGAAACATTGTAAGTTTAATTGAATGAAATCTCTACAATTTTTATTAAATTCGCAAGCAAGCTATTACTAGCTGGATGAAACAAAAGTTGTAGGTGAATCCATGGTATTGGACTCGTGAACTCGTTTCCTGTTAGATGACAGTTGATTTCAGTGATAATATCATAGGTGGCTGTTATATTCATCTGTTTGATATTTGCTAGACTTTTCCTTGATAAGCCCACATGGATCGGGTAAAATTTCCATCTTCTATACCTTTGCAAGGAGTTCATAGAACTTCTAGGCACTGACCGCACCTTGCGTAACCTTCCCGATGGATATGTGCGTCGTTGCTTCTTATTTTTGTGCTTGCACTCGTGGTAGGGTCTTTTGAGTCTGGGGTATCATTGGTGTTTTACCCTCTGCGTATCGAATCCCTTTGTTTTCGAACTCGAATATCTTATACTTCAAACTTGGTTACTAAAAGGTCCCATTTTGTGGCCTTGTTAAGGAAATCAATTTTTATTTTAATACTTATTGACATTGTCGGAAATATATAAAAATTATTAACAAATTTTGGGTTTAGCCTTCCCTTATATTATGTAGAGGAGTTGACGTTTAGGTTAAGGTTGTTGGTAGGATAATGGCCCTTTTTGTGTCTCCTTTGTACGCTTCTGGAAGAGTGGTTTTGTTTGTTAACTAGTCCTACGTTTAAGAAATCCTATAAGGAAGTAGTGGTAAAATCCTTGGTTAAAACTGAAACTATAGTTGTTTCCTTTTTAGGCGTCGAACCCATATTACTATGAAGCCTTCCCCTGGGAGAATTGGATAACGTCGTTTTGTTCGCGCCTACGATCATAATTAGTATGTTTTGTCTTCTCTTGGACCCCCTTTAGATGGATGGATTGAGTATTGGATTCCAATCACGTAAACCATAGGATCACATGAAGGAAATATCAACCCTCTTGACCTTATTGTTCCTAACCCATAAGGTCTTGCCTTGATTTATGTGGTTTTGTTCTTACTTGGTATTTTGAATTTCTCCTTGTTGGATGGTTTAGATTTCTCTCTCATCCGAATAATTTTGGAGTTGTGGGTTGTGTTTTAATCCATTTTTGAATTAGAACTTTCCTTTCTTGATATTGTTAAATGTTAGCTTCTTTGTTGCAATGTGTAGCCTTAACATGCTTAGTTCTCGCGGTGATTCTAGCTAGTATTTGTGTAGATGGATTATGCGAGTAGATTAAAGGAAAGAGTTGTAAAGGTTTCCTCGGTCTGAACTTATGAAGTTCTTTGTAAAAGTGTTCTATGTGTTGTAAATTGTGTAACATTTCTTGCAAAGAGTTTATATGACCTCTTGCACCAGGAATTTTCGAAAAATTCATGGAGAAGTTGTTTTGTCTTTTTTTGTAATTTGGCTGGTAACTCTTCTTAGTGAGAAATATTATTCAATCTTTTCACTGGCATAAGCATTGTAAAACTTTGATCTTGAGAATTAAGTGTTAATTTAAATCTTTCTAAGACTTTGTATTGATGTGTTATATGTAAGTTTTAATGGGTGGGGACTTTTCCTTACGTGAAGTTACCCAAAAGTTTTATTCAAGGAATTATGTTGTGGTTTTAGATCCCCTTGAAAACAAACAATGCCTTAAGTAATCAAGAGTGAGACTATCCTTGCAAAGTGATTTTATATAACGTGTTATCCCTAACTGAACTAGTAAACACTACTCTTTTGGTGAACGCTTAAAACAAACTTAAAGGAAAACAATGGTTAGTTTCTAATAAGATTTAACAAGTAAGAGAAGAAAATTTAGAAACCACTCAATTTATCTCTCACCTATTTAAAAGTAAGTAGCTTCATCTTGATAAGCTCTTTCGGTGAAGCCTAAGTAAGAGCGTTATTGATTACGTATAAAACCTCAAGCTCCAATTAAACCTCAGTAAGAACTAATGATGTCTCAAGGATGAACTCAATTGACCTTCTTCCTTTAACTTTATCCAAGGTACCTTGTAATTTTCTCTTAATTTGTTGAACGTGAACCGATGTTGTCATAAGGGCATGAACGAGTTCTAGTAACGTAAGTGTGAATAGATGGCCTTATGGAATTAAATTACCATCTTTATCAAATAAATATATAAAACAAATAATGGTTATAAAGGAGAAGACTTTAAGCGAACTACTCTACAGTGTATAAGAACATAACTCAGTTGGTAAGATGAATTTGTGCGAATCATATATTGAATCCTTCTGAAAACTTAAGTCATGAGTTAAAGGGTGTCTTATCAAAATAAATAACCTCCAATCATTTCTTACTGTGGCTTGCCCTAGCTGTGAGAGTGTCATGTGGTTGGGCTTCTATGTTGTTCTGTCAAAAAAAAAAAAAAGTATATTGTCCTTGATAGGTGTGAACGTTTCCGTGCTGCTTTTATGGCCATCCTTGTATCGAGTTGTTCACAGAGTTAGTTGTATCCTTGGTGACGACATGTTGCATCATGTTATGTGTCAAGCAAGTAAAAAAAAAAAAAGTTATCCTGTGTTTCACTGTGTTGTTCGTGTGTGGATTTTTGGGTTGTTACACTTGGTATCAGAGCATAGGTTCATGCTCTCGAACCTATGGGCTGGATTGGTGTTATATGATGATGTTACATGGTGGTGGTGGTGTTACATGATGATACTGCATGATGATGATGATGTTGCATGATGGTGGTAGATATTGGAAGAGTAATGTGCTTTAAACGTGATGTGATTATTGTCGTAATTGTGATATTGTGAACACACATGATGTGTATGTCACCTTGTGCGTGTTTGTGATCATGTTGATATGTTGGGATGGGAGTATTCTCTCTCCTTCTTGTGGATTCTATGAAGAGTTCACGGGTGAATTACTGCTTGTGATGTGTGAAAAGAATTATAATGTGGATGACGTAGTGTTGGAGCATTGTGGCATATTGTGGCATGTAGTTGTATCAATGTGTTGTATGACTAGATTGATGTTAAAAGAAATGAGTTGTATCATGATGTTTTTACCATGTTTTGAAGAAATGTGTGTACCACCTTGTTATGTATGTAAATGGATGTTATGTTGAGATGTACTATGTTCATCATATGTATGATTTGTGCAAATATGTAATGCTTAATGTTGTGATTTGGGGTCATACGGTGAGCATAGAACCCTATCGTATGGTGTTTGCACTTTGGGTGCGAATGTGGTAAAGTGATGTGTTATACTCGGTGAATGAATGATTGTGATCTACCTTGTGTATGTACCACCATTGTGTTAGAGATGTAGTTACTTGTTATGTTGTGAACCTTACGCTAACCGACCCTGGAGGAAATCGGTAGAAGTGTATGTTGAGAGTGAGGAATGGTGTACCATGGGTCAATAACTTGAGCCAAAACTCGGTTTAGTAGACAACCTGTGATCCTTCCTCTCTCCCTATGTGGTTGTATGTATGCAACCTAAGTGCAACCATGACTATGTTTAGCCTTGTCGAAGTGGTGGCGGGATGATTCAGATGGAGGTGATGACAGTTGTATTATTGATATGTATTTTACGAGAGCCGAGGCTCGATTTTATGAGTGCTAGCAACTCGTTGAGTACCCCTTTGGTGGCTAGATAAGGCCACGCAGTTATCGTAATGTGACATTATTATAAGTTGATTTTATTCGTAAATTGAACTTTTTACTTTATTTTGTAAGGACCAACAACTTTTCTTGATTGCCATGCTTTACAATTTTGGGCATTTCCTTGGTTTGTGGCACTAACATGGGGATTTTGATACTAACTATGGCTATTTGGCCATTTATTTAGCTTGATTTGGGGTCTTCTTTTAAATTTGGAATTCTTACCGCCTTGCCCAAGGCTTGTACTTTGCCACTTGGCACTTTGGATTGGATTGTTGTGCTGGTTCTATTGTCGTGATGTGTGGAATAGGGTCATAGGATGCACCATGGATTGGTTGGACCTATGGACCCGCTTCGTTGTATGGGGGTACGCCCCAAGGAGTACATATAACTAGCGGGTTGTTGAACCACGCGTTATTATGTCACTTGGGTTAGGAGTGTTCGAACTCTATGTGTCTTGGACCATAGGGTCAACCAGCCTCCTTGAGGGAGGCATAAGAGTTTGAGGGAGGTATAAGAGACTTGAGGGAGGCATAAGAGTTTGAGGGAGGCATAAGAGACTTGAGGGAGGCATAAGAGTTTGAGGGAGGCATATGATATTTGTGTGTATGGTTGATGTTTCAGGATATACGTTGAGTTATTGTGATGTTTTGGTAGTGGTATTTTGATGTATGTGTTACTCATGTTCAGATGGATTTGTGTTGTGATGTTGTGGTCATGTCATTGATTCCCTTGTGGACACTATGTACCTGTAGCATGGTTTGGTGTTATGTGAATTTTTTTTTCATTGATGCAAATTGAGGAAATGTCTGGTGGATTGTAGTACTGTTTTGGTTAAGTATTTTGGTATGTCAGTCATTGATGTGTGCGAGTACTATGTTATGTGGACTGTGCCTATTCCATTCCGTATTTGAGTAACCTTTATGTGGTGTAATACAATCTTGAAGTATATACTTGTGTGCTTGTGAATCTGTAGGGTCTTGTGAACCTGATAGGGTGTTGTGTTAGCAGTTCATGTTGGGCACCCACAATAAAGAATAAACCAAAACTCTTCAATGATGAAATTTTAAAAGCAATTAAACTAAGAATAATGCTAATGGAAAGAGACTAATGAAATGATGAACAAGAAAGAACTGCCAATCTTCACAGAACATTGAAAGTTAAAAATTCTACCAAATGTTCCTAAGGCTACCTTGTGACCGTGCTTTAATCAACTAAAATTTTAAACCATAGAGTGTACTTTCTCCTGTGTTCTTGGTTGCGAACCATTTCTTTTCCGTTGTGTTATGTCGCATCGAGGACGATGCTTTCTTAAGGGGAGGAGAATGTAATGCCCAGCTGGGCATCGGATTCTTTTTTTTCTACCTGCCTCCACTGCCACCTTGGCCTCCTCCCAACCACCCACTTTCAAATTTTTTTAGACTGTCATGTCTGTCCTTGCGTGAGGAGTCGGTGGAGTCATTTTTTCTTCACCATAATCTCTTTTTGGATTCTCCTTCAATGCGTACAGGTGGGTGTTGGGCGCATTTTCTTCTTGGGCATTTTTTTTCTTTCCCTGTCACCTCATTTTGACCTGCTCACGCAAAGAAACCTTGGTGGCCGCGTAGCTTGCACTGGCGTGTTCTGGTTAGTGGATTCATTGATGGTGAAATGAAGGTCTATCACCCTGATGTTGCGTGGGTGGGTGTGGATCCTCAAAATCGTGCTGTACAGGTAGTTTCAGTGGAGCGTAGAACTGAAATTCTCCTAGGAGTGCCGTGAGGAAGTATTTGGCTGTATGCAGCAGCTACAGGGTCGAGAGGTAAACTTATCTCAGAAAATCAGTGGCCTCCAGAGAGAGTAAGTCGGCAATGGCTGCCGCAGGGCGATCCCAAGGAACCATTGGTGTTGATCCTGTTGTTCACAGTTGCAGCACGACTGACGGTCGTGATCGGTGGTTGTAAAATCTTGCAGCTGTAGTAGAAGAACGAGATAAAGTTTTAGTTGAAGCCTTTTGAGCGCTTTCAACAGGCAGGCTGTCCAACTATGTTGCTTCGGTTCAGTATAGAATGCATCCTCAGATTCGAGTTTCTCCTTCAAGATATTTCTGTCAAATCGACTATGTGACAGTGAGTTTTTACGGCTAAGCCATTGGGTATACTTCCTTCCGGGAGTTGTATTGAATGCCTGTAACACAGAGGCGATCAAACTTCATCTTTCTCCTGAGATTTCACGCATACCATTCATACCGAATGAGCAACTTCTGGTGGACTTTCTGGAGGAAACAGTTGGCAATGGGCGTGTGCGCGGTTGCAGGCTTACTAAGCAAAGCTCGTCGAATTCCCTTCAGGATTCAGACTCTTATATTATCCATTCATCAGTACCCACCGGGTTTTGTTCAGATTCTTGCTAGGACATCTAATTCGGAACACCCACCTGGTTGTGAATCTCAGCAACTCGAAATGCAGAATGGTGAAATCAGTGGGAAATTTGGAGGCGGCGGTGGAGGAGATCATGGCTCTGCACAGGAGTTTGCCTCCCAGGCCCAGCGCGGAGGAAGTGGATGCAGTGCTCTTTCTGATAGGGAATGTGGATGCTACACAGTCCACATGTTTGTAGAATTTGTCAAGGCAGGTGAAGCCTCTGGATGTGCCTGAGGAGCTCTTTTCAGTCATGTAGGAGATGCAGAGAATTCAAATTGAGATGCAGGCCGAAGAGGAGAAGCGAGAGGCCTTGCCATGCTTCAGCTGGAGGACCACCATAGGATCTTTGATTATCTTGTCCAGAAAGCATCTATAACTGTGCCTTCTTCTTCATCTTCTCCTCCTGATTATGAATTGGACGCTCCTTTGTCTATTGTGAATACTGCTAAAGTCACCAAAAATCATCATGCCGCATCATGGATGACTTTTCCATTTTGAACCGAAAAGTAGGACACACAGAGACACAAACTTTGGGTAAGGAATCAAAGTATGCTAGAGATGATAATTTTAGACAAAAGCCCAAGTCTATCATCACTACTCGAAGGTCGGAGGCGGCACCCATAAATTTGCTGGCGAAATCTACTTTGGAACAACGCTCTTCTTTTGGAATTACCACAGTTTTTATGCTGTCCCCAAATCTGATGAAGAAAAGGTTTATATATCATTACGGTAGATGCCTTTCAGAGCCAGGAGCGTGAGGTAATCTTTATGTCTTGTGTCCAAGCTGCAAATCATGGGGTTGGCTTTGTAGCTGATATTCGCCGCATGAATGTGGCACTAGCACGAGCTCGCAGAGCACTTTGGGCTAAGGGCAAAATAGCTGCACTAAAGCAATCTAGTGACTGGTCAGCCTTATTGAGGATGCTAAGTCTAGGGACTGTTTTATGGTTATGGACAACTCGACTGACATGTTGGCTGGTGGATTGATCTAAGGGCTAATTTGGAGCGGTGTTCGGAGGATTTTGGATCTACTTCTGAGAAACCCAGGGATGCATGGCAACAATCTTTGGGAAGAGGAGTTAGGGTGTCGCCAGAAGATCAGCGAGGGAATGATAATCGGGTGTCAATGCGACCCGACCGAACTATGGGCAGAGATGCACATTTCGGACTATTCAATTGATTTTATGAAGTCAAGAGCATGGCCGTTAACAGAGTTTGGACCTTCAGCAGGCTGAGGAAGAGAAGTTGCGCAGGTTGTGTTGCTGTTGCCCGAGCCCTGGTCGACGTGCTTGTTGGATTGGAAGAATTCTAATCAGGCATGTTAACTATACTCTTTGTAGTAGTTTTCTACCTTCTTTCAGTATCTTGAAATGAATTTTCTTTCCTCTTGAATGGCACCTAGACTAAATGTTTTCGTGGTTGTTTATATCGCTGCCTGATTGTGTTGGTTGTTCCTTTAAATCCCGTTCCTAGTTCGCTGGTTTTGCTTGGAATGTTCTTTTCCTCTCTTATAGCTTACTCTATTTCATATTTGTCTAAATGGGCTACTGCAATATTGAGTGATGCAGTCTAGTTCATAGGGAAGGAAACATTATAGAGTTTCGTTTGCTTATATGACTCTCTTTTAAAAGAATTCTGTGATGGTATTTTGTAATTGAAGGCTTACTATATGGAAGGTTAAGCCTTCATATCTCTATTTGCTTGAATGAATACGTATTTCCTGTTTAGGGCTCTCCTGTTTAGCTAAAGGTACATTAATAGTGACGTTGGGTTCTAAAACTTGTTTAAGCCTGTGGGCATTCCTTACTTTTGTTTAATTAGAAAATGGCATTAGGGTTTTGTTTTAGAACTGTACATGGTTGACTTTTGTACCCAGTTCTAGAGGATGAATAACCTGACATCTATTTTGGCCTCTACGTGTTGAGAGAATTACTATACCTACTTCTGGATGTAAACTCTTGTTTGATTAAAGTAAGGGGAAACATTGTAAGTTTAATTGAATGAAATCTCTACAATTTTTATTAAGGGTCGCAAGCAAGCTATTACTAGCTGGACTGAAACAAAAGTTGTAGGTGAATCCATGGTATTGGACTCGTGAACTCGTTTCCTGTTAGATGACAACTGATTTCAGTGATAATATCATAGGTGGCTGTTATATTTATCTGTTTGATATTTGCTAGACTTTTCCTCGATAAGCCCACATGGATCGGGTAAAATTTCCATCTTCTATACCTTTGGCAAGGAGTTCATAGAACTTCTAGGCCTGACTGCACTGCGTAACCTTCCTGATGGATATGTGCGTTGGTTCTTATTTTGTGCTTGTACTCGTGGTAAGGTCTTTTGAGTCTGGGGCATCGTTGGTGTTTTACCCTCTGCGTATCGAATCCCTTTGTTTTCGAACTCGAATATCTTATACTTCAAACTTGGTTACTAAAAGGTCCCATTTTGTGGCCTTGCTAAGGAAATCAATTTTTATTTTAATACTTATTGACATTGTCGGAAATATATAAAAATTATTAATGACTTTTGGGTTTAGCCTTCCCTTATATTATGTAGAGGAGTTGACGTTTAGGTTAAGGTTGTTGGTAGGATAATGGCCCTTTTTGTGTCTCCTTTGTATGCTTCTGGAAGAGTGGTTTTGTTTGTTAACTAGTCCTACGTTTAAGAAATCCTATAAGGAAGTAGTGGTAAACTCCTTGGTTAAAACTGAAACTATAGTTGTTTCCTTTTAGGGCGTCGAACCCATATTACTATGAAGCCTTCCCCTGGGAGAATTGGATAACGTCGTTTTGTTCGCGCCTACGATCATAATTAGTATGTTTTGTCTTCTCTTGGACCCCTTTAGATGGATGGATTGAGTATTGGATTCCAATCACGTAAACCATAGGATCACATGAAGGAAATATCAACCCTCTTGACCTTCTTGTTCCTAACCCATAAGGTCTTGCCTTGATTTATGTGGTTTTGTTCTTACTGGTATTTTGACTTTCTCCTTGTTGGATGGTTTAGATTTCTCTCTCATGCGAATAATTTTGGAGTTGTGGGTTGTGTTTTAATCCATTTTTGAATTAGAACTTTCCTTTCTTGATATTGTTAAATGTTAGCTTACTGTTGCAATGTGTAGCCTTAACATGCTCAGTTCTCACGAACTGATTCTAGCTAGTATTTGTGCAGATGGATTATGCGAGTAGATTAAAGGAAAGAGTTGTAAAGGTTTCATCAGTGCAACTTATGAAGTTCTTTGTAAAAGTGTTCTATGTGTTGTAAATTGTGTAACATTGCTTGCAAAGAGTTTATATGACCTCTTGCCTGGAATTGTTCGGAAAATTCGTGAAGAAGTTGTTTTGTCTTTTTTTTGTAATTTGGCTGGTAACTCTTCTTAGTGAGAAATATTATTCAATCTTTTCACTGGCATAAGCATTGTAAAACTTTGATCTTGAGAATTAAGTGTTAATTTAAATCTTTCTAAGACTTTGTATTGATGTGTTATATGTAAGTTTTAATGGGTGGGGACTTTTCCTTACAGAAGTTACCTAAAATTTTTATTCAAGGAAATATGTTGTGGTTTAGATCCCCTTGAAAACAAACAATGCCTTAAGTAATCAAGAGTGAGACTATCCTTGCAAAGTGATTTTATATAACGTGTTATCCCTAACTGAACTAGTAAACACTACTCTTTTGGTGAACGCTTAAAACAAACTTTAAGGAAAACAATGGTTAGTTTCTAATAAGACTTAACAAGTAAGAGAAGAAAATTTAGAAACCACTCAATTTATCTCTCAGCCTATTTAAAAGTAAGTAGCTTCCTCTTGATAAGCTCTTTCGGTGAAGCCTAAGTAAGAGCGTTAATAATTACGTATAAAACCTCAAGCTCCAATTAAACCTCAGTAAGAACTAATGATGTCTCAAGGATGAACTCAATTGACCTTCTTCCTTTAACTTTATCCAAGGTACCTTGTAATTTTCTCTTAAGTTGTTGAACGTGAACCGATGTTGTCATAAGGGCATGAACGAGTTCTAGTAACGTAAGTGTGAATAGATGGCCTTATGGAATTAAATTACCATCTTTATCAAATAAATATATAAAACAAATAATGGTTATAAAGGAGAAGACTTTAAGCGAACTACTCTACAGTGTATAAGAACATAACTCAGTTGGTAAGATGAATTTGTGCGAATCATATATTGAATCCTTCTGAAAACTTAAGTCATGAGTTAAAGGGTGTCTTATCAAAATAAATAACCTCCAATCATTTCTTACTGTGGCTTGCCCTAATTTTGTGAGAGTGTCATGTGGTTGGGCTTCTATGTTGTTCCAAAAAAAAAGTATATTGTCCTTGATAGGTGTGAACGTTTCCGTGCTGCTTTTATGGCCATCCTTGTATCGAGTTGTTCATAGAGTTAGTTGTATCCTTGGTGACGACATGTTGCGTCATGTTATGTGTCAAGCAAGTCAAAAAAGTTATCCTGTCTTTCACTGTGTTGTTCGTGTGTGGATTTTTGGGTTATTACAGCAAACAATAGTCAATGAGAGAACCGAATGGAGATGGAGAAAACCAGGATAGGATTTCGTAGAGGGCTTTAACATGGAGGTTTCAAATCTGACGAGACATCTCTAGGTGCCACGGAGTTCGAGAAATCACATGTCAAAGATATAACATGTTTTGGTCTTAGGGATCTTAAGAGACTACGCCCGAACGAGGTAGCTCTGAAAGCACGGGGAGCATAGGGAACCAAAAAAAGCCTCCAATAACATTCACCTAGCCACCTTGATGTGTTGGCATAGTTGGTTTGGTCCCACAAGCTACCATTTGCAAAATACAAAGATCTAGACCTTACACTGACTTAGACTACACTATTTCGTGTGTTTGTAAACAATAGGACAATGAGAAAACCAAATGGATATGGATAAAACCTCGATAGGAATTCCTAGAGGGCCATGACATTAAGGTCTCGTAGATTTGACGAGATGTCTCTAAGTGCCATGGAGTTCGAGAAATAACCCATTAAAGATAATGCGTGTTTTGGCCTTAGGGATCTTAAGAGACTTCGCCCGAACGAGGTAGCCCGAAAGCACAGATAACATAGGGAACCAAAAAAATCCTCCACTAGCATTCACCTAGCCACCCCGACATGTTGGCGTAGTTAGTTCGGTCCCATGAGCTTCCATTTGCAAACTACAAATGGCGGCGGGGAGCCCTATACTTGACTCAGACTGCAATATTTCACATGTTTGCAAAAAGTAGGACAACAAGAGAGCCAAATGTAGATGGAGAAAACTGCGAGAGGATTTCATAGAGGGCCCGAGGTGGAGGTATGAGATCTAAAGGGATGTCTCTAGGTGCCAAGGAGTCTGAGAAATCACTCGTCGAAGATATATTGTGTTTTTGCATCGGGGCTCTTAAGAGACTACGCCCGAATGAGGTAACCCGAAAGCACGTGTAGCGTAGGGAATAAAAAAATCCTCCACTTGTGTTCACCTAGCCACCTTGACGTGTTGGCATAGTTGGTTTGGTCCCACAAGATTCTGTTTGTAAACTATAGCGTCTAGAGCGTTTACACCGACTCGACTTCGATTTCACATGTTTACAAACAATAGGACAACGAGAGAACCGAATGGAGATGGAGGAAAATGTGAGAGAGCTTTTGTAGAGGGCCCCGACATAGAGGTATCAAATCGACGAGACATCTCTAGGTGCCATGGAGTGTGATAAATCACATGTCAAAGATATAATGTGTTTTGGCCTCAGGGCTCTTAAGGGATCTGCGCCCGAGATAAGGTATCCCTAAAGCACGGGGAGCATAGGGAACCAAAAAAAATCCTCCACTAGCGTTCACCCGGTTACCCTGATGTGTTGGCGTAGTTAGTTTTTTCACACGAGCTTTCGTTTGTAAACTATAGCGTTTGGTAGCCCTACACTAACTCAGACTATAGTAATTCACACATTTGTAAACAATAGGACAACGAGAGAACCGAATGGAGATGCAGAAAACAACTAGATAATTTTGTAGAGGGTTCGGCATGGAGGTCTCGAATCAAGAGACGTCTCTAGGTACCACGGAGTCTAAGAAATCACCCATCGAATATATAGCGTGTTTTGGCCTCAGGACTCTTAAGAGACTACGCGCGACGAGGTAGCCCGAAAGCACGGGAGCGTAGGGAACCAAAAATACTTCCACTAGCATTCACCTAGCCACCCCGACGTGTTGGCGTAGTTGGTTCGGTCCCACAAGCTACCGTTTGCAAAATACAACATCTAGCAGCCTTATACTGACTCAGACTACACTATTTCACACATTTGCAAACAATAGGATAGCGAGAGAACCAAATGGAGATGGATAAAACCACGAAAATATTTTTTAGAGGGCCCTGACATGGAGGTCTCAGATCTGACGAGATGTCTCTAGGTGCCACGAAGTCTGAGAAATCACCCGTCGAAGATATAGTGTGTTTTGGCCTCAGGGCTCTTAAGGGACTATGCCTGGATGAGGTAGCCCAAAAGCATGGGTAGCATAGGGAACCAAAAAAAATCCTCCACTAGCGTTCACCAGGCCATCCGGATGTGTTTGCCTAGATGGTTTTGTCCCACAAGCATTTTTTTGCAAAATACAACATCTAACAACCTTACACTGACTTAGACTACACTATTTCGAGCGTTTACAAACAATAAGACAACGAGAGAACTGAATGGAGATGGAAAAAACCATGAGATAATTTCGTAGAGGGCTTCAACATGGAGGTTTCAAATTTGACAAGACATCTCTAGGTGCCACGGAGTCCGAGAAATCACATGTCGAAGATATAAGGTGTTTTGGTCTCAGGGCTCTTAAGAGACTACGCCCAAACGAGGTATCCCGAAAGCACGAGGAGTGTAGGGAACCAAAATAAAGCCTCCACTAGCATTCACCAAGCCATACAGACGTGTTGTCATAGTTGGTTTGGTCCCACAAGCTACCGTTTGCAAAATACAACATCTAACAACCTTACACTAACTCAGACTACACTATTTTACGTGTTTACAAACAATAGGACAGTGAGAGAACCAAATGAAGATGGAGAAAACACGAGAGGATTTTGTAGAGGGCTTCAACATGGAGGTTTTAGATCTGACAAGACATCTCTAGGTGCCACGAGTCCGAGAAATCACATGTCAAAGATATAAGGTGTTTTGGTCTCAGGGCTCTTAAGAGACTACGCCCGAACGAGGTATTCAGAAAATACGGGGAGAGTAGAGAACCAAAATGAAGACTCCACTAGCGTTCACGAAGCAATACGAGACGTGTTGACCTGACACGGTGTAGTCCCATGATCTACCATTTGCAAAATATAGTGTCGATAGCCTTACCCGACTGCATCGCATTATTTTGAGTGTTTGCAAACAATAGGACAACAAGAGAACCGGATGGATATGAATAAAACCGCGAGAGGCTTTCATAGAGGGCCCCGATGTGGATGTCTTGGATTTTTAAATTCTTTATTTTGATATCTTTCAATTGCTCTGGTCTCTTGTTATTTACTTTCTTCTTGTCCTTAACTCGACGTTTATCGCCCATGATTAGAAAATATCAACTAGTGGGGTAGGGGACAAAATTAACTACTTAAAAATCATGTAAGAATGGAGAGAAAATTACAAACAAAACAAAATGTTTGCAAAATTCCCGTGAAAGAGATGAAAGGGACATTGGGGGCCACAATATATAAACAAAGAAAACTGCGTACGCATTTTGTATTCTCTTTTTCCAAGCCATGCCTCAAGGCTTGGAATCCGGTTTGGATCCCTGCAGCCGAGGCATGGCCTATCAAACACAACAAACATGTTTTTGTAAAAATGTAAAAATGTCACTTCCTCTATGATAAATCAAAATAAAACAATCGATCCATTTAAAAAAAATTATACCACGACGTAGAGCAAAGTTTCTTCTTTCTAAAAATATATTTTTCTAATTTTCTGACTAATATAAGGTTTCCATATTATTTATTTTCTAACTATGCCTTTTTATAGCTATTTTTTGAAGTGTAAATATGTCAATCTTTCATGGTGTATTTTTTTTTTTGGTGATCGAAATTAAAAAAATTACACTACCCCAAACTAGGCATAATTCTATACATATTCAAAAAATAAATCTAATTTTTGATATTTTTTGAGGTAGTTGGGGGCGCGGTTGGAGCTTTGTTATTTTTCAAAACATAAAATTTTTGTACTAGAAAATTCATAAATAAAAAAATTTGCTATAAAAATCTTGGAAAGAATGGAGGCCAAACTAGATGCTCCTAGCTATCTTTCTACCAAAGGATTTTCAAAAAAACTAAATGGTGTTCAAAAAATGGTGGGGGGCAAGAAAGTCACTCTATTATGTTTCTAACAAAAACAGGAGCATCTGTTGGTATTTTAGTTTTTTTACCCACTTAAACTTATCCGTTTTCAATAAAATTTAGTAGCTTAGAAACTAGACTCAAAATGCTATGATTCATACTTTACAACATCTTCCAATTTTGAGTGTAACTACACTACTAGATATAGGATCATTTACCCACAATGTTATCCACAAAATAATTATTTTGTGAAAAAATTGTGAATTATCAACAATTGATGGAAAGATTATAAAAATAAAATGTATCTTTTCCACAATTTTATAACTGTCAAATTTAAGGTTGTCGAATATATTTTTTAAAAACTTATTGTGGATTAAACACATTTTCTCTTTCTAGTTTGAAAAAACTTAAATACTTTTGAGGCTAGATTTATGGATCGACTAAACAACCCCAAAATATATCTATTTCAAGAAAACTTATGAAATTTCTGCATATTTTTTATTAGCCACAAATATAAAATCTATATTTTGTGGAAAATCTGAAACACTTATATCTCGGTGTCTATAATTTACAATATTATATATTGTTGTAAATTTCTAACTTTTTTACTCTATTTATAAGATAAAATATAAATTATAAAAAATATACTCTAATTAAAAGAGTTAATTGTGTATTATGGAAAAATGTTAAATATATGTAGTTTTGGGAATTCATTCCAACACATAATTGTATTTGTTTATAATTTGCACTATCAATATCTAGTGAATTTTTATTGTGAATAATCTACATGATTAAAATTACTAACAATTTTGACTTTACTCTCTTATATATCGACCCCACAACTTATTTTTATCACAAAATAATAAAACTAATCAAAATCAAATTGGATGGATGAAATTAATAAATAATTAATCTATTTATATTATATTTATTAATAATAGAAAAGGTAAAGGTATATAATCATGAATAATCAAATCAATCTAATTATAAAATTATGTTGTAAATAATCCACATAATGAGAAAATGAACTATTTCTTCAATAATGTACTAAAATATTAAATTATGAATTGTTGATAGTACATAAATTGATTGTTTGATAGTACAATATTTGTGGGTAATCTACACTATCCAAAAATGTTGAAAATATTTAAGGCTTAAAATTTTGATTATTGGAATCCATTCTCAATGTAGAGTTCAAAGTGACATTCAATACTAGAAATACACTTTTTTATCTAAATTATATCCACAAATAGTAATTTTGTTGAAAAATTGTGAAATATTTATGATATTTTTTCATCTTTATTAAGCCTTTTTAATATAGTTGATCATCACATCGGTCGATTCTACACATTTTTCCCTACAATCATTTCATATCTATTAAAAACATTTGTTATTTTTAATTGAATCAAATTCCAACATTTAATAACCATATATTTTATTCATTAAAATAATAATTTGTGTTTCCTTGTAACATCTAAATAAATATATTAAAGAAATAAAATATCAATACACAACCATCCCCATCTAATGGCTATAGTTGTTAAAATGTCTCGTAATAAATCTTTCTCATAACTTGTTTTAATTTTGTAGGAATTAATTAGTAATAAAAAGTGACTTAGAGATCACAAATAGCATCCTCACTATTAAATGCTCATTTATATTCTCCGACTTCCTCAAAATTAAAAGTTGATTTTCATGCATGAAGCGAATGATGATTTAATCAAGTTTCCGTAATAGAAACATGCAATCATATGGATTGAGGATGGATTGAATAAAATTTATTTCCAACCGTTGATAAGTAAAGTAAATCTTATAGCTAAGATTTGTTCCCCTCTTCTTAACCTATAAATTAATTTTAAAAAATAAGGATGAACAATTTACCATAGAGATGAATAATATTCAAATTTTCCTCAATATTTGGATAATGATGGAAGGATCAATGGCTTTAGTTGATTTTGAAATGGAAGGATCAGTGGCTTTAGTTGATTTTGAAATGGAAGGTTGAATGAAAAATGTAATGATTTTTTTGGGCTCTACAGCACCCTTGATTAATCTGGTTCCAAAAGGTAATTTATTACGCACTATGGTGTGCTGAAATTTAGATTTTGTTTTTGAACTACATTTTGTGATACATGTTCTTAAATCAATATATATAATGAGATCCTTTCTAGTTTTGTAGATATAATAATAATTTTAAAGATTTGATAAAAATTATGTAATTTTATATTTATTGCAGAGGAATGTATTATAATAATTGTTTTTCTTATTATGGATTAATCAAACACAAATTGTTTGGATCGGAGAAAGGCATCGTTATTATTGGACTGTACAAATCCTTAGATGGGCTGATTTCTTCTGAGGAATTGAGCAAAAATTATACTGTTTTGATTTAGACACATTTAAAATGGATTTAAAATGCTAAGGACCAGAATGATGTTACCACAAATTATAACTCAATAAAATTCAGATTTAGTTTTTGAACTATATTTGGTGATGCATGTTGATGCCTCATATAATATTTATTATATATCTGGAAATTAGATGTAATATTATAGATGTATTAATTTTTTGAACAATTTAATAAAATTTATCGACTTTTATGTTTTTGTGCAACGAATCTAGGGGAGAGGACCCCATAACCGTGCACCCTAACTTTAGGGGCACATAGATATATGTAGGGGTCTCACAAAGCATAAAAAAAATCATTGTGTAGCGTATCATCATGCCACGTCAATATTTTCATTTTGCGTGTTTATTTGGAGGGAAAAGTAGTTAATGAATTGATTTGAAATGAAAAATAATAATTAAAGCATTTGAAAGAGGTACCAATGACCGAGCGCCCTATGTTTCACATTGTCATTGGCTCTTAAAAGTGTCTTTAATCAAATAGTGAAAGTATTTGAAAGAGGTACCAATGACCGAGCACCCTATGTTTCACATTGTCATTGGCTCTTAAAAAGTGTCATTAATCAAAAAGTGAACAACTATTAGTAATTTTTCAACAACCTATGGTGAAAATCAATGTACATATTTTGGTACATGCACAATTATGGGGTCCTCTCCCTATTACGTAATGGTTTTTATTTATATATTCGATGAATACAAATTGTTGGTTGGATCGGATACTCACAACACTTGTATAGAGTTATGGGGCTTTTTGGAGAGTTTTTTTGTAGGAGCATAATATTATAATATTATTATTTTCATCTTTCGTGTTTCAATTTTTTTCCCACCATTTTCCATGCATAAAACTAGATGAAAATAAATTAAATGAAATTATTTCTTTTCTAAATTATATCAAATAATTATTTGTTACTAATTTCAAAATAATGCTTTCACCAAATATTTTATACAATTTATCTAATTTTCACTTCAACAATTTAAACCAGCTTACTCTCTTTCACATCCTTTTCACATAGGAGACATCTAATAGCAAAGGATCAAAGGAGAAAAGGAGCAATGTAGCAAAAATTATCCCTATCTTCCACATCATTTTAACATAGGAGGCATCTAGTGGGACCTTGAAAACCAAATTTATTCCTTCTTTCTTGAGTTAATATCTTGCCCTTAAAGGCCATCCAGGTGAAAAGACCAACTTTAGGGGGTAGTGGGATTTCCAACAATCTTTCCACACTGGTTTTTCAGGGGCAATATCCTCATGAAGCAGAAGATACCCAAGATGAGGGGAATAATATCCCGAGGGAGATGCAGTCCAAACAATTTCATCCTGCTTATTTGAGACCAGCATTTTCCTTTCCTGCAAAACAGATAAAAAATTAGCTTCTAAATCAGGAGAGAGTTTAAATGGTCCACTTTTTTCCATTGCAACATGGAGGGGAGGGAATCATTCAGTTCCCCATAGTTGGACACGAAAGGGCCCCAATCAACAAGCAATCTCCTCTTAATATCTGAGAAAGCAGGAGAGTCTCCAAGAGCAGGGTATCCATTCCATGGATCATCCCAGAAGAGAGCTTTCTCTCCATTACCCACTTTCCAATCTACATAAAAAAAAACAAAGATCTACATTCAATCATGAAATTCCATATATGCGAGCCTTTGGGGGGGTTTTGCCACCCAGAGGATGGACTCAGGAAGGGAGGCACCCAAATATTTCTTTTCGAAGACCATGCTGAGAAGACTGGGGTTGGAGATAAGCTTCTAGACCAATTTAGCTCCAAGGGCCATGTTTTGCAAACCCAAATTTAGAACACCCGCACCACCAAGCTCTTTAGGCTTAGCAAGTGTATCCCAACTAATCAGGGGGAGCTTCTTTTCCTCGGATAAACCCTGCCATAGGAATTTTTGCAAAATTCCCTTAATCTTATCGAGAATACCCTTAGGGATTTTAAGGACTGAAAGGAGATACAGAGGGGCAGCACAAAGGACTGATTTTACCAGCAAAAGTCTCTCGGCAAGGGAGAGCCATTTACCTTTCCAGGCATTCAGTTTAATAGTTAGAGAATTGAGGAGATCAGTCCACAAGGAGGAGAAGAAATTAATCCTTCATATATGATGTCCCGCTGATCCAATGATTTTAATCCCTCATCGTTCTTGATTTCTAAAATGAAATTTGAATTCCTTTATGCTTTCACAAAGGCATGAAAGAATTTATAATTTTGATCACCGTCCTTCATCAAGAGCTCCCTAGATTTTTGCTTCCAATAAATTTCCTCCACGAGAAGCGATTCACCTAACTCACTTAAGAGATATTTTTCATGAGCATAATCCTCCTGGAACATCCCATCACTGAAAATTTTTAAATTAAGGACATTCAATTCAGCTTCAACTCGGCCTTTTCTGAAAGATGTTTTTGAAATGTTTGACATTCCACTCCTGCAAGTCCTTTTTAATCTTTTCAGTTTTTGAGCCAACACAAACATCTTGGAACCCTCAATATTATAAGAGTTCCACCACAGATCATCTGACCCTCAAGAGAGGCATCCTCATCCACATTAGTTCAAATTTGAAAGGGGATCAAGGAGGGAAACATCGAGATTAATGTGACGGGGATACCGGAAATGATCGACCTGCACCAAGGTAGAACCAAACATTCAAGCACAATGTCATTTAAATTCCAGTTGGGACTGACCAGAAATCTATCTAGTCTTTCCGCTATATTACTAAAGCCCTTACGCTTATTACTCCAAGTAAACCAGCCCTGCTTAGGTTCAATATCCACAAGGGCACCTTCTCTAATAAAGGAGCAAAAATATTTTTGGGATTGAAGGTTTCTAGTGATCCCCCCTTTCTTATCCCTACAATCCGAGATGGCATTGAAGTCCCCGCCAAGAATGAACATCTGATCACCCATAGCGGAGATTGCTTGTAGCAGTTCCCCCCAAAGATTTTTTTACCTGGAATACTAGGAGGGTGGGTGACATATCATGTCACTTCTTAAATGATCTGTAACCTCCTGGGTGGCGTGTGACAGTGGGAGTCGGTGGAGTCCCGTTTTTCTCCACCATGATCTTATTTTGATTTTGTTATTAAATGCATATGGGTGGGTGTTGGACGCGTCTTTTCTCAGGGCTGCGCAGTTGGAAGGAGGGAAAACGTGTCCTTGGATGCTTGCGAGGTGTGTCTTGTTTGGGAATCCACAAAGAATGCTGCCGCATGATGATTAGCCAGCAACAATGCATGTTGCATGTATAGTAGAAGCCTTTTTTGAGCGCTTCCAAAGCAAAGCAGTTGTCTAACTCTGTTGTTGTGCTGCTCGGTATTGAACGCATCCTCAAATTCAGGATTCTCCTTCAAGATATTTCTTCTAAATCGACTATGTGACAGTGAGAGTGTTACCAAGAACTTGATGAAATTTATTTACAAGATTCTCTACTGAGACCTTACTGTTTTACGATGTAGCTCATGGAAGAGGGTCTCTTGGAGGTGGATCTGTTTCAGATCAGAATATTCATGAAGCACGTTTGCTTTGCCGTAATAATGGTGCATGCTTTTTGTGTTGGTGACAGATCACACCCACAGGCACAGGAGATCTATGCAATGTTGGAGAAAATGTCTTGGGAGATGAAGGTAGCAGGATTCTGTTAATTGGAAGAATAGGATACACTGGTCGCCATGTAGCAAAGGCCAGCAGTGATCTTGGCCATCCCACTTATCTTCTTGTAAAATAGTCCACAGCTTCAAATCCTCAGAAGGCCGAACTTCTTGAATACTTCAAGGCCTCTGTCGGATTACATCTCCATACTGAGCTTCATCTGAGATATTTTCAGGAAGATGGCGGAGGAATTCACGAAAGTGGTGCAATTGCGTCCAGGCACAAGTGGGCTTACGATGGTGGTAAAAGTGGTGGATGCAAAGGCGGTTTTGAAGAAGGGGCCTCAGGGCCGTCAAATGTGACTTGCCGAATGCCTTGTGGGAGATGACACCGCCATTATTGTATTCATTTCCAGAGGTGATCAAACTTCATCTTTTCCTGAGACTTCACGCATACCATCCTTTCCGAACGAGCAACTTCTGGTGGACTTTCTCGGGATGGCGAGTGCTTTGCACTGATTTGGTTACATGGAATGCTGTTATTGGAGGAGAACATGTATCGGTCGACTGCTCCTCAAGGAAATTCCTCAGAGATTCGTAATCATGGTGGCGCATTTGAGATTTCAAACACACCAGACAATCCTTCACTCGAGAGAATGCGAGAATGCCGGACATACCAACAATTCATCAAAGCGGGATGGTTCGAGAGTTTTAGAGGTGGAACGTCCTGCAATGTAGATGATGAAAATCAAAATGATAGACTCATATATATCAATGACCCCAAATCGACAAATGACAAATATGAATTTGCTGGAAACGAGATTCGGACAAGCAAATACACCATCATTACTTTTTGCCTAAGAATTTGTTTGTTCAGTTTCATCGACTTGCTTACATTTATTTCCTGGTGATTGCTGCCTTGAATCAGCTGCCTCAGCTGGCAGTCTTTGGGAGAACTGTATCACTTTTCCCTTTGCTATTCATTTTGTGTGTGTGACATATATCAAAAAGACGGGTATGAGGATTGGCGTCGACATCATTCTGATAAGAAAGAGAATAATAGGGAGGTACAAGTGCTGCAGGGTGTCAAATTCAGCTCAAAGAAATGGAAGAATGTAATGGTAGGTGAAGTACTGAAGATACCTGCAAATGAAACTATCTGTGTGATATTGTTTTGTTGGAAACCAGTTATCCAAGTGGAATTGCGTATGTACAGACAATTAACCTTGATGGAGAATCAAATCTGAAAACAAGATATGCCAGACCAGAAACTGCGGCTAAGAGGCCTGAAAGGGAACCTCCTTCAGGCCTTATTCGTTGTGAACAACCAAACAGAAACATATATGGTTTCATTGCAAACATGGAAATTGATGGCAGAAGAATTCCACTTGGGCCATCAAACATTGTGCTTCGAGGTTGCCAGCTAAAAAAAATACTGCATGGGTAGTTGGGGTGGTTGCTTATGCAGGTCAAGAGACCAAAGCAATGCTAAATAGTTCAGGTGCACCTTCAAAACGAAGCAGATTGGAAGGGCACATGAACAGAGAGATGTTATGGTTATCTGTATTTCTATTTTTAATGTGTGCAGCTGTGACATTTGGAATGTCTTTGTGGCTCGTGAAGCATGAGGGGGAACTTGACACTTCCCCGTATTACAGCAAGCGTGTCTTTACGTGGAACACTGATGCTTGGGGTTATGGTGATAGTACGACATCTCTATATCAGTCCCACCCATGGGTGTTGGCTGTTTTTCCAAATGGGGAAGCTTATGGGATTCTAGCTGACACTACGAGGCGGTGTGAGGTGGATTTGCGAAAGGACTCAACTGTTAATTTTTCTGCCCCATCAGTCTATCCAGTTATCACATTTGGCCCATTGACATCGCCAGCAGCAGTACTCACATCCTTGTCTCATGCTATTGTTTTTATGCTGGCCCGTGTGGAGTCTGTACGACCTGTTGAAGCTGGAGAAACAGGCAAGATATTTCTACACTTTTCTACTGTTATTTTATTTAAAATTATCGTGAAATCGAACCACTTTTCCTTGCATTGATTTGTCAGTTGGATGTCATGATGGGAGATTTCCCTTTCTGCTTGTTTCTTCTTGTTTTAGCTTTTATCGTTGATAGTATGTGGGTCGAAAGGATGCGTGTGCCCTCTCCTCTGAATGTTATATTACTCGAATGATAGAACTTCGTCTGTTTGTTTATGTATTAATTCTTCTCTGCGATTGAGTTGCAAGTTATTATGTTGATCAAGCTAGTATTTTCGATATCATGGAAGTAAGTTTACAATAACTATGAAACCCCCTTCCTAGCACCCAAGTTGTCCTTGACGTTTTTTTGTTAGCTCCTTCGCAAGTCCCTTTGATAACCTTTTGGCATCGAGAAAGAAAGGTTGTAGGATTGTGTGAGCAATGCGTGGGCTAGCCAGCTTAGAGTTGTGGTATTAAAACTGGTAGAATAAAAGGGTTCGCGTGCAATGTGTTTTTCCGTCTCGCGTGTTTAGACTCTTATACTATCTTTCATCTTGTTTCTAGGCTTTTAAGGCCATCCTCAGGAAGTGCCTTGACCACCCCTATCAACTTGAACCATAACTAGCTTTTCGGATCAACTAAGCTGGAGGTTTCTTTGTGCGAAACCTGTACCTCGTTGACACTAGAATAGTTGGTCTAATCCCCTCTCAGAATCATTGCTGATGGCGCTCTTCTATTTTTCCTAACTTGCATTAATTGCTCCCTTATAATGTTAACGCTAGTAATTAATATTGGTCGGTTTTTATGCACGTAATTACCGTAATAGTTTGTGATGGAAATTTCCTTAAATGTGATTAACCTTCGGAAAAACTCAGCTTTCATTTGATAGTCTTATGGATTCATAGCGGGAGGTTTTGTTTTGATAATGTCACTTTGAAGTTATGTTTGTATCTTTGTGCGACGGTTGACTGTGTTACCCAGGGTTGCCGTAAAATATGGTTGTTTTGGGATGTGGGCAATTTATTTTAAATTAACCAAACATTAGTACTGTAGTGGAGGTTTGCAAACCTTTAGTGTTATAAAAATCTGTTGATGACATTATTGTATACTCCTGTTGGACGGAACCCCCTTCTTCTCTCGCGTGTTTGCTACTAGCCTGTAAGACTTTGACCCTTCCTGGATGATTGGTAAATCTCCTTGTAGTTAATGGTCAAAACTAGTATACTTTGCCTTCACTTCGAAACTTATGTTGTGTGTATACTCTAATTGATTTCCGGTTTGAAACTCATTTATACATGGCTTTTGTGTTAATTTCTGAAACCCGTGTTTTCCCCCCTTCTTGGGCCGATCAACTCTTGTTCTTTTGGAAAAATATTATTTTAGCCTATGCGTTTGGTACCTTTGATAAATTTCTAGATGACTGGTATATGTATCAAATCTCAATCTTGTAATTATTGTTTAATCACTTACTTGATGGGGATTTTGTCTTTGCTAGATTGTTTGTTTTCTCCTTATAGGGCCAAGGGCCATTCTCATATGATTGTTACTTTCGTTGCATTTGCTCCTAACTGAAGTACAAGGTCTTCTCCTTCTTTGATCGACATGTTATAGACTTTATTATAACTTGATGTGCTCATAGTGTTTAGAGGTTTGACCCAAATTCTTGTAATAAGGTGCTTCTTTTCATGATATTGTTAGATAATAGTTATGGTGGTTTTGTGTAGCCTTATCTTGCTCAGTTCTCGTGAACTGACTCTTGTAGAAAATTTGCTTGCAGATGGATTTTGCATATAGATGAGGGATATATTTGTAGACTTTTGTCATCAACCTCAGTTGAGAAGATCCTTTGCTCGAAACCTTTTTATGTTGTTCAACTTTTGTTAACGTCCAGTGGAAAGTTTAGAAGAGGATTAATGTCTTAGTATAATGTATTGTGGACTTGTCATCTGAACTTTGGAAACCTTGCATTGTGTGCCCATCATTGAAATTATAAGAAAATTTGGTTATTGTGGTTGAGTGACTTGTGGAGTATCAGTATTTTAAGAAATGATGTAATCTTGTTTTGTTCTCGTTAATGAGTGTTGCTTCAACTTTGCCTTGAGAATAAATTCTGAGTTAAACCTTGCCATGACTTAGTAATAAAGTGTCATAAGTAAACTAACATGGGATTGTTTAATACTTCAGGAAGTTAAATTAAAAGTTGTATTCAAATAAAGTAACGTAGGGGTCACCAACTTGAGAGCAAGAAATTCTTTGAGTAATCAAGGGCAGGACTATCATTGCAAGTAACATTATATAACTTGATACCCCTAGCTACACTAATGAACACTATCCCTTTCATGGTGGAATTCTTAAACGAACTTAAAGGAAATCTATGGTTAGTTCTAGAAGATAATAAGATTTAATAAACAGGAGAAAACAATTTTGAAACCACACAATCTATCTCTCAGCCATTTGGAAAGTAAATTCTTTTACTCCTTGTTAATACTTTTAGCGAAGCCTAAGTAAAGTTGTTGTTAGTTCTGGTTAAGAGCCCTAGCTTCAATTTAATACTGGAAATAACTAATGAGGTCCTAAAAATGTTTCATCTCGACCTTCTCCCTCTAACCCTTTTCCAGGGCACCTTGTATCTCTTCTCTTAAATGTGTTGAACTTAAAACCATGTTGTCTTGTGGGCAAGAACGAATCTTAGTAGCGTTAGTGGTGAGTAGATGGCCTTGTGGAATTTAAATACTCCTTTTTCTTGATAAACGAATTAAGCAAATAAAGGTCATAATAGAGAGATTTAAAGATAATTACTCTGTGTCAAAAGAATAAACTTAACTTGGTAAGATGAATTGTATGAATCATATCTTGAGCCTCCTTGAAAACATAAGCTAAGAATTGCAAGATATCCTTTAAAAATAAATAACCCTCAAGAATATCTCATTGTGGATGGCCCTAACTGTAAGTGTGTTCTGTGACTGGACTTCTATGTTGTCATGTCAGAAAGAAAAGTAAATTGTCCTTGATATGTGTGAACGTTTCCGTGCTGCCTTTATGGCCATCCTTGTATCAAGTTGTTCACAGTGTTAGTTGTATACTTGGTGATGACATGTTGCGTCATGTTGTGTCAAGCAAGTCAAAAAAAAAAAAAAATTATCCTGTATTTCACTGTGTTGTTCGTGTGTGATTATTTGGGTCGTTACACTTTGGTATCAGAGCATAGGTTCATGCTCTCGAACCTATGGGCCGGATTGGTGTTATATGATGATGTTACATGGTGGTGGTGGTGTTACATGATGATACTGCATGATGATGATGATGTTGCATGATGGTGGTAGATATTGGAAGAGTAATGTGCTTTAAACGTGATGTGATTAATGTCGTAATTGTGATATTGTGAACGCACGTGATGTGTATGTCACTTTGTGCATGTTTGTGATCATGTTGATATGTTAGGGATGGGAGTATTCTCTCTCCTTCTTGTGGATTCTAGGAAGAGTTCACGTGTGAATTATTGTTTGTGATGTGTGAAAAGAATTATAATGTGGATGACGTAGTGTTGGAGCATTGTGGCATATTGTGGTATGTAAGTGTATCAATGTGTTGTATGACTTGATTGATGTTAAAAGAAATGAGTTGTATCATGATGTTTTACCATGTTTTGAAGAAATGTGTGTGCCACCTTGTTATGCAGCAATGGATGTTATGTTGAGATGTACTATGTTCATCGTATGTATGACTGTGCAAATATGTAATGCTTCATGTTGTGATTTTGGGTCATACGGTGAGTGTATGAACCCTATCGTATGGTGATTGCACTTTGGGTGCAGGATGTGGTAAAGTGATGTGTTACACTTAGTGAATGTATGATTGTGATCTACCTTGTATATGTACCACCATTGTGTTAGTAATGTAGTTACATGTTATGTTGTGAACCTTACGCTAACCGACCCTGAGGGAATCGGTAGAAGTGTATGTTGAGAGTGAGGAATGGTGTACCATGGGTCAATAACTCGAGTCAAAACTCGATTTAGTAGATAACATGTGATTCTTTCCTCTCTCCCTATGTGGTTGCATGTATGCAACCTAAGTGCAAACTATGACTATGTTTAGCCTTGTCGAAGTGGTGGCGGGATGATTCAGATGGAGGTGATGACAGTTGTATTATTGATATGTATTTTACGAGCTGAGGCTCGATGTTCCGAAAGTGCTAGCAACTCGTTGAGTACCCCTTGGTGGCTAGATAAGGCCACACAGTTATCGTAATGTGACATTATTATAAGTTGATTTTATTCGTAAATTGAGCTTTTTACTTTATTTTGTAAGGACCAACAACTTTTCTTGATTGCAATGCTTTACAATTTTGGGCATTTCCTTGGTTTATGGCACTAACATGGGGATTTTGATACTAACTATGGCTATTTGGCCATTTATTTTGCTTGATTTTGGGTCTTCTTTTAAATTTGGAATTTTTACCGCCTTGCCCAAGGTTTGTACTTTGCCACTTGGCACTTTGATTGGATTGTTGTGCTGGTTCTAATGTCGTGATGTGTGGAATAGGGTCATGGGATGCACCATGGAATGGTTGGACCTATGGACCCACTTTGTTGTATAGGGGTACGCCCCAAGGAGTACATATAACTAGCGGGTTGTTGAACCATGCGTTATTATGTCACTTGGGTTAGGAGTGTTCGAACTCTATGTGTCTTGGACCATAGGGTCAACCGGCCTCCTTGAGGGAGGCATAAGAGTTTGAGGGAGGCATAAGAGACTTGAGGGAGGCATAAGAGGAGGGAGGCATAAGAGTTTGAGGGAGGCATAAGAGTTTGAGGGAGGCATAAGAGACTTGAGGGAGGCATAAGAGTTTGAGGGAGGCTTATGATATTTGTGTGTATGGTTGATGTTTCGGGATATATGTTGAGTTATTGTGATGTTTGGTAGTGGTCTTTTGATGTATGTGTTACTCATGTCAGATGGATATGTGTTGTGATGTTGTGGTTATGTCATTGATTCCCTTGTGGACACTATGTACCTGTAGCATTTGTTTGGTGTTATGTGAATTTTTCATTGATGCAAATTGAGGAAATGTCTGGTGGATTGTAGTACTCTTTTGGTTGAGTATTTTGTATGTCAGTCATTGATGTGTGACAAGTACTATGTTATGTGGACTGTGCCTATTCTATTCCGTAGTTGTGTAACCCTTTAGTGGTGTAATACAGTCATGAAGAATATACTTGTGTGCTTGTGAATCTGTAGGGTCTTGTGAACCTGATAGGGTGTTGTGTTAGCAGTTCATGTTGGGCACCCACAATAAGGAATAAATCAAAACTCTTCAATGATGATATTTTAAAAGAAACTAAAACTAGAAATAATGATAATGGAAAGAGACTAATGAAATGATGAACAAGAAAGAACTGCCAATCTTCACAGAACATTGAAAGTTAAAATTTCTCCCAGATGTTCCTAAGGCTACCCTGTGGCCGTGCTTTAATCGACTGAAATTTTAAACCATAGGGTGTCCTTTCTCCTTTACCTGTCCTTGGTTACGTGCCATTTCTTTTCCTCTGTGTTATGTCGCATCGAGGACGATGCTTTTCTTAAGGGGAGGAGAATGTAGTGCCTCGTTGCAATGCACTTTTCTGAGCTGGCGGATGGGTGACATATCATGTCACTTCTTAAATGATCTGCAACCTCCTGGGTGGCGTGTGACAGTGGGAGTCGGTGGAGTCCCGTTTTTCTCCACCATGATCTTATTTTGATTTTGTTATTAAATGCATATGGGTGGGTGTTGGACGCGTCTTTTCTGGGGCTGCAGGCATTGGAAGGAGGGAAAACGTGTCCTTGGGTGCTGCGAGGTGTGTCTTGTTTGGGAATCCACAGCAACAGCCTGCCGCAGTGATTAGCCAGGCAACAGGCATGTTGCAGTATAGTAGAAGCCTTTTTTGAGCGCTTCCAGCAAGCAGGTTGTCTAACTCTGTTGTTGTCTGTTCAGTATTGAACGCATCCTCAAATTCGGGATTCTCCTTCAAGATATTTCTGTCTAAATCGACTATGTGACAGTGAGAGTGTTACCAGCAAACCTGATGAAATTTATTTACAAGATTCTCTACTGAGACCTTACTGTTTTACGATGTAGCTCATGGAAGAGGGTCTCTTGGAGGTGGATCTGTTTCAGATCAGAATATTCATGAAGCACGTTTGCTTTGCCGTAATAATGGTGCATGCTTTTTGTGTTGGTGATAGATCACACCCACAGGCACAGGAGATCTATGCAATGTTGGAGAAAATGTCTTGGGAGATGAAGGTAGCAGGATTCTGTTAATTGGAAGAATAGGATACACTGGTCGCCATGTAGCAAAGGCCAGCAGTGATCTTGGCCATCCCACTTATCTTCTTGTAAAACAGTCCACAGCTTCAAATCCTCAGAAGGCCGAACTTCTTGAATACTTCAAGGCCTCTGTCGGATTACATCTCCATACTGAGCTTCATCTGAGATATTTTCAGGAAGATGGCGGAGGAATTCACGAAAGTGGTGCAGTTGCGTCCAGGCACAAGTGGGCTTACGATGGTGGTAAAAGTGGTGGATGCAAAGGTGGTTTTGCAGAAGGGGCCTCAGGGCCATCAAATGTGACTTGCCAATGCCTTGTGGGAGATGACACCGCCATTATTGTATTCATTTCCAGAGGTGATCAAACTTCATCTTTTCCTGAGACTTCACGCATACCATCCTTTCCGAACGAGCAACTTCTGGTGGACTTTCTGGAGGCGACGGGTGCTGCACCAGATTTGGTTACATGGAATGTTGTTATTGGAGGAGAACATGTATCGGTCGACTGCTCCTCAAGGAAATTCCTCAGAGATTCGTAATCATGGTGGCGCATTTGAGATTTCAAACACACCAGACAATCCTTCAGCTCAGAGAATGCAGAATGCCGGACAGCCAACAGATTCATCAAAGCGGGATGGTTCGAGAGTTTTAGAGGCGGAACGTCCTGCAACAGATGATGAAAATCAAAATGATAGACTCATATATATCAATGACCCCAAATCGACAAATGAAAAATATGAATTTGCTGGAAACGAGATTCGGACAAGCAAATACACCATCATTACTTTTTTTGCCTAAGAATTTGTTTGTTCAGTTTCATCGACTTGCTTACATTTATTTCCTGGTGATTGCTGCCTTGAATCAGCTGCCTCAGCTGGCAGTCTTTGGGAGAACTGTATCACTTTTCCCTTTGCTATTCATTTTGTGTGTGACAGCTATCAAAGACGGGTATGAGGATTGGCGTCGACATCATTCTGATAAGAAAGAGAATAATAGGGAGGTACAAGTGCTGCAGGGTGTCAAATTCAGCTCAAAGAAATGGAAGAATGTAATGGTAGGTGAAGTACTGAAGATACCTGCAAATGAAACTATCCTGTGTGATATTGTTTTGTTGGAAACCAGTTATCCAAGTGGAATTGCGTATGTACAGACAATTAACCTTGATGGAGAATCAAATCTGAAAACAAGATATGCCAGACCAGAAACTGCGGCTAAGAGGCATGAAAGGAACCTCCTTCAGGCCTTATTCGTTGTGAACAACCAAACAGAAACATATATGGTTTCATTGCAAACATGGAAATTGATGGCAGAAGAATTCCACTTGGGCCATCAAACATTGTGCTTCGAGGTTGCACAAAAAAAATACTTCATGGGTAGTTGGGGTGGTTGCTTATGCAGGTCAAGAGACCAAAGCAATGCTAAATAGTTCAGGTGCACCTTCAAAACGAAGCAGATTGGAAGGGCACATGAACAGAGAGATGTTATGGTTATCTGTATTTCTATTTTTAATGTGTGCAGCTGTGACATTTGGAATGTCTTTGTGGCTCGTGAAGCATGAGGGGGAACTTGACACTTCCCCGTATTACAGGCAAGCGTGTCTTTACGTAGAACACTGATGCTTGGGGTTATGGTGATAGTACGACATCTCTATATCAGTCCCACCCATGGGTGTTGGCTATTTTTCCAAATGGGGAAGCTTATGGGATTCTAGCTGACACTACGAGGCGGTGTGAGGTGGATTTGCGAAAGGACTCAACTGTTAATTTTTCTGCCCCATCAGTCTATCCAGTTATCACATTTGGCCCATTGACATCGCCAGCAGCAGTACTCACATCCTTGTCTCATGCTATTGTTTTTATGCTGGCCCGTGTGGAGTCTGTACGACCTGTTGAAGCTGGAGAAATAGGCAAGATATTTCTACACTTTTCTCTTTTATTATTTTATTTAAAATTATCGTGAAATCGAACCACTTTTCCTTGCATTGATTTGTCAGTTGGATGTCATGATGGGAGATTTCCCTTTCTGCTTGTTTCTTCTTGTTTTAGCTTTTATCGTTGACAATATGTGGGTCGAAAGGATGCGTGTGCCCTCTCCTCTGAATGTTATATTACTCGAATGATAGAACTTCGTCTGTTTGTTTATGTATTAATTCTTCTCTGCGATTGAGTTGCAAGTTATTATGTTGATCAAGCTAGTATTTTCGATATCATGGAAGTAAGTTTACAATAACTATGAAACCCCCTTCCTAGCACCCAAGTTGTCCTTGACGTTTTTTGTTAGCTCCTTCGCAAGTCCCTTTGATAACCTTTTGGCATCGAGAAAGAAAGGTTGTAGGATTGTGTGAGCAATGCGTGGGCTAGCCAGCTTAGAGTTGTGGTATTAAAACTGGTAGAATAAAAGGGTTCGTGTGCAACGTGTTTTTCCATCTCGCGTGTTTAGACTCTTATACTATCTTTCATCTTGTTTCTAGGCTTTTAAGGCCATCCTCAGGAAGTGCCTTGACCACCCCTATCAACTTGAACCATAACTAGCTTTTCGGATCAACTAAGCTGGAGGTTTCTTTGTGCGAAACCTGTACCTCGTTGACACTAGAATAGTTGGTCTAATCCCCTCATAATCATTGCTGATGGCGCTCTTCTATTTTTCCTAACTTGCATTAATTGCTCCCTTATAATGTTAACGCTAGTAATTAATATTGGTCGGTTTTTATGCACGTAATTACCGTAATAGTTTGTGATGGAAATTTCCTTAAATGTGATTAACCTTCGGGAAAAACTCAGCTTTCATTTGATAGTCTTATGGATTCATAGCGGGAGGTTTTGTTTTGATAATGTCACTTTGAAGTTATGTTTGTATCTTTGTGCGACGGTTGACTGTGTTACCCAGGGTTGCCGTAAAATATGGTTGTTTTGGGATGTGGGCAATTTATTTTAAATTAACCAAACATTAGTACTGTAGTGGAGGTTTGCAAACCTTTAGTGTTATAAAAATATGTTGATGACATTATTGTATACTCTTGTTGGACGGAACCCCCTTCTTCTCTCGCGTGTTTGCTACTAGCCTGTAAGACTTTGACCCTTCCTGGATGATTGGTAAATCTCCTTGTAGTTAATGGTCAAAACTAGTATACTTTGCCTTCGCTTCGAAACTTATGTTGTGTGTATACTCTAATTGATTTCCGGTTTGAAACTCATTTATACATGGCTTTTGTGTTAATTTCTGAAACCCGTGTTTTCCCCCTTCTTGGGCCGATCAACTCTTGTTCTTTTGGAAAAATATTATTTTAGCCTATGCGTTTGGTACCTTTGATAAATTTCTAGATGACTGGTATATGTATCAAATCTCAATCTTGTAATTATTGTTTAATCACTTACTTGATGGGGATTCTGTCTTTGCTAGATTGTTTGTTTTCTCCTTATAGGGCCAAGGGCCATTCTCATATGATTGTTACTTTCGTTGCATTTGCTCCTAACTGAAGTACAAGGTCTTCTCCTTCTTTGATCGACATGTTATAGACTTTATTATAACTTGATGTGCTCATAGTGTTTAGAGGTTTGACCCAAATTCTTGTAATAAGGTGCTTCTTTTCATGATATTGTTAGATAATAGTTATGGTGGTTTTGTGTAGCCTTATCTTGCTCAGTTCTCGTGAACTGACTCTTGTAGAAAATTTGCTGCAGATGGATTTTGCGTATAGATGAGGGATATATTTGTAGACTTTTGTCATCAACCTCAGTTGAGAAGATCCTTTGCTCGAACCTTTTTTATGTTGTTCAACTTTTGTTAACGTCCAATGGAAAGTTTAGAAGAGGATTAATGTCTTAGTATAATGTATTGTGGACTTGTCATCTGAACTTTGGAAACCTTGTATTGTGTGCCCATCATTGAAATTATAAGAAAATTTGGTTATTGTGGTTGAGTGACTTGTGGAGTATCAGTATTTTAAGAAATGATGTAATCTTGTTTTGTTCTCGTAAATGAGTGTTGCTTCAACTTTTCCTTGAGAATAAATTCTGAGTTAAACCTTGCCATGACTTAGTAATAAAGTGTCATAAGTAAACTAACATGGGATTGTTTAATACTTCAGGAAGTTAAATTAAAAGTTGTATTCAAATAAAGTAACGTAGGGGTCACCAACTTGAGAGCAAGAAATTCTTTGAGTAATCAAGGGCAGGACTATCATTGCAAGTAACATTATATAACTTGATACCCCTAGCTACACTAATGAACACTATCCCTTTCATGGTGGAATTCTTAAACGAACTTAAAGGAAATCTATGGTTAGTTCTGGAAGATAATAAGATTTAATAAACAGGAGAAAACAATTTTGAAACCACACAATCTATCTCTCAGCCATTTGGAAAGTAAATTCTTTTACTCCTTGTTAATACTTTTAGCGAAGCCTAAGTAAAGTTGTTATTAGTTCTGGTTAAGAGCCCTAGCTTCAATTTTAATACTGGCAATAACTAATGAGGTCCTAAAAATGTTTCATCTCGACCTTCTCCCTCTAACCCTTTTCCAGGGCACCTTGTATCTCTTCTCTTAAATGTGTTGAACTTAAAACCATGTTGTCTTGTGGGCAAGAACGAATCTTAGTAGCGTTAGTGGTGAGCAGATGGCCTTGTGGAATTTAAATACTCCTTTTTCTTGATAAACGAATTAAGCAAATAAAGGTCATAATAGAGAGATTTAAAGATAATTACTCTGTGTCAAAAGAATAAACTTAACTTGGTAAGATGAATTGTATGAATCATATCTTGAGCCTCCTTGAAAACATAAGCTAAGAATTGCAAGATATCCTTTAAAAATAAATAACCCTCAAGAATATCTCATTGTGGATGGCCCTAACTGTAAGTGTGTTCCCTTCAAAAATTGTGTGTTCCTTGTATCAAATTGTGTGTTAGTGGACTTCTGGACTGTTGTCATGTTGTCAAGAAAAGAAATTTGGGTCGTTACACACACACATATTTGTCAATTTTCAAATCCTTGATATGTATGTCCTAAGATAATGGTCTATAAATATGGTGCAAAACCACCTTGTCGACCATGTCTTATGGTTATCAAATTTAACTAATACATTGAATCAACATAGGATTCCAAGCCAAGTCCAAATGTCCTTATCTCTAAAGTGTTTTTATACATGTGTAAGTGAATTCCTTTTATATAGATGTGAGCTCTAACTATAGACAAATCATAAGGGCTAACATCGTAAACAACAATTATTGACATTGGTAGTATTGATTGACCACTCATTCCATCCGAGATGTCTCCGAAAAACATTATCTTGATGATATTCACACCACACCCCATTTCTCCTTGAAATGATTGACAAAAATAGCACTTGGTTCATATGTCCCTACTTGTAAAAAAAAATACTTTTGCATTGGTGACCCCAATATTTTCCCCACCCCTAGACTTCTCCTTCCTCAAGCCCATTCTCCATTGCCCATCTTCCTATTCTAATCTTTAGCTGTCTCAAGTTTAATTTGTTCTACGCATCCCTTTTAGTGCCTCCATTACACCATTTGTGTGTGATTGCTAGTTTATTTCACTCATTAGATGTACAAACAATATTAGTCTACAAACAATGTTAACATGTTGATAGTATCTAACATTTTAATTTTACAAGTAAATCAAGTCGCCTACGGTCAATTTGTTATCAATTGTCCGAAATGACAACACCTTGGAAGTTCGACTGCAATTCGTACATTACCATCTTTCAACAAAGACCTCTGTCAAAGACAACTTTTTTCCTCATTCTCATTGAAATAAAGGCAACCTCTGACTCAATGACGACGCATCTTTTCAGGAAAACGGACTATGTGCAGTTGTACCTAGACATTTTCTTTTGGCGTTCACGAAATTGGTTTACAACGTGTTTGACAAGTTCTACTGTCGTGATGTCCTTAATGACTTTGCAGCTCAAATGATCCATGGAAAGGGGCAGAATACAACACATTTTGTTTTCGCATTCACGGAATTGACACGAACTCGGTACATACTTGTTGCCACTAACTCTGATTAAGATTGAAATAAAAGGCAATTTCTCCGTCAATGGTTAAAGGTAGTTCATTGTTCTACTTTTGTCAGCTCGTGATCGCCGTGCAGACATAGTATACGATATCTACCACAGAATTTTTACCTAAACTCGTTTTCTTTTGGAATTTACACGGTTTAGGACTGGTCCTCGTGTCCTAAATGACTTTACAGCTCATATTGTCCATGGGAACATGGCAGCTCATATCACACGTTTTCTTTTCGCGTTCCCAAAACTGACTAGTACTACGTAACTGTAGCCACTAATTTCTATACAATATTTATTTGCATTGTATGTATTTTGTACGTTTGTGGTTCATATTTGGAACCAGCGGCTACCCTCCACTCGCTGAGCCTATCTCTCACGCACGTTCTGAGGAGATAGGCGGATTCAAACTCCCGACCTCCAAATAGTAAGCTGGAGGCCCACCACTGCGCCAAAGCATTTGTTACTTTAAGATTTGACTGTTTTTAATTAAATACACGACCCCCGAACGTGCGTGAGGGATAGGTAGAACGCTTCTCCACTCAATATGCACCTCAGTCAACATGGGTCAATGCATCGCGACCGTCCATTTTGAATTGGATGGTCACGATGCATTGACCTATGTTGACTGAGGTGCATATTGAGTGGAGGGTAGCCCTCTCCCATATTTGGATCTTCTTACTATTGATGCAAAATTACAACACCCCCCGAATGGCCCGAGTTTAAATGGGGCATCTGGTGAACCCTACATAACATGGGACCATCTCTCAAGTTGTGGGACTTGCACACTTGAGATGGTCCTTCGGAGAAGGTCGGCTTCCTTTGCCTAATCTTAATGCTAAACTACTCCTAATGCAAAAAAGATGCCTAACTACACCTATCTTAGCAATGCCAAGGACACAAGGAGAGAGAAAGTGCTTGAAATGGGAAATCCTACACTAATGAGGTGATAACACCAAGAAAAGGGGCAAGATACTGTAATGAGGGAGGAAGAAGAGAAAAAATAGAGTCTGCGAGAGGGCAAAATAGCAAGTGACACGCACTCCAAACTCCATCTTCCATCTGCACTCCATGAAACACAACATCTTACACCTACAAATGTGAAATACATGCACATAAAACAAATCAAAATGGAGAGGCACAGAGAAACAAAAAAATGAGAAAGGGTTGAAAAACACCACAAAAACATGATTTTATTGCTTCAAACTATGCACAGACCATTACATTAATGCTCAAAGGCATAAATACGCTTGCCAAGCGCTAGAGAAGGCTTACAACTCAAATGGAGTTGAGGAAATTTTTTGAAGAGTTTCCCTACCTCTTAGAATGTCTCCCTAAAAATGAGGTGGATTTTACAATATATAAGCAATGTCTTACCAACCCTCTTTAAATCCAATGAAGGTGGTGTCAAGATAAAATTTTGAATCCAATGAAGGTGGTGTCAAGATAATTTTTTGAATTTATCACCTCGAAAAGGCCCTCCTTCTCGGGATATCGATTGTGCCCCAGAAGAATGAACTCCTTGGAAAGTGTATGATGCTTCAAGATGTCTCGTATTTTCCACCATGTAGGGCATGAAAATGGGCTTCCATAGGCACTTTGTTGGACTTATGATTCCTGACATGGCTATCATAAACTTCTCGTCAATCTCGTGTTCTCTTTCATGCTGCAAACTCCTTAAGGCCCAAAAACCTACTTCTGATGGATGGCCCCAAGACCTCCGAAACTTCCCTGAATCACTTGCAATGCTTCCCAAACTTGAAAATCAGATATATCATTCAGCTTTTGTCCAAGAATCGTTGTCCAAAGGCTCAAACCCATCCTCCCAAGTTGTCTATTTTACGAGGGGTAAAAATAGATAACAATTGACGACCTCTCGGGACATCTGCTTTCTTCAGATGTGCAACGGTGGCTTTGAATTGTCCATTGGGCATGGAGTCAGTATTGATACACCTACAAACTGATCCTAAAATGGAATTCTTCCACTGAGCCATTAAAACATTGATGCTTGAACTTGGAACTTTCTATCACTACTTGGATTTTTCATCTCATTTACAAAATTATCTTAATCAAATTTTTGTGAGAGTAGAAAATTGTCTTGAACTTGTAATTCTCTTTCTTCTGCAAACCTGATCTCTAGGACAAAGGTTTGAAGCCCCACTGAAAATGTCCTTGATTTAATTTCTATTCAAGTATGAAATAAAACCAAACGATTATTCCTTGACAAGTATAAACATTGCAAAAGTCATGGGAACACAAGCTGATTCGAAGAGGCTGGGACTATTGTTGAAACTTTATTTTTCCTCTAAAAACATGGCCCCTCCAGAGAATGGATCGTACAAGAGAAAAAACACGCCACAACACATGCTATGTACAAAAATGAAAACATACATACCCTAAGTGGAGCATGCAGAGTGTACACAAGAACTTTTAGAGCGAAAGTAAACCTACCTACTTTACACTAGTCGAAGAAAAGTGAACTCAAACAAATCTTGAATCGGCTAGCGAGAAGTAGCTTCCATTTCTCAAAAGAAGCAGCCATGTATATGATTTGGTGTTGAACATGGCTGTTATTATGAATGAAAACCAATAAGAGGCCGATCCTCCACCCAAATAACCAAAGTATTAACATCAATCAAAAATACCTCCTCAAGTTGATTGACATTGACTCTTGGAGGTGTTGATGGTGACCCTTGGTGCTTTGATACTCATCCTCATGCCTTGAAGTGGGCATGACCAGTTTTGGCTTATCCCTTGGCTCCAATGAAGCCAAGTACACGATTAGGCACGGTCTTCCAATGGATGTGCCAATTGTTGTGAAGTTCAACTCCAAAATGAAATCTTTCTGCATGCACTTCCTAGGAGAAGTGGTTGTCATGGCACCGATTTTTTGTTTTTCTCACCCATGTACAACTGTCATTCTACCTTGATGAATGATATGCAATATGTGTCATCTTTGTTCCCTTCCTCCTCCTCTCTCAATAACATGGGAGATTAAGATCTTCCAACCTTGGTTCAATAGGACCATTGTGAAATGCAGTCGCTATAATTTAATGCTCTCCCCCATGGTAGTGGGCTATTGATGTTGGAGAATGAATGACGAGGCGGTGAAGCTAGTGATCTTCGTAGGCTTATCTTCGTCGAAATAGTCCTCCAAATCAGATAGATAATCTACCTCCTTGTTGTCTGCTGCATGTGCTCGACCTCCTCCATAGTGTTCTCTTGATTTGCAACTTGCTCACCATAGTTCCCCTCATCCTCGAACATGAAGTTTGAAAGCTCAAACTCTTCTTCGGCATTAAAACTCAAAGGGGATGAAGTGGGAGGAAGAACTGAAGGTTATTTTGTGGCCTTCTTAGTGTTCGAATCCTCTAAAACTGTATGGTTCTCCTCCACAACTAGAATGCACTCCTCTTTTGGATTTGGAGTAACTCCTTCCCTTTCTTGTGTTGTAGTTGAAGCTTACACCACTTGTGGATTGACCTCAGCCCCCTCCATGGGTTTCTCCATCAAGGGGATTTTATCAATCCCAAATCTAAGAGCCAAGCTCACAAGCTTCTAATCATTTCTTCTTTTCTTGGATCTTCTTCTTGTTGCTCCCCTTGGCTAGATTTTTGAGTCTCTTCCCGACATGGACTCGGGAAAGTAGGAGTGGTGGGTGGGGTCTCCACTAGTTGTTGCTTTATTTGTGGTGAAGGGGAAGGTATTTAATTTGAATCTTGTGCAGGGAATTGGGTTTGGAAGGGAAAAGGGCAGAGAAATTAAGATGGGATGGGAGACTCAAATATGGAGAAATGGATTCCACAATGTAGGGCAAGTGGATGGGAAGCTTGGAAAATAAAGCTCAAGTTCGGATGGTACCGATTGGGGGAATAGAGAGAAAATTACTAGAGGATGGTGTAGGATTTACCCATTGACAAGGTTTCCTAACACCAAGTTTATAAGCCTCTATCTCCTCGGTCCATTGTGTAAGGCAACATTTCAACCATGAAGTCAAGATTCTCTTGCGAGATGTAGTGTCTTGGAAAAGGGTATTCCCATGGACAAGATTCCGTGCAACTAATATTGAATGCCCTTATTTGTTTTGTAGCCCTTGACTGAACCATGCCAACCTCCATCCTTTGAATCTTCTCTAGCAGATCAGCATTCTCCATTTGATTGTTGTCATTGTATGCATACCCTTGTTCCTTATAAGCTCCATAACCAAACTGATTTTGACATTGGTCATATGGGTAGGCATAATGGTTCTGAATTTTTTCATAATGCTGATCTAGAGGAGTTGAGAAATACATTGGAGGTGGACTGCATTGTTGTTGCTACAAGTGTGAATTCCAAGATGGGAATGAAGCCATGACTGCATAGCTTCATGAATGGTAGAAGATGAAAGATGTGGAAAGAAGAATGGGTGGAAATGGATGGAAGGAAAGTCTGTAACTCAGAGAATGGGTTGTTTTGCCATATATGCTTTGAATATGCCTCCAAAGGCTGAATCTCACCAAGATCACATCAACCTAATGAAATGAAGTGGTAAGGTGCTTTAAACCTATCCCATCGAACGTGCAAAAATAGTTGATGCAAAATTACAAAGACTCCTGAATGGTCCGAGTTTGAATGGGGCATCCAGTGTAACTTGTATAACATGGGACCATCTCTTAAGCTGTGGGACTTGCAACTTGAGATGGTCCTCTGAGAAGGCTGGCTTCCTCTGCCTAATCCTAATGTTAAACTACTCCTAATGCAGAAAGACACCTAACTACACCTATCTTAACAATGCCAAGGAGACAAGGAGAGAGACGCTACGTGAAATGGGAAATCCTACACTAACAAGGTGGTAGAACCAAGAAAAGGGGTGAGATACTCTAATGAGGGAGGAAGAAGAGAAAAAATAGAGCCGAGAGAGGTTAGAAAAGCAAAGGACACAGACCCAAACTCCATTTTCCATTTCAAGGCTACATGAAACACAACATTTTACACTGCAAATGTGAAATACATGCACGTAAAAAAACAAATCTAAATGAGAGGCACATAGAAACAACAAAACATGAGAAAGGGTTGAAAAACACCACAAAAATATGATTTTATTGCTTCAAAGTATGCATAGACCATTAAATTAATGCTCAGAGGCATAAATACGCTGGCCAGGGGAGCAAGAAAAGGCTTACAACTCAAATGGAGTCAAGGGAAAATTTTGTAAGAGTTTCCCAATTCCTGAATGTCTCCCTTAAAAATGAGGCAAATTTTACAATATATAAGAAATGTCTCACCAACCCTCATTAAAGAGGTATGGGCACCCATAAAAATTCACTTCCCGAGGGTACTTTAGATGAAGACATGGGCGCCATACCGCATTAAAATCCAATTGTTGAGTTGTTAGGACTCGTGAGCCGCCCAACCATGTGACCCGTCCAACCTGGTCATACCATCCAATCTGGTCGTCATGTCCTACTTGGGTGTCGTGCAAATGAGAGGGGTATGACACGCATCAAAAAATGTCTATACATATCAAAAAAATGTTACCTGACCAACCCTCGAAGTCTAACCCCATGACCCATCTAACCTGGCCGTACCATCTAACTTGGGCATCGTACAAGTGTGATGGGTCCGACGGGTGTCAAAATCTGATCCTATGCCTAAAAAAATGTGACCCAACCAACCCCTGGGCATCCAACCCCCCCGTCAACCGTGACATGTCCAACCCCATGACCCGTCTAACCCTGTATTGCATGCAGTCTAACCTAGGTGTCGTGCAAGTGTAAGGGTGTGACAAGCATCTAAAACCATTCGACATGTCAAAAATACGATCCAACCAACCCCGGGCGTCTAAGCCCCCACCATTTAACCTTAACCCTTCCAACCCCGACCGGTCCAACCTTGACCGGTCCAACCCTAACCCGTCCAACCTCCAATGACCAACATTCAGAAGCTATAACGTGAGCTCCTGGATGAGTTGTTGGGTGAAATTTTATATGATTTCAAATGGAAACAACCCATTGAATCCAAATAATGTGGTTTCAAGATCAAATTTTTAAATTATCACCTTGAAAAGGCGCCCTTCTTCTTGGGATGCTGGTTTTGCGCCTGTAGAATAATGAACCGCCTTGGGAAGTGTGTGACGCTTCAAGATATCTCGTATTTTCAACCATGTAGGCCATGAAAACTGGCTTCCATAGGAAATTTTTTGGAATTATAATTCTTGATATGGCTATCGTAAACTTCTATTGAATCTCATATTCTCCTTCACATTGTAAACTTCTTATGGCCCAAAAACCTTGCTTTTGATGGATGGCCCCAAGACCTCTGAAACTTCCCTGAATCACTTGTAATGCTTCCCAAACTTCAAAAATCAGATGTATCATTCAATTTTTCTCCATGAATCATTGTCCAGTTCTCAAACCCATCCTCTCGATTTGTCTATTTTACCGGGGTAAAAATAGATAACAATTTACCTCTCGGGGACATCTCGCCTACTAAATGTGCAACTAGTGGCCTTGAATTGTCCATTGGGCATGGAGTCGTCTTGATACACCTACAAACCGAACCTAAAATTAAATTCTTCCACCGATCCATTAAAACATTGATGCTTGAACCTTGAATTTTCTACCATTGCTCGGATTTTTCCTCTCATTTACGAAATTATTTGAATCAATGTTTTGTGAGAGTAGAAAATTGCCTTGAACTTGGAATTATCTTTATTCTACAAACCTAATCTCTAGGGAAAAGGTTTAAAGCTGCCCTGAAATTGTTCTTGATCTAATTTATTTTCAAGTATGAAATAAAACCAATTGACGATTCCTTGATAGCTATAAACATCGCAAAAGGAATGGGAACATAAGTTGATTCGGAGAGGTTGGGACTGTTGTTGAAAGCTGATTTTTCCTGTAAAAACATGGCCCCTCTGTGAGAGAATGAATTGTACAAGATAAAAAGACACCGCAACACACGCTATGTACAAAACTAAAAAAAATACATACCCCAAGTGGAGCATATACAAAGTGTGCATAAGTATTTCTTCAGCTGAAATAAAACCTACCTACTCTACGCTAGCTAGAAGAAAAGGGACCTCAAACAAATCCTGCAACTAGCAGGAGAAGTAGCATTTTCTTTCTCAAAATAAGAAGCCATGTATATGATTTGGTGCTGAACAGGGCTGTTATTATGAGTGAAAACCGATAAGAGGCCAATCCTCCATCCAAATAACCAAAGTATCAACATCAATTGAAAATACCTCCTCAAGCTGATTGACATTGGACTCCTAGAGGTGTTGATGGTGACCCTTGGTGCTTTGATACTCATCCTCATGCCCTAAAGTGGGCATGACCAGTTTTGGCTTCTCCCTTGGCTCCAATGAAGCCAAGTACCTGATTGGGGCTGGTCGATCCGATGGATGCGCCCATTTCTCTGAAGTTCAACTCCAGAAATGGAGTCTTCCTACGGACCTTCCTGGAATAATTGGTTGTGCGTGGGCTGATTTTCTATTTGTTTCTCACCCATAAACAAATTTCATTATGCTTGATGACTGATATGCAATGTGTGTTATTTTTGTTCCCTTCATCCTCTTGTGAATAACATGGGAGATTCGATCTTCCAACCTTGGTTCCATAGGACTATTGTGAAATGCGAGGATGCTATAACTTAATCCTCTCCCCCATGGCAAAGTGGGCTCTTAATGTTGGAGATTAAATGATGAGGCGGTGAAGCTAGTAATCTCTGCGTAGGCTCATCTATGTCGAAGTAGTCTTCCAAACTAGATAGATAATCTGCCTTCTTATGGTCTTACAACATGTGCTCGTCCTCCTACATAGTGTCCTCCCGATCCAGTAATTTGCTCACCATGGTTCCCCTCATCCTCGAACATGAAGTTTCAAAGCTCAAACTCTTCTTCGGCATTAGAGCTCAAGACGATGAAGTGGGAGGAAGAAATGAAGGTTCTTCTTTAGCCTTCTTGTTGTTTGAAGCCTCTGAAACTATATGGTTCTCCTCCACAACTAGAATACACTCCTCTTTTAGATTTGGAGTAGCACCTTTTTCCCTCGCTTGTGTTGCAGTTGAAGCTTCCACCACTTGTAGCTTAACCCCACCCTCCTCAATGGGTTTCTACATCAAGGGGATTTTATCAATCCCGAATCTAAAAGCCAAGATCACCAAGATTCTATTCATTTCTTCTTTTCTTGGATATTCTCCTTATTGCTCCCCTCGACTAAAGTTTTGAGTCTCTTCTTGACATGGAATCGGAAAGTAGGAGGAGTGGTGTGTGGGGTCTCCACTAGTTGTTGGTTTATTTGTGGTGAAGGGGAAGGTATTGCTTTTGGCTCTTGTGAAGGGGAATTGGGTTTGGAAGGTAGAAGGGTGGGGAAATTAAGATGGGATGGGAGACTAGAAGATGGAGAAATGGATTCCACAATAGAAGCAGTGGATGGGAAGCTTGGAAAATGAAGATCACATTGAGATGGCGCTTCTTGGGGAATGGAGAGGAAATTACGAGATGATGGTGTAGGATTTACCCATTGACAAGGTTTCTTGACACCAAGTTCATAGGCCTCTATCTCCTTGGTCCATTGTGCAAGTTGAGGCAGCATTTCAACCATGAAGTCAAGATTCTCCTACGGGCTATAGTGTCTTGGAAAAGGGCCTTCCCATGGACAAGATGCCCTGTAACCAATTTTGAATTCCCTCATTTGTGTTGTATCCCTTGACTGAACCATGCCAACCTCCATCCTTTGAATCTTCTCCAGCAGACAACGTTCTCCATTTGACTATTGTCATTGTATGCATACCCTTGTTCCCTATAAGCTCCATAACACAACTGATTTTCACATTGGTCATACGAGTAGGCATAATATTTATGAATTTTTTCATAATGTTGATCTAGAGGAGTTGAGAAATACATTGAGTTGACCGCATTGGTTTTACTACAAGTGTGAATTCTAAGATCGAATGAAGCCATGACTTCATATCTTCATGAATGGCAAGAGACGAAAGATGTGGAAATAACAATGGGTGGAAGGAAAGTCTGCAACTTAGAGAATGGGTTATTAACTAGATGGATTCACCAGATGTGCTTTGAATGTGCCTCCAAAGGTTGAATCTAACCAAGAGCACATCAACCTAATGAAATGAAGTGGTAAGGTGCTTCAAACCTGTCCCATCGGGCATGCCAAAACTATTGATGCAAAATTACAGCACCCCCTGAATGGCCCGAGTTTGAGTGGGGCATCCAATGTAACCTGCATAACATGGGACCATATCTCAAGTTGTGGGACTTACGAACTTGAGATGGTCCTCCAGAGAAGGCCGACTTCCTCTACCTAATCCTAATGCTAAACTACTCCTAATGCAGAAAAGACACCTAACTACACCTATCCTAACAATTCCAAGGAGACAAGGAGAGAGAAAGTGCGTGAAATGGGAAATCCTACACTAATCAAAGTGATAACACCAAGAAAAGGGGCAAGATACTCTAATGAGGGAGGAAGAAGAGAAAAAATAGAGTTGGGAGAGGTCAAAACAACAGTGACATGGATCCAAGCTCCATCTTCCATCTGTAATCCATGAAACATAACATCTTACACCTGTAAATGTGAAATACATGCACATAAAACAAATCCAAATGTAGAGGCACAAAGAAACAACAAAACAGAAAAAAACACGATTTTATTGCTTCAAAGTATGCATAGACCATTACATTAATTCTCGAGAGCATAAATATGCTTGTTAGGCACAAAAGAAGGCTTACTACTCAAATGGAGTCAAGGGAAAATGTTGCAAGAGTTTCATCACCTCCCGAATATCTCCTCTAAAAATGAGGCGGATTTTACAATATATAAGCAATATATTACCAACCATCATTAAAGAAATATGGGAACCCATAAAATTTCACTTCTGAGCATACTTTTGTCGATGAAGACATGGGCTCCATACTGTATTAAAATCAAATTGTTGAGTTGTTGGGACTCGTAAGTCGCCCAACCATGTGGCCCATCCAAACTAGACGTACCATCTAACCTAGGTTTCGTGCAAAGGAGAGGGGTGTGACATGCATAAAAATTGTTGTACGCATCATAAAAATCACATTCCGACCAACCCCTAGGCATCCAACCCCCAGCCGACAAACTCCCAAAGGCCCAAACCTATGACCTATCTAACCTAGCCGTGCACTGCCTAACTTGGGCATCATACAAGTATGACAGGTGCGGCGAGTGTCAAAAAATGATCCTACACGTCAAAAATGTGACCCGACCAACCCTTGGGCGTCCAACCCCTATCCATCTAACCCCCATGACCCATCCAACCTAGCCATGCCGTCTAACCTAGGTGTCGTTGAAGTGTGACGGCCATGCGATAAGTGTCAAAAACCATTCGTGACTCGTCAAAAATATGATTTGACCAACCCCGGGTGTCCAACCACCCAACTATCCAACCTTGACCCGTCTAACCCTAATTTTTCCAACCTTTACCCATCCATCCCTAACCCGTCCAACCTCCAACCGACCAACTTTTGGAGGCGATAAATTGAGCTCCTAGATGAGTTTTCAGTGAAATTTTATATGATTTCGCATGGAAAAAACCCATTGAATCCAATGGAGGTGGTCTCAAGATAAAATTTTTACTTTATAACCTTAAAAAGGATCCCTCATTCTCGGGATGCCGGTTGTGCACCAGAAGAATGAACTGCCTTGGGAAGTGTATGATGCTTCAAGATGTCTCGTATTTTCCACCATGTAGGCCATGAAAAATGGATTCCATAGGAAATGATTTGGAAGTATAATTCATGACATGACTATCATAAAATTTTGTTTAATCACACGTTCTCCTTCATGCCGCAAACTCCATATACCCTAAAAACCTACTTCTAATGGATAGCCCCAAGACCTTTGAAACTTCCCTGAATCACTTGTAATGATTCCCAAACTTGAAACATAAAATGAATCATTCTAGTTTTCTCCATGAATCATTTTCCATTACTTAAACCCTCGTCCTCGAGTTGTCTTTTTTTACCATTGGGTAAAAATAGATAATAATTCATGACTCTCAGGGACATCTACTTGCTAGATGTGCAACCAAAGGTCTTGAATTGTCCATTGGGAATGGAGTTAGTATTGGTACACCTACAAATTGATCCTAAAAATGAATTCTTTCACTTGAGCCATTAAAACATTGATGCTTAAACCTGGAACTTTCTACCACTACTCGGATTTTCCCTCTTATTTACGAAATTATCTGAATCAAAGTTTTGTGAGAGTAGAGAATTGTCTTGAACCTGGAATTCTCTTTCTTCTACAATCCTCATCTGTAGGAAAAAGGTTTGAAGCCCGCGTGAAAATTTCCTTGATCTGATTTCTTATCAAGTATGAAATAAAACCATTTGATGATTCCTTGACAACTATAAACATTACAAAATTCATGGGAACACAAGCTGATTCGGAGAGGTTGGGACTGTTGTTGAAACCTAATTTTTCTTGTGAAAACATGGTCCCTCCAGAGAATGGATTATGCAAGATAAAAACATGCCACAACACATGTTATGTACAAAACTGAAAATCATACATACCCCAAGTGGAGCATGTAGAGTGTGCATAAGCAATTCTTCAAAGCAGAAAGAAAACCTACCTACTCTACGCTAACTAGAAGAAAAGGGAACTCAAACAAATCCTGCAACTGACAGGGAGAAGTAGCTTCCCTTTCTCAAAATAGGCAGCCATGTATATGATTTGGTGCTGAACATGGCTGTTATTATGAGTGAAAAACCGATAAGAGGCCGATCCTCCACCCAAATTACCAAAGTATCAACATCAATCAAAAATACCTCCTCAAGCTGATTGAAATTAGAATCCTAGAGGTGTTGATGGTGACCCTTGGTGTATTGATACTCATCCTCATGCGTTGAAGTGGGAATGACCCTTTTTGGCCTTTCCTTTGGCTCCAATGAAGCCAAGTACATTATTGGGCACTATCTGATATGATGAATGCGCCTATTGCTACGAAGTTCAACTCCAAAAATGAAGTCTTCCTATAGACCTTCCCGTAAGAAGTGGTTTCCCGTGGGCTCATTTTTTGTTTGTTTCTCACTCGAGAGACAATTGGCATTCTACCTTGATGACTGATATGCCCTATGTGTCATCTTTGTTCCATTCCTCCTCCTATAAATAACATGTGAGATTAAGATCTTCCATCCTTGGTTCCATAGGACCGTTGTGAAATGTAGGCTGCTATAATTTAATGCTCTCCCCCATGGTAGTGGGATCTTGATATTAGAGAATGAATGATGAGGCAAAAAGCTAGTAATCTCCGCAGCTCATCTCACCATCGAAGTAATCCTCCAAATAAGTCGATAATCTGCCATCTTGTTGTCCTCCCGCATGTGTTCTTCCTCCTCTATAGTGTCCTCTTGATCTGTAACTTTCTCATCATGGTTCCCCTCATCCTCCAACATGAAGTTTAAAATCTCAAACTCTTCTTCAAAATAGAGCAACGAAGAACTTATGGTTCTTCTCGTGGCCTTCTTAGTGTTCGAGGCATCTAAACCTATATGGTTCTCCTCCACAACTAGAATGCACTCCTCTTTTGGATTTGGAGTAGCTCCTTCTTCCCTCACTTATGTTGTAGTTGAATATTCCACCACTTGTGGCTTGACCTTAGCCTCCCCATGGGTTTCTCCATCAAGTGGTTTTTATCAATCTCGAATCTAAGAGCCAAGCTCATCAAAATTCTAATCATTTCTTCTTTTCTTGGCTCTTCTTCTTGTTTCTCTTCTTGGCTAGATTATTGAGTCTCTTCCTGACATGGACTCGAGAAAGTAGGAGGAGTGGTGGGTGGGGTATCCACTAGTTGTTGGTTTATTTGTGGTGAAGGGGAAGGTATTTCTTTTGGCTCTTGTGGAGGGGAATTGGGTTTGGAAGGGAGAAGGGTAGAGAAATTAAGATGGGATGGGAGACTAGAAGATGGATAAATGGATTCCATAATAGAAGCAGTGGATGGGAAGCTTGGAAAATGAAGCTCAAGTTGAGATGGTGCTTTTTGGGGAATGGAGAGAAAATTACTAGATGATGGTGTAGGATTTACCCATTGACAAGGTTTCTGAGACCAATTTCGTAGGCCTCTATTTCCTCGATCCACTGTGCAAGTTGAGGTAGCATTTCAACCATGAAGTCATACTTCTCCTAAGTGGTGTAATGTCTTGGAAAACGGCCTTCCGATGGGCAAGATGGCCTATAACCAATTTTAAATGCCCTTATTTGTTTTGTAGCCCTTGAATGAACCATGCCAACCTCCATCCTTTGGATCTTCTCCAACAAACCAGCGCATTCTCCATTTGACTGTTGTCATTGTATGCATACCCTTTTTCCTTATAAGCTCCATAGCCAAACTAATTTTGGCATTGGTCATATGGGTAAGCATAATGGTTATGAATTTTTTCATAATGTTGATCTAGAGGAGTTGAGAAATACATTGGAGGTGGACTACATTGTTTTTGCTACAAGTGTGAATTCTAAGATGGGAATGAAGCCATGACTTCATATCTTCATGAATGGTAGAAAATGAAAGATGTGGAAAGAAGAATGGGTAGAAATGGATGGAAGGAAAGTCTCGCAACTCGAGAATGGGTTATTGACTAGATGGATTCGCCGATGTGCTTTGAATGTGCCTCCAAAGGCTGAATCTCAAAAAGATCACATCAACCTAATGAGATGAAGTGGTAAGGTGCTTCATACCTAGCCCATCGGGCATGCCAAAACTATTGATGCAAAATTACAACACCCCCAAATTTCTTAAGTTTGAATGGGGCATCCGGTGTAACCTACATAACATGGGACCATCTCTCAAGCTATGGGACTTGCAAACTTGAGATGGTCCTCCAGAGAAGGCCGACTTCCTCTACCTAATCCTAATACTAAACTACTCCTAATGTAGAAAAGACACCTAACTACACCTATCCTAATAATGCTAAGGAGACAAGGAGAGAGAAAGTACGTGAAATGGGAAATCCTACACTAATGAGGTGATAGCACCAAGAAAAGGGGTGAGATACTCTAATGAGGGAGGAAGAAGAGAAAAATAGAGTTGGGAGAGGTCAAAACAATAGTGACACAGATCCAAACTCCATCTTCCATCTACACTCCATGAAACACAACATCTTACACCTGCAAATGTGAAATACATGCACAGAAAAACAAATCTGAAATGGAGAGGCACAAAGAAACAACAAAACATGAGAAAGGGTTGAAAAACACCACAAAAACATGATTTTATTGCTTTAAAGTATGCACAAACCATTACATTAATGCTCAGAGGCATAAATACGCTTGTCAGGTTCAGGATAATGCTTATAACTCGAATGGAGTAAAGGGAAAATGCTGCAAGAGATTCACTAGCTCCCAGAATATCTCCTCTAAAAATGAGGTAGATTTTACAATATATAAGCAATATATTACCAACCCTCATTAAAGAAGTATGGGCGCCCATAAAATTTTTCTTCTTGGGGGTACTTTTGTCGATGAAGACATGGGCCCCATACTTTGTATTAAAATCCAATTATTGAGTTATTGGGACCTCGTGAGCCGCCTAACCATGTGACTCATCCAAACTAGACGTACCATCCAACCTGGGTTTTGTGCAAATGAGAGGGTTGCGAAACACATCAAAAATTGTCTGTACACATCAAAAAATATGTTACCCAACCAACCCCTAGGCATCTAAGCCCCAGCCAACCAACTCCCAGTGTCCAACCCCACGACACATCTAACCTAGTCAGTATCGTCTAACCTGGGCATCGTATAAGTGTGACAGGTGTGAAAAAATGATCCTACTCATAAAAAAATGTGACCCAACCAACCCTTGGGCATCCAACCACCATCAATCCAACACCCACGACCCATCTAACCTGGTCGTACCGTCTAACCTAGGTGTCGTTGAAGTGACGGCCATGACATCATCTGTCAAAAAGCATTCGATGGCCAAAAATATGATTCGACCAACCCCTAGGCGTCCAACCCCCAGCAATCCAACCTTGATCCGTCTAACCCAGATCTGCACAACCCTGACCCGTCCATCCCTAATCCGTCTAACCTCCAGCCGACCAACTTTTGGAGGCGATAACTTGAGCTCCTAGATGAGTTTTCGGGTGAAATTTTATGTGATTTCGCATGGAAAAAACCCATTGAATCCAATGGAGGTGGTTTCAAGATAAAAGTTTTAATTTATCACCTTGAAAAGGATCCCTCCTTTTTGGGATGTTAGCTGTGCGCTAGAAGAATGAACTTCCTTGGGAAGTGTATGATGCTTCAAGATGTCTCATATTTTCCACCATGTAGGGCATGAAAATGGATTCCATAGGAAATTTTTGGAATTATAATTCATGACATGAATATCATAAAATTCTCGTTTAATCTCAGGTTCTCTTTCATGTTTGTAAACTCCTTATACCCCAAAAACCTACTTCTTATGGATGGCCCCAAGACCTCTGAAACTTCCCTGAATCACTTGTAATGCTTCCAAAACTTGAAATATAAAATGTATCATTCCATTTTTACATGAATCATTTTCCAGTGCTTAAACCCATCCTCCCGAGTTGTCTATTTTACCATGGGGTAAAAATAGATAACAATTCATGACCTCTTGGGGACATGTGCTCTGCTAGACGTGTGACCAAAGGTGGTCGTGAATTATCCATTGGGAATGGAGTCAATATTGGTACACCTACAAATTGATCCTAAAATGAATTCTTCCACTGAGCCATTAAAACATTGATGCTTAAACCTGGAACTTTCTACCACTGCTTGGATTTTCTCTCTTATTTATGAAATTATCTGAATCAAAGTTTTGCGAGAGTAGAAAATTGTCTTGAAACTGGAATTCTCTTTCTTCTACAATCCTCATCCATAGGAAAAAGGTTTGAAGCCCGCGTGAAACTATCCTTGATCTGATTTCTTATCAAGTATGAAATAAAACCAATTGATGATTCCTTGACAAGTATAAACATTGCAAAAGTCATGGGAACACAAGCTGATTCGGAGAGGTTGGGACTGTTGTCAAAACCTAATTTTTCTTATGAAAACATGGTCCCTCCAAAAATGGATCATACAAGAGAAAAAACATGCCACAACACATGCTATGTACAAAACTCGAAAAACATACATACCCCAAGTGGAGCATGTAGAGTGTGCATAAGCACTTATTCAACAAAGCAAACCTACCTACTCTACGCTAGGTAGAAGAAAAGGAACTCAAACAAATCCTCAGAATCGACAGGAGAAGTAGCTTCCCTTTCCCAAATTAAGCATCCATATATATGATTCGGTGTTGAACATGGCTGTTATTATGAGTGAAAAAAATGATTAGAGGTCGATCCTTCACGCAAATTACCAAAGTATCAACATCAATCAAAAATACCTCCTCAAGTTGGTTGACATTAGACTCCTAGAGGTGTTGATGGTGACCCTTGGTGCATTGATACTCATCCTCATGCGTTGAAGTGGGCATGGCCATTTTTGGATTTTCCCTTGGCTCCAATGAAGCCAAGTACATGATTGGGAACTATTTGATCTGATGAATGCGCCCATTGCTATGAAGTTCAACTCTAAAAATGAAGTCTTCCTACAGACCTTCCTAGAAGAAGTGGTTATCTCAGGGGCTCATTTTTGTTTTTTTCTCACCCAGAGACAACCGACATTCTACCTTGATGACTGATATGCAATTTGTGTCATCTTTGTTCCCTTCCTCTTCCTATGGATAACATTTGAGATTAATATCTTCCAACCTTGGTTCCATAGGACCGTTGTGAAATGCAAGATGCTATAATTTAATGCTCTCCCCCATGGTAGTGAGATCTTGATATTGGAGAATGAATGATGAGGCAACAAAGCTAGTAATCTCTACAAGCTCATCTCTGTTGAAGTAATCCTCCAATTAAGTCAAATAATCTACCATCTCATTTTCCTCCTGCATGTGCTCTTCCTCATCCATAATGTCCTCCTGATTTGTAACTTGCTCATCATGGTTCCCCTCATCCTCCAACATGAAGTTTGAAATCTCAAACTCTTCTTTGGAAATAGATCTCAAAGGGGATGAAGTGTGATGAATAACTTAAGGTTCTTCTATGGCCTTCTTATTGTTTGAAGCCTCTAAACGTATATGGTTCTCCTCAATAACTAGAATGCACTCCTCTTTTGGATTTGGAGTAGATCCTTCTTCCCTTGCTTGTGTTGTAGTTGAATATTCCACCACTTGTGGCCCCGACCTTAGCCTCCCCATGGGTTTCTCCATCAAGGGATGTTATCAATCTCAAATATAAGAGCCAAGCTCACCAAAATTCTAATCATTTCTTCTTTTCTTGGATCTTCTTCTTGATTCCCCCTTTGGTAGATTATTGAGTCTCTTCCCGACATGAACTCAAGAAAGTAGGAGGAGTTTTGGGTGGGGTCTCCACTAGTTGTTGGTTTATTTGTGGTGAAGGGGAAAGTATTGCTTTCAACTCTTGTGGAGGAATTGGGTTTTAAAGGGAGAAGGGAAGAGAAATTAAGATGGGATGGGAGACTAGAAGATGGAGAAAAGGATTTCACAATAGAAGTAGGGGATGGGAAGCTTGGAAAATGAAGCTCATGTTGAGATGGTGATTTTTGGGGAATGGAGAGAAAATTACTAGATGATGGTGTAGGATTTACCCATTGATAAGGTTCCCTGAGACCAATTTTGTAGGCCTCTATCTCCTCAGTAAAGTCTTTAAGCTGAGGCAACATTTAAACCATTAAGTCATGCTTCTCTTGCAGGTTGTAGTGTCTTGGAAAATGGCCTTCCGATGGACAAGATGCCCTTTAACCGATTTTGAATGCCCTTATTTGTGTTGTATCCCTTGAATGAACCATGCCAACCTCCATCCTTTGAATCTTCTCCAACAGACTAGCGTTCTCCATTTGACTATTTTCATTGTATGCATACCCTTTTTCCCTATAAGCTCCATAACACAACTGATTTTTGCATTGGTCATATGCGTAGGCATAATGGTTATGAATTTTTTCATAATGCTAATATAGAGGAGTTGAGAAATACATTGGAGTTGGAATGCATTAATTTTTCTACAAGTGTGAATTCCAAGATCAGAATGAAGCCATGACTTCATATCTTCATGAATTGTAGGATATGAAAGATGTGGAAAGAAGAATGGGTGGAAATGGATGGAAGGAAAGTCTGCAACTTAAAGAATGGGTTATTGACTAGATGGAGTCACCAAATGTGCTTTGCATGTGCCTCCAAAGGCTGAATCTCACCAAGAACACATCAACCTAATGAAATGAAGTGGTAAGGTGCTTCAAACCTATCCCATCGGGCATGCCAAAACTGTTGATGCAAAATTACAGCACCCCCAAATGGCCTGAGTTTGAATGGGGCATCCGGTGTAACCTGCATAACATGGGACCATCTCTCAAGCTGTGGGACTTGTGAACTTGAGATGGTCCTCTAGAGAAGGCCGACTTCCTCTACCTAATCCTAATGCTAAACTAATCCTAATGCAGAAAAGACACCTAACTACACCTATCCTAACAATGCCAAGGAGACAAGGAGAGAGAAAGTGTGTGAAATGGGAAATCCTACACTAATGAGGTGATAACACCAAGAAAAGGGGTGAGATACTCTAATGAGGGAGGATGAAGAGAAAAATAGTGTTGGGAGAGGTCAAAAAAATAGTGACACTCATCCAAACTCCATCTTCCATCTATAATCCATGAAACATAACATCTTACACCTGCAAATGTGAAATACATGCACATAAAAACAAATCTAAAATGGAGAGGCACAAAGAAACAACAAAACATGAGAAAGGGTTGAAAAACACAACAAAAACATGATTTTATTGCTTCAAAGTATGCACAGACCATTAAATTAATGCTCAGAGGCATAAATACGCTTTTCAAGGTGCGGAGAAGGCTTACAACTCAAATGGAGTCAAGGGAAAATGTTGTAAGAGTTTCACTAGCTCCTAGAATATCTCCCCGAATATCTCCCTAAAAATGAGGTGGATTTTAGAATATATAAGCAATATATTACCAACCTTAATTAAAGAAGTATGGGAACCCATAAAAATTTTCTTTCTAAGGGTACTTTTGTCAGATGAAGACATGGGCACCATACTATATTAAAATCTAATTGTTGAGTTGTTGGGACTCGTGAGCCGCCCAACCATGTGACCCATCCAAACTATATGTACCATCCAACCTTGGTTTCCTGCAAATGAGAGGGGTGCAACACGCATCAAAAATTGTTTGTACACATCTAAAAAAATGTTACCCAACCAACCCCTAGGCATCCAACCGCCAACCAACCAACTCCCAGGCGTCCAACCCCATGACTTGTCTAACCTAGCTATAATGTCTAACCTGGGAATCATACAAGTGTGACAGTGTGCGAAAGGTGTCAAAAATGATCCTACACGTCAAAAAATGTAACCCGACCAACCCTTGGGTGTCCAACCCCCATACGTCCAATCCCCACAACCCATCCAACCTAGCCGTAACGTCTAACCTAGGTGTCGTTGAAGTGTGATGGTTGAGAAAGTTTTCAAAACCATTTAGAAGCATCAAAAATTATGATTCAACCAACCCTGGGCATCCAACCCCCAGCCGTCCAACCTTGACCCATCTAACCTCGATCCATCCAACCCTGACACATCCATCCCTAACCCGTCCAACCTCCAGCCGACCAACTTTCAGAGGCAACAACTTGAGCTCCTAGATGAGTTTTCGGGTGAAATTTTATATGATTTTGCATGGAAAAAACCCATTGAATCCAATGGAGGTGGTTTCAAGATAAAAGTTTTAATTTATCACCTCAAAAGGATCCCTCCTTCTCGGGATGCCGGTTGTGTGCCAGAAGAATGAACTGCCTTGGGAAGTGTATGATGCTTCAAGATGTCTCGTATTTTCCACCATGAGGGCATGGAAAATGGATTCCATAGGAAATTTTATGGAAGCATAATTCATGACATGACTATCATAAACATTTGTTTAATCTTAGGTTCTCTTTCATGCCGCAAGCTCCTTATACCCCAAAAAACCTTTTTATGATGGATGGCCCCAAGACATCCGAAACTTCCTTAAATCACTTGTAATGCTTCCAAAACTTGAAATATAAAATGTATCATTCTATTTTTATCCATAAATTGTTTTCCAGTGCTTAAACCCATCCTCTTGAGTTGTCTTTTTTACCATGGTGTAAAAATAGATAACAAATCACGACCTCTCGAGGACATCTGCTTGCTGGATGTGCAACCAGTGGTCTTGAATTGTCCATTGGGAATGGAGTTAGTATTGATACACCTACAAATTGATTCTAAAAATGAATTCTTCCGCTAAGACATTAAAACATTGATGCTTAAACCTAGAACTTTCTACCACTACTCGGATTTTCCCTCTTATTTACAAAATTATCTGAATCAAAGTTTTGTGAGAGTAGAAAATTGTCTTGAACCTAGAATTCTCTTTCTTCTACAAACCTGATCTATAGGAAAAAGGTTTAAAGCCCCCCTGAAACTGTCCTTGATCTGATTTCTTGTCAAGTATGAAATAAAACCAATTGATGATTCCTTGACAAGTATAAACATTGCAAAAGTCATGGGAACACAAGCTGATTCGGAGAGGCTGGGACTGTTGTTGAAACCTAATTTTTCTTGTGAAAACATGCTCCCTCCAGAGAATGGATCGTACAAGAGAAAAAAACATGCCACAACACATGTTATGTACAAAACTGAAAAACATACATACCTCAAGTGGAGCATGCTGAGTGTGCATAAGCACTTATTCAACAGAAAGAAAACCTACCTACTCTACTCTAGCTAAAAGAAAAGGGAACTCAAACAAATCCTACAATTAGCAGGGAGAAGTAGCTTCCCTTTCTCAAAATAAGCATCCATGTATATGATTTGGCGCTAAACATGGCTGTTATTATGAGTGAAAAAAATGATAACAGTCGGTCCTTCACGCAAATTACCAAAGTATCAACATCAATAAAAATACCTCCTCAAGTTGATTGACATTAGACTCCTCGAGGTGGTGATGGTGAACCTTGGTGCATTGATACTCATCCTCATGCGTTGAAGTGGGCATGACCATTTTCGGATTTTCCTCGGCTATAATGAAGCCAAGTACATGATTGGGAACTATCTGATCCAATGAATGTGCCTATTGCTATGAATTTCAACTCCAAAAATGAAGTCTTCCTACAGACCTTCCTAGAAGAAGTGGTTATCCGTGGGCTCATTTTTTGATTTTTTCTCACCCAGAGACAACTGGCATTCTATCTTGATGACTGATATGCACTATGTGTCTTCTTTGTTCCCTTCCCCCTCCTATGAGTAATATGTGAGATTAAGTTCTTCTAACCTTGGTTCCATATGACCATTGTGAAATGCAAGGCTACAATATTTTAATGCTCTCCCCCATGGTAGTGGGATCTTGATATTGGAGAATGGATGATGAGTCAACAAAGCTAGTAATCTCTACAGGCTCATCTGCGTCGAATTAATCCTTCAAATAAGTCAAATAATATACCATCTTGTTGTCCTCCTACATCATTGCGTCCTCCCCGATCTGCAACATGCTCATCATGGTTTCCCTAATCCTCTAACATGAAGTTTGAAATCTCAAACTCTTCTTTGGAAATAGAGCTCGAAGGGATGAAGTGCGACAAAGAACTTAAGGCTCTTCTGTGGCATTCTTAGTGTTCAAATCCTCTAAACCTATATGGTTCTCCTCTATAACAAGAATGCACTCCTCTTTTAGATTTGGAGTAGCTCCTTCTTCCCTCGCTTGTGTTGTAGTTGAATATTCCACCACTTGTTGTTTGACCTCAGCCTCCCTCATGGGTTTCTCCATCAAGGGGATTTTATCAATCTCGAATCTAAGAGCCAAGCTCACCAAACTTCTAATCATTTATTCATTTCTTTTCTCTTCTTCTTGTTTCTCCCCTTGGCTAGATTATTGAGTCTCTTCCCGACATGGACTCGGAAAGTAGGAGGAGTGGTGGGTGGGGTCTCCACTAGTTGTTGCTTTATTTGTGGTAAAGGGGAAGGTATTGTTTTGGCTCTTGTGGAGCTGAATTGGGTTTGGAAGAGAGAAGGACAGAGAAATTAAGATGGGATGGGAGACTAGAAGATGGAGAAATGGATTCCACAATAGAAGCAATGGATGGAAAGCTTGGAAAATGAAGCTCATGTTAAGATGGTGATTTTTGGGAATGGAGAGAAAATTACTAGATGATGGTGTAGGATTTACCCATTAACAAGGTTTCCTGAGACCAATTTCATAGTCCTCTATCTCCACGGTCCAATGTGCAAGTTGAGGCAACATTTCAACCATGAATTCAAGCTTCTCCTACGGGTTGTAGTGTCTTGGAAAATGGCCTTCCCATGGAAAAGATTCCATGTAACTGATTTTGAATGCCCTTATTTCTTGTATCCCTTGACTGAACCATTCCAACCTCCATCCTTTGAATCTTCTTCTGCAGATCAATGTTCTTCATTTAATCTGTTTTTCATTGTATGCATACCCTTTTTCCTATAAGCTCCATAACACAACCGATTTTCACATTGGTCATATGGGTAGGCATAATGGTTATGAATTTTTCATAATGTTGATCTAGAGAAGTTGAGAAATACATTGGAGTTAGAATACATTGATGTTGTTACATGTTGTTACAAGTGTAAATTCCAATATGGGAATGAAGCCATGACTTCATAGCTTCATGAATGGTAAGAGATGAAAGATGTGAAATAAAAATGGGTGGAAATGGAAGGAAGGAAAGTATGTAACTCGAGAGAATGGGTTATTGATCGGATGGATTCACTAGATGTGATTTGAATGTGCCTCCAAAGGCTGAATTCACTAGGATCACATCAACCTAATGAAATGAAGTGATAAGGTGCTTCAAACCTATCCCATTAGGCATGCCAAAATCAGGTGATGTAAAATTACAAACCCCCAAATGGTCCTAGTTTGAATGGGGCATCTGTGTAACCTTCATAACATGGGACCATATCTCAAGTTGTGAGACTTGCGAACTTGAGATGGTCCTCAAGAGAAGGCTGACTTCCTCTGCCTAATCCTAATGCTAAAATACTCCTAATGCAGAAAATACACCTAACTACACCTATCTTAACAATGCAAAGGAGACAAGGAGAGAGAAAGAAAAGGGCGAGATACTCTAATGAGGGAGGAAGAAAAGGAAAAATAGTGTTGGGAGAGGTCAAAAAAATAGTGACACGAATCCAAACTCCATATTCCATCTACAATCCATGTTTCATAACATCTTACACTGCAAATGTGAAATACATGCACAAAAACAAATCTGAAATGGAGAGGCACAAAGAAACAACAAAACATGAGAAACGGTTGAAAAACACCACAAAAACATGATTTTATCACTTCAAAGTATCCACATACCATTACATTAATGCTTAGAGGCATAAATACGCTTTCCAGGTGCGGGAAGGCTTATAACTCAAATGGAGTCAAGGGAAAATTTTGCAAGAGTTTTCCCAGCTCCCAAAATGTCTCCCCTAAAAATGAGGTAGATTTTACAATATATAAGCAATATATTACCAATCCTCATTAATTAAGTATGGGAACCCATAAAAATTCTCTTCCCGAGGGTACTTTTGTCAGATGAAGACATGGGCCCCATACTGTATTAAAATCCAATTGTTGAGTTGTTGGGACTCGTGAGTGCCCAACCATGTGACCCATCCAAACTAGACGTGCTGTGTAACTTGGGTTTCATGCAAATGAGAGGGGTGCAACATGCATAAAAATTGTCTATACGCATCAAAAAAAATATTACCTGACCATCCCCTAGGAATCCAACCACTAGTCGACCAACTCCCAAGTGTCCTACCCCATGACCCATTCAACCTGGTTGTACTATTTAACCTGGGCGTCATGTAAGTGTAACGGGTGGGGACGGGCATCAAAAACTGATCCTACATGTAAAAAAATCTGATCCGATCTACCTCTCGGGCTTCTAACCCCATCCGTCCGAGGCCCCCATGACCCGCCTAACATGGTCGTCTTGTCTAACCTAGGTGTCGTACAAAGTGTGTGACGGGTGCGATGGGAATCGAAAACCATTCGGACGCATAAAAAAATATGATGTGACCAACCTCTAGGCATCCAACCCCCAACCATCCAACCTTGACTCGTCAAACCCCGAACCATCCAACCCCGACGACAACGGCCCCAGAGCCATGCAACCTCTAGCCAACCAACTTCCGGAGGTGATAACTTGAGCTCTTAGATGTCTCGTATTTTTCACCATGTAGGGCATGAAAAATGGCTTCCATAAGCACTTTTTGGACTTATAATTCCTGACATGGATATCATAATCTTCTATTGAATCTCAGGTCCTCTTTCACACTGCAAACTCCTTAAGGCCCAAAAACCTACTTCTAATGGATGGCCCCAAGACCTCTCGAAACTTCCCTAAATCACTTGTAATTCTTCCCAAACTTGAAAAATTAGATGTATCATTCCATTTTTCTCCATGAATCATTGTCTAGTGCTCAAACCCATCCTCCCGAGTTGTCTATTTTACCAGGGGGTAAAAATAGATAACAATTCTACCTCCTCTCAGGGGACATGTGTTTTTAGATGTGCAACCAATGGCCTTGAATTGTCCATTGGGCATGGAGTCAATATTGGTACACCTACAAACTGATCCTAAAACTGAATTCTTCCAATGAGCCATTAAAACATTGATGCTTGAACCTGGAACTTTCTACCACTTCTCATATTTTCCATCTCATTTACGAAATTATCTTAATCAAATTTTTGTGAGAGTAGAAAATTGTCTTGAACTTGAATTCTCTTTCTTCTGTAAACCTGATCTATAGGACAAAGGTTTGAATCCCCCTAAAATTTTCCTTGATCTAATTTCTTGTCAAGTATGAAATAAAACCAATATATGATTCCTTGACAAGTATAAACATTGCAAAATTTGTGGGAACAAAAGCTGATTTAGAGAGGCTGGGACTGTTGTTGAAACTTGATTTTTCCTGTGAAAACATGGCCCCTCTAGAGAATGGATTATAAAAGAGAAAACACATGCCACAACACATGCTATGTAAAAAAATGAAAAACATACATAACCCAAGTGGAGCTTACAGAGTGTTCATGACCACTTCTTCAAAAAAAGAAAACCTACCTACTCTACGCTATTCGAAAGGAAAAGGGAAATCAAACAAATCCTGCAATTGGTAGGGAGAAGTACCTTCCCTTTCTCAAAATAAGCAGCCATGTATATGATTTGGTGCTAAACATGTATGTTATTATGTTTGAATAACAAATAAGAGGCTGATCCTCCACCCAAATTACCAAAGTATCAACATCAATAAAAATAACTCCTCAAGCTGATTGACATTGGACTCCTGGTGGTGTTGATGGTGACCCTTGGTGATTTGATACTCATCGTCATGCCTTGAAGTGGGAATTAATGTATTTGGCTTCTCCCTTGGATCTAATGAAGCCAAGTACCTGATTGGGCATGTTCTGATCCGATGGATGCACCCATTACTCTGAAGTTCAACTCCAAAAATGGAGTCTTCCTACGGACCTTCCCGGAAGAAGTGATTGTTTATGGGCTCATTTGCTATTTGTTTCTCACCCATAAACAACTATCATTCTACCTTGATGATTGATATGCAATTTGCATTATCTTTGTTCCCTTCCTCCTCTTGTGAATAACATGAAAGATTCAGATCTTCCAACCTTGGTTCTATAGGGCCATTGTGAAATGTAGGCTGTTGTAATTTAATTCTCTCCCCCATGGTAGTGGGCTCTTGATGTTGGATAATGAATGATGAGGCAACGAAGCTAGTAATCTCCGTAGGCTCATCTCTGTTGAAGTAGTCCTCCAAATTCAATAGATAAAATACCTCCTTGTTGTCCCGATGCATGTGCTTGTCCTCCTCCATAGTGTCCTCCTGATCTGCAACTTGCTCACTATGGTTCCCCTCATCCTTAAACATGAAGTTTGAAAGCTAAAACTCTTCTTCGACATTAGAGCTCAAAGGGATGAAGTGAGAGGAATGACTGAAGGTTATTCTTTGGCCTTCTTTGAGTTCAAAGTCTCTGGAACTGTATGGTTCTCCTCCACAACTAGAATGCACTCCTCTTTTGGATTTGGAGTAGCTCCTTCTTCCCTCACTTGTGTTGCAGTTGAAGCTTCCACCACTTGTGGCTTGACCTTAGCCTCCTCCATGGGTTTCTCCATCAAGGGGATTTTATCAATCCTAAATCTAAGAGCCAAGCTCACCAAGATTCTAATCATTTCTTCTTTTCTTGGCTCTTCTTCTTGTTGTTACCCTTGGCTAGAGTTTTGAGTCTCTTCTCGACATGGACTCAGAAAAGTAGGAGTGGTAGCTGGGTTTTCCACTAGTTGTTGGTTTATTTGTGGTGAAGGGGAAGGTATTGCTTTTGGCTCTTATGGAGGGGAATTGGGTTTGGAAGGGAGAAGGGAAAAGAAATTAAGATGGGATGGGAGAATAGAAGATGGAGAAATGGATTCCACAATAGAAGCAATGGATGGGAAGCTTGGAAATTGAAGCTCAAGTTGAGATGGTGTTGCTTGGGGAATGGAGAGAAAATTACTAGATGATGGTGTAGGATTTACCCATTGACAAGGTTTCTTGACACCAAGTTCATAGGCCTCTATCTCCTCGGTCCACTGTGCAAGTTGAGGCAAAATTTCAACCATGAAGTCAAGCTTCTCCTGCGGGCTATAGTGTCTTGGAAAATGGCCTTCCCATGGACAAGATTCCCTATAACCAATTTTGAATGCCCTCATTTGTGTTGTAGCCCTTGACTAAACCATGCCAACCTCCATCCTTTGAATCTTCTCCAGTAGATCAACATTCTCCATTTGAATATTGTCATTGTATGCATACCCTTTTTCCCTGAAGCTCCATAACACAACTACTTTTTGCATTGGTCATATGGGTAGGCATAATGGTTCTGAATTTTTTCATAATGCTGATCTAGAGGAGTT
>CM031236.1:685344535-685387750 GCA_018340775.1 Taxus wallichiana var. yunnanensis | reverse complement strand
AATTATATCCACAAAATTCTTCGTAGAGTGCATCATCATGTAAATGGAAACCAAATGCGGGATCAACCATTAAATCATCAAACCAACCATGTGTGTGAAACTTTCTGACGAGTCATTATCACAATATAAATATGGCTCCTACACATGTGAAAGTGAGGAAAAATGATATTGCATCAAACCATAAATATGGGAATGCGTATCAACAAGGTATTTTGCATTACCATCACTACATTCATACTTGAAAATTTGTAGATTCTTTCATCAAAGTCTCTAAGTTTTCACAAGTATTTAAAAACACAAACTAAGCTTATCTTCACAAACATCCAAATCAGATTCAAACTCAACATTATATATAAATCAAAGTGAAAGCATGAGTGACTTAATGGGCATTTATCTTGTAAGTAATAATTCAATTCGACATTAATTACATCACCATAAATAATAAGAGCATAAGCTTCACCTGGTCTAACGTGCATAGGGAATCTATTCCATGTATGCATAAATCTAAGATTAAAGTTTTGAATGCTTTCATCCTTCTCTCTCATCATATTATAAAAAAATCCAAAGAGAAACATGATCTATATTATCACCATACTACTCAACAAAGAGATGTCTAAATTTATCCTAGGAGTTAATTATTATGGGAAGCTCATAATACCAATCCCAAGCATCCTTAGTCACACTTTGAAACCTTTAGTATCAATCTCATTATCATTAACCAAATTGATAAATGTGTCTAAATGCCTTTCCCCATTTTATCTACAACTACCATCAAACTTGGGTAATATTTATCTAATCACTTTATGGAAAGGAACATGAAAATAAGAGAAATATACCATATCAACAGGCATGAATCCATGATCAACAAAGGTTGGCCAAAGAATTTATAGATTCTTAACATAAGAAGATTTTCTACCACTACTACAAGGATGATTCGTACATCTCATAATTTGATTAACATTTGAATGAACACAAGATTTACTTGAACCTCTGAAGGATGGATAAGGGTTGTCATTTCTATATTAGAAAAATATGACATATGTAACACTTATCTATTTTGATCAACACTTTGAAAACCACTTATCGATCCACCACAAGTGTCTAGGAACATTTCACAAAGATGAGTCACCATACAAAATGAGAGAACACAAATTCAAAGTATTTTTGCCAAAATTTAAAATATAAACAACCAATAATCAAATTCTTGAAAAAATATGAAAATACAATAACATATTGGTCTATAAATGAATAGGGAATCAACACTTCACAATGAATAATAAAAATTAGAGATGCAATATGGTTTTGCGAAATCTTATTACAATAAGAAATGATCTCCTTACATAAAGATATAAACTAATAGAAAATATAAAGAGACTACAAATCTAATATTAAATCCTAGGAACTCAAAATGGAAAATGAAACCCAAATAGGCACTCCTCAACACCAACACCAAACTCTTAGAGCCCAAATCTACACCTTGTTGATTTAGTGAAGAGAGATGAAAGAAGGTAAATTGTAGCAAGTGGTTCTCTCCATAAATTAGTTCAAACTCAAGACCAATTTATGTGATAAAATGTCACTTCTCTACTTCTTTTTGTTCTAAAAGGCCAAGGGAATAGGATCTAGCAATTCTAACACAAGATAGAGTCAAATGCATGCACTAGCTCTATCTATAAATGTAACCACCATGATTAAGAACCCAATTAAGTGCCACTTGTGGCATAATCACAGGAAAATACACAAATCATAATTTCTTTGATACAAAAATGTAAGGATATCTATAACTTGCAAGCCTTCCAACGAGATGGATGTAACAAATGTAGAGAAACCTAATACATATGAAGACAAATTTATAGTAAGGAGACCTCTTATAAAAGAAAATATAACAAGCTTTGATATAAAAAAGGGGTTGATCATTACAACTTCAACTAATGTCGTGTCTATCGGGAAAAATCAGTAAAGCTTGTATGAAGGAGTCATAAATAACATAGAGATGTACCAATTTGCACATTTTTACAAACCCCCAAAATCGAGACAGTTATTAAACCACATAGACTTATTTTTAATGAATGATTAGAATGTTCGACTCATTATCTAAAATATAGTATGTGAAATGTAAATAAGTGAAAATGAGACCGAACTCATGAGAATTTTAAAATTGATGTTTTCAGTGATTGCACATCAAACTTTGACACCAAATGACCAAATGGAAATCCTAATAATCAAAATGAATACACTTTAGAATTTAATGACATCTTCCTTATAAATCCACTATCTCATTTGTGACTAAATTAAACATACATGATACACTCCTAGATTTGAATTACAACATCCTTGAATTGATCACAATTATTCATATCCTAAACACCTAAAACAAAGCTAAAATGAAACAACTACAAACTTGAGAAATGAAAGGGACCAAAGGTCTAACCTAAAATGGAAAGCTAGAAGATTCTTAATAAAGATAAAAGTTCATCTATTTATACAATTGGTGAGAACTTTCCAGAATTAGAGAGAAGAGAAAATGGAGAGAATTGGAGATGAGGGGAACCAATTACAGAAATGGAAGAAGCATGACACAAATTACTCAACAATCCCATCAGAGATCAAGTGAAAATTGACACTCCAAATGTAAATTTCAAAAGATCCGAGATTCCCAATTCACCTCAATAAGAATCAAAGAACACTTGTTGGGCCCTACACATGTGCGCGGAAAGCGAGTAATCTTGATCAAATGAAAAAAATTGGTAAAAATAAGCATCACAATCCTATCATGAATTTCTTGTAAACTAGACACCAATTCTCTCCCAACTTGATACCAAAATTTATCCCCTTGAAAAATCTTTCTAAGGTTACCATAAAATCTAAAGAAAATTCCTTATCAAAATTTATGAGCAAAATATTAGAACTATGTTCATAGCTTCTCCATTGAACTTATGTAAAAAAATGTTTTTCTCAAATATATTCCATTTGTATTTTTGTGTGAATGTTCCACATGTCACTTTTTCACTAGATCATACATATTATGACATATTTCTTTCTTACTTGAATTATTTCCATTAGACATGCATTTTTATGACATGCTTCTTACAACACACAATGCTTTCTTATAAAATGCATGTTGTACACATTGATTGACCAACATATATTATTCACATACTTAACACACTTGTTTGATTGCACTTTTTCTCTATTCCCTTCTATTGATTTGTATCTGCAATTATTACTTTATAAAATTGCTTCTTACACATTCATTTTTAGCATTTTTCTTGATATGTTCTTTCTTATTACACATTACTCTTATCAATTTAGATTATTACACACTATGATTTAGATCATTACTTTTTAAAAATTGCTTTGTGTATATTGATTTTTATGAAATTTATCATTACACATTGCTCTTTGCATATTCATTTCTTATGGCATTGCTTAATACACTTTTCTCCATGCAAATTACTTGCTAGACTACATGATTATGACATTTTTGTTACAAATTTGTTTATGCATATCGGATGTTGCTTTCCTTGATTACTACATGATTCTTATCATTGATTGCTACAAGATGTTTATAATTGTTTACTACACAATTCTTGTCACTTTCTTGTTGCACACTTTCTTTATATTCTTTTTTGTTACATGCTTAATCTTGTACACATGAATGACATCTAATACTACTAGCACTAGTCAAGTTTGTCACAAATTTTCAGTCATGTATTTTTATGATGGTCCTATCATGTCATGTTGCGTCAATTCATGCCTTCTAGGTCCCTATGGATCCATTAGGCCTTGATTCATTTGTTGTTATCATGTTGCTCATCCTATCATTGTTATCGATCTTGTTGAATCTTTCTAGAACACTTTCATGATATGTTTCATTCTTTTAATGGTGCATACACATTATGGATCTTATACTCCTATTATCTTTTGACTCATACATTTTTACTTGTGCTTGATTTTCTAAATCTATCATGAACTCTATCATGACATGTTTAATCCTATGACCATACACATTAGACATCACATTGTTTCATGTCACGAATGTTACACATCACATGTGTTAAAACAAATGTTTTATCTTATGACATATACACATTTTACAATGTTATTGATATAATAATTTTGATTTATATAATTGATCATGTTGTCATTGTGATTTTACACAACTAACACCTCTCTTTAGCTAAGTCATCCTTTGTAGTACCCTTTATCTCAAAAGTGGGGCATATTATGGGGTTTTCTAGCACATTCATGAAATTTTCGGATAAAGTGCTTCAAATGACAATGCATGTTAATATGCACACATTTATTACATCACAACATCTACATGACTATTACATAACTATAGATTTACACATGGATTCACTTAATGCCTAATTATTGTGGATCGTTACAAATGACTTCATTCGGTAGGTCGAATTACTATTAATGGTTTACAAGATTTACCCAATAGGACTGATTGTTGTCGATGGTTTATAGGCTTCACATATTAGGCCTAATTGGTACAATCTTATCTATATTTGGTTACTCTTAGCTCACATTTAGCACCAAGGAAAATAAGTGTATACATTTCATGCATTTTCACTTTTTCAATTACTCTTCCCTCGCATTCAACACTAGGGGAAAATAGGTGTACATGTTTCATGATTTTAATTTTAAGTTTATGTTATTTAATGATTTTGTACTAACATCTTGATTGGACTTTAATACACATTTTTCATATGGCACACAAGTTTACATGTACAACTATACACACAAAAGGAGAACAAAACACACAAATTCTAGTCTGTACATGCCTTGTCCTCATGGTAGGTTTTTATTTCATTAAGAAATATTTAATTACTAGATTAAAATGGGGAAAATGTAGATGCCTAAATTTAGACCTATCGACATTTCACAATAAATCCTTGGCATTTACCTTAGCGTACATGACTTAATTATGGACTAAATTAACTAATTCTTATGCATGTCTTTCTCAATAAATATTGTCAGCCGCTAGGTCACACTTGTTATCTATTATCATTGACTCCGGTCAAAAAATCATTCTCAATATTTAAGACACATCTTGACCATCCGCCACCATCTTAAACAAACATATTACATTGTTCGATAAGCTTGAAAAAAATTGGCCCTATCAAGACAAAGTTTATAGGATAAATTTTTCCAAACCCTACAACACCATCCTAAAAAACCTAATGGTCAAATTTTTAAATCCACAAGCTACCCTAGTCAATCATGTATCATTTAAGCGAGAAACCTTGTTTAACTTGAACATTCACTTATATAAACACATAATTTTATTTAACCCATTTGAAGGGCCTAACATATCACATCTTTGGGATACATGGGAGATCACAACAAAACACCCAATTGATGAATTATTCTCTTAAGCATATTCATCATCTCTAAGTCTGCACACATCATTCAAAGTTGTCATGGGCCATTTGTAAAACTACATCACATGCCGATCAAAGGTCATAATAGGGTATTTATTACCGAAAACACATTACAACATACATGTTGCATGCATTCAAAGGGTTTGATGCATTTCCTAAATATTGCTATGTAGGCATGATAGAGTACCGCACAACCCAAAAGTGATAACCCCTTTTATGTCCCTAAGAAAGAAGAAGAAGAAGAAGAAGAAGAAAGAATCCTAACCAATTGCATAAGTGCAATCATAGAAATTCAACCACAAAAGATAAAGCTATAGACACTGAAGGAACTCATTTCTAGAAGAAATATTCAATCAAAGTCAATAGAGGACGAATTAGATCAAAGAGGACAAAGTTGCATAAGCGTATGCATGACAAGTGACTTCGTCCTGCTTCCAAAATTACTCCTAAAATTTTAGGACAACTTGATGACAATATGCACATCCTTCTTGCACATTTCTAGACAAGTGTCATTACATCTCAATTAGAATTCGATGCAATATTTTCTAACCCTAGTTTTTACATTTCTAGTTAGCTCATTTATACTAGTGTAATTTACCTTATTTTACATGAGTATGATTAAGGATTTAAATATTTTATATTATTCATTATAATACGATCTTACTTTGTTCCTACAAAATTGTTTAATATCTTAATTAGATTAACCCTAATTTTGGTGTTATCGATACATACATACATACGATTTCTTTGTCATAATGATGGATTTTTAGATGTAATATGAAATATTGATGGTAGCAAAATCTACATAATTTTATCTAAAAACCTTTTCATTCAATATTATAGGTCATGGAAGCCTCAATTCTTTAATATGTGTGATATCTTTAGAGGTTTGGGAAAACATCTACGCTAAATTTGAATCTTCAACTTGCCACAAAGGGCTATACTTTATTTTAGCTTAATTTAAGACTTTTTCACCAAGATTGGTGTTCCTACTTTCCGTCAAGGTCCTTATTATTAAAAGGAAATAATATTGAAAAGAAGTTACACCTTACTAGAGTATTTTGGGGGAACAAAGACCTATACTTTATTTAGCTTAATTAAGACTCCTTTCACCAAGATTGGTGTTCCTAAAACTTTCCATCAAGATCCTTATTATCAAAGGGAAATAATATTGAAAATAAGTTACACCTTACTAAAGTATTTTGGAGGAATGGCTATAAAGGGAAGTATAAAACAAAGATATGCAACTTTTATAAAAGAAAAGAAAGCATAACATACAGATTTGTAACTTGTATAAAAGAAAGTGTTTCACATAATTATGAACTTGTCATTTGTGAGCATTAACATCATCATTTCAATATAACTTTATAATTTAAACTTCTTTCAATTAAAAACTAATTTTTATTTTATTTTATTTATATTTAAAACAAAATACTACCATATTTTTTAATGTATTTCATTCAATATTTATTTGCTTAAATTTTTTGAAAGCCAAACTCAGCCTCCTTTTTAAAGGTTTTTGAAATTAAATTTTATTACCACCAATACCAAAAAGGGGTTATTTTATTATTTTAAAGTTTTAGCTTAAATTTAACTATTAACTTCCTTTAATTAAAGAAATAGGTAAGTGGGAAGATCCCATCACACTTTAGAAAAGGGGATGGTAATTTGACTTGACACATTTATTTTAAAACCTTATTTTAAACTTTATGAAGTAGATAGTTTGGTCATTGACACGGACATTACACTTTCATGTGAAATTTGCTTTTTATAACTAACTTCCTTTTAATTAAGAAGTAGGTGAATAATGTGCGGTATAAAATTGATTCATCAAATTTTGTCTTAAACTGTTTAATATAATTAGAAATATGGTGAAGTTTTGATTGGTCTATAATATTGAATTTTAAAAAATTTAAGATTGGATTATTTATCTAATATAAATAGAATAATTTCTTCTTTTAAGAAAGATCTAGAAATATCAAATTTTTAAATATTTTGGTATGAAATAATATTATATTAATTAATAACAAGACTCTATATGAAAAAACAAGTAGAATGGAATCACACTCAAAATAGACTAAAGTAGGTCATATAACTTAAAAATAGGTAAAAATTGGTCTATATTAACTCAACTAAGACTATAAACACTACAAAAACAACAATATGAAATTAAGTAACAAGAGGAAAGACATCAATATGGTTGGATCTCTATCACTAGATTTTGAGTCCCACCCAACATCACGTACTCTTAGAATTTAGAGTCTTGCTTAGAATGTAGAGCCTTGCCCAACATTAAGTAGGTCATCACCTTAAGTGTGAGATCCTATCTCAAGATCACTACCTCTATACTAGAGATACTTACTCTATTATCATAGAGAAATTACTAAATTCATATGTATCTTCTCAACTACTAACACTTTTTTTCACTAAAGAAAATAGAGGCATATTACTATTAAATCAAAAATTTCACAATACATGAAACTCCAATACGTAAACGAAGTCCTTATAATTTCTAAAACTACATACATAAATGAAATGAAAGATTTTAATGACGTCCAATTAAATGAAATGAAATGAAAGATTTTAATGACGTCCACGTGACTGAAGAGTCAAAGGGACCAAAAAAATAAAACAGAAACATTAAGCTGAAACCAAGTTCTTTTCCAAATCCTCTCGCCTACTGTGAATCTTGAGCACAAAACCAGCAATCCTTTGAAGCTTTGCTTCCTCAAATAACTCATCTAGGTTGTCCACTTGTAAGTCATTTTCGTACTGGAAGCGGATGTCATCATACGCTGAGCATTCCATGATGAAGTGCCATTCCAAAGACTCAAGAGTCTATGAAATCAAACCCAAGACCTAAATTTTTAATTCTATTTTGTGCGTGGTCCCTCCACCCCAAGGTAGGGGTTACATGAGGCGCATTATAGTCCTAGTCAACCTATTCCCATTTTGGATGCCACACCACCAATCTTTCCCATTCACATTCCGAGATGACGTAGACACATATCTGCCACGTGTTGCAGTAATCGCTGTCAATCAAATTCCGGCAGCGACGGACAAAATTTTGCCATAACAAACGCCCAAAGGAATATTCCCTCTAACCCGGAGTCAGTGGGCCTTAACCCCGGTCGAGTGGGTCCCACTCCCAACAACGCCGCAGATTTTGTCGTTTACTGCGGAGCAATCACCGGGCCGAGCCGTCAGGTTGGGAAAAAGATCCGACGGCTGTGGAGCCACGTCCGTGGGATACCTGGAACCGCGCGATTGACAGCTGTCGGTGTCACGGTAACTGTGGGATGCGCGTAAAAAATATCATGTTAATCCGTCCGTACGTTACTGAGAGTCCCCGTGTGGGTCCCAGACTCCAGTGTACGTGTGTCGGCTATGCAACAATGTATGGCTGTGAATTGCACTGCCATGTTTTTTATGTGGGGACCTGAGCATGAAACATATTATGCATGTGATGATAATACATACCTACCCCTTCATACCATTATTTAGATCAAAACATAACAAAATTATATATATATACAAATGGGGTTTTTTTAAGTTCATTATGGAGTTGAGAATCTCTTTTCTTTGATATATTTAATTTCAATATTTTGATTTTAAATGTGTGTTTTAAGTCATTTTTATATGAATTTGTAGAATAGTTTAATTAGTATAAATATTTTAAGTATTTGAGGAGATATTGATGTGGAGTTTATTTTGAATTTGTTATTATAAACATCAAATTTTGGTACGAGACTAGTTAATTGTTATAGTGTTAGTGTATTTGTGTGTTTATTGATTAGTGGTTCAAATGAAGTTCTTGTTGGGATGTGTTGCTTGCAGACTTTGCTTGACTTGTGTTCATGGGAGCATCACCTAGATGTAACGAGTGAGAAGTGGAGCATTTGTGAGAGATAGGTTCTTGTGAATGACTATTCGTGAAGTATGGATTAATATAGGGACTAACTCGAAATTGAATCCCAAAAAAACATCACATAATGTTCGACTTTCAATGTTTTTATTTATCTTTCTATTACCACCTCTCTATTTATCTCCATTTGACATTGTATGCTTCCCCTCCTTCCCCTTTTCTCTCTCTTCCTCATTTTCTCTCCTCCATATGTTTCCTTACTCCTTAGTATACTTCTAGTTTGCCAAAATAGTTTGGTGTTGGCGATATTTTTGTGGGCCCTTTAACCCTTATTTTTATGCCTCAAGTTATATGGCCTTTCTTTATCAACATTTTTCTCACGTTCTATGTTGGCATGCATGTCAATAGTCTTAATTTGAATATAAAAAGTTTACAAATATACGAGTACATTAGTGCATTTAGGAAAAGTAAAAAGAATGATAAAGTTGTAAAAGCAAGGATTTCATTTAGTAAAGGAATGTTTATGCGCTAAAACTAGAATCAAAGCTCTTAGAGAAGAACATTAAGCATTTATTTGTTGTATTTAAAAGAGAAGGGACTTGACACTTGCATAACATTGGATTGCCTAATGAATTGTATTGTACTTGGTGTGTTGTTTTCCACATTCTTTAAAATCCTATAGGCTTACTATTAATGGAGGGATAACATAGGCCCCATGAACCCCATCTAGCTTTTATGGTTTTGCGAGTTGTTGCAAATATATTAGGGATTCAAGGAAAAAGAACATTCCCACTTGTCTCACAACAAAATATAGAAAAGTGAGTGAGGTTTTAGAGCCTAAGAGCATATGGTCAAAATCAATTTCATGGTATCTAACAAATTGTTAGAGTTGTACTACTTCTTGATTTTGTTGTACCACTAAATGAATGTGATGATTATTTATGGTAAAGGTTCTTCTATTTCTGGGTTCGATTCACCTCATCGTTTAGGCCTATTTTTCTCTAGTTATTTATGATGAATGTCTCTTGAATTGGGATTAAAAAGGGTATCACTCCATAACCCTAATTCTCTCTAACATTTTAATTATTATGATTTTCGTATATTCCTAGAAAATATGAATTTATGCAATTAGGTATGATGTATTGTCTTGTATTAATATACACCTATTACAATGTATTGTGGTTAGTTGTAGTGCATTATAAATACAAAACCACTTTCCACTTCTACATTTGGTTAACCTACATTAGCTTGCATACTTTATTGCATTCTAGGGCTAGATCTTACTTTTATTAGTGATAAATCTTATTGTTCTAGGGCTTGTTTCATTTTACTTGTTTAGATTATATTAGCCCAAGCCCTCGTGTATTACATTTGAAACATTAATATGCTTGTAATGGATCACCCCTTAGGTACTCTTTTTCAAGATTATGGTTTCCTTTGTACATTTCCTCATGAGTATCTAAAAGACCTACTTTTGATAAGAGAGTTTAGAAATTAACAAGGGTAGAATTATTTGTCTCGTCATAAAGTAAGCTAGAGAAATATTGATTTGAAATTGTATGTGGGCCACAACATATCGATTCATTTGTTGAACATGAGAAAACCTTAACATGGGATAATATGGATTTAGATGCTCATTTCCATGTAGAAATTTATGCCTATTCTAAAATCTTATAGATTCTCAAGTTGATTATTGAAATGCAAATGATAAATAATATGATTAAGAAGCCACACTAGAAGACAATAATAAAGTTGATACCATGATACTATTTCTATCAACCCTAGATTAATTAACGATACCATCTAACTAATTTTCACAGAGTTGAATAAATGTTACAAGAAACTAATTAATTCATATTATATTCAACTACGATTACATAATGGAAACTAGAGCATTGCAAAGCATGTTGGATTGCTAATGTAATTAGAAGTAGAATTAGGGTTAGGGATATACCTTATTTGGATCCGGTCATCTTAAGATTATGTTATTAACAATTCTAGGATATGTAGAGAGCCTAGAAGATGTCTAAATGATTCACTATTTCGTTGAATGCAACTTGCTAGGACTGTCCAACTATGACATGGTCGTACTCCACTACTGAGACCAAATCTATATGATCTTAGACCTATAGGTGGTGGGATTTTGGTTTTTCTTATGTCGCTTCGAAAGTCTCATGTGTCACACTTTGATATCCTTGACTTCATTTATAACCCTAGATTTCACTTCTTTACTTGCAAATAGCTAGAGCTTCTTGCGAAGAATCTCAAACACACATTAGATAAAAAAAAAATGAAGTGCTTGAGTCAAATTAACCTTGGAGGTCACCTCGTTTGTGATTCATTGAGCACTTTGCACTACATTTCCGACTCAATGTAGTTCTTCTAGTGCTTCGTGCAAGAGTGTATGTAACTAAACTCTTGACTGGATTTCCCCTTCCACATCGATAATAGGCTATACTAATTTTTCCCTATTATAACGCTTATATGCATATGTGTAAATTAGAATTATGCCCTCTTGTGCTATGATATGCAATATGAAATAGTAATCCTTACTTTTCTCGCTCGAATAGGTGGTAGATTGATAAGTGCTTTCTAGTTAACAAATTATTGGAGTAAAGTTTTATATATATGAGTCAATTTACTTTTAAATTTGAATCTTAGTGACACACAATGCTAACCCAAAACATAAGACCCAAAAGAGACAAGGGTAACAAAGAGACCCAACAAGCAAAAGAGACCCAAAAGTGAAAGGGGCCCGGACAATATGTCTTAGGGTAGGAATATAGTACGTCTTGACCAAATTGTATGATCTTGGTCCATATTCAATAAAAACAAAACAATAAACTATAAAGGGCTATAAATAATTGTGACACAACAAATAAACATAAGAAAGAATAAAATAAGTTACAAACTAGAAGACAATCAAGCAATGTAAAATTAAAGCAATAAGGACTTGTGTTACTAAGACTTAGTTTCATCATTCAATAGCCACATATACACAATTTTCTAAAAGTGTGATGTAATAATGATTTTGTACCATTTTTAATGTCTACATTCTCCCCCTGTCTTATGCTAGTGAATGAAATTTACTTGTTTAAAGGAGAAGACCATACTTGATAGTGTCAAAGCAAAGAGTTTCGTAGGCACATAAAGCAAGTAACCATAATGTGATGAACAATGTGATCCATCGGCATGACCGATGCGGAGATAGGGAGAAATGTGTTGCTAGATTCAAAGGGTATAATAGAAATAAGATGCATACTCAAATATATGGAGACTATACTTGGTATTTGTAAAGAGTTCGGGGTGACCACACATTCTCTAATGAAACCAATAACATTGTTACTTGGAAATAGAGTACTCAAAAGTGAAGAGAATCTATACTAACAAAAATAAATGAAATATCCTCATGCTTTGGTGGAGTGACCCTTACTTCACCATTGGCTTGGGATTTAAACTTGACTAAAGTATGTAAAACCTCAAGAATTGTTATAGTCAACATTGAGAAAAAATATATTATATTTCATGCATCTATCCTTAAATTTCTCCCATCATCGTATCAAAGGATATGGGAAGATACATTTATAGGAAATTACTTCCTTTTACTAAGCTAATCTCCCATGAATGTATGACTATCTTCAATTCAGGGAAGAGATTTACTCTCTATAGTTTAGGGACTCCTAATTGAATGCTACTCACTCATCTCATGTATCAAGAGTAAAAAAGGGAGAGTATATATTTAGATTCCTAAAAATATGTTACTATTACATATAATTATTCAAAGCATTTATCTCTCTCGTTGAGCCTTTACAATTGTCTTCCCATGTTGAAAATTTAGTGCCACAAATTCAACTCTCAATAACTAGGTGTCATTATTGTTTAGTGTCTTCATGCCTTATTAGGCCATGAAATCATGTTAACATGGCATTCCTCCGTGATTAGTGTAATCCCGCCTTTTCTAGAGCTACTGATATAGTGTTCCACTCATTTTGGATATGTTATGTGATACATTGGGAGTCAGTTGGAATAGTCTGGAGTTGATTTCCCATAAAAAAATTGTAGGCTAAAATGAATTGTAATTCAAGGGCTAGGATAGTCTAGAACTAGAATCTAATCATAACTTAGTTGACCAATGTGGTAAATTTTCGTGCTTTATACCATGTTTACACAATAGACATGTCTATTTACCATAAAACATTAGAAAATAGGAAGCAATTGAGATTGTAATGGTACTAAAGAGATAATTCAAATAGATACTCTATATTGTATCTTAAATTGTTAAAGATTCGTAAATTACACCTAAATACACTTCAACATTAGGTGATATATGAGATAAAAGGTGTTACATTTGTTATCTATATATGTCAGGGTGTTTTGATGTTTACATAATTTTATGCATAACACCTCTTATGAGCTTACTTAGGTTAGTGTAGATTATGTTCGTCTTATCCTTTTACAAGTAAATCTTAAGAGGGGATGTTGGTGTATATTTCATACACTTTTATTTAATCTAAGCACTTGCATAATGCACTTTATGTATAAAGCACATGTGTGTGCATATCATCATCCATATTTATTTATAATGACTTATTTATAAGTCACTTATAAATAATAATATCTTTAATGATTATCCTTGAAATAGTTTTTTTAATACCCTAAATTTGAACCAAATGGTATTTAGAAATTATCCTTAGCATTTATATTATATATTTCCCATTTGTGTATTTAATTGACTTAATATTACATACATCTCACTTAGTTTAACAATCCATAGCCACTAGATTCCACTTTTTGCTCAAATTTGACCCATCAAAAACCTATTTATTTTATACATAACACATCTTCAAACTTATTTCCACCTTGTCCAATTTACAAATTAGAGTTTTCAATTTCCTAAGACAAAGTCACCTATCAAATTCAAATTGGTTAACAATTTTTTTCCAAGGATGAAATTTTCAACCTACACTCATGCGATGGTCAACTTTTCAAATTCACAAGTTATACTAGTCATCTTAGAGTCACTTTGAGTGGGAAAACCTTTCGAATAAGTTAAACATAAAAAAATCACCTCAACCATTTGAAAGCCTTCATTTATTACATCTATGGGATACTTAGGAGATCACAACAAAGTATCCAATTAAAAACTATTATTTGAAGTATACCAACCAACTACTAAGTATGAAGACATCTTACATGGCTTCCTAGGTCATTATTACATGTTTTTTTATTGTTAAACGCTTTTGACCGGAGCTATGAACCGGAGGGGTTGGGGCCCCCACCCTACAACAAAGAAGAAGAGAAGAAGAGATGAAGAGAAGGGGAGGGAAAAACATGCGAACGGAGAGGGAGAAGAAAGAAAAGAAGCGCTGAAAATAGAACAGAGCGCCGAAAGGAGACAAAACAACGACCGAGACACCAAAAAGCACAGAAGGGGTAAACTGGCTAACCAAAGGAAGAATCAACACGCTCGTTAGCTTCCTTGAGTAGCAACTCAAAGGTAACGCTGGCTCGATCTTTGAGTTCGTTGTGATGATCAACAGTCCGAGTGAACCGCAAAGAGCGCTTCGTCTATGTCGACCGTCGGAAGAAAACGCTGATCCAGAGTTGGGTGGAAGTTCTGAGCGAAGGTAACCAAGTCTCTGTACTACCCGCAAAGCCATTGGATGCCATGACCTGAACCAAGAGCAAGCTCGTCGACTTCCTCAACCCACGAAGAGGATCCGGGAGAGAGAAGTTCACCAATTGATCATGCAGACCAACCCTATGAACGGCATAGATTTCATCCACAACTATGAATTCTACCACCGCTGGATCGGGGTGAAGAAGGAGGTAAAATGAGATGAACACTAAAGCAATATCCGAATCCGTTTTGGGACAACTAGCTCGGAAGCGATAGGAATCACCGAGAATGGTTTCTATGGCTTCTACCTCTTCCTACGAGGAATACTTGAAAATGATGGAGAGGTGGTGGCGATCGATGGCAGAGGAGTCTGCCAGTTCCTGAATTGGCCACGAAGGGCGACAAATGGGAAGCCAACAAAAGTCATGGGGCCGAAAGTGACTAACCAGGGGAATGAGCCAGACAAAAGATGAAGAGGAAGAAATCACGAACGACATTTAAAGAAACCAAGCCTCACATTTTTGGGGAAAACTTTCTTTGGAGAGGATTGATGCGAGCCCAGTCCAGGCTGAAACGTCACTGGAGACAATAACAACATGTGAATAGTCAATCGCAAGATTGGCAAGAAGATCCACCGCCGAGCTGGATTCTGATATATGTGATGGATGCTCCCACACTTAAAAGGAACACTGCACACGCGAGAGGCCACATCCCAACAGCGAGGATGAGCTGGCCCACTCGTGGGAAATTAAGTTTGACAGCCCAATCCAATCTTGAGCTGTACCTGAAGTGATGATGGTGGCAGGGTGATCGATAGCAAAATTTGCAAGAAAATCACCGCTTGATTAGTTTCTCTAAAGTTATGAGTAATATTCCATGTGCCGATTTTATCTAACCAATAAAGAATTTGAGGGATAAAGATGTTGATTTTCCACGAAGGGGATGAGCCTCTAGAGACTACACATATGATAATTTGGGAATCCCCTTCAATGAATAAATGAGGACAACCTAACTGGGTAGCCATCTTGACTCCTTCCAGGAGTGCTTGGGCTTCGGCAGCATTGCACGAGCCATCTCTGAGTGGGTAGGAGCCAGCTCTGATAAGATTACCAAATTCATCCCTAAGAATACAACCTACACCTAATTTACCTAGATTCCCTCTAGAGGCGCCGTCAAAATTAAGTTTCCATGTGCCCTTCGGAGGGGGTCGCCACCTTGCCCTTTTTCTATGAATAAATTTTTCAACTTGTGAAAGGCCTTTTTTAACTATTGAGCCAAGTCTGAGTTGCTTTATGAGTGGCCAAGAGTGCATAATAATGAAATCCCTGGAGGAGAAAGTAGAATGTGATAAACAATTAGCACTAACTCTCTCAGAGATGGCCACTTCCAACTTGTTAAGAAAAGCTGGCAGCTCAGCCGATTGTTCCCTGAAGAGACGAAGATTGTGTTCCCACCATATGTGCCAGAGAAGGAAGTAGGGGCAATGCACCAAATAGAGCTGAGGGTGTTGTTAATGTTAAAGTTCGGCCAAGAGAGAAGAGTCGCTCCAATATTATTACAAGGAGCCCAGGCTAGATTTAATTTGTTCAGGAGCCAATCCCAGCAGCTAGAAGCAAAAGGGAAAAATAAAAAGAGGTGATCAAGATCTTCCTCCGTGGCACCACACAACAAACACATGGAAGGTCCGGCGTAACCCCAAGATCTCCGCCTTACTTGAGTAAGAACCTTCTTTTTCAAAACCAACCAACCAAAAATTGCCACCTTAGGAGAGATACTGGGATGCCAACAGCCGTAGGAACAAGGAAGCCCTTGGCGTAACGAGAGATGAGAATATTATAACCTACTTTCATAGAGTAAGAACCCGATGCATCCCCAAGCCAAATCAAACAATCATCCTCATTAAGAAAGTGCACATTTCTATCTTGTATGGCATCCTTAAGGAGATTGGACTCCTGTGCATTATCCGATAATGGAGACATCCTTCCAAAGCCAGGATAGTGAGCCATCGGGATTCTGATGGCCATAGTCTGTGACCAAAGATCCCCAGGACAACTTGGTCGAATTCATGACTCTGTTTAGATCAGATGTGAGATTAAGGGGAGGGGAACCGTTCCAACTTTCTTCCCAAGAAGGTGGCAAGTTGACCGTTGTTGATGTTCTAAGAGACCGACTCAGCAATCAAGGATTTGGACTTACAGAAGAAATTATAGATGTGTGAGCCTTTGGGAGCTCTGAGAGCTGGATAACAATAACTCGGGGTGACAACCCCCGAGATACTTATGTGAAAGAACTTGGAATGTCAACCATTTGGCATCGAAAATGAAGTTCCAAACAAGTTTTGCTCTGAGGGCAGAATTATGAAGAGCAAGGTCCAAAATTCCCATCCCTCTCGAGGCATTTTGGAAGTTTGACCAATTCCCAGTTTGCAAGGTGAAATTTGCGCTCTTCATTATTTCCTTGCCATAAGAAAGTTCTAACAATCTTTTCAATCTTGAGCAGAACAGATTTGGGGATCTGCAGGACAAACAACATATAGATTGGAATGGCTAGGAGAACTGAATTAATTAAAAGGGCTCGACCAGCCAGGGATAGCCATTTTCCTTTCCATGAGAGAAGTCTAGTAGAGATGGAGTTTATAAGCCCGTCCCAAAGATGCGCTCTTTCCATTCCCATGAAAAAGTGGGATACCCAGATATTTGTGTGGGAGAACTCCCACTGTGAAGCCGAGAATTGCTTTGATCCTACATTGTAATCTAGGGGCAACATTAAAGAAGAAAATGACAGATTTATGAAAGTTAATAACCTGTCCCGCCACAGAAGAATAAGAATCAAGAATAGAAGAGAGGTGCTTAGCTTTAGGGATAGATCCTTGACCAAAAAGAAAAGTATCGTCCGCGAATTGTTGGTGTGAAAGGGTTGGAAGATTGGAGGTGATTAGAATGCCTTTGAGGGATCCATCCAGAATGGTTGACTTGATGCTTCGGCTAAGAGCCTCAACGACCAAAATAAAAAGAAAAGAGGAGAGGGGATCGCCTTGTCTCAAACCCCTACTGCTTTGGAAGAATCCTTTAGCCAAACCGTTAACTTAAAAGAGAATCGAGGAGCGGCTATGCGGTTGAAAATTGGCTTCCCTAGGTCATTATTACATGTTATAACCTACAGTCAAGATAATTTCCAAGTGTTAGATTCCATTTTAGGATCTCACCAACATAATATTTATTACACATTCACCAAGAGGGAGCACTATATGAGGTATGATCCTTCTTCATATTATTGGTACATAGTGCAATGCTCATCACAACACGAGGGTGGGGTGAGATCAATCTAGCTTAATTTAATTAACCCATTTTCAAGTCTTCAAGAGAGAGCTAATGTTTAAAATAAGAATCCATAATCTATAAAAAAAAATTGAATGCGATAAATTGATCACAAAATCATGAACAAACACAAAATATCATAGTGCTAAAGAAAACTTGAGTATAAAGCTACACAGTCAAAATGGTCTAGACACACCAAATCTACCTAGCGTTTTACTCTAGATTGGTGATTATATCCTCTGTACACTACACTACAGGGCACCCAATTTTATACAAATCCCATTTTCTTTTATTTACACCCCTTTTCTAAGTTTAAGGTTTTAGGATGTTATTGAACAATAAACTAAGAAGGGTATAAGGGCTAGTAACATGTAGACTATTGTGATCTAATTAACTTCCAACATTAATTATTTATTGGATTTGGATGGTTAATATACATTCGAATATTTACACAATTTGTATATGGCGATCGGGGTAAATTTTAAGGGTCCCTAAAAACCACTTTTTAAAGTATGGCGAATCATAAGAAAATTTGTTTCGTGAGGTTGGTTATTTTTTTTGCAACATTAAGGGAAAAGGTTGTTAGGGCCGTAACAATAGAATTATGCACACTACTTAGGCGGTAGCATGCAGAATGCTACCAACCAATAACATTATGTATGTTATCGGATGGTAGCATTCTACATGCTACCTCGGTCGATGAGATTATGATTAGTACTAACAGGTAGCATTATGTATGTTATCGAATGGTAGCATTCTTCATTTTAATGATTGGTAGTATTTTGTATTCTATCAGGTCGATAAATGCGAGAATGTTATCAATCAATAACATTTTGCATGCTCTTCGGATGATATCATCCTTTGTGCTATCGTTTGGTAGCATATTATATGTTAATGAATGGTAGCATACTATGTGCTACCGACCGGTAGTATATAGAATGCTACTAGTTGGTAGCATGTTTGGTGCTTCTACCAATGCGGTAGCATACTTGGTGCTACCAGTTAGTAGCATTTTCCTGCTACCAGCTGACACCACCAAGTATGCTTTCGAATAGTAGTACCAAACATGCTACCATCCAGTGGCACCAATTGTGTTATTAATTGTTGGTGCCAAACATGCTCGATTGGTAGCACTAAACATATTAATGTCTGGTAGCACCAAACATGCTACCAATCGGTGGCATGCCTCCAAATCTTCCTATATATAGACAACTAGTCTAGTTATTTTCACTTTACACAATCGCTTAACCAAAATTCTAGAACCTATAACAAATGATAAAAAAACCTCATCCATCAACCAATAACCAACTAGACAATCCATCAATTCCAAAGTAGGCATTTATTCCATTTGTTGAAAAAATGCCAAGAAGGAAGGCCATCACCAAACCGCCCGCAATCCCACCAATTAAAATCTGTAAATTTTCATATAAGATCCTTGTCTTTCCACAACTCTACACCCTTCTATCATATCCCAATTCATTTTCACAATGGATTGAAGCCGCAAGTTTCATAGGGCTAGTTTATATGCCCTAATTTCCAATAGACACAAAAACACTCAACTACCTTCTAACCAACTATAACAGTTCCTCTTGTACTTTTCATATTCAACTCCCATCACACACACTATCCTTTGGAACATCCCCAAAGACATTGAGTGTTTGATAAGACTACCACACAAAGATGTGGATCATGTCACAATGAAGGCTATTTTGACAAATGAAGATGTCAAGTATTTGGAGTCTCACTACAAATTATCTATTGATGCAACTACTGGTAAGTTTTTAATAATCATATTACTATTTACATCATTTTTTATTTTACAAATTTTTATTTTATGTTTTATTAAATATTTATCAATTTTGTGTCTCCTTACATTTACAATTCCCCAAATCCTTCAAAAGGGGAATTTCCCTCAAGGATTTTAGTAACCCATTTTTGCAAGCTATGGTTAAATTTTTCACTGACCAAAATTATATTGCAAGGTCGATATAAATATATTCCATACTAAGAATTGTCTTATATCGTATGCACCCCTTAGTGGATAGAAATATGATTGGTGCACTTTCTTATCCTCTAGGATAAGAAATGACTTGAGTAACATTCTTGTGAATGAAACTATTCTATTAGTTCCAAAATTTTATTCTTGCATTATATTATGAATCTCTATACAATTTACGCAACACCCCTTCTCCTACCACACTCCACATAAAGCTAACATCTATGTCTTTAACAATTGAACAACAAGAGGTGAGTCCCAAATTTATGATTATTTGTTTCTTAATAATTATCATTAATTTTCTTCATATTTTATATATTATATTTGATATTAATAGTTTGTTCATTGTTGAATTATAATAGGGGATAGTTGTTGTAGCTGAATCTGAAGAGAGGCTACTATAAGAGGACATTTCCACCAGATTCTAGAGATTCAGTTAATGTTTCAGAGGATCAAGAGACCGAGGAAACCACTCCACAATTAAGAACTTCTCAAGTGAAATGGATGAGGAGTTCCTTAACTCATCTAATTGACACATCCACCATGCCACTAATCATATGTATTTATTATTTATATATTTCAATATGTTTTAAAGTATATATAATTTCATAGAAATATACATTAAACATTTATAACTTGTTTACATTCCTTTGCTACAACAACCTCCAATAGCACACAGGTTATATCATCGGGCTCATGCTAGTCCAACAATAAATGTGTATGAATTTGAAGAAACATAGTATCAAGAAATATATTCATCACCTCAAGGTATGTATCTCATTTAAGTTGTAATTTTAATTTATTTTTAGTTTGTTATATTTTTTAAATGAATAAACTGATAAATTTAAATTATTAATGGTTAATTATGTTTAGATCACAACTACTAATACCACTCCCAATCTTTTCACTCTACTCCTCAACAACAACCACTACAACATGCCCCATCTGCATCTCAATATACACAAATAAGTAATGTTTTTAATCATAAATGATATATAATTTTTATTATTTCATTCTTATTATGTTTGTCATTTCAATTTTCTCATGTAATTTACAATTGATTATTGTAGTGCCTCTTCCACCTCCAAATACATCTACTACTTTGAGGAGAAATATGCCACCGCCACAACAAAATTTCAGGACCAGGGGCAATGGGAAACATATTTCATTTCATGCTCCAACTTCAAGTAGGGGTACCCTAAATTTTGCAACTAAGTTTCCAAATTTTTCATTGGGAAATGTTCTAAGTGCACAAGGTGTTTCTATATTGAATGAGGAATATATTAGGATTGAAAGAGGTGTTTAGGCCCATGGAACTTTCAATCCACAAGATATGATTCATGGGTTAAGGAAACCTTCTCCAGCAAGAGAACAAAGATCAAACACACCTTCTCTAGAGAAACTACCTTAATAGATGATGAAAAAAACAAGTTTTTCACTTGAAATTCTTTTGGATGAAAATTGTCTAGCCATTGTTAATGATATTTTAACAAAGGATATTGAACAATTAAAATTGTGAGAGTTTAGGGATAAATTTTTTTATAAAAGAAATAAATTCTTGATTTAACCACTCTTAGAGACATTTATTGTATTCTTCGGTTCAAAATGAACCAACAAAGCTTGATATTTTGTTGAATCAGGTTGTATCTAGTACTGTGTCTTTTACAAATGCTTATAATGATGATGTGTTAGATATAATGTTGAACATAATTGAGAATTTAAATGCAGAAGCACAAGCCTACCATAATATGTGGTCAAGAGACAAGGGCCTTGTAGTTATTGTGAATGTGGAAAGGATAAAGCATTGGTAAGTTTTAATAAATTTTCAAATATGATTTACAATTTTTTTAATTTTATTAATTATTTTTCTATTTTTAAAATGCAATCAAGTACTAGAATTTGAAGAATGAGGCAACAATTTTGATGTGCATTTAAAAGTGCAAGGAAAATTTTAATTACAACTATTGATTTGAAGAAAAAGCTTGTTACTTTAAACAAGAAGAATAATACCTTAAGAAGGATCATAAAGGAGAATGGAATGGATCCTAAAATATTGTTGAAGAAGAAAACATGAAGAGGATCCAACATTATTATCTATCGGTGATGCACCAAATCTAGAATGAAATACTTTTGAATATCAATAAAACCACAAAGGATCTTGTTCAATCAGGTGTTTTAAAAAAGAAGGTTCTGGTGCAGAGAGACAATAACACAAACAAAAGACTCTACTTCTTAAGGATGAAGCTACAATATGAAATTGTAAAATTTGACATTTAAAATCTGGTTGTAAAACAATTTGGTAAAACTTATATATATATATATATATATAATATATATATATATATATATATATATATATTTTAATATCTTCTTCATTATATGAAAATATTAAGAGTTTTAATCTATGTTGTGTTGTATTTGCATTATATTCATGTGTAAGTTCTCTAAATAAAATCATAATGTGATTAGAATATTCAATTATGTTAGATATTACATAATACATTATTGATTATTATCAATTTCAAACACTTTGTATCAACTGAAGTTGGATTTATTTTTAAATCAATAATATGATAGGATATTATTTTGATTTAAAAGAAAACAAAAAAAATAAGTATCACATTTCTCGATTAAAAACTCTAAACAACAAGTTACAACATTGAAAATATTATTCAATAAAGAACATGCGTATATAACAAATAAAAAGTTACATACTTATAATATGATATGAAATTTGACTTCTAGAAATACTATGTTCATACATACATCTTTAGTCAATATCAGGTAGCTCAAACAATTTTTTACTATTTAGGTCTTCAAAACTCAAACTGTTATCTAATCTTTTGTTGTTATTTTCAGTCATTGTTTTGATGTTTATGTCTTCTTTGTTGTTATTAGCCCTTGTATTAGAATTACAGACCCCTCTCCTTTCTGTAAGATAATTCCATACTGCCATTACTCTTTCATAAGGAAATGTGTCCACATCATATCGTGAAACATACAATCTCAAACAAGTCTCAAGATTTTTATCTATTTGTTTTGATATTTTGATTTAACAAATGTTAATGCACTAAAAACCCTTTCATCTTCAATTGATCCCAATATCATTGTTTGACACAATTCATACAATAAAAATATTCACTAATGCTTTCATGTAGGATGCTACTAGGATACAACTTTTTCCATAGCCATGTAATTGCACCATTATTTGTTGGTTCACTTAGTAAGTCATATTGTTTGACCATTGTGATGCCAAATGAGTTGATTGACATGAAAGTAATTCCTTTTGAAGAAGACCCTTAATTTGAACTTTGTTACATTCTACTATTTTCCAAAATGCTTAATGAGAGTACCCATGTGTCTTTTATATGAATCACTTATAGCTTTCTTACCTGCTTTGCAGGATTCCAAAATATAGGATTGACCACTCCCATGGCCTCAAGAATCTCATCCCTTTTAAAGCATTCTCTGATCTCACTAGATAAGCATTGTGAAATTTTTTCAATTTGATCTTTTTGAGATATAAGACCTTTGTATAAATTACATGTTATAGGTACTTCTTCAATGTATGTTCCAATAATATCCACTCTTTTTTGGAAAGTGTGCATTTGAATCTCGTTCCCATTTATAAGGATATAAAGATGACCACTTATATTGAATCTAAAATAGCTTTTAGGATCCTTTAAATTTTTTATAGTTTTCCAACTACTAAATACATGTCCTTGAAAACATTCATCAAAGTTGTATAACAAATCTAGTGTTTGACATACATGTTTTCTCAATCTAATGAAGTCGACTATATAGATGGATCTTTCTTGAGCATGTTTTGTTAAGGAATTGATTTCATTCAACATGGGTAGAATCCCACAAAGTGTAAATAATGTTTCAAATATATTAAGCAGTAAAGAAAATATTTTTCCTTGTCAACATGCATACGATACTTAAACATGAAACTAGCTAACGATGGATATTCATCAAAAATTTTACGTGTAGGCTCATACATGGAAATCCATCTTGTATCAATGTCTTTAAGAATTTTTACCATTTGTCACTCCAATTGCAAATTTCTGAAACTCTAGAAATATTTTTAGACTACTTGACATATACATGTGTAATTCATGGATAAAATCTTCAACTTTTGTGACATTTTCAAATGTGTTATCTTGTATGCAAGATTCATCCTATGAGCCATGCAATGAATTGGAATCATGTAAGGGGAAATCGACTGTTTGTTAGGTGAACACATAAATAATTATTATAACATTATTGATGCAATGTCATCACTAACATATATAAGCTTTGTATCTATTGAATAACCATCCATCCCAGCTATACCCTTCAAATTAGATATAACCAATTTGCAAAGATTTTTTAGCATTGTAATTTTCCTTTATTTTATGAACATCTAGAAGATGAGGTTTCCTTGTCCTTCTCAAAAGTGTGAACATGTGTAAGTTAGGAAAGATACAGAAATGAGGCTAGAACACTAAAGAAACCCCAAAGCTTTACCAACTCAACTATGAATCATCAAGATAAGAGATAAACAAGAGCTAATCCTATCCATGCATTATAAGTTTGAAATAACATCAAACTAACATGTATATACTATCTACTCTTTGAATGTTACCAAATATGAACCTATTAAGATCCTAGTAATCAAATTTGATTATTTGATGTTCAAGAGTTTGAGAGTGAAGGCTCACCATTAATGGCTACAAGACCATATGGTTCCCATCATTTACTCAAGCTTGAGTTTCAATAACAATTAAGATAATAACTCAATAATAATGAAGAAATGCTTTAATCCTATTTTCCTCAGTTTATGCTAGAAGGAGGAAATTGTTCTTAGGAATAGGGAGGAGGAGGGTTCTATTTATAGTTTTCCAATTCCAAGAATGGAATGATTTTGGTGCATGTGGGACAAAAGGTAATTCCAAAAGCACTTTTAGCAAGTCAAAGCAATATTTGACTAGGTTTAGAGGCTAATTAATCTTGTGGGAATAATTAGGGGTCCCAAATAGGCTTAGGAAACTCTTTGGGAGCATCTATGAAATTAATTGGAGTTTTGATAGATTTTGGAAGTGTTGGAAGTGGGAGTTAGCTTAATGAGAAAATCTCTTAGTCAATCGCATAGAAAAGAGGCCTAATCAACGTATAATGGTCAATTTAAGAGGAATTGAAAGGGAAAGAGCCTAATTGATGAGGTGTCATCAATTTCCAATTTAGAATAGTTAGTGAAAGTTTAGTAATAAAGTTTCTTTGATCATGAACAACCAAGGTGTCTCAAAAGTATAAACATGCATGCAAACCCAATATGTGTTGTCCACTGTTGTAACCTCATCAATGGAAAGGGAGATAAAACTTGCATTCTTGAATTTCTCTTTCAAATCCTCCTTTTCAATCATTGCAAGACATTTTTCATTTCCCAAGCACTGTTATTTGACCAATGTGATTGTGGAAGGTTAGGAAACCCATTAAACTTAAACAATTTCTTAAATTTGAAAAATCTGAAATAGGTCTACCCATTTTAAGAATGAAGAATACAGTTGAAAACTATGTGTTTTTTTCCTTAAGATTGTCATTTACATATTTTCCAAATTTTACATTAATTGTTCCTCCTTTCTCCATAAGATTTCGACAATGTTTCTACTCATTTTCATACTCCTCCACATATCTTACATGCATGCACTCTTTCACAGTTTTCCATCTATGTGTCTTTGTTATTTTTCCATCATTTTCCTTGACTGTCACATATAATTTGCCACAATGTTTCTCAATTGTGTCTAATTTTAGTTGCATTTTATGTTCTTTTCCTAATTTCCAACCACAAATTGTACATCTACATTCTTTTGGAGTATCATTACCATTTTTTGGCTCTATAGGTTCAATGAATGGATATTTTGTTGCCCATTCTACCTTAAAATACCTTCCAATTGTCCAAGTAGTTTTCTTCCTTCGTACAAATTTTTTTTTTTTGAAGAGTACTATGAATATCATCTTTTACTTGAATCTTTTCATTAGAACATTCATCTATTGGAGGAATTTGGTAGTGAGGATTGTCTTCCATCTCTAGCATGTCATCATCAATTATATCTTCATCTACTTGAAATGTTAATTGTTTCTTTAGGGGATATGTTTTGGTTAATTGTTTCATGTGGAATACAATTAATAGTAGGGGTTTCTATATTCAAACACGAAAAGGCTTGACTATGAAAAATATATTAAAATTTTAAACTAAACTAATAAAAATAAAGAAAAAGTTAATGATAATTTGTTACCTATGTTAATGTTTGCAGTGGATGCAAGTTAGGTCCTCATTTTTTTGGTTGGTTGAAATAATTTAATATGCTACTTTTTCTTTTGAATTGATCTTCCTTGTTTTCATTATTCACAGAGTCCATTGTACCTATCCAAGTTTAATTTTTAAATAGGTCAATTTTTTAAGCAAACTATTTTAAAAATTGTAAACGATAGGTGAAACATAAGTGTTTGAATCTTAGCATTGCACTAATTTTTGACAGAGTATACAGTCTTCTACAGACGGTATCATGCACAATGCTACCAACTAGTATCATCATTGTGCATGCTACCGAAAAGACAACATTGTGGCCGATAACATGCATAATGCAACCGATCGGTAGCATTATGTATGTTACCATATGATAGCCTTGTTAAGTTTGGTAGCATAAACAATTCTACCAGTCGATAGCATATAGAGTGCTACTAGCCAATGCCTATTTGATTCGCTCCTTTTTGAAAAAATTCAATACAATACCATAACAATTAAAAATACTTGAATGCAAGGTTGCAATATCCATTCAATCTCAATCTTTAAAGCAAAAAGGAATTGCGATAAATATTTGATAGTCAAAATTTGCATATGGAATTATAAATACATAATTAGTATATATATGAAGGCGAATATGGAAAATTTCAATTTCGCGCTAAAGGTGATTTGAATTAAAACATTCACTATTGGTGTAAATGCTAGGAAAACCGACCCCTAAAATTAACTCGTAGCTAGGAAATTTAGGTGACACAGTCCTAATTCCCACCCTAAAAATTTGCCAAATACAAATTTTGAAAACCATAATATTTGTGAATTAACGAATATTTACCAATAAAATTTTCCCTAATGGTGATGGAGGTTTACACTTACCTTTGTCTTTCGAGATATTGTTCGAATAATCCACATCCAAGAATTTCATTCATCTTCTAAAGCATTGGGATATGTTACACTCCAGACTTGCACCCAAAATTTTCTTGTAATTTAATATTGGGGCATCAACTTGTACTTGGTAAATTATTCATTTAAATATAATGCATTAAGAACTTGGACTCAATTTTTCTCCTTATAATTTTACTAGGATTCCTTGGAATATTCCCTAGTCAATTGATTTATACCCTATTTTTTCTATTGTATTGAAATATTAATTGTTGCATTGTTGGGGTACCAAATATTTAATGTTTTCATTTTCTAAACTACACTACATTTGGATCTTACACCTAATAAGTGACTTTTCTATTGTTAATACACCTAAAATTCATGACTTGCACCCAACTTATTCTATTTGAATACACTACAAGGGCATTAATAGGATGGTATTTTATGCTCTAGATATGCATTTATATGTTTTAAAGATATTATTGATGTTCATTTTTAGTTTTTTTATTGAACAACATTGAATTACAAAAATGAGGGGGTAGTTGATGTAGAGCTCCACACCTCTCTAAGCACATTCAACATGATATTACAACTCGATCATGCATTCATCATTCTATAACAATCCATTACATTCAAAAACTCACTAATACTCTGTTTTTGTAGATTCTCATACTAGCTAGAACATCTCCATTTATCAAATCTTGTTTATTTGAGCCTAATCTACTTACTTAACATCATCCCATGTTCCTTTGTGTTCATTACATGTTAATTTTACTAGTAGCTTGAGAAAATTATTTGAAAACACCTTGTCACTATCTTACCTTCTTATTCCTTCCCTAGGCTTCTTAATGCACTCATTCCCCAATTAGGTGAGATTTGATATTTTTACATTCAATGGTCTCTTTTCTTCTCGTATTATGTTCCATAGCCCCAAACAAGGTTAGTCCACATAAAAATTACTAAGTTTCCATGTGTCATTCAATATTCCAAAGACTTGACCAAACCCCTTATTAAGCTCCTTGACCAAAATTTCAATTTCAATCCTTAGCCTTCAAGAAACATTCAATCTCATTTCCATACATTCACATGCTCATTTCCACTTGATAACAACATTAGATTAGATTAGAATCTTTGAAAATCATCACTATTCTTAAACTTAACCACAAATTGCCTTAAGGGTTCTTAATCCACTATGTTTGCAACCGTCTTGGTTGGAATGGCTTAGAGACACCCAGACCAAATTGTACACTTGTACTAATGCTCGTTATATGTACTAAAATGTGCCTCAAACTTGGAGACATAATTCATTTTCCTTCACTCTCAAAGCACTAATTTGCTTCCTTGGACTGTGAGTTCTTACCAACCTAGTATAATGTATTGTCAAGTTTATTTTCATTGTGTTAAGGTTTTCAAGATGCAAGAAATATGTTTCTGAGTATCCATTTACTTAATCTCTATTGGTACCAAATATCAAGACAAATATTTTTCATCAAAGCCTAATTCCTTTGCTAAGAAACCTCTAAAATTAGGTCACCGACTATATCTTTCCATTGAGACAATATATTATCAAGCATTGCTCAAAATTCCACCATTGAAAGGTAAAAATTCCTTGAGAATATTCAATTAGGTATCTTAACCATTAATGCTTCTAAGTTTCAAGTCTAAATTTGAAGTATGAAGGGTTCAAATCTCTAACCCTAACTACACTATTACAAACCCTTATAATTGAGCCCAAGAAGGTGAAAATTTGGCACAACTCTTCCAAAACGTGGATTCAAGACCTAAAATTAGTTGGGTAAATCTAATGCAAGGAGATTCTTCTAAAAATCTTACCAGTATCTTTTGAAAGCTTCGTATTAAACTCTTAATTGCGCAAGTTTCTATCTCCTCTCTGTTGTAGGTGCCCAATATTACGGTCCCGATTCTCCCGCTAAAAACAAAACTTAACTACCAAATGTTATTCTTATGACAATCCTAATGCATCCAAAAAGTTAGAGATCAATCAAATATCACAATCACAAAATTGTATTCCTTTCATGAGGTTTCATAGTCTTCTCACGATTATGCATAGAAGCCACAATTTGAAGGTACTAATTCTCTTCACAACTTTTATCATAAAGCATTCAAACATGCAAGTTACAACTTTGTTTCTTATTCTTCTCGAACCAAGGGGTAACTCTTGATGCTTTTACTTATGGCACAACAAGCAATTCATCATATACCCTTGCAAAAATGGTCACACTCAACTTGTATCACAGATCATAGTCATCTTTTATCACAATTATACTTAGTTATGAACATTTCATAGAGGTACTTTCTTTAGAGCCTGAATTTTCACCTATCACAACATGAATAGACAATTCTCCACTCCCCACAATGTAATTTCATCATAAAAAACCATAAGAAATAGACAAGACATACATAGTTCTTGGCCAAGACTAAGTTTCTTTTCAGCACAAACCTTTGCTTCAAAGCCTCAACTCAAGTTTTTATTCTCCACCATCCTAAATTTAGTTACATTCGAGGCTTTTATAGCTTTCCATGATAGTTACAACTCATTTTTGAGATGTTTTACCTCTTAAACACCTAATTTGTTTTTTACACACTTTGAGTACTAACCCTAGCTTAGACCTCTATACCCTATGTCTAGAACCATGACTTATTTTGGACTTCATATGACATATAATTCCTTAATACACCTATTTCTTGCTTTTCTAATGACTTACAACACTTTTATAATAAAAACCCCACTAGAATGCCCTTTTAAGAATTTGAATCTCATTTTGGAGGGAAACCTCCTAGTTTGAATTCCTTAATAACTCAGACCAATTTGAGCATTCAAATGGAGCTATTGGGACCCTATTGACATCCCCTAATCTTAGTCTAGCCTAACTCAACCCAAAATTTCCCAATTTGTACAAAAACTCAAAATTGCCTTAATGGAAGAAGATGCTCCTACATCAATAAATGAGAAGAATGCGATGGAAAAGATTACAATAATAACAAGAGGGCTGGCCCAAAGAAACTAACAAATGTTAATAAGACTACACATAAATAGAAAGAGCTAAACAATGCTATAAATAACTATACAAAGAGGGTCAACCCCATAGGACAACAACTATCTACAAGTTATACTATTATGTTTTTGACTATGTGATGAATTTATAGCTATCATGATATTTTTATAAAAGATCCCAACTTCACACCATACATGAACAACAACATCAATACTAAAAACAACAACAAAAATATAATAGCTTTCCAAAGTATGAGTGTTCGAATTTTATTTCGAGGACGTGGTATAAATTTGCTACTTATTTTGAAGATGATTGATTTGAGATTGATATGATCCAACTAGTAGGCTACATATTTGTTTTTCTTTGACATAACTTGTAAATGAAAGGATAGCAAATCAATATAGAATAAAATGTCGAGTAAAGCCTTGCGATCACAATATTTAGATGAATAGTAGAATTAGAAAACATAGTTGAGCATCGATTTTCCATAAATTTAAAAGGTTAACTCCGTCCAACCGTGTCAATAATAAAGTTATTCCTCAAACCAATTCCAAATATAGCATCTTTCTAACTTAAATGATGACCATATAACATAAAGTAGGTAAATTTCTAAAACAACCAACCGTTGCTTTTTAGCAAACATGCTTCCCAAAATAAGTGCTTCATATTTTCATCAACATGACAAAAATGCATTTAACTAGTTGAATATACAAGCATCTTAACTTTTGCCAACAAACATTTTGTAGTGTAATTATTTCCAAGAAAACATTCAAGCATCTAAACTAGCCTTAAATGTCCTGGATTTGATCACTCAACTTAAGGAAATATTTTGACTAAAATTATAATTCAATTAATATTAAGGCAGGGGGAACTAAGGATATTTTGGGAAGAAGATGAGGATATATTTATTTTAAAGGGAAGAATAAGAGGTTTTGGGAAGAAAGCTACTACCAATCCTTGAATAAATTACAAGATAAAGGAGTACATAATTTAATAGTTAAATATGACGAAACTAAGGATTGAACAAAGAAAATGAATTTCTTTGAGTTATTCAAGTCAAATTGAGCTTTAATATCTCGCGAAGGCCATTGTAGAAAAGAGAAGACACCCATTTGTGATCATCAAGCAATATTTTCCACTTTGAAAAGTACATTTTGTACTTATACACATAATAACATTTTAAATATGAGTATAAAGAAACTATTAAGATTCATGAAATTTACTAGTAAAGAAGACTCATATTAATAAGTATACTCCATTTTTATGTCATTACCGACTCTAAGTTCTCTAATGGGTTCTATGGGGGCACCCCAGACTGTTTAGGCACTCGATCAAATCAAGAGATCGAGGCCCCTGTCTCCCGTGTGTGGCTATCGCCATATAGAGAGAGAAAGGGGTGTGCATGTACATACACACACCACCATATATGTATGCATGTATGCATATGTTAATATGTAAACATATACATAAACACATGTATGTATGTTTGTGGGCACACCACACACATACAACAAATAAGAAATCTACAAATTTACAAATATTCTACAAGAAAATACCAAAACATACAAATTCTTGATAATTTTAAATGCATGGGAATAATAGAGAAATATGATTTTTCAATTCATTTTTTTATTGAAGTTCAATATTCCAAAAAAAATTGGAGGATCGCCCTTTTGTGAAAGTTATTTAAAGGCGGCCTCAAAATAAGCTTCTTATTGAATGCCTCTCCAAGGGTTGTAGTGTTGTTGGTCGTCAAATAGGACTTTTTAGAGAGCAACAGACAGGAGACGAAAAGTCCCTCCTCTTTAATGGGAGAGGTTCCCTTATTCTGAAACGAACTTATTTACAAATATACAGAACATTATTTTATGGTTAAACTTGGATATTACGAAAGTGCTTTCCACCAGGATCATCAGTTACGCAAGGACTGAGGAAAAAGAATAAGAAGATGAGCAGAACAGCAACATTCAGAATTATAGATAGCAGAATAATTCTTCGTGTATGCGAAGCTTCAAAAGATTTAAGACAAGATCATTTGAATGAGATTAAATTTAAAGACACAAAGTTCCATAAATAACCTTCTTCGGATTTATTAGTCAAGGACACAAAGTTCCTTCTTGGTTGTACAAGATCGCTGTATTTGCAAAACTGGACAGTATGCAATCAGAGAGACCAAACGAGTTAAGAACAAAATGATCTTCACAATATTAAAGGAAAACACAGAGACAACAAGAATCAGATAGACAAAGAATGGAAAGCCCTTTTTGTATTGATTTCTTTTAAGATCTATTTACACTTTCAGCAAATATCCAAGTTCTTCCTCCTTTCAAAATGGCGTGGAAAGGCCATTATATAGCTTACAAGTCGGTTACTCTTCGTAACCGTTTCTTTTAACTAAGAATAGTTAAGTACCGCCAATTGCAATACCTTAACTAATTACAAAGAATACGAAAAGAAAGGAAAGAAGAGGAAAGGAAGGAGAAGGAGACAGTGGCTCGGCCATCGGGAGGGACCCACTGCGTCTCTGTAATCCGCTTGCCCGAACTTCTTCAATGACTCAGCTATATCTCTGCCACGAGGGACTGATGTGTTAGTTGCAGACTGAGTCCAAAATCCCAGGCATTTCTCCATCTCTTTATCAAACTCGACGTGAGTATGATAGTCTTTGTTTGCTTCTTCAATGGCAGACTGAAGGGAACAAATTTCCTTTATCTTGTCCTTAGAGATGGAGTCTTCCTTGAAAAGATTATCTTTGACAAAAGCTCTGAACTGAGCTTTGATTTCTTGCAAGGACAAGGGAACGCCAGAGTTTTCATCCTGAAGATGACAATGCATATCTTTGAAAGCAGCAGCTGCTAGCGTCTTGAAAGCTTCTCCCTTTTGCCAGCTATTCTTCATTTCTCCTACAGCTTCTTCCAGGACTCTGATTTTCCACTCTACGCCGTAGACCTGGGATTTTGATAGATTATCTTTGCATCATCGAAAATCTTATTTGCCGCAAAGAAGATGTTCTCATCATCATGTCTGTCCCATGAGGCGAAGGTCTACAATGCAACCGCCCTTAGCAGTTTAAGCTCCTTATCCATAACCTCAATGGTAGAGGATAGCTTATGTTGCAAATTGTCTACCTTTCCATGTAGCTTAAAAGCTTCGTGATGAAGTTTAGCCCAAGAACAAGCATGTCATCCACCATGGCTTCGATAGCTCTACCATGATGTATACTTGTGCATATCTTTAATTTCTTGTACTTCATCTTGGCTTAGAATTACAGGAGGAGGTAGAGCACAAGGGAGTAGGGTCCAAAACTTTGTCCTTAGACAAAAGTGACTTGATAAAACTCGTGAGAACTTGGGCTTGTTCTTCCAAATTGCTCAATCGTCTCGCGCCCTTTCTCTACCCTTCCAATGACTCTCGGTGATCAAGCTTCGGAGGTTATGAATCTCACCTTCGGAGTAGATTCTCCCATAGGGACCCTTGAAAGCTCCAAGTCGATGTCGCAACTCGATTCTGATTTGTCTACGTGGGCTTAGCAATCTCCAGGAATTGCTGACCTCGAGCATCTGACACAATCCTGGAAGTAGTTCTGGCTTTCTTGGCACGAGAAGGAGTGGTGCCCAACAAGGTCAAGCTACAAGATCAAAATTTGGTCCCAAGCTTTGAGAGGAGGATTTTCTTCCTTTTATCAACCGTAGGTTGCACTCCAAGCAAAAAGAGGAAGAAAAATCTGCAGAGAGGCAAGGGGACCAAGAGACAGGAGCTCATGACACTCAAGGTCCGCAAGCACTGCCGACTCAGTTTACGAGATGTGGGCGTAACACCGGAGGTAATGGCGGCGTAGAAGAATCGATAGTACACTGGACGTTCAAAGGCTCGACCTCTTTATCTTTATCTGGATTTTCGTGAACACTTGCGCAGGAGTTGGCATCTCACCTGTCTTCACTTTCACCGAGAACGATGATGTTCTCTCGCCCTATAGGCAACTCTCCGCCGCTTTTCTTGGAGGGTCATTCTCTGCAGGCTCCTTCTTTACCTCTTTGAGTTTCTTCTTGTATACCCGGGTAGATGGAGAAGGAGTAGATCCTACAGTCCCCGAGCCGCTTGAGGTAGGAGGGGTTTTCACCGGTGTCCTGCACTGAACCGATGCCTCCTTTATGGGTGTCGAATCATCTTTGAGCTGGATTCTCCCGAGTGCCTCTTGAATTCTCGGATCTTCTTCAACCGCACTCTAGTTCGATCAAGACTGGGCAATAATCTCAAATTGATCATCTCTTTCTTTCCTGTTCCAATCCAGTCCTCCGTAGGGGTGTGCTTAATCACATTTTCGTACTCATACGAATATAGCCTTAATTGTCATCTGGAGACCTTCAGAACTTGCACAGACCGAGTTCTTGATCAATGCGGGGAGAACCCGCCGCAATGCCTTCTTCGGCTTCAAAATCATCTCGCATGGCCCAAAAGAGTCTTCCTCGTATCCGCCTCTATGATGATAGACTATCTTGATGTTCTTTTTCAATGAACTTATTCAAGTCAAAACAGGTTCTTGGCTCAAGAAATGAACAAAGGATGTGGACCAGGGGCTCTTTCTACGCCTCGAGCATCCAGGGCGCTTTGCATGTGTAGTTTCCTGAGAGATGGGAAAGTGCAAGCCGAGAAATCTTCTTGTCTCTCGCAAGTTCTGTGGTAACTTGTCCAAATGCTCGCATATCTCAATCAAGGCCATTTTGTCGCTGGCAGTAACATGGGAAGTCAGCAGAGGGTGCTCTCACTATGTGAAGCCCGATATAAGAGAATTTCCCGAACTCGAATGAAATAGGCTCCATATTGTGATATCGTGTTCATAGCTTCGTCTGAAAACCTTCTCGGCAAAGTGTCACCTTCGAGCAATCGACCAATGCGTACATGGTGAAGGCATCATCGACCTTTCAAAATTCCGATCACTGGTCTCTAGGTGGTGAATCATGGGCAATAAGCGTACACTGGATCATCTTTGTGCGCATCAATGTAGGAAAAGCCAAACCATTGCCGTGACGCCGCTAGGGTATACATCGATACGAAGTCATGAAGAACTTCTTTGTTTGCTGCACATCGATAGTCGCCGCCAAATTCATGCTTATGATTTCGCCTTGATGTTTTGCGCTCCTCGCACACCATGTCGATGAGCGGGCACATCCGTAAATGAAACTCATCGGTTGAGGGCAAACCCATAACCCGAGCCAGCAGGATTATAAAATCTGACAATTCTTCATTGAAATCCGCCCGGAAGAGGGTTTTGGTCAGACGAGAAGCTCCTTTCCTAGGGTTCTTCAACCAAGACCTCGCCACTCGAGCTTTATATTTATCACTGTCTTGGTCGAACATGGCCTGTGCTTGATCACGAGAGACGACTATGGCATTGTCCATCTCCGGAATCCTCAGAGCAGCTCCAATGGCAGGCAAACAGCTTTGGCAATGAGCTCCCCATGTACATTTGTCAATTCGCTCGAGTCGGGGTCGAAGTGAGCTCCGCATGAAAGTACCGTATCAGCACACTGCACTGAGATAGGGAAACCTCCGGCGAAAGCCAAACCGCTATCATTAATCATCTGTGCCATCGGCGTAGGGTTTGCATCTGTCATTCTTGACCAAAAATCGCCGAAGTCGAGATGACGAGCTTCACTGTCTCCGATATTGCTAACGGCAGACTCAAGTGGAGAAATTTGCTCCTGTCCCTGAAACTTGATCTTCATATTGATAGATTCGGAGCTGCGACACCCACTCTCGGAAGGAATTTGCAAAAGGGATATTTGCGCAGAACTAGATTGCAAGGGTTTGAGCAAACGATAAGCAAGGAAGCAATGTGAAAATGCGAAGGTGGTATGCTTGGTTATATAGCCGTTGAGGAGAGGAATGAATTTAATGCGCATCAATACACCACCACCAATTTGAAAGAGCCGTCATATTCGGAATGAGCGGGAAAAGCTAAGTGAATGACACTTGGTACGCTGGGACAGTGAGACGCGAATGCGCCAAACACGCGCTCGGCGGTTCGGGCGAAACAGGAGAAGACGCACAAATGCATTTGGAACAAATGGGACGAAATGTGCAAAGTACGCGATTCTGGTGTTTCGGCCGAATTAGATCAAAGGGGCCCATTTAGACTTGGGATGATGGGACAAAAATTCCGGCACGCGGTTTGACCGGTTCGCCGAAAATGAAGCAGGCGCATTTTTGAGAATGGGATATTTGGGCGAAAACACGCGAAGGACGCGGTTCGCAAATCGGCCGAATTTGGGATCATTTTGCATTTTTTTTTTTTTTTTTTGATTTGGGACAAAGAGCTCAAGCACGCGTGACTCGGGAGTTTCGGGCCTAAATGGGAAAGCTCGCACTTTTAACTTTAGGTCATTTAGAGATGAAAGCAAGTCGGCACGCGGAAGGACATCGGTCAAATAGGAACAACTCGCACAAAAGTTTTGGGACACTTGGGACAAAATTTTCCGACGGCCCAGAATGGGACAGCTGGGATTTCGCCGATCGGGAACAGGTGCACTTTCGTACTTGGGACAGTGGGACAAAAAGTTCCAACAGCCCGAAATCACACAAAAAGACCCAAAACACGATTCTTTCAACTTCACGACTTATGCATTTCAGAGAAAACCCTTCAACTCAAAATTTTGAAAATTTTACTCTTATCGAGCGCGGGAAATTTTGAGTGGACAACACCTGCTCCTTCCGGGATGACTTGGTGTAAATTGCATAGAATGAGACAAGGCAAGAACTTAGATAACTCGGTGAAGGAAGGCACTCAAAGTTGCCTTATCCATTGGGCAAAAGGAGTCAAGGACAAACCAATACAAGGGCAACACACACAACAACAGAAGGGAAACACACCAAAAGCAGAAAAGCAGAAACACTGTACATAATATACAAAGGAACTCCCTAGTCACCTAGGACTTGAACAACTTCAAATACTGCCCACTATAAGGAAGTGGGAGGGGGGAACCATCCATGTAATCAAGATAGAAAGAGTTCTTACCAGCAAAGTGTCTTATCTTGAAAGGTCCAAGCCACAGAGAATCAAATTTTCCATGGCTACCACGAGGTTCATGTCTTTTGTCCCACAACAGCACGGTATCACCAACTTGGAACTCTCTGCTCCTAGCTTTCTTATCAAACAGAATCTTCACCTTCATGTGGTGAAGGCGATATATTCTGTCACAACCTCCAATCTATCTCGCTCAGGTTTGTGCATGGCAGTACATGATCCTTTTGTCCGAGCATCACTAAAACTAGTGTCTTCAATGGCCTTCATCAGGTGCAAGGCTGGCAGTTCCACTGTCACTGGCAATTGAGCCTCTACTCCATACACTACTTGAAAGGGGGACATTCCAATGGCTCTTTTAGGTGTGATCCTGTCTGCCCAAAGAGCATCATAAAGCTTCTTATGCCAGTTTCGCTGAGACTCATTGACCAACTTCCTTATGATAGTCACCAGATTTTTGTTGGTGGATTCTGCTTGTCCATTCCCCTGGGGATAATAATCTGAAGAATGAGCTAGAGAGATGCCATACCCGTAGCAGAAATCCATTATCTCATTTGAGGAGAAGTTCGAAGCATTATCTGTTACAATCTTGTTAGGTACACCGTACCTAACCAAGATGTTCTCCTTGATGAAGTTGCATACTACTTCAGAAGTAGTGCTCTTGACTGGGATAGCTTCCACCCATTTGGTGAAGTAGTCAGTGGCAGTTAGCACATGCGTGTGGCCAGCACTAGAAGCAGGATTCAGTGTACCAATGAAATCTAGACCCCATTGCTGGAATGGTTCCTCAATCACAACTGGCTTGAGAGGCAAAGCGGCCAGTTTGGGTCTTCCCACAAAGGTCGAGCAGTGCCTTGCATTTATCCACCCACTGGACGTATCTCTCGAACAGGAAGGCCAGGTAATATCCTCCCGGAGTATCTTGTGAGTCATGGATCATGATGAATAGTGTCCTCCACATTCTTGATCATGAAAAGCTGAGAGCAACTTTCTCTGTTGTTCCTTATCAACACATTTCAGAAATCTCCCATCCCAAAGCCACGCTTGAACAAAGCATTTTCCCACAAGTACATATTGCTAAATGATCTCAATTTAATGTCCTCTTTTCCTTGGCGCAAGCAAATGAGAGGGGCATTCCCATAGGTGAGGAAATGGGCAATGTCGTAATACCATTCATCAACCGAACTAAGGAATAGAACAAGAGAATGTCGGCTTTCTCCTCCAAAGACTCATGTTTGGCCCCTTCAAAGAATGAGCTCACAAAGACCTTTGCCACGAACCAACTTGGTAGGTTTGATATCAATGTCATACTCCCGACTTTAGCCACCCGCTTCCTCTCTTCGGACTCCAAATTCTTGTTGCATAAGAATTGACTTAATATGTGATCCGAACCAAAGACCATAGAGTGAGAGTTTGAGGATATAGAAACGAACCGCTGGCTAGGCTTTGACTACTCGCAAAAGCATGCTTCTCCATCATGGTGTACTTTAGCTCATGATCCTTCAGGATATAGCTCATGAAGGCAATTGTAGCTCATGCGCTCCATCAGAGTCTTCTTGGGTTAAGACAGCTGACAGGTACTATCTCAGTAGCTGTAGTAATAGATGATGAAATCTTTGCTAAGTCGTAAGCGTGCCAAAACTAGAGTTTTAGCAATAGCTTTCTCTGATACCCTCAAAGGATTCCTTTCCTAAGACCAACCAAATGCTTGCTTTCCTTTCATCATCTCGAGAAATATTCAAAGTTAATTCAGCAAAATCGGGATGAATCTTCTTAGAAAATTGATCTTACCGAAAAGGAATGCACGCCTTTTACTAAAAGTAGGAGAGGAATCTGTTGATGGCTTGAACTCGCTCAGATCAATCTTGATGCCATCCTTTGAGAAAATGTGTCCTAATAGTTTTCCCTCTCGTAATACGTAAGACAGATTTTTTAGGATTCAGGAGATTCCATGCTCTCTACATCTCTCGCGAATGCTTCCAGTGTGATCGAAATGATCTGCTTCTTGTCTTTGAAAATACCTTGTGTCATCAAGGTATACGACAAATACATTTCCCTTTCGAAGCTCCCAAAAGCGATCCATAGCTCTCGAAAGTGGCACGCATTAATCACCCAAAAGGCATTCTCTTAGAGGTGAAGGTACCCCTAAGGAGTCGTGTGAAGGCTGCCTTATATTGATCGGCCAGATCAACCTCTACCCGATCAGTATCCGTAAAACCATCAAGCATGATAACATCTCGAGCCCTGCATACCGCTTGCAAAATCTGATCCATCATAGGCAGAGAGGGTAGTTATCTTTCGTAGAGGCCCATCTGTGTTCCCGAAATCAACACAGATAAGGATCTCACCATTCTTCTTCCTAACAGTACAATGTTTGCAATCCAAGTCGAATGGTGAATGGGAAAGATGATTTTAGCCTTCAGCAGCTTTCTCCTCCCAAGAATATGGTGTCACCTATCTTGGGTTGCTCTACCGCTCTCGCTTGAAGGCTTGATTCCCGGCTTGAGAGGGGTAGAGTGCTGCATTTCTTTTGGCTTAGAAGGCTTTTAGATCTTCATAAGAATAAGCAAGCACATCCTTCTCATATTTCCTTATAAGGTCAATTGCTTTCTCCTTTCATCCGATGTGCAACACTTCCCGATATTTACCACTTCGGGCCATCAACTCCCAATATCAATCTTATCATACTCAAATTGATCACGAGGTCCAAAGCTGGAAGCTTTAGATCTCACGATTCGTCATGTTTTATCAAACAACTCCTCCAAACTCACCAAACCTTTGGGAATCTTATTTCTTTGAGCTTAATGCACCCTTCCCGATCGCTTTCTCCTGGTGACGGCTTGGTCAAGACACGCTCTCACGAGGCAAATGCTCACTTCCTTCGAAATACAGCTTGTTCAAAATTGCCCTCGAGCTCCGTGAAGGAAAGCAAATGCCGGTCGCCGCCAAGACTCGCCAGCTATTAAGATTGTCAGTGACACTAGGCCGGGTGGACCATCTCAATAGTGAACTTATCCCGAGAGAATTCAGATGAGGAATCAACAAAGTGACTCCCGAGACAAATAAAGAATCACCTTCCTCTGTTCTTTTCTCCTGGGAATTGCTTCAATGGAGAAGGCATCAAGGAATTCAATCAATCCCAAACCCCGATTCCGATAATGCTTCAAATTTCTCCTCCCGTTTCTTACCTCAAACAGCTTCGACTTGCTTTCACAATCACCCTGCATCACCACGAGCCAAAAGATTTTTAACACTCGTTTTGGCCACTTCAGCCCAAGGATGAGAGAGCCTCATACTCCAGCCGTGTCATAGTGTTCTCGAACTGCAATTTAAATGAAAAGGGGCGCAGTAAGCCTTCAAAGTGATATTAGCGTAACACCAGCTCCAGAGCTACCGAGGAACAATCGCCATCGAATTCTAAAATCCAGCATACCATACTGGGATCTTTAGGTGATATTTTCAGCAGGTCGGATTTCACCTGGGACAAAATCATGTAATTACCATGGCCCCCGTCCTCAGAGTATTTCAGGTTTCTGGGATCATCTCGTCTTCGCACAATGTACTCGAACCGCTTCTCGTGCAGAGCTTCTTCATTTGTCCATCGGGTGCATGAGAGCGTGTGACCAATCCATTTCAATCTCTCCACCCACATCTTTACTGTAAGTTTCGCTAAAGAACATTCCATAGAAGGAGGAATGCTCACTACTAAGATGGTAGCCAAGACTTTCTTTTCGTAAAGCAAGAGAAAGCCACTTCAGGCATCTTTAATCCTTCCCACCAAAGGTACTTCCTTACTTTCCACGGAGTAAAGCAAGATCCATAAGTACGAGTAAGGGTCAAGCCTAAAGCATGAGCTACTTTAGCGGCATCACATTATCTCGAGGCTCTAATCTATGACACAAGCTTCGAGCCTCGTACGCCTATAAGGAGTGTTACATGTAGGCTTGATTTTCATTACTAAGTGCTGAGGTGACAAGAGCCTACTAGACTAGCAGGTGTGTATGAGGCGTGGGCAAAAGGCCTGAGGTGGTCTTCAGGAATGGGAATTTACAAAATCGATCATCTTGGCAAAAGCTTTTGGATGGGTTCGGGTAATATTCAAATTTCTCCGAAATTTGAACTTTGTCCTTTTAGATGATCTACAATGTCAAAGGATCCAGAGGTGGATGGTCCATCATCACTTTGAATCTTAAGCTTATCAACCCTAGGAGAAAAAGAAGAAGAAGCAACTTTAGGGCAGGATCGCGCAAGATTTACTTTGGCGCATATGAGGCAGAATAGAGATCCTCTTCTCGCAATTACAGGTGAATAGTCAGCAGTGTCGCTTCTTCGACTTCTTCAGAGGTCAAGCGCCACCTTTCCTCCGATGTGTCTCTGCTCGAGTCATGACAAAGGATTCACTGCTCATATCTCGCTACCACTTCATCATAGTCATCTCGCATCATCAATGCCTTCAAGGGTAAAGAAATTCAACTCGAGATCCCTGCCCTTCCACCTCATCATCGACCTCCAGAACTCCTCACAAGCTTCAAGTATCATCTTCTCGCTCTTCAACCTCGCAAGTCAGATTCACAGAACTTGGGACGGAGGTCCTCTGGCAAGCGCCTTGGTGGGGAGCCGGCAAACGGTTTCTAGGCTGAAAATTTCTTCGGGAACATCTCCGATACGCTGCCGCATGCCGAGCTAATTGTTTTTTATACTACTAGATCATTCTGCAAAGTTTCGACTAATGATCAAGATTGGGTCCAGAGGTGGAAGAGGAAGAAGGAAGAGATTTAGACTTGGGAGGATCTCTTCAACTTCCCGACATGACTAGGGTCATCCTCGACACCAATGTTAAAGTTCCCGATCCGTGAACTAACGCTCCAAGATTAGCCTCATCCTTCTGTGAGCATAACCGACTTTAGCGTCTGGAGCATTTAAAGAAATATTTTTGAATTTGATCAACCTAACCGAGTATTTACTTCTGTGAATTTTGCTGATCACCACAACTGAGCCACAAATTCTCTCATGGGTTCCGATGCGGATCTTTTTTTAATTTGAGAAATTTGTGCAAAGCAGCATGCACATCTTCTCATTGGCCAAACGGTTTCGAATCGAGTTCTCATACTCAGATTCCACCGATGATGAATGGCACCACCGGAAGATGGCAGATAACCAACAAGAACAGATTATCCTCGTAACGCCCTCAACGAACAGCCCATACAAACGCCTTCATGTTCAACTCCCAAGACTCCACGCAACTACGTGAAGGCTGCAATATGCTCATCGTGGTGTACTTCTGCCATCTCCTCTAAACTTGGGAAGTTCTTTTCTGCTACCCTGTAACCCATGCAAAGGTCGAGTAGGGCCAAATGGTCCCTAGACACGCCGACTCCCATGGTAATTGTGCCATTCTTCTGGAAATACGGTTCGAGGGGAACTTTAACACCAGCAAGGATTAGAGCTCGCAGATTAGGGTCGGGGTCGGTGTGAACGCCAGGTAGACTTCTTTCTCGAATCAAAGTGAGTGCTCGGGCCGAACGAGTTCTTCTATTCAAGGGAAAGGAAAACCCCTGTTGCTCCAAAAAGTCGAAACCGAGAATCTTCAATGCCAAGGGTCCTTAAGCTCCTCGAGTGAAACGCGAGTCGCCGATCAAAGGATGATCAAAAATTATAGTACTGGAATGCGATTTTCTCACGAGTCGCCAAAATCGTTGGTCGTCAACAGGACTTTTTAGAGAGCAACAGACAGAGACGAAAAGTCCTCCTTCTTTTTAATGGGAGAGGTTCCTTATTCTCAAACGAACTTATTTACAAATAAGCAATACGTAACTAATCA
>CM031236.1:685078247-685344435 GCA_018340775.1 Taxus wallichiana var. yunnanensis | reverse complement strand
GATGGCCAAAATGAGCGATTTCAAGAAAGATAAGACTTACCACTAATACGGGAAATATCCCGCTAGGAAGAGGAAAATAGATGTGATACATAGATAGAATAAATTTGGGGTAGATAAGGATTAAGATGCATGGGAAGAAGCGTAATTAAATATTTAATATTTAATCACTCATGGGTAAGATATGATGGGGTGAATTAAATTTAGAGTAAGTGATTAAATCACAAATTGATAATATCCCAGGGGATAGTTAAGTGACGTAACGCGCCCCAAAGTTACCCAAGCAAGTAAATGGATGAGAGGGACACTAAATTGAGTAACCAATTTTAAGTGTCTACATTTTGCCCCTTTTTGTCAAGTAACTTGCGATAAGCAAGGTTATGAGACAAAAACAAAGGGATGGAAGAAGGGAAGAATGTGTGATGATGTGATCCCCCTCAAACTAGGGATGGGATGGGTGATAGAACAAACGATCCCAAGTTTGAAAAAGGTAGATGAAAAATGCAGGATGCCCCAGTCGGATGTCTGGAGTAGATCTGATCATTGATGACGCATAAAAACAAATAAAAAGGCAGCAACCTAAGGAATTCACATTGGTAGGACAAACTAGACGGTCTCCTCATGAGACGACGTTAGAGCCTACAGACCCGCTTAACTCTAAGTTGTCAAAAAGTACGAGTGTCCCATGCAAAGGGAACAAACCCGAAATAGATGGTGATATCAAAAAGATGTGCCAAAAGGCAAAATTCAGCACACAACAATGATCAGATAGATAAGTAAGCCAAGCATCAACACTATGGCAAACAAATATGGAAAATCGGCGGCGACCAAATTAATCGGCGACGACTAAAACAAACGGCGCGACTAAAAATCGGTGACCGACCAATCCAGCACATATAAATATGCGAACGGAAAACGTAAACGATTTATTTTCAACGTGACGATTGATTCAGAGAGAGTCAGAATCTGATTTTGAGCGCCATGGAAGCCTCTGGGAGCGGTCAGAAGCGCAGGAGGACACGACCAGGGGTAAGTGGTCATTCTTGAACCCATTGTACTTGAATTTTTGTTTTCATTGGATTTTTTTTTTTTGGGAGGCCGGGGTCCGGTTTATGTCCGGACAGGAAGTCGGCGCCGATTGGTAGAATCGGCGCCGATTGTAGCCTGAGCGGCGTCGATTGATATAATCGGCGTCGACTCACATAGATCGACGCCGATTATGTTAAATCGACGTCGATTGGATAAATAACTTCTATGATGATAGAATTTTGTTTCGTATGTTCGGATTTGGGGAAATAAGAGACTAATTATGCTTTTGATGTCGTGGATGCAGGCACGAGAGGCTCTACATATGAGGGATGCCATTCCTGAGTTATTGGAGACGATTCTCCCTGATGTGACTGATGCAGATTGGCGACATTTAGAGCTAGCCGGGCTCAGGGGTTTCCGGTATTACAGACGAGTGCCACGAGATGTGGAGCTCATGCGGGCACTAGTGCGACGGTGGGACAGCCATACGTGCACTTTTTGGTTCAGGACGGGTGAGATGACCATCACCCATGAGGATATATTCAGGATTCTGAGACTGCCGATCACTGGGGACCCGATTGAGATCACACCGCGAGAGCAGCAGCAGAGGGCCCTAGTGCGATTATACAGAGACAGGGCAGATGACTCAGAGATAGTATCTGGGGCAGTGAGGATAGCCTCACAGTACAGGCAGGATAGCCCTCGGAGTAGGCGGATAGCCTTGATTCAGATGGCTATCTCCTACTTTGCCTCGGCCGATTCGGTGGAGGTGGGAGATTCCCATTGCTTTGTTAGAATGTGTTTACACATGACATCCTGCAAAGATGCAGGTTTTTGGTTTCACCATGCCCCTCGATAGCTTATATATATCATGAGCTATGGATGTACACCACTGGCCGGAGGACAGGGATTGACGTCAGTTTTGTGCTCCATTGCTGGGCATATGAGCACATAGCGGTGATCAGGCCATCCGGGCTTCCTTGGATGCCAGCAGGAGTGGGAGGGATTGATTATGGATTTCGGAGATGGCGGGCTGACATGGCCGCAGGGGATACAGGTAGATCGGCCGAGTGGTACTGAAGGCGTTTCCAGACGCCGACACCGCATCGGTCATCCGAGGCCATATCGGGCATTTCCGACATGGGCTGGTCAGGATGCCCACTTGGTAGCATTGAGACGGAGTCGGGTGGTCAGGGGCCGTAGGCCGGATATGTGGGAGCGAGTCCCGTTTATGTGGATATTGAGGCAGTTCGGCCTAGTACAGATAAAGGCCAACACCTACACGCCATATAGTGGATAAGAGCGGAGAGAGACGGATTTACCGATTTGATCCCTGAGACTCCATTAGAGAGGCCCCACCCTCTACAGACAGCGATGATGACGCAGGGGTAGATGAGGGTTACGCAGCATGGTATGACACCGAGCTACCACGACATCTCCCGCCATCTATAGATGCTGACGAGGAGGACATAGCTGCGATGCTGGATAGACTAGAGGGAGAGCATGCCACCCTTACACAGACACATCAGGTAGCTCTGGAGGAGATCAGGGCTTTGACAGAGGAGAGGGATGCCCTGATTGTGGAGAGAGACACCACTCGCCAGGAGCGAGATATAGCGATCCAGCAGAGGGATCGCTACTTTCGACATAGGGAGGCCCTCAGGGCCAAATATGGAGAGACCGGTGCCACGTCAGAGTCCGGTACACAGGGCACGACCCTAGGAGGAGCACCACCAAGCAGCCACCAAGCAGCCCCAAGCACCGAAGCACCAAAGGCAAGATCGTTACGAGCACGGGTACTATGAGCCCGAGCACATACTCACCTCTCTCTCGCCGAGGTGAGATACTATGAGGATGCCCTAGCGTAGCATAGATGCCCCGATGTGCCTCAAAAGACGGGGTGCAGGAGGAGAGCAGCAACTACATAGAGCGGAGCCTCGTGGTGGGGAGAACCGGGAGAGATCGAGGTGCACAGAGACCTCCAAAAGAGTGCATCGAGGCTCTGATAGGCGGCGGCCGGGAGAGACAATGAAGCAGAGAGGAGGGTGGAGGAGATAGTGTCCTCCATGCATCGGACTTTACTATATAGAGATTGATAGATTTTGTATCTCAGATAGTGATGTAGCCTCGATCGAAGGCATCAGATAGATGGCTTGATTGAAAGCCACCCATTTTTGTACAGACACACATGTATACATAGATTCATCATGTTATTTGTCATATAATTGTACTCATGCTTTTAATTTTGATATACATGGATAGATGGATATAGATATAGACTGATAGAGGATAAAATAGATGTGATTGGATAGATATAGACTGATAGATGATAGAAATAGATGTGATTAGATAGATTGATATGTGGATATAACTTTGATAGATGGATGTGATGTAACTTGGATGTACATGTGTTTGATGTATGGATTAGATATAGATAGATGTAATGTACCTTGGATGTACATTTTGATGGATAGATAGATGGATGTGTTTGATGTATGGATTAGATATAGGTAGATGTAATGTACCTTGGATGTACATATTTTTCGATATTTTGATGGATAGATAGATAGATGTGTTTGATGTATGGATGTAATTTTAATGAGAAATGAATACAGATAGATGTTTTGATAGATAAGATGAATTTAGATAGAAGATAAATTTTGATTGAATTAACATGTGAAATGTCAATTTAACTGGATGCAAGACAAAGAAATGGGGAATACTCTTTGCAAGAGCCAAAGATGTAAATGGAAACAACCTTGACTTAGAAGAGAAGATACTCGGATAAGAAAAAAAAGATAAGTCGGACTTCCAACCGACCATAGATAAAATCCAGATAGGAAACCGAAAGACCAAGCATACAAGGCCCTATATAAGATTAAAATAAACCTGACACTAACTAGTCGCAAACCAGATCTAGGATAGAAACGGAAAGAAAAGTAAGTATCTTGTCGGAATTTACAAGGGACAGAATACATGTCCATAGTAGGAAAATAGGATTCTCCATATGATCGACAAAAGGTCTTAAATCTCAGCTTCATGATTTTGGCAGAAAAGCAAACTGATCAATGCGGGAAGTTTGCTTGATATGGAAAGACTGATCGATACGGGAAGTCTTTCAGTGATGCTAAAAAAGTGTATAAACTGATTAAAAGACTGATCAAGAAGCCTTGAATATTTCTTTGAGGAACAGCCGTCCTTCAAGGGAGCGGTCTGTATTTTGAATTTTAATGATAGCCATCCTTCGAGGGTATGGTCTATATTTTTAGAATTTTTGATAATAGCCATCCTTCGAGGGCATGATCTATTTTCTTTTTGATTCACTTGATAATGTATGGATAGCTGTCCTTCAAGGGATCAGTCTATCTTTTGGATAGCATCTCTTTTTTTTTTTTTTTTTGAAACTCTTCTTGGAAGAAGCTGAGTTTAGACCTAGATAGATCAGATGGAGGGGAAGAGAACATAGAAGAACATGCACTCATGCCCCGAGTAGATCCGATTAAGATAAGTACTTGGGACGGATGAAGTGGTGATTAAGGTATTCCTACCATGAGGAGGAACATATCCAAAAGAAACGTGCAATGAGTAGAGCCGCGATACTCATATTTAAGGTAAACGAGGCAATAGGTGGAGAACCACACAATTTCGAATCACCACGAAAGTAGATGACTGGTTATTAGGACGGATGAAAGATCTGTGTTGCGACTAGATTTGTGTAAGATAGATTTTAACAAAGAGAAGGGCCGAAATGCAAAGCATTAAGAGGTTCCGCTCATGTATACCATCCATGGAAGATAAACGATAAGCCCTGCACTCCATATTTATGAGTGATAATGTACGGGCCCATCCAGTTGGGAGCAAACTTACCCCGCTGACTTCTTTCGAGTGTAGTGACATTTTGATTTTCCTTAAGAACAAGGTCACCAATTTTGAAGTCACGGTGTTGCAAGTGCTTGTTATAAGCACGCTTGACACGTTCAAGATAGACCTGATGATGCTCAAGAGCGTTGAGACGCCGCTCATCTAATAATTCAAGTTGTGCTAGACGATTTTGACGATAATCCTCATCGGAGACAAATTCTCCGAGAGAAACACGAGAGATGGGATTTGACTTCCAAAGGAAGGACAAATGCACTCCATAGATTTAGAGAGAAGGGAGTAGCACCAAGAGGGGTACGAATGCTAGTCCGATAAGCCCAGAGAGCAAAAGGGATATGTAAATGCCAATCCCTACCAAATTTCACTAGTTACCTTTCATGCAGGATATTACGCAAAGTTTTATTGGGCACGCTTCGGCCTGACCATTAGCTTGAGGATAGTATGGAGAAGAAAACTCGAGCTTGATGTTGAAAGCGCTGGGCAGAGATTCCGCAAATCAGCCGCTCTCAAAGACTTACCATTATCCGTGATGAGCTTATGTGGAATGCCAAAGCGACAAATGATGTGTTGATAGACGAAAATCAACTATGGGTTTAGCCTTTGTTGAAGAAAGAGGGATAGCTTCTACCCACTTAGTAAAGTACTCAAAGGGCAAGTGAATGATGAATGATGACGCTCATGAAGAACGGGATTGATGAGACCAATAAGATCAAGACCCCACTCGCGAAAAGGCCACAAATCCACCAGTCAGTCGCAAAGCTTGACTAGGGATGTGTGTGAGATTGGAATGTTGCGACACTTGACGCATTTCTTAGTGTATTCACAACAATCTCGATTAAGAGAAGGCCAATAATATCCCAAACGTAAATGCGCTTGGCTACATGCTTAATTAAGCCACTAAAATGTCCACCACAGTATACCGTCATGGACCTCCGGATGGCTTTAGATGATTCACGGGTTTTGAGGCACCAAGCAAAATACCATCAAAGCCACGCTTGTAAAGAAGGCCGCCTGTAATAGTATAGCGATTGTGCGCTGGATAAAAGACCTTCTACCATCGAAGTCGATCCGGAGGAAGCACCGAATGAGATAGATAATCAACTATCTGCTGATACCACTCATCCTCGAGTATGGGTCAGTGACAAAGCATTGATCGGGTTAGTTGCTTCAAGATGAGATGGTTGATCTAATCGTCAGACAACCCACATAAAGACGCTTGAGTCTTCTGTAAAAGGCGGGATAAGTGAGGCTAATGAGGCCATCAGATTCGCGAATCGATTTGCAGCAGGAGGAATAGCTCGATAGTGAACTTATCAAAAGATTGAGTTGACGAGAACGATATCACGATATTTTTGAAGGATATCATTTTTGCATCGATAGACGCCCGTGACTTGATTAACGATGAGTTCGTAATCACCGAAGATGTCAATATGACGAGCGCCGAGATTAATGGCATTTTGAAGACCTAAGACAAGAGCTCAGATTCAGCCATATTATCAGTGCACTCAAAGTTCAACTTGTGTGCGATCGATAGGCGTACCCCAAGGAGGAATCATCACAAAACCTCGCACCTCCCCTCACTCAGCATTCGATCCATCAAAGAAGAGCTTTACTTTAAATGGAGATAGACCAAAATCAATTTGTTGGATATTTTCATCGGGAACCGAGCAGGGGGTCTTGAGTGTCCTAAGAGGAGCATCACTAATTGATCTGCAATAACCCGACCCTTGATAGACTTTTATGGATAAACTCGAGGTCAAATTCTGTCATGAGCATAAGCCAACGAGTGATACGATCATTGTGATAAGGCTTTGCATGAATTGTCTTAAGTGGATTGACACTTGTGACAATGTAAGTTTTGTGATTAAGGAGGTAATGACGAAGCTTAGAAGTTGCGAAGAAGAGAGCACAACATAGTTTTTCAGCTTCGGAGTAACGTGTCTCATACTCATGGAGGGTACGATCTGATGATGTAATGATGCTTGTTCTTTACCACAAGTGTCCCGATGCGAAATCATGGCTCCCGTGAGCATGGTCACCACAGAGATATAAAGATAGAAAGGCTCCCCCTCGCGTGGAGGTGTAAGCACAGGTGGAGAAAGAAGATAAGCTTTGAGATCATCAAAGGCCTTTTGGCAATGCTCATCCCATTCAAAATGAACATTCTTACGGAGGAGATGGTGAAAAGGTTGACAACGGTCCGACAATTGGGAGATAAAACGACGCACTGACTGAAGACGTCCTTGGAGACTGCGGAGTTGCTTTAAGTTAGAAGGGGGAGGCATCTCAAGGATAGCTTTTATTTTTGCGGGGTCCACTTCAATACCCCTAATGGAAATGATAAAACCTAAAAGTTTACCAGTGAGAACGCCAAACACGCACTTAGATGGATTTAGACGAAGACAAAAGCGGATAAGCCTCTCAAAGAGAGGTGCAAGGATGAAAAGATGATCTTGACGACGTTTGGATTTACCGAGGAGATCGTCAACGTAATCCTCCATAGTTTTGTGTAAGAGATCATGGAAGATGTAGGTCATTGCTCATGATAGGTCAGCTCCCGTGCTTCTTAAGACCAAAAGGCATGACACGATAACAAAAGGTCCCCCAAGGAGTTATGAAAGAAGTCTTATGTTGGTCTTCTGGTGCGATGAGAATTTGATTATATCCAGAGAAACCATCCATAAGAGAAAGCATCTCATGACCCGCAGTTAAATCTACGAGTTGGTCGATATTAGGTAGAGGAAAATCATCTTTCGACAAGCAAGATTAAGATCCCTAAGTCGGCACAAATTCAAATTTTCCCAAAGAGCTTTAGTTATCGGTACTACATTGACACCCATTGTGATAATCGATGGGTTGATGAAGTTAGCCGATAGAGCAAGCGCTGTAATTCTTCTTTAACAAGAAGGGCTACTCTAGGGTGCATTTTACGTAATTTTTGCTTAACTGGTTTGATGTTGGGAAGAGTAACGATATTGTGGACCACAATATCGGGATCGAGTCCTGGCATATCCTCGTATGACCAAGCAAAGGCTTGGCGATGTTTGGAAAGAAAAGTGGTAAAATCTCCTAACTCCTGTGGATTAAGGGATTGGCCGACCTTAATGATGCGAGGGTCTTCAGAAGTCCCTATATTAAGGTCGATAGTGGCCTCGTTGAGAAGCGTAGACGAGTCAGAAGGAATAGTCTTGGGAAGATATGAATCCTCTGCCCCCAGATAGGTGAGGACGGAATCGTCATCCACACAGTGGATAGTGTTGATAGTAGGAGAATCGTCTCCAACTATTTCAGGGAAGATTAATGGTATAGAAGCGGACCGATTGTTAGTCTCATAGGCTAACGGCCCTAAGGAAATGGTATTGATAAAAAAAAAAAGTTAGACGGGATGGAAATGTCGTCGTCCACATCAAGTGATGTTTCTGACTTAGCGGGAGAAGATGGTTCCTCAGTAGGAAGAGGCTCATCAAGAATAGTGACGGTGGCTTTTGAAAGGGGTTTAAATCCTAAACCAAATTTTTGATGTGGCATGAGAGTGGGAATGGATGTGAGGTCATGTATACCTTGTTCATATTTTCCCAGGCCAAAGCCTTTCCACGCGCATCGATATAGATAAGTTTTTGCAAACGTGGGATTCTGTAGATAATCAAACCCTGTTAAGTAAGGTTTGGTCCTAGGAGGAGAATCTGGGCGATAGTGAGGCGTATCAAGACCACCGTAGATGAAATTAGTCTGTTGATTGGGTAGACCAATGGTGACGATGCGACCGAGACCTGGTTGATATTCAGGTTGTTTGTCTGGTCTACCATACTCATTAGGTTTGAGATGGGCATCAAAAGAAAAGAGAGGAAGCTCTCCTAGTGAGAAACGCTGCAATGTCTCTTCTAGATTTTGTAAATCCGGTAGTTTGGTTGCAGGTATGGAAGAAGATGAGGCCCCGTCAGGAGAACATGCATTTTCTTTTAAAGGGGCAGATCTTGTGGTCATGTCGCATTGTGCGGAAGGAAAAGGATCTCCTGGATGAGTATATATTTTGCCCTCATATTGATATTTTAAGCATCGATGGAGGGTGGATGGGACACAATGCATTGCATGAATCCAGGAGCGTCCGAGGATCATATTATAGTGGAATTTTCCTTCGACAATGTAGAAGAGTTCATGAAGCAGCTTCTTACCTACTCGAATGGGTAAGACCACAGTTCCTAAAGTAACTGCTAGCTGATCGTTAAATGATCGAAGGGCGAAAGGCGGGGGTGACACTACATTCTTTGGTAACTTAAGTTGCTCAAACGTGTGCGAGGAGATGACGTTGAGTGCAGCTCCACTATCGATCATAACACGTTTTAAGGTAGTGTTATTGATTTGGACTGTGATAAAGAGGGGAGCCTCCAAATCCTCTGAAGAAAGAGGAGGAATTTCCGAATCTTCAAAAGAAATGGCGGTTGATGGTCCATTCAATCCAACAACCAACTCGAAGGGCTGGGGCTCATCGGAATTCACTGCGATGCGACGCAGATTATCGATTAGAGCCTGGCGATGTTGTGGAGAGGATTGGATGAGGTCAAAAAGAGACATTTTGACCGGAGCCTGGGTGAGTTGTTTCATAACACTCTCCTCAACAGACACGGGAACTTGAGCCCGAGGTGCAGCACGAATAGAGACCCTGGGTCGTGGGGCTGATGAGGAAGGAGAAACGCCTTCAGGGGCTGCAGAAATGACAACCCGTGGTCGAGATGCTGAAGATGAAGATGGGTTATCATAGTGTTGGGTTCTAGTGGCGATATGGATTGTGTCAATTTGAGAAGGTGGAAGATCAAGTGGAGTGGAACCACTAGAGGTCTGAGTGGATCGTTGGGGCTCAGATGGGGCTAAGGTGACAGGAGGTACTTGTTCCTCCTCCTCCAGCAAAAGATCACTTTCTTCCAAAAGGTTGTTCACAACAGCTTGAAGAGCTTTACATCCCTCAGTATCATGACCCGGGGTACGGTGGTAAGCACAAATCAAATCAGAGTTAAACCAGGTAGGTTTCACTCCTTTAGGGTTATAAGGTTTAATCGGAGGAAGGGTTATGGATGAAGATTGGATAAGTTGATGAAGGATTTCGGTGTAGAATCCGGTAGACGAAGATGAGGACAGAGATGATGAAGGTGGTTCTTTTACATTAACCGACTGCCGAGGTAAAAGAACTTGCATGTTAGGTTTAATAGTCTTTTTAGGGATCCTCTTATTTGTTTGACATTTGAGGAGCAGTCTTGGGCACTGAGATGGGAGTAAGTGAGACATGATTGACTTTGGTGGAGGAGGAGCCCCTAAAATAGATTTTGAAGATGATGGAGATGTGACAAATTTTGCATGGTCTTTGAGACAAAGGGGGGTTGCTTGGTCGAATTTATCGATGATTTAGATAATGTCGATTTAGATGAGGAAGAAGCTCCCAAAGTAGGTGTAATCTGAGGAACATAGAGTGCCTTGGTTTTGGTAGTGAAGATGATGATCCCGATAGAAGAGGTGACGCTTTTAGTAGGTAAGTCTACTTTTCTGGGTATTGGTGAAGAATGTGTCAGTAGAAGAAGATGATGGCTTTGATAAGTGTGTAGAAGAAGACGCCTTCTCAAATGGGCAAATCCAATCGTTTATGAGGCGTAGAGAGAGATTTTTGTGGAAGAGCACCAAGAGTCTTGATGGTCCGAAATATGGGCTTTCCTTTTTCAGGGATGGTGACAACTTCAACGGCATAAGGTGATTGTAACCTTTTCGGGGGGAGCAAATGGGGAGATACTGATGGTGTAATGTTAGATTTTGGTTGTCTCGGTTTAGGTTCCGGAACCGAGCGTATAGGTGTTGGTACTACTTCTTTTGATTTTTCTTTAATAGGCAAAGTAACATTAGTGATGGAAGAAGGGGGTGATGAAGAAGCGCCTCATGAAGGACTACTTCGATGCAAAGAATCATGGGTGAAACTACTGTAGGAAAAGAGATAGGAAGGGTCAAAATCGAAGACGCTTCCGTCGAAGTCGGCACAATTATAGGTACGTTCACCAAGGGCATAGTTGCAGCGGGAATGGGAGCAACAGAAGTAGATGTGTCTGCAGTGGAAACTCGAAGGGATGTAATTGCCTCGAGTATTGAAAGAATGTCTGACGATGAGACAGATGAGGATGACACTGTCTCGGGTATGGATGGAAGGTCAGACAAAGGAGCGGAGAGAGATGACTCCGTGCTTAGTAATGTAGGAATATTCAAAGACGGGCTATCTGAAGATGGTGGAGTTCCAGTGATTGATGAAGTGGAAGGAGGTTCTGATTCGATTGATGTGTTCGCAGATGGCTTGGTTTCAGAAGAAGATTCTTCAGTAGAGATGAAGTTGATAGTGTGGGTGTTTGGTTTTTGAGACTCTGAAGCATTATGGTTCGGGGCATGATTGGGAAAAGGTTGTTTAAAAACATCGAGTGCCTGATTTGGGGGAGCATTTGGGTTATCCAGAATGAGCTCGCCTTTATCAATGAATTTCTGGACAAGATTTTTGAAAGTCTGACATCGTTCAATGTCATGACCTTTGGTTCTATGATAAGGACAGAAATCATTTTCCCTATACCAGAATGGGCGTTCTCGGCTTTCATCAATATCCCTAATGGGGGGAAGTTCGATCATGCGAACTTCCAACATTTTTTCTAAGATAGAGGCATATGATTCCCCCAATGGAGCGAAGGATCGAGATGATGAAGTCCCTTTTCGAGAAGATGAGGAGTCTCTTCGTGGTGTTTGATTAGGAGTGTTATCGGCTCGTGATGCTTTTAATATGATAGCGTTGGTGGATCCTTGATTTTTGTCTTTAGAAGGGGAAGAATTTGGTTTGGTAAACCGAGAAAAATCTGGTTTAGATTTAGAGCGAAGTTTTAGCTTCCCTTGCTCAATGGCGCGAGATTCAAGTTTGCGTGCCATCGTGAAGGCTTCTTCAAAGGTATGAAAAGTTTGGATCCTTAAAGTGGAAGAAATGTGATTAGCACAAGATCGAGTAAACAACTCGATTTTTGGGATTGAGGAAGGGAGAAAGACAATTGGTTCATTATCCTCTCCAACGAGCTGACAAAGTCTGCAATAGACTCATCATCGAATTGGCGAATGTTATAAAGATCTGTGATCGAGATCTTATGCACGATATTTATTGAAAAGTTTTCAACAAACATCTGGGCCAATTGAGAGAAAGAAAACAAGGAATGTTGAGGAATGTTATTGTACCGCCTAAAGCAGACTCGCTAGAGACATAGGAAAGGTACGAGCATAAGCTCCTGATCCTGGACTATGAGGTAGCAAGCATGTTTGAATGCTCGCAAATGTTGTTGAGGGTCTTCCCGACTATGAAATTTTGAAAATTTAGGAAGTTCCCATTGGGGAGGATAAGGCTTGAAAGCCACTGAGGGGTGAATGGGTTCATTACACACTTCTTCAAAGGAGTATGAAGGACGAACCCCTTTTGTGGAGGCTTCCAAGTCTGTGATTTTCTTGAAGAGAATTTGAACCACGTCAGATTGAGGAGGAGGCACATTGGTATGTCCTACATAAGAAGCAAATGGTGGATGTTGTTGAGGTGTCAACGGGGGATTCATCTGTTGATGGATAGGATGATAAGAGGAATAACCAGGTGTTCTGGGTGACACCGGGTGGGGTATTTGCTGTGAAGTAGCTTGCGTATAGGCAGGCTGTGGGATAATAAGTGATTGAGAAAATGAAGGTTGGATGACGGATGGAGCCTGTGATTGGTGGACTCCTATGTTTGTTGATTGGATCGGGACAGATTGAGGAACATGAGTGCCGACTTGATTGGACATATTGGGGAACAAGACCTGAAAGGGGCCTTCTACTGCCGGATTAGGTATTAAGGGTGCCGATGTTAGAGGATGGGCGAAGGTCACAGTTGCTGGAACATTGGAAGAAAGACCCCCTAGAGGACGAGAAGTAGGAGCCAACTGACTATTCGGAGGGGGTTGGCTCATGAAGAGGTACTGACCTTGGGACACGATGGAGGGCATAGATGAATTAACAGCAATATGCGGGTGTGCAGACGCATTCATTATAGCCAGGGCAGAAGGCCTCTCAGAAGTAGGTTGTGGAATATTCGAGGTAACTGTGGTGTTAGGAATAGGTAAGACTATTTGAGAACTAGTCAATATGGTAGGTGGAAGAGAAAAGGAGGCATAGGGGCCTCGCCTTCTCCGTGACTCGAGGCAAGAGAGATGATGCAAACCGCTCTACAAAGGCCCCGGGGTGATCCACGAGGATAATCATACACTTGTTGGATTGGTGGTCCTTGATCGATATTTGAATAGACTTGTGTACTAGGTAGTCCATGAGGGCTATCGGATTGCGGTCGAGGAATGCCTGGAATTCAGGATCCCCGCGGGGAACATACTCCGAGCCAGATGATATTTCCGAAGGACTAGGGGAAGCTGGACGTGATGGGATTGCTTTGGCTTGATAGAAAGGATTATATGACCAGGATGGGGAACCAACTAACAGCGGTCCCGAGGAAGATTGGGGGGGTGCCGAAACCTCCACACTAGTGGTGATCTCGAGAGAAGAAGGAACCAACAGCCATTCTTCTAGATTGTGACCGAGTGATAACCGTCATAAACACGCAGAAAAGAAGATTGACCTAACTAATGCACAGACAATTCAAGCAGTGCAAGTGATTATCTCCTTTAAATTTTGATGCTTTTAAGAAAAGAAAATGTTAGGGAAGGCTTTTTAGAACAGGAACTACTCAGATAGCCAAACTAAGGATGGTTTGGGGTAATGTTTGGTGAGGAGTCCCAAGGCACTTCAAGAAAAGACCGGACGTGGCTTGATATAGGGGCCTACCCCCGCACTTCACACACCGCTGCGATAAGGGAGTCGGGTGCTTTGCCAATATATACCAAAATCTTCCGTGAATTTATAGCGCGGCCCGAGTACCGCGTAGGCTCTTCCTCTTGGATATCACTTCCAAGTAGGCGAGGCCAGGGAAGGAATTTTTGTTTAAATGCTTTATACCTAGTGATTTTGGCTTTGTGTGCAAGGGTGAAAAATAAAAATCAAATAGTGTCACTACCGATTTTGATCAATTTTCCAGCCTAATTAAAACTAGATGAAAAACATGCAGCAATGACAAAGGAAAAGTTCTTTTTAAGCACTTAAAAACGAAGTGTTTGATTTCGATGAAGACAAGTCAAACAGATTCTTTCCCAAATGCGATTAAGTTCTTTTTAAGCACCAAAAATTGAAGTGTTTGGATGTGATATGCAACCGACAAAGAAATCCTAAAAAGGAGAAAACACCGTAAAAGAGGAATACCTGTAGATTTAGCTCTCCAAGGTGTGTGGACTTCAAAAAGCGCGTTGTTGAGCTCTTCCCCTCGAACAATCCCACGAACAAGCAAAGTGCTCCGCAAGAAGAGGTTAAGCAAACACCGAACAAAAATCCAGAAAGATATATCCGGATAATGGTGAAACGAAAAATTTCTATTCTAAGAAAATAGAAAAATTTCAGAATAACGATTCCGCATAAAAAGCAAGATTGGAATGATGAAAAGAGATGCTCAAGCAGAACTGATAGAAATCAGTGAAGAAAAAGAACAAAGCTCAAAACTAAAAAAGAAATGAACTTACCAATAAGGGACTTTGGTTGTCCCACCGGGCGTGCCAGAATGTAGATCAAGGATTTCGCGCTTGTTACCTGTCCAAGTTAATGCACCAAACTAAACACAAAAACCCTGAAAAACTCCAATAAAATCGATACCTGATGGATAAGATCCGAAGATGTAGACGAATGAGGAAGCCGATGTAGATAAGACGGGCGCACACGAGCAATTCGCACAATAGATCCGAGTAACCTGCAAGACACCGATGCTTGACAGAAAAAGACGGCGTTAAGAGATATTTAGGTGGACTACCCGAGAAGCGGTCCGAAGCGATAAGCTTCCTCGCGATGTCACCACGTTTTCAATTAAGAAAAGAAGCATACATGATAAAATATGTAAGTAAAAAGCTAGATTTTCTGATTGCAGTAATAAGACAGAATCTAAACAGCAGACAGAAAGTACAGAAAACAGGGAACTATGAAATAATGTTGAATTTGTGTTACCTGTGTCCTTTTACCTGTCTGCAGGGAAATCGGCGTCGACTGGGTAGAATCGGCGTCGACTGATGTGGTCGGCGTCGATTGAGACGAATCGGCGTCGATTGGGTGAGATCGGCGTCGACTAAAGGCAATCGATCAATCGTGGACAAAAGCGATAAGATTCGGGAATTAGAAGGTGAATGTGGTCTGCTGGATGTGCCGAAGTTGGCGAGATACTGGAACAGAGTCACCAGATGATAGATGGTTGTGTGCGATGTTGACGTGATGTGGGCAGAGTAACGGTGCTCCTCTCAGGGATTGATTCGACAGGATCTGCCCTTACTTGACACCCTTGATGCTAAAAGATCTCTCTTTCTTACAGCCTGTGTCTCTCTCGCTCTCTGTTCATGCGTAAGTGCTTCCTTTTTTCATCTGTTCGCTTTTTCGCTCTCTCTTCGGTCCTTAGAACTGAGTTCTGGACTTGCTTTTATAATCGGCGCCGCTCCTAGAAAATCGGCGCCGACCATATGGGTCGGCGCCGATCGCGGAATAGACTCCCGAGATGGCCAAAATGAGCGATTTCAAGAAAGATAAGACTTACCCTGAATACGGGAAATATCCCGCTTAGGGAAGAGGAAAAATAGATGTGATACATAGATAGAATAAATTTGGGGTAGATAAGTGATTAAGATGCATGGGAAGAAGTGTAATTAAATATTTAATATTTAATCACTCATGGGTAAGATATGATGGGGTGAATTAAATTTAGAGTAAGTGATTAAATCACAAATTGGATAATATCCCAAGGGGATAGTTGGTGACGTAAACGTGCCCCAGGTTACCCAAGCAAGTAAATGGATGAGAGGGACACTAAATTGAGTAACCAATTTTAAGTGTCTACACAAGGATACATGTGACATAGAGATGGAGGACATTCGACGAGATGCCCGATATGACACCTATTTTGATGTATATTAGTTATGTTTTGATATATATGACAACTTTTATGCTGAAGATAGTTTTATTTTTGTCACATACCATCACATGTGCAAGACGGTGAGGATATATAAGTGATTTGTATATTTTGAGCATATACCGACCTGCGTGTTGAAGATATTTTGTATTGATTCATTCTTTGTTGTATATATGAGACCATCCCCGCGTGTCGATGGCATTTTATATTATATATCGTCCTACGTGACGATGGCATTTTGTATTATATATCCTCTTGCATGTCGACATTTTGAGATGATGGTCATGATGAGATAGACATGTGTATTGAGATACACATTTATTGATTTATATGATGAGATACATGGTATTTTGATGTGTTGATGTGTTTATGAGATATTAGATTTATGGCTTGTGTTAGATGAGATATGGGATTGTTGTTTTGATATGGATGGAAATTAGGTGAGTTAGGCATGATGGAGTCGAGTCAATTTAGGCATGGATCGAGTCGGGTTGGTTAGACATGGTTGAGTTAGGTTTGAATAGGCATGGATTTAGTCGGGTTTGTTAGGCATGGTTGTGTTGAAAGTTGGTGAAGTTGTGATTCATTATTATTATTTATTTATTTATTTTTTTGCCATGAATGAGACTATGGGTCCCATGTGAGATGTGGTATAATCCATACATAGTGATTATAGAGAATTGGTAGGTGTAATAAATGTATAAGATATGTAATGAATCATTATGTATGTGACTTAATTTCCAATTTTGTATATAAAAGGGGAACTAAGTGAAATGTGACGTAAATGGTGAGTTAGGCATGGTTGATGAATTATTTAGGGTAGAGAATGGCCAAGCTAACGTCTAAGGGCCCCATGACCTCGAGTGCTGCCTACATAGTCACGGTGAAAAGGGACCTCAAGCCGATGTACTTCTCCCATAAGCTAGGGAAGAAAATGAGAAGGTGTGAAAATGAGTCGGTAGGTGTTTGGGCATGTTGCGGGTTTAGGTTTGTTAGGTGTGGGTATATTGTAGGTAAAATGATGTAGGTGAAAGTGATTGTGATGAAAAAGGAGGATTACCCCAAAGGTAAGCGTCGAGGACCAAGGACTCGTATAAGGTAATTAAAAGGTAAACAAAGAAGGTTGAGTCAAGTTTGTTAGGCATGGTTGTGTTGAAAGTAGGTGAAGTTGTGATTCATTATTTATTTATTTATTTTTTTCAATGAATGATACTATGGGTCCTATGTGAGATGTGGTATAATCCATACATTGTGATGATAGAGAATTGGTAGGCATAATAAATGTATAAGATATGTAGCAAATTGTTATGTATGTGACTTAATTTCTAATTTTGTATATAAAAGGGGAACTAAGTGAAATGTCACGTAAATGGTGAGTTAGGCATGGTTGATGAATTATTTAGGGTAGAGAATGGCCGAGCTAACCTCCAAGTGCCCCATGACCTCAAAGTGCCGCTTACATAGTTACGCAAAAGGGACCTTAGGCCGATGTAAATCTCCCATAAGCTAGGGAAGAAAATGAGAAGGTGTGAAAATGAATCAGTAGGTGTTTAGGCATATTGTGGTTTTAGGTTTGTTAGGTGTGGGTAGATTGTAGGTAAAATTATGTAGGTGAAATTGATTGTGGCGAAAGTGGAGGATTACCCCAAAGGTAAGCGTCGAGGACCAAGGCCTCAGTATAAGGTAATCAAAATGTAAAAAAATATGGTTAAAAGATAAAAGGGGCAATAAAGCCACCTGATTGGGTAGGATCATATTGAGTAGATCATACCTTGGAGGAGGTGATGAACATAAGACCACAGAAGAGATTATGCGATTGACATGTTCTATGATGAAAAGTAGTCATATGATCACCAAATGTCTCGGTTCCAAGAAGTCCTCATGAGGCGGTAGGAAATGAGAGTGGGCATGGTTCATAGGGTGAAGAGTAGGTAATTTTAATTTTTATATGGTATGAGGTAGTAGGCCCTTCGGGCAAGAGATCCTAGGTCACAACGGGCAAGTCCATGATGAAAAAGTTTTTGTCTTGACTTATAGTTGAGATAGACCGATCAATGCAGGGAAGTCTATATGGGAAAAATTGAACTCCTTGAGGTCTTCATGAAGGCGATCAATGCGGGAAGCTTCAGCTGGTCTCGTTATTTTTTATTTATTTTTAAGAGCTTTGTATAGCTTTCCTTCATTGGAGAAGTCTATTTATAACAACAATTGGTCGAGAAGAATATGTCCTTCGATGGAGCCATCTTTTTATTAGAATTTTGACTCAAGGAGTTTGGTCCCATTATGAGGTCTTTGCAACATGGAAAATACCAAGGTGGAGGATAGGACTCTTGTTCAAAAGGAAAGGTGAAATGACCATGGGATCTCATTTAAAGGTAGATGAAAATTATCCATGAGAATCATGCTATGTGCGGTGCCGTGGTACACATTCACCGGAAGATAACAAGTGATGGGTACTCACATGATTCTTGTTTAATCATTAGGGAGGTGTACAGAGTGGGTAGCATTCAAGGGATGAGCTAGAGAGAGACAAAGGGTGAGGTAGGACAACAATTCAAAAATAGAATGGTCGAAGATGGAAGGTGTTTAGGGGCTCGAGGCTCGAGTTTACCATCGAGAGAAGATAAACGATAAGCACCTGATCCATAGGTATAAGTCACGATATATGGTCCAAGAAAATTAGGAGAAAATTTTCCCGTTTACTTTCTTCTACTTTGGTTACGTGTTGATTTTCTTTCGGACAAGGTCACCGAATTGGAAGGTTCGTTCATGAACACTTTTCTCATAGGCATGTTTGACATGTTATTAGTAAACTTGAAGGTGATCCAGAGCGTTAAGACGATGTTCGTCTAATAACTCTAGTTGTGTTAAACGGTCTTGAAGAAATTCATCATCGATGAGCATGTCATGGAGAGAAATATGGAGTGAGGGGATTTGGAATTTGAGAGGCGGAACAAGCTTTGTATCGTAGACCGGAGAAAAGGGTGTGGCTGTAGTGGAAGTGCGAATACTAGTACGGTATGCCCATAGGGCAAAAGGAATGTGCATATGCCAATCCTTCTCGATAAATCGAACCACTTTCATAAGAATTTTGTTAAGGGTTTTGTTAGTGGATTTAGATTGGCCTCTTGTTTGTGGGTAGTAGGGTAATTATAAACTAAGTTTGAATGCCAACGGCAGCAAAGTTTTTGCAATTTTTTTTTTTTTTAAATTTTTTTCCATTGTTAGTAATGGGGTGATGGGGAACACCAAAGCGACAAATGATGTGGTGGTTAACGAACTCACATATTTTCTCATCTTTTGTGGAAATGAGAGGGATGGATTCTACATAGTTTTTGTAGTATTCGAAGGCGTGATGATGCATTGATGGTGTTGGGAAGAATAAGTATTGATTTCTCCTGACAAGATCCAGACCCCATTGAGAGAAGGGCCAAAGGTCACGAGTGACTGTAAGGTATAATCTGGTGTATAATCATCTCACTTAGGGTGATAGTCATCTCACCCGTTAGAAGATGGAACGTGTTGGTCACGGGATCCCATCTACTCATGATGAGCATGACCATCAAGGTGGGTCTGTCGAACAACATGTGGGTAGTGACGAGTCCCACTCAAGCCCACTACCTCTACATGCTAGATCTCCAAATGGGTCACTATGCCATGCAATGTCACCAGTAGAGAGTGAAATCTGTCCCACATATGTATCGCTATCTCCCCTATATCCAATTCAATAATGAAATTAATCCACATTTACCATGACCATATTCACCAATTATCATTATCCTCCACCCTATTTTCACTCTACCCATCTCAACTACCTAGCCCACATAAGTTTTGGAACCTTGTGCCTAAAATCCCGACTCGGTGTCGGTTCATCCTAATTGACTCTGGTCACCCTTAAACCGGCATCGGTCACCTATTTGGTGACCGATACCGGTTCACCTTTACTGACCATGGTTACCATGTAACTGACATCGGTCACCTATTTGGTGGAGGCTACCGGTTTTACCTAATCGATGCGGCCAACCTTGATCGCGCTTTGCTCACACTGTCGCGGAAAATCCCACAACTTCCCAAAACCCCCATTTTCTAAATTTTTTCACCTTTTTTTCTTAGATCGTTTCATTGGAGTGTTGACAAAACAATTAGGGTAATGGGAATAGGAGGAATACCTATTCAAATGTTGGTTGATGGGTTGTTGTACACATATGACTTCCGAACCCATAGCTGATCATGAGAGCTTCCTTTTGGCGAGGAGGAACTACCTACAATGCAAAGCAAGACCACTAGAAGAATTAAACAATATAGCGGTGAAATGCCTAGTGTATGCTAGATCCGGGAAGTGTGATACTTCTAGATGGCTATATCGATCCTTTGCTTTAAACAATTTAATGTTGTAAAACAAATTAAATCCTATTGTAATTTGAAATGATTTAGGTATGTCACTTAAAACACAATAAGAAATAGATCTAATCTAACTGGATAAGCTAGAATAGAATCCAAAAGTCAAATGGTTGGTTGTTGGTTCTCCGGGCTTGATAGAGGTCTCGGGTAGATCACAAGTGGATGAGGGTGAGATGAAATTAAGTGGGTAGGTATACATTACCTGGCTCTGTCGGTAAATATAGAGACTGATTTCGTCGGGAGTAACGAAAAGGTCGGGTGTTACTTTGGTGCCGATTCTTGTGAAATTTGGAAATGTCACGAAAAGATTTTGGTCTCCTTTTTTAATGCACAAAGGACTTTGGTTGGTCATGATGATGTATTGGGTGATTGGGGTAGGATTTTGCGAGGATTTAATGGGTATATGGAGGTGGAAATATTGGAGAAGGTCAATAGGTGGCTAGGTAAGCAATAGATGATAAAATAATGATGAAATGAAATAAACTAGAGAAGTATGATGTTATACTTACTTGGATTATAGTCACGGGATGCCCTGTGTGTGAAGGATGGAGGTGCTAATGAGGGGCTTTGAAGGCTGCAAGTGATCACCAACTAAAGGAAAGCTTCTGCATGGGCTTCATGTGCATTCCTCTTTTCTTGGTTAGATTAGATCGTGGCTAGGATGGCTGTGTAGGAAAATATGTTTGGTCTCCTTCCTTGCATGTGTGGTCTCACTTTGAATTCACTCTCTGAAGATGTGTTATCTCTCTGAGATGTGATAATGCTCACCAACCTTTTTGCTTCCAACTTTCAACTTCCAACCTTGAGAATAAGGTTGTTTTGGGGTTAAAGGGTAACCGACAATGGTTCAAAGCTTACTTGGTGATGGTTATAGGTAACCGGCGTTGGGCAAGTCGGGATTTCTAGGTGTACTAAACTATGGAGATCCTCTTTATTTCCTTGATCTCATGTCATTAACCCATGGATTAGACTGGAGCTTCTTGTGAGGATGTGGGAATGTGGTGAGAGGGAATGTAGGAATTGATTTTTAGGGTTTTGGGTAAGACTTAGTTAGTTATGGCAACTTACTAAGAATAGGTCTTAGGTTGAGTTGGCTTGGTGAGGTGTCTAAGTGAACTGTATATGTGGATATTATTTAAAATAAGATATTTAAATAATAAATATAGTGAGGATAATGCATTAATTTAATTAAATTAATATTAGTGGGGTGAAAGGGGTCATGGCTAGGTGAATGTGATGAAGGGTACTTATCTGTCGAGGGACCAAAGGGGAGTGTGACCTAATTTTAGTGTCTACGTAATGAGATACTTCAAAAGTATAAGCATCATGTGGACATACTTTTGACCACTTTTAACCATTATGACCTTCGAACATCCCTCGTTCAACCAATAAATTTGCAAATACCATGGCACTCGCTTGGCCTCTCTAATACCCTCTTCTTCGCCCACCGACTCTAAAATCTTGGTCACCGTACAAAGACTCCAATCACCCTCCTATTTACCTCGTGAGGTTTACTCTATCGAAACTACTACCCTCGACACGAGAAACCTTTAGTATAAACAATACTCTTACTATCTTTCTCTCTCCATCCTACCTCCTAATCTCACTTGTAATGGACAACGCGCCTTCCTTTAAAAGGTCTCTCATTAGGTCATCATGGGGGGCCTTCTCTATAAGTGTGGCTTTGATGGTATTCTCTTACGATGCCTCACGAGTTCTGAAATTCCTTATACCATTAAGGAATTTCATGATGGCATATGTGGAGGTCACTTCAGTGGCCTTGCTGTTGTTAAGTGTATTCTCCACCTAGGCTATTATTGGCCGACCCTCGACCATGATTGTTGTAACTTACGTCAAAGGTTGTGTAAAATTCCAACAACATGCCAACCTTCATCATACACCCATTCATGCCTTACAGTCACCTATGACCTTTGACACTTCTCTCAATGGGGTTTCGATATTATCGGAGAGATCAACCCTCATTCTTCCCAATGCCATCAATGGATCATCACCGATACCAAATACTACACAAAATGGGTTGAAGACATACCACTTATTTCCATGAAAGTTGAGAAAATATGTGAGTTCATCAATCATCACATCATTTGTCACTTTGGTGCTCCTCATTGCCTCATCAATGAGAATGGAAAACAATTCAAAAACAAAACATTGTAAAAACTTTGTGATGCCTTCGGCATTCAGTTAAGTTTCTCCTCACCTTATTACCCATAGATCAACGCCCAAGCTGAATCCACTAACATTATCTTAAACAAAATTCTCATGAAAGTGGTTAACGATAGTAGGATGGATTGGCATATGCACATTCCTTTTGCCTTGTGGGCATACCACACTAGTATCCACACTTCCACTATGGCCACACCATTTTCTCTGGTCTACGGTAACGAGGCTATTTTTCCTCTCGAAGTCCATATTCCCTCGCTCTGCATTTCTCTCCATGACATGCTTAATGATGATGAATTTTGTCGGTACCATTTAGGACAACTTGAATTATTAGGCGAATGTCATCTTCATGCTCTTAACCACCTTCAATTTTACCAAAAACGTATCAAATGTGCCTATGACAAGCGTGTCCATGAATGAGCGTTCCAAGTCGGTGACCTTGTCTGAAAGAAAATCAACATGTAACCAAAGAAGAAAAAAGTAAATGGGGAAAATTTGCTCCTAATTGGCTTGGACCATACATCGTAACCTATACTTACGGATCAGGTGCTTATCGTTTAGCTTCACTCGATGGTAAGCTTCGAACTTGAGCCCCTTAATGCCTTACATCTTCGACCATTCTAATGTTGACTTTTAGTCCTATATCACTTTTGCCTCTTTCCATGCTCATCCCTTGAGTGTTATCCACTTATTACACCCCCTACGATTAAAAAATAATCATGTGAGTACCCGTAACTTGTTATCTTCTCTTGAATATGTGTACCATGGCGCTGCACATAGCATGGTTCTCATGGATACTTTTCATCTACCTTTAGATGAGATCACATGGTCGTTTCACCCCGATTTCTTAACAAGAATCCTATTATTCATCTTGGTCTTGTCCATGACTTTAAAGCCCTCACTTGGGACCCAGCTCCTTGAGTAAAACTTCTAATAACACGATGAATCCCTCAAAAGGACATCTTCCTCTCGGCAATCGCTGTTATAAATAGATTGATCCCTCCAAGGATAGCTATGTCAAAGCTCTTCAAAAAAGGGAGAGACAAGAATCTTAAGCTTCCCACATCGATCATCTTCACAAAGACCTCAAGGAGTTAATTTCTTCATCCCATATAGACTTCCTGCATCGATCAGTCTATCTCAAATACAAGTCAAAAATAGAAGACTTTTAGTCATGGACTTTCCCATTGTGACCTCATATCTCTTTCCCAAAGAGCATGCTACCTCATACCATATAAAAAATTAACCACCTTTCACCCTTCTCACCCTTCCCACTCCCATTTCCCTACTTGCCTCAAGGACCTCTTGGAATTATGATATTTGGTGATCATATGACTACTTTTCACCCTTAGAACAATCAATCATGCAATACCTTTAGGGTCTTATGTTCATCACCTCCTCCAAGGTATGACTTACCCAAGATGATCCTAACCAATTAGGTGGCTTTCTCACCTCCTCTTATCTTTTAACCTTTTTTATTACATATTGATTACCTTATACAGGACTTGGTCCTCGACGCTTACCCTTGGGGTAATCTTCTTCTTTACGGAAATCGACATCACCTATACCAATTTTCCTATAACCCACCCACACCTAACAGACCTAAATCCAAATCATGTCTAATACCTACCAAATCATTTTCATACCTCCTCATATTCTTCCCTAGCTTATGGGAGAACTACATGGACTTGGAGGTCCCTTTTTGCTAGGACTATGTAGGTAGTACTCCAAGGGCATGGGGCCCTTGGAGGTTAGCTCGCCATGCTCTACCCTAACCAATTCATCCTTCATCTTCATAAATCACATTCCACCCCACTTAGTTTCCTTTTTATATCAACAATTGGACATCAAACCAAACAGACAACAAGTTGCTTAACATTTTTATCATCATCATCACAACATACATTTATTATGACTACCATTTCTCTAACATCATCATGCATGTGTTATAAAGCATCTTAACACATGACCCATATCATCATTCATTACACAAATTAATGAATTACAACTTCAACCAATTTAACCTCAATCCATGCCTAAACCAACCTAACTCAATCCATCCCTAACCAAACGTGACTCGATCCATGCCTATAACTTAATCTATGCCTAAACCAACCTCGATTCGATTCATGCCTAAACCAACCTAAATCAATCCATGCCTAAACCAACCTAAATCAATCCATGCCTATGACCTGATTCGATCCATGCCTAAACCAATCTGACTCCATCCTGCCTCACTCACCTAGTTTTCGTCCATATCACAACAAAAAAAAAAATTCTCATAAAACACCAATAAATCAAGAATCTCATCCATCTCATCATATAAAAAAATATGTGTTTCTCAATACAATATATATGGATATCCAATCATGCCCATATCTCAAAATCTTCAAAGACATATGCCAATACTCAATGCAAAATGTCATCAACACGCAGCTGTTGTCCACTCAAAATTCCCGCTCTGATAAAAGTAAAATTTCAAAATTTTGAGTTATGAGTGTTTTCTCTAAAGCGCCTAAGCCGTGAAAATTGAGAAAATCTATGTTTTGGGTCATTTTGTATGTATTTCGGGCTTGTCGGACATTTTTGTCCCACCTGTCCCAAGTACGAAAGTGCATTTTGTTCCCCGATCGGCCGAAATCCCGAAGTTGTCCCATTTTCGGGCCCGTCGGAAGTTTTTGTCCCAAGTGTCCCAAAACTCAAAGTGCACTCTGTTCTCCGATCGGCCGAAACCTCCGAATTTGTCCCATTTTCGGGTCCGTTGGAAGTTTGTCCCAAGTGTCCCAACTTATTGTGCGAGTTGTTCCATTTTCACCGATTCGCCCGATTTTGTCCCAATTGTCCCGAGTACCAAATTCTTGTCCCATTTTCGGCCGAAACCCCAGACCGCGTACTCGAACTTTTTGTCCCAAATGTCCCAAGTTCAAACGAGCCTTTTGTTCCACTTTTGCCGATCTGCCCGAACCGCGTACTTCACGCTTTCTGTCCCATCTGTCCCAAGTGCAAAAGTGCAAGTTGTTCCAATTATCGGCCGAATGCACCCGAATCGCGTCCTTCGCATATTTTCGTCCCGAACGTCCCAAAGTCAAAAGTGCAAGCTGTCCCATTTTCGGCCGAAATTCTGAACCGTGTACTTCACACATTTCGTCCCAAATGTCCTAAAATACATTTGTGCGTCTTCTCCTTATTTCGTCCGAACCGGCCGAGCCGTGTTTCGGCGCATTCGCGTCTCACATGTCCCTAGTGAACCAACGGTCATCCATACTTAGTTTTCCCGCTCTACCCGAATATGCTAAATATGAATTTAAGTTACGGCTCGATACTATCAATCCGAAGTTCAAATTCCAGGGCCGGTGTGAAAAGACGAAGCTTTCAAGGCGCCGGTTATATCGGTTTTCAAAGATATCCATTGTCATCTTCAAAATGAAAATTCTTGTGTGTCCCTCGTGGCAAAGACATAGGCCGAGACGTGGAAGAAATTCAAGCGGCGGTTTACGAAGTTGATGGGTCCCTCTCGGTGACCGGCCACTGTCTTCTTCCCCATCGTTTCTCTTCTTCCCTTTCTTTTCGATTTTCTTTGTAATAGGTTGAGGTATGCTTTGCGATTTGGTGGTCCTTAACTATTCTTTAGTTAAAAGAAAGCGTTACGAAGAAGTAACTGATTTGTAAGCTATATAATGGCCTTTCCACGCCATTCCAAGAAGGAGGAAGAACTTGGCATATTTTACTGCAAGTGTAAATAGATTATAGAGAAATCAATACAGAAGGACTTTCCTTTCTTTGTCTATCTCGATCTCTCGTCATCTCTAAGCTTTCATTTATTTTCTTTGTGAAGATCATTTGTCTCCAGTTTGTTAGTCTTGCCGTTTGGTGATCTTGTATAACCAAGAAGGAACTTTGTGTCCTTGATTGATAAATCGTATTTACGTTAAAAACTTTGTGTTACGCGGATGTTATTTACAGAACTTTGTGTCTCTAAATTCCATCTTATTTATACGATACGAATGATCTTGTTTTCAATTCACTGTGACTTTGCATACATAAAGAATTACTCTGTTATCTATAATTCTGCATGTTGCCTTTCTGCTCATTCTCACCCTCTCATTTCCTCAGTCCTTTTGTAATTGATGATCTTCATAGAAAACACTTTCGTGATATCCAAGTTTAACCAACAAATCATGTCCTGTACATTTGTAAATAAGTTTGTTTGAATAAGGGAACCTCCCCTTTAAAGAGGAGGGACTTCTTGTCCCCAACCATTGCTCTTCTAAAAGTCCTATTTCAAAAACCAACGAGTTTTGGTGACTCACTGGGAAAATCACATTCCGATTCTGCAATTTTTGATCATCCTTTGATCTGGCGACTCCGCGTTTCACTCGAGGGAGAAGGGCCCTTGGTATCGAAGATTCTCAGTTTCAGCTTTTAGAACAACAAGGTTTTCCTTTCCCTTCAAATTCAACAAGAAATAGAAGGACCCGTTCGACAAGCACTCCACCTGTTCAAGAAAGAAGTCCTGCGGGTGGTATTCCTTCAGAGCCTGCTAGTCCCAATCTACGAGCTTTGATCCTTGCCGGTGTTACAGTTCCTCTCCAAGCCATTTTTCCAAGAATGGCAGCGCCATTACCATGGGGTCATCGTGTCGGGCCTCTGGCCCTTGCTCAGCCTTTGCATGAGTTACCCAGAGGAAACTGGAAGAACTTCCCCAAATTCAAAGGCGATGGCAAAGTGCACCTGTGCGAACACATCGCAGCCTTCGTTGTTGCATGTGGAGTTAAGTCGAATATGAAAGGCGTCTCGTAAAAATTTTGTTTGTTGAGAAGTTACAAGATAATGCTTTTGCGATTGGTTCTATCACCTTCCGTCCGGTGCTATAACCGGCTGGGACCTGAGAACTCAGTTCGAGAACCGTTTCAAGTCGGCAGAAGATGTGCATGCCTTGCTTGCCTAGGTCTCTCAGATAAAGAAAGATTCACAAGAGCCCATGAGGGAATTTGTGGCCCGGTTCAACAGGTTGGTAAATAAAATTCCAATGCCTACCCGACACAATCGACCAAATTCAAAAGTGTTTCTTCCTAAATGCTCAATCGCCCAAGGTTAGTTATGCACTAAGAAGGGCTAATCTCGGAACACTAGCTCTAGATCAAGAAGCGGGCTTGTTAGTATCGAAGATGACTTGATCATGTCGGGAAGTTGAGAAGAGACCCTCCCAAATCTAAGTTTGCTTTGCTTCTTCCTCTTCCACCCCTGGACCTAATGCTTGATCCATTAGTCCGAGAAACTTCATGAAATGATCTTGTCATATAAAGCAGATTGGCTCAAACATGCCCCCATATGCGAGATGTTCCAAGAAGAAATTTTCAGCCCAGAAATCATTTGCCTGCTCCTCACACAAGACTAGCACTTGAAGGACCTCCTGTTAAGGTTCCTGTGAACGCAACCTGTGAAGTTGAAGAGCCAGATGATGATGAAGCTTGCGAGGAGTTTGTGGAGGAATTTGATGATGAAGCAGAGGAACTTGAGGGATCTCGGGTGAATTTCTTTACCACTGAGGGCATTGATGATTATGATGAAGTGGTAGCAGACATGAACAACGAATCTTTTGCTGTCATGACTCGAGAACAGACAAAGCAGAGGGAGAAGGTGACCCAGCCACCTAAGAAATCCAAGGAGCAGTCGGCAACTATCCCTGTAATTGCAAGAAGAGGATCTCCTATCCCTACTTCGTCTACACAGAAGGTGAGTCCTATCAATCCAATTACCAAAGTTGCTTCTTCTTTTTCTCCTAAAGTTGATAAGCCTAGAATTCCAAATGACGATGGCCCGTCTACTGGATCTTTTGATATTGTTGATCACTGAAAAGACCAAGGTACAAATCTCGGAAGGCGAGTACTATCAAACCCATCCCAAAGCCTTTGCCAAAATGATCCACTTTGTTAATTCCAACTCTAAGACCACTTCTAAAGGCCTTTTACCTACTCCTCCTTCTGCACCCACGGACCAAGTCTGGTAGCTGCTATCACCTCCCCTAGTGACAAAATTAAACCATTTTATGTAACACTTCTCATAGCTGGCCATAGGCTCGATGGTGTGTCATAGATTCGGAGCCTCGGACAATGTCATGCCAGCTAAAGTAGCTCATGCTTTAGGCTTAACCCTCACTCGTACTTATGGATCTTGCTACTCTATGGAGAGTAAAGAAGTGCCTCTGGTTGGAAGGATTAAAGATGCACAAGTGGCTTTTCTTTGCTTTTGCACGAAAAGAAAGTCTTAGCTACCATCCTAGTAGTGAGACATTCCTCCTTCTTATGGAATGTTGCTAAGTAGAAACTTCGTAAAGATGTGGGCGGGAGATTCAAATGGATTGGTCACATGCACTCATACTGTCATGGACAAATGAAGAAGTTACTACACGAGAAGTAGTTTGAGTATATTGTGTGAAAACGGATGATCCTAAGGCAAAGAAATACTCTATGAGGATATAGGGCATGGTAATTACATGATTCTATCCCTTGACGAAATCCCACCCCCCAAAGTGTCTCCTAGAGATCCTAACGGGGTTTGGATTTTAGAATTTGATGGAAGTTGTTCCTCAGCTGGTTCTGGAGCTGGTGTTCTACTGGTGTCACCAGAAGGTGTCCTTCATCCTTTTTCATTTAAGTTGCAGTTCGAGAACACTAATAACACAGCAGAGTATGAGGCTCTCATTCTTGGACTGCAAGTGGCCAAAGAACGAGGTGTGAAGAACCTTCTGGCTCGTGGTGATGCAGAGTTGATTGTGAAGCAGGTCAGAAGCCTTTTTCAGGTAAAAAATGGGAGGCTGAAGCATTACCGGAATCAGGTTTGGGATTCCATTGAATTCCTTGATGCTTTCTCTATTGAAGCAATACCTAGAGAAAAGAACAGCAGGGCTGATTCACTGGCTGTCTCAGGGTCACTACTGATTCCCCATCCTGAATTCTCTCAGGATAAGTTCACTATTGAAATGGTCCACCGGCCTAGTGTACCTGACAATACCAATAACTGGCAAGTTTTCAACGATGACCAGCATTTTCTTTCCTTCCTGGAACTCAAGGGTAATTTCGAACAACTGTATTTTGAGGGAAGTGACAACCTGCCTCGTGAGAGTGTGTCCTCTGACCAAGCTGTCACCCAAGGAGAAGAAACAGATCAAGATGGATGCATCAATCTCAAAGGAAACAAGATTCCTAAAGGGTTGGTAAGTTTGGAGGAACTATTTGATAAGCATGACAGGTATGTGAAATCTAGAGCTTCTTACGGCCTCGGCAATCATCGGTGAGTATGATAAGATTGATATTGGGAGTTCTACTGACCCCAAGCTTGTGAACATTGGAAAATGTTGCACGGACAGATGATGAGGAGAAAAGCAATTGATCTTCTAAGAAGGTATAAGGACGTTCTTGCATATTCTTATGAAGATCTGAAAGCCTTCAAGCCAAAATATATGCAACATTCGATTCCTCTCAAGCCTGGAATCAAGCCTTTCAAGCAGAAACAGAGACAATACAACCCCAAAATAGCTGACACCATCTTTCAGGAGATTCAGAAGTTGTTGAAAGCTAAAATTATCTTTCCTATCCACCATTCAACATGGATTGCAAATATTGTGCCTGTTAGAAAGAAGAATGGTGAGATCCGCATCTGTGTTGATTTCAGGAACCTGAATCAGGCTTCTCTGAAAGATAATTACCCTTTTCCTATGATGGATCAAATATTGCAAGCAGTAACAGGATCTGAAATGTTATCTATGCTTGATGGATTCTCTGGATACAATCAGGTAGAGGTTGATACTGCAGATCAACACAAGATAGCCTTCACCACTCCTTGGGGTACCTTTGCCTACAAGAGAATGCCTTTTGGGCTTATTAATGCTGGTGCCACTTTCCAGAGAGCTATGGATCTGGCTTTTGGAAGCTTGAAAGGGAAGTGTATTGTCATATACCTTGATGACCTGACAGTGTTTTCAAAGACAAGAGCGGATCATTTTGATCACCTAGAAGCAGTTCTGTTGAGATGCAGAGAGCATGGAATCTCTCTGAACCCTAAAAAATCTGTCTTTTGTGTCACCGAGGAAAACTACTAGGGCACATTGTCTCGAGGATGGGATTAAGATTGATCTGAACGAGTTCAAGCCATCCAATGTGATTCCTCTCCCAACCAGTAAAAGGCGTGCATTCCTTCTTCGGTAAGATCAATTTCTTGAGAAGATTCATCCACGATTTTGCGAGAATTAACTTTGAATATTTCTCGAGATGATGAAAGGAAAGAAAAACATTTGGTTGGTCTTACGAAGGAAAGGAATCCTTGAAGGTATCAAGAGAGCTATCGCTAAAACTCCTGTTTAGCACATCACCGATTTCAATAGAGATTTCATCATCTATTGCTATGCTCTGAGATAATACCTTGGCTCTTGTGTTAACTCAAGAAGACTCTAATGAGCATGAGATACCAATTGCATTCATGAGCTATATTCTAGAGGATCATGAGTTGAAATATACTATGATGGAGAAACATGCTTTTGCGGTGGTTAAAGTAGTCAAGCGGTTTTGCTTTTATATCCTCAACTCTCACTCTATGGTGCTAGTTCCAGATACAACTGTTAAGTCAATTCTTACACAGCAAGAATTTGGATCCAAGAGAGGGAACTGGGTGGCTAAGGTCCAAGAGTATGACATTGATATCAAACCAACCAAGCTGGTTCGTGGAAAAGGTCTTTGTGAGCTCATTGCTAAAGGAGCTAAGCATGAACTCTTTGGAGAAAGTTGACCTTCCTACATTACATTCCTTAGTTCGGTTGATGAGATGGTATGCGACATCGCCCATTTTCTCACCTATGGGAATACCCCTCTCATGTAACTTTGCCAAAGAAAAGAGGACATTTGTTAAATTGAGGTCAGCACAATATGTATTGTGGGAAAATGCCTTGTTCAAGCGTGGTTTAGATGGGAGATTTTTGAAGTGTGTGGACAAGGAACAACAGAGAAAATTGCTCTCAGCTTTTCATGATCAGGCATGTGGAGGGCACTATTCATCAATGGTCACTGCTCACAAGATACTCCGTGGAGGTTACTACTGGCCTTCTTTGTTCAGAGATGCATCCAAGTGGGTGGATAAATGTGAGGCCTGCCAGACTTTTGTGGGAAGACCTAAATTGGCTTCTTTGCCTCTCAAGCCAGTTGTGATTGAGGAACCATTTCAACAGTGGGGTTTGGACTTCATTGGTGCACTCAATCCTGCTTCTAGTGCTGGTCACACTCATGTGCTAACTGCCACTGACTACTTCACCAAATGGGTGGAAGTTATCCCATCAAGAGCACTACTTCGAAGTGGTATGCAATTTCATCAAAGAGAACATCCTGGTGAGGTATGGTGTACCTAATAAGATTATAACAGATAATGCCTCGAATTTCTCTTCAGCTGAGATAATGGACTTCTGCTACGGATATGGCATCTCCCTGGCTCATTCTTCAGATTACTACCCCGGGGAAATCGGCGAGGCGAGTCCACTAACAAAAATATGGTGACTATCATAAGAAAGTTGGTCAATGAATCTCAACGCCGCACAAGAAGCTCTATGATGCTCTTTGGGCAGACAGGATTACACCAAAGAGAGCTATTGGAATGTCTCCTTTTCAAGTGGTATATGGAGTTGAAGCTCAATTGCCAGTGACAGTGGAACTGCCGGCCTTGCATCTAATGAAGGCCATCGAGGATACTAGTTTCGAGAGATGCCTTGGACAAGAGAATTATGTACTGCACAAAGTTTGAATGAAGACAGATTGGTGGTTGCTGATAGGATATCTGTTCACCAGCAGAAGGTAAAGGTCCTGTTTGACAAGAAAGCTAGGTTCAGAGATTTCCAAGTTGGAGACATCGTACTGTTATGGGATAAAAGACATGAACCTCGTGGCAGCCATGGAAAGTTTGATTCCCTGTGGCTCGGACCCTTTAAGATCAGACATTTTGCTGGTGAGAATTCTTTCTATCTTGATTACATGGATGGTTCTCCTCTCCCACTTCCCTATAGTGGGCAGTATCTCAAGTTGTTCAAGTCCTAGGTGACTAGGGAGTCCCTTTGTACATTCTGTACAGTGTTGTTTTGCTTCTCTACTTTTTGTGTGTTTCACTTCAGTTGCTTTTGTGTGTTGCCCTCTGTGTTGGTCTGTTTTTGACTCAGTTGCCCAATGGATAAGGAACTGGTCTACTTTCATCGAGTTTGTCTAAGTTCTTGCCTTGCCTCATTTCTTGAATTTATGCCAAGTCATCCCCGAAGGGAGCAGTTTTGTCCACTCAAAATTCCCGCTCTCGATAAAAGTAAAATTTCAAAATTTTGAGTTATGAGTGTTTTCTCTAAAGCGCCTAAGCCATGAAAATTGAGAAAATCTATGTTTTGGGTCATTTTGTATGTATTTCGGGCTGTCGGACATTTTTGTCCCACTGTCCCAAATGCGAAAGTGCATTTTGTTCCCCAATCGGCCGAAATCCCGAAGTTGTCCCATTTTCGGGCCGTCGGAAGTTTTTGTCCCAAGTGTCCCAAAAGTCAAAGTGCACTCTTTTCTGTTCTCCGATCGGCTAAAACCTCCGAATTTGTCCCATTTTCGGGTCCATTGGAAGTTTGTCCCAAGTGTCCCGAACTTATTGTGCGAGTTGTTCCATTTTCGGTGATTCGCCCGATTTTTTTTCCAACCGTCCCAGTTCCAAATTATTGTCCCATTTTGGCTACGAAACCCCCAAACCGCATACTCGGAACTTTTTGTCCCAAATGTCCCAAGTTCAAACGGGCCTTTTGTTCCACTTTCGGCCGATCCACCCAAACCCTGCGTACTTCACGCTTTCCTGTCCCATCTGTCCCGAAGCCAAAAGTGCAAGTTGTTCCAATTATCGGCCGAAGCACCCGAATCGCATCCTTCGCATATTTTCGTCCCGACGTCGAAAGTCAAAAGTGCAAGCTGTCCCATTTTCGGCCGAAATTCCCGAACCGCGTACTTCGCACATTTCTGTCCCAAATGTCCCAAAATACATTTGTGCATCTTCTCCTTATTTCGTCCGAACCGGCCGAGCCGCGTGTTTCGCGCATTCGCGTCTCACATGTCCCTAGCGAACCAACGGTCATCCATACTTAGTTTTTCCCGCTCTACCCGAATATGCTAAATATGAATTTAAGTTGCGGCTCTGATACTATCAATCCGAAGATCAAATTCCAAGGACAGCTGGCAGAAAGACGAAGCTTTCAAGACGCCGGTTATATCAGTTTTCAAAGATATCCATTGTCATCTTCAAAATGAAAATTCTTGTGTGTCCCTCGTGGCAAAGACATAGCTGAGACGTGGAAGAAATTCAAGCAGCGGTTTCTGAAGTTGATGGGTCCCTCTCAGTGACCGGCCACCTGTCTTCTTCCCCATACGTTTCTCTTCTTCCCTTTCTTTTTCAGTTTTCTTTGTAATAGGTTGAGGTACTGCGATTTGGCGGTCCTTAACTATTCTTTAGTTAAAAGAAATGGTTACGAAGAGTAACTAATTTGTAAGCTATATAATGGCCTTTCCACGCCATTCCAAGAAGGAGGAAGAACTTGGCATATTTTCTGCAAGTGTAAATAGATTATAGAGAAATCAATACAGAAGGACTTTCCTTTCTTTGTCTATCTGATCTCTGTCTGTTCTCTAAGCTTTCATTTATTTTCTTTGTGAAGATCATTTGTCTCCAGTTTGTTAGTCTTGCCGTTTGGTGATCTTGTAAAACCAAGAAGGAACTTTGTGTCCTTGATTGATAAATCTGTGTTACGTTAAGAAACTTTGTGTTCTGGAAGATGTTATTTACAGAACTTTGTGTCTCTAAATTCCATCTTATTTATACGATACGAATGATCTTGTTTTCAATTCACTGTGACTTTACATACATAAAGAATTACTCTGTTATCTCGTAATTTTGCATGTTGCCTTTACGCTCATTCTCACCCTCTCATTTCCTCGAGTCCTTTTGTAATTGATGATCTTCATAGAAAACGCTTTTGTGATATCCAAGTTTAACCAACAAATCATGTCCTGTACATTTGTAAATAAGTTTGTTTCTGAATAAGGAACCTCTCCCATTAAAGAGGAGGGACTTCTTGTCCCCGACTATTGCTCTTCTAAAAGTCCTATGTAAAAAAACCAACAAGGCTAGTATCATATATGATAAAACAATACAAAATCTCTTTGGCATGTAGGCCGATATATGCTCACTAATACAAAAATCTCATACATCCTCACTATCTTCGGCATACAAAGCAAGATATATATCAAAAATGACTACAATACATCAAAAATACAGGGTTAGGCATCGGCCCTCACCTGCCAGGACATCCTCCATGTCGGTCTCTCACGCTCCTCCTCGGCTCCTATCGGCCGGTCACTGTCACAAAGGCAAAAACCCATGACCCCCAAACCCTAGCTTCTCAAAAACGTACCCCTCCTAACACCTCTACCCACCCAAACTGACTTATAACTACCCCTACACCTCATCCCCTCCCCTCTTCTCCCACTTATCTCTCCCCCTCGCTCCTATTATACACAATTTACCCTCCTATCTTCCAAATTTCATTTTCCCCACCCAAAACAAAAACCAAAAACCAGCTTTCTTCCAAACCCCAACTTATCACCTAATCTATCTAATCAATCACCATAATAGTTTGAAACTTACCTCCTCATGTTGTTGTCACCATTGTGGCACATTTGGCCACCGCAAAGGGCCCGCCCGATCCCTCTCCGGCCTCTCGCCATCACCAAATCGCTACCCACGCCTCTACAAATAAAATCACACACTCGATCCCATGGACCCACCTTTCCAAATATCAATCACCCACTTTTGGCTCGTTAACTAAGGTCTCCGTTTCGTCCCGAGGACACTTTTCCCTTTTCTCTCTCTTGTGTCATTTTCCCAATTCGTAAGAAGATAAATATATAACAAAAAATGTGGATTTTTATTTTTATACTAAACTCTGACCTAACCAACACCGGTTTTACCTTCACCGACATTGGTCACGTCCCCTAGCTTACCATGGTCATTACCCTATGTTGACATCAATTACCCTTGACCGGCATCGGCCACCCTCTCTTGCATGTTGCTTTAAATTTTACCCTATTACCATTCCCGTCACTCTTTTTTTCGACACCTAACCTTTACCTTGACCATTACCCTCACCCTCTTGCCCTCATCCTTTATTACCTACCCGTGTCCTCATTTGGGGACTCACTATTTTACCCATACCTCAGCCTTACCCATGTTGTGACCTAGATTCTTGGACCTAGACCATCGCTTCTTACCTTTGACCTCATGTGTTCGTTATACCTTGCCACACTGCTGTTACCTTTGTTGATTGACCTCGATGACCTTACCTTGCCTCTTGCCATGACCGTTTATCCCGACCCTACCTTTCGTGTACCGAACACACCTACACGTTCTTGCACTTGACCTATGTCATCTTTCCCGACCGTATCATATACCTTGGATATCGAAATCATGTCAACCTTGTTTGGATAAACCTATCAACCTTAGATAATGTAGAATTTGCCTCGCTCTTCAACTCCGGTACTATGCTACATTTTATACATATGTGTGCATTTAACTATTGCTACCTTTGACCCCGACCCATTACCTAGATTACCCGAGTAGACCTTTCTCCTTTTGACCCCATTGCCCACCTTCCTTTTCATCACATTTACCTTTTATCAAACCACTCACCGACTTCCTTCTACCTTTTCGATTGTTGGTTTGAGGGGATCACCTCCACGACACATGGGGCAACCACATCTTATTTTTGTCAGCGTCACTTACCAATACAATCTATGCAACAAAATTGGAAAAATGTAGACACTAAAATTAGGTCACACTCCCCTTTGGTCCCTTGTCAAATAGACACCATTAAACACATTCACCTAACCATGGCCACCTTTCACCCTAATATAATATTAATTTAATTATTTTAAATTAATTCATTATCCTCACCATATTTATTATTTAAATATCCTAATTGGATAATGCCCACATATCCACCTCACCTAGACACCTCATCAAGCCACCTCACCTAAGACATATTCTTAGTAAGTTTCCATAACTAACTAAGACTTACCTAAACCCTAAAAATCAATGCCTACATTCCCTCTAACCACATCTCCACATGTTAGAAGGAAGCTTCGACTCTAATTCGTGAGGAAACGAAACGAGATCCCAAAAAAATCAAGGGGATCTCGCCTAGTTTAGTAAACCTAGGAAATCCCACTTTAATCGACACCGATTACCCTTAACCATTGTCGGTTAAGCGAAACCACTTTCGGTTACCATTTAACTCCCAAAACAACCTTATTTTGAGGTTGGCACATTATTTTAGAGGTTGGAAGATTCTGAGAGATATCACATCTTTTGAGAATAAGTTTCGTGTAGAACACACATGTAAAGAAGGAGATCAAATATTTTCTCTTGCATAGACATCTAGGATTCAGCCAACAGAATCATCTAGCACTCACCCCACAAATGTGATTTGATCCAATCAGAAAGGAGAGAACATACAGCCCATGCAAGAGCTCCCCAATGTTTGGTGATCCTCTGCAGCATTCAACCTCTTATTAGCACCTTCATTTGTCACTCATGGACATCCGAACTGCATTCTAAGTAAGTAGAACATTTTACTCCTCTAGTTCACTCATTTCATCATTGTATTTCCATCTTTTGTTCTCCTGTACCACCCACTGACCTCCATTAATACTCACCCCTCCATATCCCTATTTAAACTTCACCAAATCCCATCCAAACAACTTAATAGCTCATTCTAACCAGCCTAGTCCTTTATGAAATCATAAGCGAGATCTAAAGCTCATTCGTGTGACATTCCTAGTACCACCACGGAACGATCTGGTTCTTCCAAACCGGTGTCGGTCACCCTTAATCGGCATCAGTCTCTGTATCTACCAATACAACCTGAATAATAACGCACTGCCTATTCCCACATCACCCCCACTCACCGTGACCTACCTAAGACCTCTGTCAGGACTGTAAAGAAGACTCAAAACCGCTACTTGACCTTTGAATCTTATTTTAACTACCCTGTTAGATTAGATATTTCTTATTGTTTTTTAAATGAGCTACCTAAATCATTTTAACTACAAAAGGATTTACTTTATTACCAGCATTAAATTGTTTTAAACGGTGGATTGACAACTATCTAGGAAGTATCACACTTCTCGGTTCTAGCATATGTTAGGCACCCTTCGCATATATTGTTTAACTCTTTACGGGTGGTCTTACTTTTTATTTCAGGTAGTTCCTCCCAGCCAAAAGGAAGCTCTCACGATCAGTTGTGGATCAAGGAGTCAACACATATGCGATCAAGAATTTCGTGCTTGTTACCTGTCCAAGTTAATGTACCAAACTAAACACAAAAACCCTGAAAAACTCCAATGAAATCGATACCTGATGAAGATGTAGACGGATGAGGAAGCCGATGTAGACAAGACGGGCGCACACGAGCAATTCACACAATAGATCCGAATACCCTGCAAAACACCGATGCTTGATAGAAAAAGACCACGTTAAAAGATATTTAAGTGGACTGCCCAAGAAGCGGGTCCGAGAAGCGATAAGCTTCCTCGGCGGATGTCAGTCCACGTTTTCAATTAAGAAAAGAAGCATACATGATAAAAGATGTAAATAAAGACTAGATTTTCTGATTGCAGTAATAAAACAGAAACTGAACAGCAGACAGAAAGTACAGAAAACAGGGAACTGGGAAATAATGCTGGATTTGTGTTACCTGTGACCTTTTACCTGTCTGCAGGGAAATCGGCGTCGACTGGGTAGAATCGGCGGCGACTGATGTGATCGGCGTCGACTGGGTAAGATCGGCGTCGACTGAAGGTAGACTGACCAATCAGGGACTGTGCGATGAGATTCGGGGATTGGAATATGAATGTGGTCTGCTGGATGTGCCGAAGATGGAGAGACACCGAACAGAGTCACCGATGATGACGGTGGTGTGTGATGTTGATATGATACGGCGAGTAACGGTGCTCCTCTCAGGGATTGATTTGGACAGGATCTGCCCTAATTTGATACAATTGATGCTAAGAAGATCTCTCTTTCTCTCAATCTGTATCTTTCGCTCTTTTGTTCACTTTTTTCGCTCATTCGCAATCTCTTCTTCGGTCTCTTCGCTCTCTTCGGTCCTTAGAACTGAGTTCTGGGCTTGCTTTTATAATCGGCGCCGCTCCTAGAAAATCGGCGCCGACCATATGGGTCGGCGCCGATCGCGGAAAAGAATCCCGAGATGGCCAAATTGATTGATTCGAGAAAATAAGACTTATCCCGACTACGGGAAAATATCCCGCTTAGGGAAGATTAAAAATAGATGTGATACATGGGTAGAATAAATTTGGGGTGGATAAGTGATTAAGATGCATGGGAAGAAGCGAAATTAAATATTTAATATTTAATCACTCATGGGTAAGATGTGATGGGATGAATTAAATTTGGAATAAGTGATTAAATCACAAATTGGATAATATCCCAAGGGGATAGTTGGTGACGTGAACGTGCCCCAGGTTACCTAGGCAAGTAAACGGATGAGAAGGGACACTAAATTGGGTAACCAATTTTAAGTGTCTACATTTTGCCCCTTTTTGTCAAGTAACTTGCGATAAGCAAGGTTATGAGACAAAAACAAAGGGATGGATGAAGAGAAGAATTTGTGGTGATGTGATCCCCCTCAAACTAGGGATGGGATGGATGATAGAACAGACGATCCCGAGTTTGAAAGAGGTAGATGAAAAATGCAGGATGCCCCAGTTGGATGGCTGGAGTAGATCTGATCATTGATGACGCATAAAAATAAACACAAGGGCAGCAACCTAAGGAACTCACATTGGTAGGGAAAACTAGCCGGTCTCCTCATGAGACGACGTTAGTGCCTACAGACCCATGAGTGTAAGGAGAACTGCAAAAATAGTCAGCATCTAAAGAGAGACACATTGGTAGGGACAACTAGACGGTCTATAAATCAGACGACGTTAGTGCCTACAGACCCGCGTAACTCTAAGCGGCCAAACAAAAGGTACGAGTGCTCCACGCAAAGGGAACAAACCCAAATAGACAAGGATATCTAAAAGATGCGCCAAAAGGCAAGATTCAGCACACAACAATGATCAGATAGATAAGTAAGCCAAGCATCAACACTACGGCAAACAGACATGAAAAATCGGCGGCGATCAAACTAATCGGCGCCGACCAAAACAATCGGCGTCGACCAAAAAATCGGCGCCGACCAATCCAGACGCATATAAATATGCGAACGGAAAACGTAAACGATTTATTTGCAACGTGACGATTGATTCAGAGAGAGATAGATTTGAGATTTGAACACAATGGAAGCCTCTGGGAGCGGACAGAAGCGCAGGAGGACACGACCTGGGGTAAGTGATCATTCTTGAACCCACCTTTATTTATTTATTTTTTTTTGTGTGATTTTTTTTTTGCATGGGAGGCCAGGGTGTGGTTCACATCCGGCCAGGCAGTCGGCGCCGATTGGTTTAATCGGCGTCGATTTGTTTTTGGATCGGCGTCGATTGGTATTGATCGGCGCCGACTAGGATGAACGACGCCGATTTTACCAAATCGACGCCGATTGAAAGATATTCATTTTTATGGTTTTGGAAGATGAGATTTGGGAAAAAAAGAGAGACTGATTATGCTTTTGATGTTGTGGATGCAGGCACGAGAGGCTCTTCATATGAGGGATGCCATCCCTGAGCTATTGGAGACGATCCTTCCTGATGTGACAGATGCAGACTGGCAGCATTTAGAGCTAGCCGGGCTCGGGGGTTTCAGATATTATAGACGAGTGCCACGGGATGTGGAGCTCATGCGAGCATTAGTGCGACGGTGGGACAGCCACACGTGCACATTTTGGTTTAGGACGGGTGAGATGACTATCACCCATGAGGATGTATACAGGATCCTCCGATTACCGATTACGGGGGACCCGATTGAGATCACACCCCGAGAGCAGCAGCAGAGGGCCCTGGTGCGATTGTACAGAGACAGAGCAGATGACTCGGAGATAGTATCTGGGGCAGTGAGGATAGCCTCACAGTACAGGCAGGATAGCCCTCGGAGCAGGCGGATAGCCTTGATTCAGATGGCTATATCTTATTTTGCCTTGCCAGACTCAGGAGGTGGGAGATTCCCATTACTTACTATTAGATCACAGGTGTGCGACATCTTGCAAGATGACATGTGTTTTTGCCTTTGATGCCCCCGATAGCTCGTATATTATGAGCTATGGATGTACACCACTGGTCGGAGGACAGGGATCGATGTCAGCTTTGTGCTTCATTGCTGGGCATACGAGCACATAGCAGTTGATCGTGCCATCCGGCTTCCTTGATGCCAAAGCAGCAAAGTGGGGGTGTGGATTATGGATTTCGGAGATGGCGGTCTGACATGGCCGCAGGAGATACAGTAGATCACCGAGTGGTACTGAGCGCCAGACGCTTACACCGCATCGTGTCATCTGGAGGCCATATCGGGCATTTCCGATATGGGTTGGTCAGGATGCCCACTTGGTAGCATTGAGACGGAGTCGGGTGGTCAGGGGTCGCAGGCCAGATATGTGGGAGCGGGTCCCATTCATGCGGATACTGAGACAGTTTGGCCTAGTACAGACAGTACCGCCACATACACGCCATATAGGCGGGATAGCAGAGAGACAGATTTGCCGATTTTGATCCCGGCAGACCCATTGAGAGAGGCCCCACCCTCCACAGACAGTGATGATGACGCGGGGGTGGATGAGGGCTACGCAGCATGGTACGATACAGAGTTGCCACGACATCTCCCGCCCTCTATAGATGCTGATGAGGAGGACATAGCTGCTACGCTGGACAGGCTAGAGGGAGAGCATGCCACACTGATACAGACACATCAGGTAGCTCTGGAGGAGATCAGGGCCTTGACAGAGGAGAGAGATTCCCTGATTGTGGAGAGAGACACCGCTCGCCAGGAGCGAGATACAGCGATCCAGCAGAGGGACCGCTACTTTCGGCACAGGGAGGCCCTCGTGGCTGGCCAAGTGGGAGAGACCGTGCCACATCGTAGTCCGGGACACAGTGGCACGGCTCTAGGAGGGGCACCACCAAAGCCAGCCAAGAAGCACTCAGCAAGCCAAGATCAAAGATCGTTACGAGCACCGGGTACTGTGAGCCTGAGCACGTACCAGTCTCTCCTCGCTGAGGTGAGATATTATGAGGATGCCCTAGCGCAAAGATGCCCCGATGTGCCTCGGTATGGGGCGAGGAGGAGAGCAGGACGGCTACAAATGAGCGGAGCCTCAAAGTGAGGGAGCACCGGGAGAGATCGAGGTGGGCCGAGACCTCCAAAGCAGCAGTGCATCGAGCTCGAGTAGGCGGCGCGCCGAGAGACAAATGGGTGCAGAGGAGGGTGGAGGAGATAGTGTCCTCCACGCTTCCGATTTTACCATATAGAGATTTGATAGATTGTGTATTTGTATAGTGATGTAGCCTCGATTGGAAGGCATTGTATAGATGGCTTGATTGGAAGCCACCCATTTTTGTACAAACACACATGTATATATAGATTGATCACGTTATTTGTCATATAATTGTACTCATGCTTTTAATTTTGATATACATGGGTAGATGGATATAGATAGAGGACAAAATAGATGTGATTGGATAGATATAGATGATAGATGATAGAAATAGATGTGATTAGATAGATTGAAATGTGGATAAAATAGATGTGATTGGATAGATATAGATAGATGATATGAAGTAACTTGGATGTACATGTGTTTAAATATTTTGATGAATAAATAGATAGATGTGTTTGATGTATGGATTAGATATAGATAGATGTAATGTATCTTGGATGTACATTTGATGGATAGATTTAGATATAAATAGATGTAATGTATCTTGGATGTACATTTGATGGATAGATTTAGATATAGATAGATGTAATTTTAATGAGAAATGAAAAAAGATAGATGTTTTTTTAGATAAGATGAACCTAGATAGAAGATAAATTTTGATTTAATTAACATGTGAAATGCCAATTTAACAGGGTTGCAAGACAAAGAAATGGGGAATACTCCTTGCAAGAGCCAAAGATGAAAGCGGAAACAACCGTGACTTAGAAGAGAAGATACTCGGAGAAGAAGAAAAATGATAAGTTGGACTTCCAACCGACCATAGATAAAATCCAGAAAGGAAACCGAAAGACCAAGCAGACAAGGCCCTATATAAGATTAAAATAAATCTGACACTAACTAGTCGCAAACCAGATCTAGGATAGAAACGGAAAGAAAAGTAAGTAAGTATCTTGTCGGAACTTACAAGGGACAGAATACATGTCCATAGTGGGAAAATAGGATTCTCCATATGATCGACAAAAGGTCCTAAATCTCAGCTTCATGATTTTGACAGATAAGCAAACTGATCAATGCGGGAAGTTTGCTTGATATGGAAAGACTGATCGATGCGGGAAGTCTTTCAGTGATGCTAAAAAGTGTATAAACTGACTGGAAGGCTGATTGATTACAAGAAGCCTTGAATTTTTTTTGAGAAACAAATTGCCCTTCAAGGGAGCGGTCTGTATTTTGAATTTTAATGATAGCCATCCTTCGAGGGTATGGTCTATATTTTTAGAATTTTTGATTCACTTGATAATATATGGATAGCTGTCCTTCGAGGGATCAGTCTATCTTTTTGGATAGCATCTTTTTTTTTTTTTTTTTTTTTGAAACTTTTTGGAAGAAGCTGAGTTTAGACCTAGATAGATCAGATGGAGGGGAAGAGAACATAGAAGAACATGCACTCATGCCCTAGTAGATCCGATTAAGATAAGTACTTGGGACAGATGAAGTGGTGATTAAGGTATTCCTACCATGAGGAGGAACATATCCAAAAGAAACGTGCAATGAGTAGAGCCGCGATACTCATATTTAAGGTAAACGAGGCAATAGGCGGAGAACCACACAATTTCAAATCACCACGAAAGTAGATGACTGGTTATTAGGACGGATGGAAGATCTGAGTTGCGACTAGATTTGTGTAAGATAGATTTTAACAATAGAAGGGCCGTAAATGCAAAGCATTAAGAGGTTCCGCTTCAGGGATACCATCCATGGAAGATAAACGATAAGCCCCAGACCCATATTTATGAGTGATAATGTAGGGGCCCATCCAATTGGGAGCAAACTTACCACGTTGACTCCTTTCGAGTGTAGTGACATTTTGATTTTCCTTAAGAACAAGATCACCAATTTTGAAGTCACGGTGTTGCAAGTGCTTGTTATAAGCACGTTTGACACGCTCGAGATAGACCTGATGATGCTCAAGAGCGTTAAGACGCCGCTCATCTAATAATTCAAGTCAGTGCTGACGATTTTGACGATAATCCTCATCGGAGACAAATTCTCCGAGAGAAACACGGAGAGATGGGATTTGGACCTCCAAAGGAAGGACAAATTTCTGCACTCCATAGACGAGAGAGAAGGGAGTAGCACCAAGAGGGAGTACGAATGCTAGTCCGATAAGCCCAGAGAGCAAAAGGGATATGTAGATGCCAATCCCTACCAAATTGACTAGTTACCTTTGCATGAGGATATTACGCAAAGTTTTATTGAAGCTTCGGCTTGACCATTAGCTTGAGGATAGTATGGAGAAGAAAAATTGAGCTTGATATTGAAAGCATTGCAGAGATTCTGCAAATCAGCGTTCTTGAAAGACTTACCATTATCTGTGATTAGCTTGTGTGGAACGCCAAAGCGACAAATGATGTGTTGATAGACGAAATCAACTATGGGTTTAGCCTTTGTTGAAGAAAGAGGGATAGCTTCTACCCACTTAGTAAAGTACTCAGTGGCGGTAATGATAGAATGATGACGTTGTGAAGAACGAGGATTGATGAGACCAATAAGATCAAGACCCCATCATGCGAAAGGCCACAAATCCGCCGCAGGTTGCAAAGCCTGACTAGGGATGTGCGTGAGATTGGAATGTTGCTGACACTTGACGCACTTCTTAGTGTATTCACAACAATCTTGATTAAGAGAAGGCCAATAATATCCCAAACGTAAGATGCGCTTGGCTACAGCTAAACCACTAAAATGTCCACCACAAATACCGTCATGGACCTCCTGAATAGCTTTAGATGATTCATGGGTTTTGAGGCATCGAAGCAAAATACCATCAAAGCCGCGTTTGTAAAGAAGGCCGCCTAGAATAGTATAGCGGTTGGCGCGTTGGACAAAAGATCTTCTACCATTGGGAGTCAGATCTGGAGGAAGGACCGAATGAGATAGATAATCAACTATCCGTTGATACCACTCATCCTGAGTATGGGTTGTGACAGCATTGATTGACGTTAGTTGCCCAAGATGAGATGGTTGATCTAATCGTTGCACAGCCACATAAAGACGCGAGTCTTCGGTAAAAGGCGGGATAAGGGAGGCTAAAGAGGCCATGGTATCCGCGAATCGATTTGCAGTACGCGGAATGGCTTGGATAGTGAACTTATCGAAAGATTGGAGTTGGGCAAGAACGATGTCACGATATTTTTGAAGGATATCATTCTTGCATTGATAGACACCCGTGACCTGGTTAACGATGAGTTCAGAATCACCAAAGATGTCAATATGACGAGCGCCGAGATTAATGGCATTTTGAAGACCTAAGACAAGAGCTTCGTACTCAGCCATATTATTGGTGCACTCAAAGTTTAATTTGTGTGCAACTGGGATAGGCGTACCCCAAGGAGGAATCATCACAAAACCCGCACCTCCCCCTTGCTGGCATTTGGATCCATCAAAGAAGAGCTTTACTTTAAATGGAGATAGACCAAAATCAATTTGTTGGATAAACTCATCGGGAAATTGAGCAAGGGGGTCTTGAGTGTCCGGAAGAGGAGCATCAGCTAATTGATCTGCAATAACCTGACCCTTGATAGCCTTTTTGCATGGATAAACTCGAGGTCAAATTCCGTCATGAGCATGAGCCAACGAGTGATACGATCATTGTGATAAGGTTTTGCATGGATTGTCTTATGGATCGACACTTGTGACAATGTAAGTTTTATGATTAAGGAGATAATGACGAAGCTTAGAAGTTGCAAAGAAGAGAGCGCAACATAGTTTTTCAGCTTCGAGTAACGTGTCTCATACTCATGGAGGGTGCGATCGATGTAATAGATGCTTGTTCTTTACCACAAGTGTCCCGATGCGAGATCATGGCTCCCGAGCATGGTCACCACAGAGATATAAGATAGAAAGGCTCCTCCTCGCGTGGAGGTGTAAGCACAGTGGAGAAAGAAGATAAGCTTTGAGATCATCAAAGGCCTTTTGGCAATGCTCATCCCATTCAAAATGAACATTCTTACGAGAAGATGGTGAAAAGGTTGACAACGGTCCGACAATTGGGAGATAAAACGACGCACCGATCAAGACGCCCTCGAGACATGGAGTTGCTTCAAGTTAGAAGGGGGAGGCATCTCAAGGATGGCTTTTATTTTTGCGGGTCAACTTCAATACCCCGATGGAAATGATAAAACCTAAAAGTTTACTGGGAGAACGCCAAACACGCACTTAGCTGGATTTAGACGAAGACAAAGAAAGCGGATAAGCCTCTCAAAGAGAGGTGCAAGGATGAAAAGATGATCCTGACGGCGTTTGGACTTGCCGAGGAGATCGTCAACATAATCCTCCACAGTTTTGTGCAAGAGATCATGGAAGATGTACGTCATTGCTCGTTGATAGGTTGCTCCCCGCTCTTAAGGCCAAAAGGCATGACACGATAGCAAAAGGTCCCCCAAGGAGTTATGAAGGAGGTCTTATGTTGGTCTTCTGGTGCGATGAGGATTTGATTATATCCAGAGAAACCATCCATAAGAGAAAGCATCTCATGACCCGCAGTTAAATCTACGAGTTGGTCGATATTAGGAAGAGGAAAATCATCCTTTGGACAGGCAAGATTAAGATCCCGGAAGTCGGTACAAATTCGAATCTTCCCAGTAGCCTTAGTTACTGGTACTACATTAGACACCCATTGCGGATAATCGATGGGTTGGATGAAGCTAGCCGAGAGCAAGCGTTGTAATTCTTCTTTAACAAGAAGGGCTACTCTAGGGTGCATTTTACGCAATTTTTGCTTGACCGGCTTGATGTTGGGAAGGGTAACGATATTGTGGACCACAATATCGGGATCGAGCCCTGGCATATCCTCATATGACCAAGCAAAGGCTTGACGATGTTTGGAAAGAAAAGTGGTAAAGTCCCCTAATTCCTGTGGATTAAGGGATTGGCCGACCTTAATGATGCGAGGGTCTTCAGAAGTCCCTATATTAAGGTCGATAGTGGCTTCGTTGAGAAGGGTAGACGTGTCAGAAGGAATAGTCTTGGGAAGATATGAATCCTCTGCCCCTAGATAGGTGAGGACAGAATCATCATCCGCACAGTGGATAGTGTTGATAGTAGGAGAGTCGTCTCCAACTATTTCAGGGAAGATTAATGGTATAGAAGCGGACCGATTGTTAGTCTCATAGACCAACGGCCCTAAGGAAATGGTATTGATCAAAAAAAAAAGTTAGGTGGGATGGAAATGTCGTCATCCACATCAAGTGATGCTTCTGATTTAGTGGGAGAAGATGGTTCCTTAGTAGGAAGAGGTTCATCAAGAATAGTGACGGTGGCCTCTGAAAGGGGTTTAAATCCTAACCCAAATTTTTGATGTGGCATGAGAGTAGGAATGGATTTGAGGTCATGTATACCTTGTTCATATTTTCCAAGGCCAAAACCTTTCCACGCGCATCGATATAGATAAGTTTTTGCAAACGTGGGATTCTGTAGATAATCAAACCCTGTTAGGTAAGGTTTGGCTCTAGGAGGAGAATCCGGGCGATAATGAGGTGTATCAAGACCACCGTAGATGAAATTGGTCTGTTGATTGGGCAGACCAATGGTGACGATGCGACCGAGACCTGGTTGATATTCAGGTTGTTTGTCTGGTCTACCATACTCATTAGGTTTGAGATGGGCATCGAAAGAAAAGAGAGGAAGCTCTCCTAGTGAGAAACGCTGCAATGTCTCTTCCAGATTTTGTAAATCCGGTAGTTTGGTTGCAGGCATGGAAGAAGATGAGGCCCCATCTGGAGAAGATGTATTTTCTTTTAAAGGGGCAGACCTAGTGGTCATGTCGCATTGTGCGGAAGGAAAAGGATCTCCTGGATGAGTATATATTTTGCCCTCATATTGATATTTTAGGCATCGATGGAGGGTGGATGGGACACAATGCATTGCGCGAATCCAGGAGCGTCCGAGGATCATGTTATAGTGGAATTTTCCTTCGACAATATAGAAGAGTTCATGAAGCAGCTTCTTACCTACTCGAATGGGTAAGACCACAGTTCCTAGAGTGACTGCTAGCTGATCGTTAAATGATCGAAGGGCGAAGGGTGGGGGTGACACCACATTCTTTGGTAACTTAAGTTGTTCGAATGTGTGCGAGGAGATGACGTTGAGTGCAGCTCCACTATCGATCATAACACGTTTTAAGGTAGTGTTATTGATTTGGACTGTGATGAAGAGGGGAGCCTCCAAATCTTCGGAAGAAAGAGAAGGAATTTCCGAATCCTCGAAAGAAATGGCGGTTGATGGTCCATTCAGTCCAACAACCAACTCGAAGGGCTGGGGCTCATCGGAATTCACTGCGATGCGACGCAGATTATCAATCAAAGCTTGGCGATGTTGTGGAGAGGATTGGATGAGGTCAAAAAGAGACATTTTGACCGGAGCCTGGGTGAGTTGTTTCATAACACTCTCCTCAACAGACACGGGAACTTGAGCCCGAGGTGCAGCACGAATAGAGACCCTGGGTCGTGGGGCTGATGAGGAAGGAGAAATGTCTTTAGGGGCTGCAGAAATGACAACCCGTGGTCGAGATGCTGAAGATGAAGATGGGTTATCATAGTGTTGGGTTCTAGTGGCGATATGGATCGTGTCAATTTGAGAGGGTGGAAGATCAGGCGGCGTGGAACCACTAGAGGTCTGAGTGGATGGTTGAGGTTTGGATGGGGCTAAGGTGACAGGAGGTACTTGTTCCTCCTCCTCCAGCAAAAGGTCACTTTCTTCCAGAAGGTTCTTGATAACGGCTTGAAGAGCTTTACATCCCTCAGTATCATGACCCGGAGTACGGTGGTAAGCACAAATCAGATCAGAGTTAAACCAAGTAGGTTTAACTCCTTTAGGGTTATAAGGTTTAATCGGTGGAAGGGTTATGGATGAAGATTGGATAAGTTGATGAAGGATTTCGGTGTAAAATCCGGTAGACGAAGATGAAGATGGTTCTTTTACATTAACCGACTGCCGAGGTAAAAGAACTTGCATGTTAGGTTTAACAGTTTCTTATTAGGGATCCTCTTATTTGTTTGGACATTTGGAGGAGCAGTCTTGGGTGCTTGGGATGGGAGTAAATGAGACATGATTGACTTTGGTGGAGGGGGAGCCCCTAAGATAGATTTTGAGGAGGATGGAGATGTGACAGATTTTGCGGTCTTTGGAGACAAAGGGGGTTGCTTAGTCGGATTTACGGATGATTTAGATAATGTTGATTTAGATGAGGAAGAAGTCCTCAAGGTAGGTGTAATAGGAGGAATATAGGGTGCTTTGGTTTTTGGTAACGAAGATGAGGATCTTGATAGAAGAGGTGCCGTCTGTTTAGTAGGTAAGTCTACTTTTAGGGGTATTGATGAAGAATGTGTTGTGGAAGAAGATGATGGCTTTGATGGATGTGTAGAAGAAGACGCCTTCTCAGCGGGCAAATCCAATCGTTTATGAGGCGTGGAGAGAGATTTTTGTGGAAGAGCACCAAGAGTTTTGATGGTTCGAAATATGGGCTTTCCTTTTTCAGGGATGGTGACGACTTCAACGGCATAAGGTGATTGTAACCTTTTTGGGGGAAGTAAGTGGGGAGATACTGATGGTGTAATGTTAGATTTTGGTTGTCTCGGTTTAGGTTCAGGAACCGAGTGTATAGGTGTTGGTGCTACTTCTTTTGATTTTTCCTGAATAGGTGAAGTAACATTGGTGATGGAAGAAGGGGGTGATGACGAAGCAGTTCCTAGCGAAGGGACTACTTCTGATGCAGTAATCATGGGTGAAACTACTGTAGGAAAAGAGATAGGAAGGGTCAAAATTGAAGATGCTTCCGTTGAAGTTGGCACAATGATAGGTACGTTCACCAAGGGCATAGTTGCAGCGGGAATGGGAGCAACAGAAGTGGATGTGTCCGTAGTGGAAACTCGGAGGGATGTAATTGCCTCGAGTATTGAAAGAATGTCTGATGATGAGACAGATGAGGATGACACTGTCTCGGGTATGGATGGTAGGTCAGACAACGGAGCGGAGAAAGATGACTCCGTGCTTAGTAATGTAGGAATATTCAAAGACGGACTTTCTGAAGATAATGGAATTCCAGTGATTGATGAAGTGGAAGGAGGTTCTGATTCGATTGATGTGTTTGCAGATGGATTGGTTTCAGAAGAAGAGTCCTCGGTAGAGATGAAATTGATAGTGTGGGTGTTTGGTTTTTGAGATTCCGAAGAATTATGATTTGGGGCATGATTGGGGAAAGGTTGTTTAAAAACGTCCAGTGCTTGATTTGGGGGAGCATTTGGGTTATCCAGAATGAGCTCGCCTTTATCAATGAATTTTTGGACAAGATTTTTGAAAGTCTGACATCGTTCGATGTCATGACCTTTGGTTCTATGATAATGACAGAAATCGTTTTCCCTATACCAGAATGGGCGTTCTCGGCTTTCATCAATATCCCTAATGGGGGAAGTTCGATCATGCGAACTTCCAACATTTTTTCTAAGATAGAGGCATATGATTCCCCCAAGGGAGCAAAGGATCGAGATGATGAAGCCCCTTTCCGAGAAGATGAGGAATCTCTTCGTGGTGGTTGATTAGGAGTACTATCGGTTCTTGATGTTTTTAATACGATAGCATTTGTGGACCCTTGATTCTTATCTTTAGAGGGGAAAGAATTTGGTTTGGTGAACCGAGAGAAATCTGGTTTAGATTTGGAGCGAAGTTTTAACTTCCCTTGTTCAATGGCGCGAGATTCAAGTTTGCGTGCCATCGTAAAGGCCTCTTCAAAGGTATGAAAAGTTTGGATCCTTAGAGTGGAAGAAATGTGATTAGCACAAGATCGGGTGAACAACTCGATTTGTTGGGATTGGGGAAGGGAGAAAGACAATTGGTTGATTATCCCTCTCCAACGAGCGACAAAGTCTGCTATAGACTCATCGTCGAATTGGCGAATGTTATAAAGATCTCGTGATTGAGATCTTATGCGCGATATTTATTGAGAAGTTTTCAACAAACATCTGGGCCAATTGAGAGAAGGAAAACAAAGAATGTTGAGGATGTTATTGTACTCACCCAAAGCGGGACCCGCTAGAGACATAGGAAAGGTACGGAGCATGAGTTCCTGATCCTGGACGATGAGGTAGCAAGCATGTTTGAATGCTCGCAGATGTTGTTGGGGGTCTTCCCGGCTATGAAATTTTGAGAATTTGGGAAGTTCCCATTGGGGAGGATAAGGCTTAAAAGCCACCGAAGGATGAATGGGTTCATTGCACACTTCTTCAAAGGAGTATGAAGGACGGGTTCCTTTTGTGGAGGCTTCCAAGTCTGCAATTTTCTTGAAGAGAATTTGAACTACGTCGGATTGGGGAGGAGGTGCATTGGTATGTCCTACATAAGAAGCAAGTGGTGGATGTTGTTGAGATGTCAATGGGGATTCATCTGTTGTTGATAGATGATAAGAGGAATAACCAGTGTTTCGGTGACACCGGTGGGGTATTTGCGTGAGGCAGCTGCATGATAGCAGTGGCGAGTGTGAGATAATAAGTGGTTGAGAAAATATAGGTCAGCGACGGATGGAACCTGTGATTGGTGGACTCCTATGTTTGTTGATTGAATAGGGACAGATTGAGGAACATGGGTGTTGGTTAGATTGGACATGTTGGGGAACAAGACCTGAAAGGGACCTTCTACCGCCGGATTTGGTACCAAGGGTGCCGATACTAGGGGATGGGCGAAGGTCGCAGTTGCTGGAATATTGGAAGAAAGATTCACTGGAGGACGAGAAGTAGGAACCAACTGACTATTCGGAGGGGGTTGGCTCATGAAGAGGTATTGACCTTGGGACACGATGGAGGGCATAGACGAATTGACGGCAATGTGCGGGTGTGCAGACGCATTCATTATAGCCAGGGCAGAAGACCTCTCAGAGATGGGTTGTGGAATATTCGAGGTAACTGCAGTGTTAGGGATAGGTAAGACTAATTGAGAACTAGTCGACATGGTAGGTGGAAGAGAAAAGGGAGGCATAGGGGCCTCGCACTTCTCCGTGGCTCGAGGCAAGAGAGATGGTGCAAACTGCTCTAAAAAGGCCTGGGATGATCCACGAGGATAATCGTACACTTGTCGGATTGGTGGGTCTTGGTCAGATATTTGGATCGACTTGTGTACTAGGTAGTCCATGAGGGCTATTGGATTGCGATCGAGGAAAGCCTGAAATTCAGGATCCCCGCGAGGAACATACTCCGAGCCAGATGATATCTCGGAGGGGCTAGGAGAAGCTGGACGTGATGGAGGCGCTTTGGTTTGATAGAAGGGATTATACGACCATGAGGGGGAACCAACTAACAGCGGTCCCGAGGAAGATTGGAGGGGTGCCGAAACATCCACGCTGGTGGTGATTTCGGAGGAAGAAGGAACCTGTTGGGCCATTTTCCTAGATTGTGACCGGGTGATAACCGTCATAAACAAGCAAGAAAGAAGATTGTCCTAACTAATGCACAAACAATTCAAGCAAATATAAGTGATTATCTCCTTTAAATTTTGATGCTTTTAAGAAAAGAAAATGTTAGGGAAGGCTTTTTAGAACAGGAACTACTCAGATAGCCAAACTAAGGATGGTTTGGGTAATGTTTGGTGAGGAGTCCCGAAGGCACTTCAGTAAAAGACCGGTACGTGGCTTGATATAGGGGCCTACCCCCGCACTTCACACACCGCTGCGATAAGGGAGTCGGGTGCTTTGCCAATATATACCAAAATCTTCCGTGAATTTATAGCGCGGCCCGAGTACCGCGTAGGCTCTTCCTCTTGGATATCACTTCCAAGTAGGCGAGGCCAGGGAAGGAGTTTTGTTTAGATGCTTTATACCTAGTGATTTTGGCTTTGTGTGCAAGGGTGAAAAATAAAAATCAAATAGTGTCACTACCGATTTTGATCAATTCTCCAACCTAATTAAAACTAGATGAAAAAGCATGCAGCAATGACAAAGAAAAGGTTCTTTTTAAGCACTTAAAACGAAATGTTTGATTTCGATGAAGACAAGTCAAACAAGTTCTTTCCCAAATGCGATTAAGTTCCTTTTAAGCACCAAAAATTGAAGTGTTTGGATGTGATAGACAACCAACAAAGAAATCCTAAAAAAGGAGAAAACACCGTAAAAGAGGAATACCTGTAGATTTAGCTCTCCAAGGTGTGTGGACTTCAAAAAGCGCGTTGTTGAGCTCTTCCCCTCGAACAATCCCACGAACAAGCTAAGTGCTCCGCAAGAAAAGATCAAGCAAACAACAAACAAGATCCGGAAAGATACATCCAGATAGTGGCGAAACGAAAAATTTCTATTTAAAGGAAATAAAAAATTTTCAAGATAATGATTTCGCCTAAAAGCAAGATTGAAATGATGAACAGAAATGCTCAAATAGGACTGATAGAAATCAGTGAAGAAAAGGAACAAAGTTCAAAACTAGAAAAGAAATGAACTTACCAATAAGGGACTTTGGTTAGTCCCACCGGGCGTGCCAGAATGTAGATCAAGAATTTCGTGCTTGTTACCTGTCCAAGTTAATGTACCAAACTAAACACAAAAACCCTGAAAAACTCCAATGAAATCGATACCTGATGAAGATGTAGACGGATGAGGAAGCCGATGTAGACAAGACGGGCGCACACGAGCAATTCGCACAATAGATCCGAATACCCTGCAAAACACCGATGCTTGACAGAAAAAGACCACGTTAAAAGATATTTAAGTGGACTGGCCAAGAAGCGGTCCGAGAAGCGATAAGCTTCCTCGGATGTCACCCACGCTTTCAATTAAGAAAAGAAGCATACATGATAAAAGATGTAAATAAAGACTAGATTTTCTCGATCATAGTAATAAAAGAAACCAATGTTATGATGTAAAAGTACAGTAAAATTGGAACCGGGAAATAATGCTGGATTTGTGTTACCTGTGACCTTTTACCTGTCTGCAGGGAAATCGGCGTCGATCGGTAGAATCGGCGCGATCGATGTGATCGGGCGCCGATCGGGTAAGATCGGCGCGATCAAGGTAGATCGACCAATCGTGGACCGTGCGTGAGATTCGGGATTGGAATATGAATGTGGTCTCATTGGATGTGCCGAAGATGGAGAGACACTGAACAGAGTCACCAGATGATGACGGTGGTGTGTGATGTTGATATGATACGGGCGAGTAACGGTGCTCCTCTCGTGATTGATTTGGACAGATCTGCCCTAATTTGATACAATTGATGCTAAGAAGATCTCTTTTCTCTCAACTCCGTATCTTTCGCTCTCTGCTCACTTTTTCGCTCGTTCGTAATCTCTTCTTCTTCGGTCTCTTCGCTCTCTTCGGTCCTTAGAACCGAGTTCGGGCTTGCTTTTATAATCGGCGCCGCTCTAGAAAATCGGCGCCACCATATGGGTCGGCGCCGATCGCGAAAAGAATCCCGAGATGGCCAAATTGATTGATTCGAGAAAATAAGACTTATCCCGACTACGGGAAAATATCCCGCTTAGGGAAGATTAAAAATAGATGTGATACATGGGTAGAATAAATTTGGGGTGGATAAGTGATTAAGATGCATGGGAAGAAGCGAAATTAAATATTTAATATTTAATCACTCATGGGTAAGATGTGATGGGATGAATTAAATTTGGAATAAGTGATTAAATCACAAATTGGATAATATCCCAAGGGGATAGTTGGTGACGTGAACGTGCCCCAGGTTACCTAGGCAAGTAAACGGATGAGAAGGGACACTAAATTGGGTAACCAATTTTAAGTGTCTACAAATCATAGTTTATGATGTTTGGGTGAGTCAACTTGTCAATAAAATTTAATGATAAGGAAGGGTAAACATATCACACTATTACTTTTATGGGAGAGAGGTAAATCAACACATCACATTTTTAATTTTAAGGAAACAAGGGACATTCAACATAGACAACACATTATTAATTTCCTAAGAACTAAGGAAGCAAACAAACAACATGGATCACAACAATATTTTGGGATTTTTCCACTAATTATAAGTATCATAAAACATTCTTATTGGGTTTCTACAAGTTATCAAAAGAAGTTACAAGGAAGACCCATTAAGGCGAATAATTACTTTTCTTGATCTACTAGGGTTTAACAATGTTTGTTGTTTTGGTGAAAACATTTTACTCACATGATAAGACAATGAAATTTTTCAAATCTACACCCATATTACCACAGGATACCACCAACCAAGAAATCAAAATGACAAGGAAATATTTTAACTATAAGAACACCACATACTCACTAGAAAGAATCAAATGTAAGAAGACAATCAACTATCTATTCAACATGGCTTTATTACTAAGAGTTACAATTTCGCAAGAAGAATCACATTATAAATTACCACCGATATTAAATCATCAAAGTCGAATTACACTCGACAAAACTAGTGGCATGGTCCAAAAGACTCAAAGAATTTGTAAGTGTCTCCATGTAATCCAATTTTAATAGGTCATGTTGGTACCCAAATTTAATCTCCTTCAAAGGCCGAGCAACATCATGGATTTAATAGGACACTCAGAGGTAGATAGATGATTATGTATGTCATTTTGTAGCCAGGGAAAGTAGTCTATCTGACTTTTTAGCACTCAGGATTTGAAAGGAGTGGGTAGCACCTTAAAAGGATGTGATCTGATCCTAACTATTTTAGGTTGTGCCTTTCAACCAAGGTAAGAGAACCTATTTTGTAACCTCTATTATTGAAGAATGTTGGTAAATCCTTCTTTTGTAAAAATTTTATAGAGAAGACTTGTTAAGGAGACCTTGAAGAAAATATGATCAATGCAACAAAATCTAACTCTCACGAGTTGTCACTCTAGATAGTGGAGATATTCTCTAGGCAAGGTTCAAGCTACTAAAGACATTTGGAATCCTGATTGTTTCTGTATGTTTTGGTAATAAAATTTATGCATTTGTATACACACATGACAAACAGGGGTAGTATGGGTAGGATTAGTTGTTTTTAAATAAGTTTTGGTGGGAGGTGAGGCAGAATAAACTTGATTTTCCAAATCTCTTGAGAACTCTTACAAAATGGAAAGTCTAGATAACAAAATGCTTCAGAATAGCTAAAATGTTCCTTTAACTAGAATATGTACTTCAATGGAGGCCCAGATTAGCACTTTTTCACACAATCTATGAGATTTTAACACATGAAGGCTCGAGTTAGAAGACCCAATAAAACATCAAAATCTAAGATCAATCATGCCTGAGGTACACCCAGAGGCTTACAAACAATCTCTGTCAACAAATGAAAGAAAAGTGATTTTAAATCATTTATTTCACTCCCAGATGAAAGCTCTTCTAAGAAATGAGATTACAGATGCCACTAAACTATCACAAGGATTGAGACCTATGTGATTAAGATAAATTTTGATACAAGATTGCAATAAGAACAAGAAAAACTATTTGCAGACATTCAGAAATGAAACAAACACATTTTGCTCAAGATCAACACAAAATAACTCGAGTTTGATTAAATTTATCAGCAGGGGAAAGTTTCTAGAACAATCTCAGAGCTTTTCAATGGTTGTACACTTGCAACCACCTTGACATGATCAAACTTAATACAAAAGAGATATACAAGCTTCTCAGATGGCTTCTCAAAAGACAGGCTTTGTCAAATTTTCCTCTTGGGAATTTTCTTCGACCTCTAACACTCCAACCATTTACACAAAAAATTTGTGCCATTTATAACATTTACAATAGAGCCCCTTTTCCCCCAAAAATCCTAACATTGAGTGCTACCAGTGCTCACCATGATCACGATCATGATTTCCAGAATCAGATCTCAAAAATTCACAGTGCTCAGGGGGAAAATCTCTTCGAATATCTCCCACATTCAACTCCTCCTTCTAGTAGATCACTCTTTCTTCAACTCACCAACCACTTCCACCCCTAATCTATCAAATCTAGTTCCTTGCATGCTCGGAGAAGAAAAAAATGGAAAATCATATCGAGCCCAAGAGTCAGACCATTTTAATGGTGAAAGACGTCTCCATATTTTCCCCACCAAACTTAGATATCAACATTAACTCTCCCCTCTGTTTGGCGTGTAGGAAATACCAAGAAATCATGAAGACTCACACTTCCAGGCATGTTTTAGTAAAATGGGGAAAATCAGATTCAGACTCTCACTTTTGATCTTTACTTTGAATTTGGGTCATCCACGTGGAAGATTCAATTTAAAATGGGCCTGGGGTTTCCTTTGACCTTTTACAAACTTTTGAAGAAATGGAAAAATTCCACATTTTTTCTGCACCTCCACCCTTGAGAAATGAGCCTGACACATGTCCTAAGGTGGGTCCCAATGGAACCATGGCCAAATTCTACTATTTCACCTCATTTTTGGAAAAGGAAAATTTTCCAAGTTTTCCCCATAGCTCCACCCTTGAAAAATGGGCCTGACACGTGTCCCAATGTGGGTCCCAGTGGAACCACACTTCCTTTTTCACTTTTAACTCTTTTCTCCCAAAAGGAAAATTTTCCAAATTTCCCCAAGAGTCCACACCTCCACCGTTGACTGGAGAGCAAGCGTTGACCTTTCCTCTATGGCTTGTGGGCCATTTTTTGTATTTTAACCCTTTTGAGCATAAAAGGAAAAAATTCTAAGTTTCCCCCGATGGTCCACTTCCCCCCCTTCTGACTTTTCAAACTACCATGCGTCACAATGGCGCATCTTGAGATGGTTCCCAAAATTTGAGACTTTGAAAGAGCGGGCTCACCACGTGTCCTAGACTGAAAAAAATTTTGAAGGCTTGAAGCTCAATGGAAGGTGCCATGTGTCAGAGTCCATGGAAATCTCTTTTGGCCATTGAAAATTCCAAGAAAAATGCAAAGTGAGCGAGAGGCCTCCAAGTGTCCTCCTAGCACTTCTTTAAAATGAAACTCAAGGGCTGATCCCCAAACATGCACGGTTCCTCCACATGTCCCAGATCTCCCAAAACCTTTTGAAAAAAGACTAAGTATGGGAAAGACCTTGGCACGGAAGCCTCACATGTCTCCTCGGCACAATTTCATAATGGTGCCCAAAATGGAGACCCTAAATGAGCATGGGCTCACCATGTCCCTATCTCCCAAACCGTATAGCATATGCAAAAAATTCTAAAGTCTCAGGAAAAGCAACGGAAACTTCCATGTGTCCTCCTAACGCTACTCCAAGGCCAAACCAAAAATTAAATCTTCAAATGAGCGTCGTTCCTCCACGTGGACAAATTTCTAAGTTGAGGAAATTCATAAAATTTTGAAGTACCCAACTGAGCCACATCCAACCAAAAGAGGCCACATTTCCTGATGATGCAAGGATGCAAATTTGACTAGGAGAAATGCCCGTCAAACCAAAATGTAGAAAAATAATCATTCGAGCCGAAGATGAAATTTTCTCTAAGGAAAGAGAATTCAGAGATGTTACAAGGCTCAAATACATTCTTTAGAGCTACATCCATTCATTTTCTTCAAGTATTTAGGGAAAAATGACAAGGGCAACAAATCCCAACTGTAAAAAATGGAAAGAATGGGAGAGCCCGAGTTTTTAGATGAACAGAGAATGGAGACCCAAATTACAGACCTTTACATGATCATCGGCCCAAGGAAAGATTAATTATGGTAGAAAAAGGAAAACAAAGACCTTTTGGGCACAACTCAGGGGGATAAAATGTGACAGAGGCCGTAAAAGGATAGATTTCAAAGGAAAAATGGGGTGAGACTATTTTGAGCACCAACATCGGCTCCGACTCGGGGATGGGCACTCCTGTGAGTGCCACAAGAACAATGGTAGACCAAGTGCCAAAAATATCCATTGGGTGATAGAGTCAGCTTGCAGAGAAAAGAAACAGAGCCATCTCACAAAAAAAAAGAGAAACCAACAAAAATAGGTCACCAAGGACCAGAATGAGTAGAAACACAAAAAAACAGAAACAAACAAGCAAAAACTATACACTATACAAAATATGTTTACCTTGATTCTGGGGAATCAATCCAAGAAATGCTTCAAATGCCTACCATTAATAGGAAATTCAAGCAAATCACCATCCAAATCCTTCAAGAAGAAGGTATGTTCACCAATCTTGATATCAATGGAGTAAGGGCCCATCCATAGTGAGTCAAATTTTCCATGCTTGCCCTTATCTTCATGCCTGTTATCCCATAGTAGCACAAGATCTCCAACATTGAAAGCTCTGGGAGTGACCTTCTTGTCAAATAACTTCTTCAGATTTTCTCTAAACTTTACATGCCTCTGGTGGGATGCCCTCCTTTCTTCATCAAGTTCAACAATCTGTTAATGCGAGCATCATAAGGACTTACTTCTTGATCCTCCAGTTGTTGAATGAACTGATATGAGGATAATTGCATATGTAGGGGCAGCAGGGCCTGAGTTCCATACACCAACTCAAATGGACTCTTTCCAGTGGCTCTTTTAATAGTGATTCTATCATCCCAAACAACAAACTTCAACTGTTCACCCCATTTTCTCTTATTCAGCTCCAAGGTTCTTCTTGATAATCTTTAACAGGTTTTTATTACTGACTCAACTTGTCCATTTCCTTGGGGATTGTAATTAGATGCATATGTCAAGTTGATCCCATACTCTTGGCACATTGCCACCAGAGGTTTAGCTCTAAACTCATGGCATTATCAGCTACAATCTTGACTAGCACCCCAAACCTACAGATGATGTGGTTCAACAAAAAATCCATGACAATTTGGTGTGTTTCTCTTTTGGTGGGGATTTCCTCCACCCACTTGGTAAAGTAATCAGTGGCTACAAGAATCCACTTATGGCCAACACTTGAAGGGTCTGAAATCTCACCAATGAAATCCATTCCCCATTGCTTGAATGGAGCTTCAATTGATACATGATGCAAAGGAAGGGAGCCTAAAGCTTTCAGTCTTCTAGAAAGCATGAAACTCTCACATCTTCTAACCAACAAGGTTGTATCCTTGAAGAGAGTTGGCCACCAATAACCAGCCCTCAGATCTTGTGTGTTGTGACTCTTGTAGAAAAATTTCCCCCACAAACTCCTCCATGGAGATCAAAATTATCTTGGGGGCTCATCTTCAGTAATGCACCTTAAGAGGACTCCTCGGGTTCTTCCAAGCTAACCCATAATCAGTAATGACATATTTTTGGGAAGCCAACTTAAGGGCCCTTTTCTGGTTCTTACTCAAATACTCAGGGCAAGTTTCAGATGTCTGAGATAGAAAATCACATCCTTGTACCACTCAGAATTCATTAGTTTATCAAAGACATCTACCCTACCTTCTTCTACCTCATTTACCTCAATAGTTTGCAAGTTTCTCTCAGCCATAAGCCTAGCCAAGCCCAAACCTCTCACCAACTTCATGGTTTGGATATCCATATCATATTCTTACAACTTGTTCACCCACCTACACCTTTTTCTTGAGACTTCCATCTCTGATAAAATGTCTTTTACCATGGTGTGGGGAACATAAGCAACCACTTTAGAACTTAGAATGTAAGGTCTAAAAACCTTTGTTTCTTTTACCAAGGAAAATGCTTGTTTTTCCATGATAGTGTACTTCAGCTCAACCCCCTACAAGGCCTTACTAAAAAGGCAATTGGCCTCTCAACCCCTTCATCATCCTTCTGCAGTAGGAAAAAAGCAATAGTGTTCTCTAAAGCAAAGGAAAATAGTTGGAAAGGCTTCTTATAATCTGGAGCTACTAAAACAGGGGCATGCTTTAATGCCTCCTTGATCCCATTGAAATCTTGGATGGCAGTCTCTCCCACTTGATGACCTGGTCCTTCTTTAGCATGGAAGTGATTGGAATGGTCAACTCAACAAAGTTTGATATGAATCTCCTGATGAAGTTTATCTACCCAAAGAAAGACTGAATTCCTTTCTTGGTCCTTGGAATAGGGACCTTGTTGATGGCCTCTACCCTCTCTGGATCAATCATCACCCCTTCTTGTGACACAATGTGACCAAGAAATTTTTCCTCTACACTCCAAAATGGCACTTCTTTGGATTGAGTGAGATGCCATATTCTCTACATCTTATCAACATCTTCTCCAAGTGCAGCAAGTGATCACTTCTCTTCCTGGAAAATACAGTTACATCATCTTGATAAACTACAATAAACTCATTGATGTAACCAACAAAAGAAACATCCATTTCTCTTTGAAAGGTGGCTCCAACATTCATCAAACCAAAGGGCATCCTAACATACACATACGTCCCCCAAGGAGTAGTAAAGGTTGTCTTGATCCTTTCTGATTCCTTCACCACAACTTGGTTATAACCAGAGAAACCATCTAGGGTGGAGAGCAATTCAGAACCAGTCACTAATTGCAGCATGTTTTCCATATTTGGTAAAGGATAATTATCCTTCATTGATGCTCTATTTAGATTCCTGAAATCTACACATAACCTGATATCACCATTCTTCTTTCTTACTTGGTACTAGGTTTGCAACCCAAGAAGAATACCTTGTGGGCTGAATAATCCCTCCATCTCTTAGCTTCTTCAGTTCCTCTTGCATTTTAAGAGATAAGAGTGGATTGATTGGCCTCTTTTTTCCTAAATGGTTTTGCATTAGACTCCAAGGGAATCTCATGTTGAAACAGATCCTCTCTGTATGCTTTTAGTTCAAGAATAGGTCCAAGCCATGCAATCTTGGTATTTCTTCAACAATTGGATGTATGATTGCTTCTCCTCTTTGTTGAGATTGCTTTCCTAACCAAATTTTTCTTGGCTTCTCCTTTGTGCCAAGGTCATGCTCCTCAATATCCCTAGAGGCTTCATGCATCTATTAACAATGTGATCAACATTATCAAAATTGGACTCAAGAGCAACCAACCCTCTAGGAATGGTATTAGTCTTTAGTTGGATGATGCCCTTGCCAAACAAGGTTTCTTTCCCTTCTGCTACACACACCATTGGCTCCCAATCAATACTTTGATCAAAAAACTCTCCCTTGTTCTACAAAATCTTCTTGATCTGAGCATCATTATCAAAACCTACAATGCTTAACATTATCAGGTATAGATGGCCTTGTTAACACCTCAACATCATATTCACAATATGGGGATATTACACAATTGTCAAAACGAGACCCCAACACTACAAGCTTTTCTACCAAGTCATTGAACTCCTATCATGATGCACAATGTTGAATGAATCAAACATCTCAATGAAATCCCAAACTGCATGCTTGTATTGTTTCATTCACTATTTTTTTGGCATACAGTTTTCTGACTTGTTTTACAATTAGTTTTGAGTCCCCTTTGACAATGATGTCTTTGACACCATATTTCCAAGAAATTCTTAAACCCAACAACAATGCCTCATACTCAACAATGTTGTTAGTGCACTCAAAGTTGAGTTTGAAGGAAAAAAAAATTTTTCCTACCTAGGAAAGCAAAACAACACCAACACCATTCCCAAACTTGGAGCAAGCTCCATCAAACAATAGAGTCCAAGGAGAGCCCACTTGTTCAAGACACCTGCATTCCTCAATCTTGTGCTCCTTTCCATCAACAAATCCTACAAAGTTATCAACATCAACATTTGTGTACAATACTTCATAGGATGCATTGTTGGGATCTTCAATAAGATGCAACATCTTCTTTTCCCCATACAACTTGACAAGGCTGCCCTCAACTGGGATGGTGGCATAGGACATATCCATTTGAACACTCCCACCAACACTTGCAGCCCACCTTCTAGATAACAACATACCCCACTTGGCTGGGTAGTCAATAATAACTACATCAAGTTTCAAATTCCTTCCTGGATAGGCTACAAGTTGCACCACCAGACCCTTCACACACCCCACCATTGAACTCTCTGGAATCCATAGCAGTGCACTTCCCATATGCAGTGTTACTTTGATATTTAATTCATTCATAACTTCCAGAGGCATAACATTGCATGATGCCCCTAAATCAAACATACAGTTATGCAACAATCTATCCTTAATGATCAGGGTAGTGAAGAATGGGTCCACATTCAGCTGAGAATCTACCAAGGATGTTCCCAAATAAACCTCAAGTGGTTCATCTAGCTCTTCTGATGCTGGTGGTGCCTCTAATTCCTCTATGACTGGTGGAGTCTCCACAATGTTTATATTTTTTCCTGGGGCAATCTTCCCTTCTTTCAATCCCAAGTATTCAAATGCTCTTTTCTTGTGCTCAGGAATCCTAAGCAACTCAAAAATTGGAACAAAAACTTTGATTTGACTTAAAACTTGGGCAATGTCATATGGGACATTCTTTGGCAAGGTCAAGATTGGAAGGAAAGCTAACACACTCACTAGGTGGTACAGATTTTTGACAGCTTGGGCATGAGGAGGGGTAAAATTTTTTTTTGGAACTATAGGGCATTTTAGTAGATGCATCCTTCTTAGGGGCCTCTTTAGGAATGTTTGAAAGTAAGGGAGATTTTGGCTTGGCTTGAGGCCCTGTCCCTTTGATAACCTTACTTCTTGTGTTATATTCCTCTCTTGAGCAACAACAACATTCATCAAGAATCTATCTATCTTCCTCAGATGGGATTCCTCCATCATACTTCTTTATCATTAAAGCCCTTAAATATTCAAAGTCATTATTGGGAAATTCAAAATCTTGTATAATATCTACTTCTAAAGTATGAGAGGGAGGAAGAATAGGTACCCTATGAATGCAGTCCCAAAAAGTGGCAACAATCCAGGGGCACTTATCACTTCAGTTGAAGTTTCCCCTTGTTGTGAGCTTGTGGAGCAACCCATCATGTAGACATCATCATCATTGTCATCATAAGCTTCTTCTTCTTCTTGCTTGATCTTCCTTACATGGAGCATGGGGCATGAAACATCTGTCACACCAATCAATGACATTTGTCTCCTCCACAACATCAACTCTGCAGCCAAAGGATCAGGCACCATTCTATTTTCCCTACCTTGGGGCTACCTATTTCCAAATCCAATAGGTCCCTTGCCTCTGTCATCATATATTTGGTGATTTGTGAACCTTTCTTGGCCTTGCTACTTGTGTTGACCTTGTGAACTCTGCCCAATCCTCTTCTCTTCCCGGGCTAGTTTGTATGATATTTCCTTGACAACCCCTACCAAAGTTTTCACAACTTCCTCCAAATCTACAGCCTTTCTTGTTTGAGGTTTTTCTGGGTTAATTAGTTTTACACCCTCCCTTTTTGAGGCTTTCCAATTGCCTTGATGTTGTTCTCTATTTGCAGAGCCATGGTGAAGGCCTGCCTCAAATTAGCAGGGTTTTTGTCCCTCAAGTAGTAAGCAACCTTTTTATCAAATGCATCTAATATTTGATCAAACATGATTCATCACATGGCCTTATCCTAATAGGAAATCTCCTCAAGGTCTTGTTAAACCTTGTGTTGAAATCATGTACTGACTCATTAGGATTCTTTTTTATGTTTTCAAATTCTGTCAAAAGAAACCTAGGGTCAGTTCTATCACCATACTACAATTTAAATGCATTTCTCATCTCATCCAAGAATCAATAGAGTTATCTAGAAAAGCTTTATACTAGTCCCTTGCATCCTCTTCCAGAGTATGGATAAACAACTTGATATATACATCTTCATGTTCAATCTCAAATTCTTCCATCATATTGATAAAAATTTTAAATGTTGATCACCAGTTATAGCATTGTTTCCTTGGAACTTTGGTAGTTTGTTTCTTACATCTTGAGGAACTGCATTTGGATAACCAACCATCCCTACAAAATTTATAGGTCCAAAGGTATTTACAAAAAATGGAGGTCTGGGTGGGGGCAGGGCCATGTTGTTTTGAGGAGGTGACCTCTGAGGGGGTGACAATTGATAAGGGGCAGAGGGTCTCTGAAACACAAGGGTATAATTTTCAAAGTGGATATCCCCTAAAGGCCTTGTTTCTTGGAAATCCCTATCAACTTCTGAAAAAGATAGGGGAAGAATGAGAAGAAAACTTCTCAAAATCAAATGAAGGCCCCTCTCCAATTGGAGAATTCAATTCCACAAAGAGGCTACCTGATTCAAAAGCACTTGAATAGTAGTCTTCAATGATAGGCTGATCACTTTCATCAATGGAGATCCCTCTTCTTGTCTGTTGATCCCCCACAACTCTCCAGGATTTTCTTCCTTCTAATTTTGCTTTTCCTAGCTCTGGAAATAATGTCCTAGCAGGGATCCCTAGCAAAGAAAGATCTTCTTCCTTCCATATTTGCAAAGGTTAGTAACAAATCTCACTTGACAGAGGTTAAGACACTGGTATTCATTAAGAATCAGATCAACAGGAGTCACCACTAAGGATTTCCACCTTAGTTGTGCAGATGCACTAAATATGATCTGTCAAATGTTGTCAACACTAGAAACTAGAAATGGAAAGACTCTGACTTTTCTTTACCCAGATTTGTCAATGAAAGCTAGTGCACTCAGTGTAGGAACTGAAAGAATTACACACAACACTTGGAGTATATAAGAAGTGTTTTACCAGAAAATTTAAATGAAATCTTGAAACCACTATGTCCCCAAATGGCTAAATAAGGTGTTGTTGATGATGATAAATAGATATGAACTGAAATATCAAAAAATAGTCTCAAAACTCAAATAAGTCCTAGAAATAGCACCCGAGTGTGTTGTTGATGGGCTAAATAGATATGAACTGGCAGTGAATCAAAAATAGTCTCAACAACTCAAATAAGTCCCCAAAATGGTGCCAATAAGGTGTTGGTACCCAAATTGATTCTCCCTCAAAGTCTGAGCAGCATCACAAGTTTTGGCAGGAAGCTTAGAGATAGATAGATCATGGTGAGTCATTTTGTAGTTGGGGATGGGATCTAACTGCCCTCTATCACTCAGATGTGGAGAAATGGATAGCACCCTCAAGAGGATTTGATCTATCCTCACTATTTTAGGTTGTGCCTTTCAACCAAGGTAAGAGAACCCTTTTGTAGCCTATTGTTTATGGAGGAGATGGAGATGTCCTTCCTAATGAAGTTGTTAAGGAGACCTTGAAGAAAATATGATCAATGCAAAAAAATCTAACTCTCACGAGTTGTCACTCTAGATAGTGGAGATATTCTCTAGGCAAGGTTCAGGCTACTAAAGACATTTGGAATCTTGATTGTTTCTACATGTTTTGGTAATAAAATTTATGCATTTGTATACACACATGAAAAACAGGGGTAGTATGGGTAGGATTAGTTGTTTTTAAATAAATTTTGGTGGGAGGTGAGGCAGAATAAACTTGATTTTCCAAATCTCTAAGAACTCTTACAAAATGGAAAGTCTAGATAACAAAATGCTTCAAAATAGCTAAAATGTTCCTTTAACTAGAATATGTACTTCAATGGAGGCCCAGATTAGCACTTTTTCACACAATCTATGAGATTTTAACATGAAGGATCAAGTTAGAAGACCCAATAAAACATCAAAATCTAAGATCAATCACACCTGAGGTACACCCAGAGGCTTACAAACAATCTCTGTCAAAAATGAAAGAAAAGTGATTTTAAATCATTTATTTCACTCCCAGATGAAAGCTCTTCTGAGAAATGAGATTATAGATGCCACTAAACTATCACAAGGATTGAGACATGTGATTAAGACATATTTTGATACAAGATTGCAATAAGAACAAGAAAAACTATTTGCAGACATTCAAAATGAAACAAACACATTTTTCTCAAGATCAACACAGAATAACTCAAGTTTGATTAAATTTATCAGCAAGGGAAAGTTTCTAGAACAATCTCAGAGCTTTCAATGGTTGTACACTTGCAACCACCTTGACATGATCAAACTTAATACAAAAGAGATATACAGCTTCTCATGGCTTCTCAAAAGACAGGCTTTGTCAAATTTTCCTCTTGGGAATTTTCTTCGACCTCTAACACTCCAACCATTTACATGAAAAATTTGTGCCATTTATAACATTTACAATAGAGCCCCTTTTCCCCAAAAATCCCGACATTGAGTGCTACCAAGTGCTCGCCATGATCACGATCACGATTTCCCAAAATCATCTGTAAAAAAGTCACCAGTGCTCAGGGGGAAAATCTCTTTGAATATCTCCCATTCAACTCCTCCTCTAGTAGATCACTCTTTCTTCAACTCACCAACCACTTCCACCCCTAATCTATCAAATCTGGTTCCTTGTGCTCGGGAGAAGAAAAATGGAAAATCATATCGAGCCCAAGAGTCAAACCATTTTAATGGTGAAAGACGTCTCCATATTTTCCCCACCAAACTTAGATATCAACATTAACTCTCCTCTTTGTTTGGCATGTAGGAAATACCAAGAAATCATGAAGACTCACACTTCCAGGTGTGTTTTAGTAAAATGGGGGAAAATCAGATTCAGACTCTTAACTGCCATTGATCTTTACTTTGAATTTGGGTCATCCACGTGGAAGATTCAATTTAAAATGGGCCTGATTTCCTTTGACCTTTTACAACTTTTGAAAAATGGAAAAAAATCCACATTTTGTTCCACACCTCCGCCCTTGAGAAATGAGCCTGACACGTGTCCTAAGGTGGGTCCCAATGGAACCATGGCCAAATTCTACTATTTCACCTCATTTTGGAAAAGGGGAAAATTTTCCAAGTTTTCCCCGCAGCTCCACCCTTGAAAAATGGGCCTGACACGTGTCCCAATGTGGGTCCTAGCAGGAACCATGCTTCCTTTTTCACTTTTAACTCTTTTCTCCCAAAAGGAAATTTTTCCAAATTTCCCCCGAGAGTCCGCACCTCCACCATTGACTAGAGCAAGCTTTGACCTTTCCTTTATCGGGGATTTTGAAGCTTTGACCTTTCCTCTATCGAAGCCCCACCCCACTTTTTGACCATTTTTGGTCCTTTGTTTTAACCCTTTTGAGCAACCCTTTGAAAAGGGAAAAATTTCTAAGTTGCCTCTCCGATGGTCCGCTTCCCCACCCCTTCGACTTTTCAAACTTCCACATGTCACAATGGCACATCTTGAGATGGTTCCCAAAATTTGAGACTTTGAAAGAGCACGGGCTCGCCACGTGTCCTAGCCTCAAAAAAATTTTTTTTAAGGCTTGAAGCTCAAAAGGAAGGCACCATGTGTCGATTCTCGAGATCATCTTTTTGGCCATTGAAAAGTCCAAGAAAAATGTAAAGTGAGCAGAGGCCTCCAAGTGTCCTCCTGGCACTTCTTTAAAATGAAACTCAAGGGCCGATCCCCAAACATGCGTGGTTCCTCCACATGTCCCAGATCTCCCAAAACCTTTTGAAAATGACTAAGTATGGGAAGACCCGGTGGAAGCCTCCACGTGTCTCCATGGTGCAATTTCAGAATGGTGCCCAAAATGGAGACCCTGAATGAGCGTGGGCTCACCACGTGTCCCTATCTGCCAAACTATATTAGCTGCATAAAAATTTGTCTAAGTCCGGGAAAAGTAGCGAAACTTCCACATGTCCTCCTGGCACTACTCCAAGGCCAAACCAAAAAGTAAATCTTCAAATGAGCGTCGTTCCTCCACGTGGAAAAATTTCAAGTTGAGGTAATTCATAAAATTTTTGAAGTACCCAGCTGAGCCACATCCAACCAAAAGAGGCCATGTTTCTTGATGATGCAAGGATGCAAATTTGACCAGAGAAATGCCCATCAAACCGATAAAATGCAAAAAAAACAATCATTTGAGCCGAGATGAAATTTTCTCTAAGGAAAGAGAATTCGAGAGATGTTACAAGGCTCAAATACATTCTTCAGAGCTACATCCATTCATTTTCTTCAAGTATTTAGGGAAATTTATTTCACTCATAGATGAAATTCTTATGAGAAATGAAATTGTAGATGCCACTTCCCACTATCATAAGGATTGAGACCTTGTGTGATTGAGACAAATTTTTTGGATACAAGATTCCAATGAATAAGAAAACTATTTTGCAACATTCAAAAAAAAAATAAAACACATTTTGCATAAGATCAACACAGAATAAAATTTCATTGTAATCCTTCCCTTAAAGGTGAAATCACGATGTTTGAACTCAAAAAGAGTCCTTTTTAGTGCAACCCTAAATCCTCTTTAAATGGGTGCTCAAACACCTTGGCAATGTCCGGGATCTCTGCATTTGGAAAATGAAGAGTGGAAAATGGCGTTCAAGGAATTCTGCTGTTCCTCTACACTATGTCGAAAATCAATGGCGGTGGCCAAGTTGGAGATCCATCTCTATCTTTACCATTGATAGGGAGAATGGTCATATTTGGAAATCTTGATAGATCTCCTAGGTCTATGGCAGAAATAGGAAATGGAGATGGGGAAGATCTAAAAACTTAAATTTATAATGCTTTGCAAATCAACTAAATGAAGACTACAAATTCCTTTGAAAGATTTGATGTGGTGACCACATGATATTTAAACCGAAAAAAGACTTACAAAACTATGATATGCCTTTGCAAACAATAAATAACATTGAAGCTTTAGGGAGATCTACTTCTAAATGTTAAGATATAAAGAAAACTCAATCCTGACTAAAACACTAAAGGAAGATTTCATCAAACATTTAAAAATTTCTCAACCTTTCATGACTGGATTATTCATCGAGATGGAGGAAAAAATTAAATTAAGATCAATCATATCCCTTCCAAAAAGCATTTCAATTGTTGTTTTTAAATCCATGAGGATAGGGATTTAATTGAAGGATGCAAGACTCAAATTGAACATGACTCAAGGCTAAAATTTACCCCGGTTTCCATCTTTATAATCCTTCAAAAGACTCTTTTGATACCTACCTAGTTTGATACTCGTTTACGGACTCCCAATCCACATCTTTGACTAACTTGTTTGATAGCAATAGGGGATACTTTATCTCATGTGCGGTAAGAAATTAGAAAACCTCATTCAAACCCACACTACTTAATTGGATCCTCTATTGATTTGTCCAAAGCCTTCCCAAAAATTAAGTTGCGACGGTGACCAAGCTCTCTTCAAAGATTAGACCCTATGAAGGACTTGCCTTCGATGTCGTTGTTGTAAAATTTAACTTCTTGGTCATATTACAAAATATTGTGAACATTCCCATAAAACCAAGCTTAGCAAATGGTGGGAAAATTTCCTCCAAAGTTTCTCTACTATCCCACCCCAAGAAATTCCAGGCTACCAAAGCTAGCACCATGAGGTGCAAGATATGGATCCCCTTTTAACTTAGCACTGAAGTCTTTCAAAATATTCCAAAGTTATCCCGCTGCCTTCTTTTCGGGTGAAAACACAATGCAATAATCAACTCCTTATTTTCTTTTCGACTTACCCTTTTCCAATTTTTCTCTCTCTCGCAAAATCTCACCCCGCCTCAATTCAATTGAAGTGGTTATTCCTTAATATCAATGGGCGAAAGAAATGATGAATCTTATGGTTCGTGGATAGGAAAAAGTCATTTTATCCTCAAACCCAAAACTGCCTTCCATCTTGATGGCAAGGCCCATGATCCTTTATGGACTTTTTATCTAGTGCTTAAAGATGACTTTTATCCGTGCATGTTGGTCTATTTTGAAATGTCTCCTTGCCACCCTACCTTCCCTGTTTCCTTTGCTTTATTGGAGTGCCACGTTGGATTGCTGGACCATACGAGAGCATTCTGCAAATGTGATTTTTTCCCACTGTGGTAAAAATTTATCCCAATTCTAATGGCCCACAAAGTTACGTTACATCGGTTTTATCCGGCTTTTGAGTCAAATTATACAAGGCCCATAGTCCCTTTCAAAAACTATTTGCCAATAATTAAAAAAACATGAAGAGTAACTCAAGTTTGATTAAATTTATCAAGGGGAAAGTTTCTAGAAAAATTTCAAAGGTCCAATGGTAGTAATACACTTTTGAATGCACCTTAACATGATCAAATCAATATAAAAGATATACATCTTCTCAAATAGCTTCTTGAAAATTTGGGCTCTATCAAGCCTTTTTTTTTCGAACTTAGAAAAATTATTCCCGACCTCTGACACTTCTAATAATTTATTAATAAAAGGAGAGTATATTCCATTTATTTGAATTTTGAAACACATTAGTTTCCCAATTGTTTCCCAAACATGATTGCAGATTCTTTTAATGATCATGATTTTGATTCCATAATTTTCCTAGCTAATCCTAGGTCACCAAGGGCTCGGTGGGTTGATATCTTCAAAAGTTCCCGCATTCAACTCCTTCCTCCCGTATATCACTCTTTCCTTCTATTCGCCAACCACTTCTCCCCTAATCTATCAAATCTGGTTCCTTGCATGCTCGGAGAATAAAAACAAAAAATCATATCGAGCCCGATAGTCAGACCATTTTAATGGTGAAAGATGTCTCCATATCTCCCCCACCAAACTTAGATATCAAAATTAACTCTCCTCTCTATTTGGCATGTAGGAAATACCAAGAAATCATGAAGACTCGCACTTCTAGGAGTTTTTAGTAAAAATGGGGGAAAATAAGATTCAAACACATAAATTGCCGTTGATCTTTACTTTGAATTTGGGTTGTCCACGTGGAAGATTCAATTTAAAATGGGCCCAGGGTTTCCTTTTGACTTTTTACAACTTTTTGAAAAAATGGAAAAATTCCATTTTTCTCCGCACCTCCACCCTTGAGAAATAAGCCTAACACGTGCCCCAAGGTGGGTCCTAAAGGAACCACGGCCAAATTCTACTATTTCACCTCTTTTTTGGAAAAGGGAAAATTTTCCAAGTTTTCCCCATAGCTTCGCCCTTGAAAAATGGGCCTGACACGTGTCCCAATGTGGGTCCCACCGAATCCGCTTCCTTTTTCAAATTTAACTCTTTTCTCCTAAAAATTAAATTTTCCAATTTTCCCCAAGGGTCACACATCCGTCATTGACTTTGAAACGAACCTTGATGATCCTTTGTCACACTTACGGGCCATTTTTGATATTTTAACCCTTTTGAGAATAAGAGGCAAAATTATAAGTTACCTCCGATGGTTCGCTTCCCTGCCCCTTTTGACTTTTCAAACTGCCACGTGTCACAATGGCGCACCTTGAGATGGTACCCACACCAAACCCCGAAAGAGTGCATGCTTGCTACATGTCCCGGTCCGACAAAATTTGTTTGAAGGCTTGAAGCTCGTGAAGATGCCATGTATCGAGTCCGAGGCAATCTCCTTTCGCCGCATTGAAAAGTCCAAGAAAAATGCAAAGTGAGCAGAGGCCTTCAAGTTTCCTCCCGGCGCTTCTTTAAAATTAAACTCAAGGGTTGGTCCCAAACATGCGTGGTTCCTCCATGTGTTCTGCACCTCCCAAAACCTTTTGAAAAAAAAACTAAGGATGGAGGACTCAACGGAAGCCTCCACGTGTCTCCGTCCCACCAAATCTGCTTCCAATTGCGTAGAAAAATTATCTAAGTCAAAGTGAAGCAACAAAGACCTCCACATTTCCTCCCGACGCTACTCCAAGGCAAAACCAAAAAGTAAATCTTCAAATGAGCGCCTTTCCTCCACGTGGACAAATTTCTAAGTTGACGCAATTCATAAAATTTCTGAAGTACCTTGCGAGATGTGTCTAACCAAAAGAGACCATGTTCCTTGTCGATGCAAGGATGTAAATTTGGCTGGGAGAAACTCTGTCAAACATTAAAATGCGAAAAATGACCATTTAATCCTCGGAGATGATTTTTTTCCAAGGACGACAGAGGATTTAGAAATGTTACAAGGCTCAAATACGCTCCTCAGAGCTACATCCATTCATTTTTCTTCAAGTATTTAGAGCAAAAATGATAAGGAAAGAAAATCCCGACTGTGAAAATGGAAAGAATGGGAGGGCCCAAGTTTTTGAATGAACAGAGAACGAGAGACCCAAATTATAGACCTTTTCAGAGAGACAGAGAAACAAGGAAACACAAATGGGCCGATAAGTGATCTTTGACCCGTAAATGATTAATTATGGAAAAAAAAATAAAGATAAGACTTCCCAGGCACAACACAAGGGAATAAAATATGGCAGAGGCCATAAATCGATAGATTTCAAAGGAAAAATGGGGCGAGACTATTTTGAGCACCAACAAGTCATACAAAGTGTTATTCATAGTAACTTAAAAAGTTAAAGAAAGGCTAGACTTATTTATAGGTCAAGAGGGCAAACAAGCACACTTAATTTACACACAACACTCGAATGGGATTAATTCTAACCATAATTATCAAGATGCATATAATCCACAAGTCACTACTTTATATAATGAAATAAGGAAATATTGATAAAACTTATCATGCCATCGAAGAAAAGCCACTACCGACAAAAAAATCCACTAACATCTATAGCCACCAAAAGCAATCGATCCTAACATAATTCATCACCCCACAATTAAACACCTCTACTCCGACGAGGGTCAAGCTCTTACCAAATTGTAAGAGAATCACCACCACAACTAACAGATCGCCAACTAGAACGCACAACACAATGAGCTTTCTATCTAGAAAGGTTGATCAACGAAAAAGTCACTCTAAGATCCTAGACACACTCAAGGTTCCGTGCATCCAAAACCAAGGAAAAACTTAAAACACCTAAGAAGACATTCCAGGCACCTAGGGTGTACCCCCATACGAAAAAATGTCACAAGGCAACAACGTAGAACCAAAGGCTCAACAACATGCAAGTGAGAATCACGTAACATTTAGCTAAGTAGCCAACAGATAACGAGCTCTGAGTCACCAATCAAAGTAAAATCCAAGAAATATCGGCAATCAAGAAAAGTGGCTAAGTAGCCGCATTGCAAAGTCTGGAAATTTCTCACAAAAAAAAAAAACTAAAAGAGCCTCAGAGCTTCTCAATCCAATCATAAAATAAGATGTTGGTCCTTGATAAAATAACACAAGTTTACAAATATAAAATATAGAAGTCAACATCATAGTCACTCCGCAGCCCTTCATGGCCGCTAATAGGGGTACTATGCCTTGAGATCCGCTCTAATGACACTCACGCAAAGTTGGATCAAAGGTGACACCAAGACCTAACATCCCACTTACTCACACGGGATTGAGTCGCCAAAGCGACAACCAAAACTAACTCATCTAACCACTGAAGGAAGGAGGGGAGATTTAGACGATTAACAACTCCTAATTGACTCTGATAGGCTCCCAAACACAACCTCTAGCACTAGGCCACAAGAGTCACACCATACAATTTATCATTCCAACAAATCCAATAAGGGAGAGTCTCAACAGATTTATTGCATCATACAACTATAATAAGGGTTAGGACTCCTCAAACAACATCTTTTCAAGGTACAATTTTTTTTTGTTATGCTTAGAAGTTCACGAAATACCAATTTAATTTAACATTTTCAGCTACCCAAGTTTTGACAAAATGCCACTGAGTGAGTACAACAATTCAAACAACTTATTATTTTATTATTATTTTAATTTTGGTAGTTCAAATGAACAAAGTAATGTAATACATCTTCATATGTATTTCTTTTTCAAATTTTCAAACAAGGTTTTTTTATACATTTAAAAAAAAAAATTATGTATGTCTCAAGTTTTCTAGTGTGCCCAAGGGTCCAAGCTTTGAACCCACGGCTCTGATACCAAGTTTAATGCCTTCTAAAACTCCCACTCGAGACCAAAGAACAACCTAGGTTTAGTTAGAAAAATTATGGAATAATTTTTTTGTTTAAAAGTATGACCACAAACAAGGTCTCAAGAACAGTTAGGTTTAAATACATATATTTTCTTGCTATAACAATTATCATATTCATATTACAAATCACCTAAAAACACTAAGAGAGGGAAAGTTATCCTGAGCACAGTTAGATTTCCCTTAGGTGATAATCTAACTATTTAAAATTAGATTAACACTAAGGTAAACAACTAAATACCCTAGGTATTTAATTCTACCAGTTTCAATAATTAACAAGGTCAAATTGTAAGGGGGAGAATTCACATTTAAACTAACAGGTAAATTATCACTTGCCCACTCCTAGAACTCTCTTAAAAGATTCAACCTAATTTTTATCATATTTAGTGAAATAAAATTTTCTTGAAAACATTTCCATTAGATAGGAAATTTTCTCACCTTTCGAGTGATATAAAGAAGTCCTCTTAGCTCCTCATATTTTTCAAGTTATGGCGGGTAGGCCTTGGGTGAAAATTTTCCCCAAGAGAGCGGGCTTCTTGGGGCACTCTGGGAGGAAACGCTTCCCTAACTCGGGCTCAGTAGGTTTCGGAGAGAAATTTCACTCGAAGGAGAAATGTGGACTGGCAGAGAGGGGAAGAAAAATTTTCCTAGACACAGTCAGGCGGAGCGGGAAAGGAATTTAATTCTTTTACCCTTTTGGGACAGAGGTACATTTTACCCTTGCACGCCCATGAGCTCATAAGGGACAGAGTCCAAAACCTTCAACCTAAAGGGAAGGTAGGTCGCTAGAAGAATTTAAGACATTTAGCTTTTTTGTTGAAAAGTGTTAAGGGATCAAAATGATTCGTGCCTCGTTGTTATGCTTCAAGGCACCACGTGTCAAGCCTTGATTCGTGGGGAGAAAACTTAAGAATTTAATACTTTTGTGATAAAAATCAAAAAGACTAAAATTCATCCTTGCCTCCGCCGATGCCGAGACGATGCCACGTGTTAGGCTCTCATTGGGCAATGTGGCGTGGAGAAAATTTTAAATTTTTGCCAAAAGAATTTTAAAATGTTAAGGTTGAGAAATCAACTGCTCCTCCGTCATCATCTCGTGAAGCCACATGTCAGCCAATCATTGGCTACGGGGAGGCGGGCTAGCGGAGAAACTTTTAGAAATTTTCCCAATTTTTTTTTAAAAGTTTAGTTTTAGACGTGGGTCCTGCGCGTCATGCTGAAATTCTTTTCCCAAGGCAAGGGCGGGGATGCGGGGCTGCAGAGAAAAGTAAGAATTTTTGCCAAAATTTTTGAAAGGTTAAGTTAAGGGTTGCGGGCCCGCGCGCCCATGGAAATGCTTCCAAAAGTGAAGGGCGAGGCAACGGGGCCACGGGAAAAGTTTCCAAATTTTCCTTTTTCGAACTTAGATTATTTTTGACAAAAAAGATGTTTTGGGCCAGCGGAGTGGCGGGAAACTTCATGTCTTTTGTGTTTTTAAGGTGAAAAGCGTAAAAGGAAGCTTTTCACCACGGGTCAACCAGGGATTATTTTAATAATTAAATTTGACAGTTAGAATATTTTTGAAGCCAAATGAAGTAAAAACTTCATAAGGCCATAACTTTTGATAGGGAACTCAGTTTTGGAAAATGAGGACTTTCTGGAAAGCTCTCAACGTCTACTTTACACAAAAATCTTGAAAATTTAATTTTGATAAATGTTAAAGGGTCAATTTTCATAAAACGTTTTGATGTCATTTAAAAAATGATATGGTATTTTTTACTTATCAATTTTGTTCAAATCGCCATTAATTCTTTCTCAACATGCCAAACAGGCATGGAGGATTTCACTTGGAATATTTTAGGATAGATTGCAAGGTTAAATTTTCTTGATTTATTTGCATTTGAAATTACCAATGTTTACACAACAAAAAGCCTACAATTTTTCCTTTTCTCGATTTGAAAGGTTGTTTAAAAATTTTCTTTAGTGTTTTAGTTTAGTTTGGGGATCATTCTAATCTTATTAATTCCAATTTAATATTTCATTGATCTGTTATAGATTTTCGGGGTTGTTTAGGACATTTGATAGAAAGGAATTTGCGAAGTATACGGTGAAGTAGAAATGAAGTTTGTACATTTTATGAATAAAGATTAAATTATATCTGTTTCCACGCAATAAAAACATTGAATTTATTCCATGCTAGTTTTAAATAGTTTTCTTTCCTTCAATCAAATGATAGAGACAAGAATGCAACTTTAAAAAAAAATTAAACATTTCAAATGAGACAAAGCAGTGCAATATTTCTTCATACGTGCTTCCTTTTCACTTTTACAAATAGAGATTTCCTACTGTATATTAAACATAGATTTCCAATGGAAATAATATCATATGAACAAGGAAAAACACTTCTATTAATTCAAAGGAATATCTTACAACTTATTTCCCATTTATTTTCAAAATACAACATACCAAATGCATATCTTTCTTTTCTATTCATAGAACTGAATACAAGATATATTCTTCCATAATCAATTACAACTTTCATAGCTAAAACAAAGTAGTCTTTCCAACACAATAATATAAAAGATCATCCACTTCAAGGTGGGAATGGTTACAAAAGAAGTTTCACAAGGACTATCGTAACTCTGCTTTCTTCTTCAATTACAATATAAAGAATACAATTTCTTCCACATTTATTCAAAAACACAAAATAGAGTATATCTCTTTCACATTTAAAATTGCAACTTTCATAGCCAATAAAAACATATTTCCATCACAAATAATGTACAAGGTCATCCACTTCAAAGTGGGAAAGGGTTACAATAAGAATAATCTCAACAAGGACTATCAAACTTGTCTTTTTCCTCTACTCCAGAACAACAACATGAATATCCTCCATTTTCTTTATTTGACCTTGATAAAATAGGGGGAAAGACAATGCTCTCCACCCAACCAAGACATCCAATGAAAAGGAGAAGTTGTCCTTCTTCATTGGCCCCCGAGCCCCAACCATATTGTAATTATAAATGATTTTCAACACATGGAAACAACATGCTTCCACAACACAAAGACATATTTCTCATTCAAAACATAGTCCAAAACAAAACTACAGTTTTGCAACCACGAAACAAAACAACAAACAATACCTGTGTTTCATCATGCAAACCAAAGGAGCAAAACTATGGGGATGTTGCTTATTCCTCCCAAGGGAAATGGGTATCACCACTTGAGAAAAAAATAGCCAAAATATATCATTTCAAAACCCCGACATGCCCTTATGCCTCCCAAAGTACCCCTTATTCCTCTCATTCCCTTATGCCTCCCCAACCTCTTATAGCACCCCATAACGAGTAAAGAAATGCAAGCTATTTATTTTTACAATGTGGAACCCAAATCCCAACTCCCTCCATACTTATACCTCCCAAAAACCTTTTACCTCCCCACAAGAATACCCCATAGTCTTCTCCTACACCATTCCTAGGCCATCTACCCAACCAGGCCAACAAATAAAACAATGCATTCAACCATTCACATATACATAAAAATGAAAGGATAGAATTTCCAAGAGCTAAGATCTTACCTCTCCATGATGGAGTTTGTTCAAAGTTAAAAACATAAAGCTCTCCAATGCAAAACAATCCAAGAGATCAACAATCAACAAGTATGCAACAATCTCCAACTTTCTCCCAATTTGCAAGAGCTCTAAAAACCCCAAAGCAAGTCACCAAAAATGAAGTGATAAAAGTGAAGCAACCCCAAAAACAAGCCAAGGAATTCAAATATATAGAAGAGGGAAGAGAAGAGGATGAGGTGGATCCATGTAGGATGCCACTTCACACATCCTCAACTCCAACACCCAAGGTCAACTTCATTCTCCAATGCATAATAAATAAGTAGGTGAATAAATGACAGTTTTACTTACACACTCAAATCAAGCCCACACCCCATAAGGACTGAAATTGAAAGCATGTAAGAAAGTGTAATTAAAGCATACAACTTGACTTACAAAAATACATAATGAAGGTTAGATTTAAACTCTCCAACCATAGGTAAGGTTGGTATGCAAATTTAAGAGGTATGAGACAAGTTTAACTTGTCCCACAAGCCTCCAAAATCAGCCTCCAAGGACAAATTCGGATTTCAAAAGAAGGTGGAGTGTTTCATACTCCAAAATTTACTTACACATAACTTACACATTTCTTACAACACTTTAATTCTAGGCCAACAACTCTAATAATTACTTTCTTATGACCCAATTTGATTAATTAATTTTAACAATATGATTACCCACATTATTTACCACCATTTAATTAAAGAGAAAGGGGAAACACATCACTTAAAAACACATACATACAAAACAAAGGAACCAAATAAATAAATACAAATAACCCTTGGTCACATTTAAAGGTGATCCCCCATCGTAATCCCTAACAACAATCAAACACACACACACACACACACACAACAATAAAAGTTGTCATGGTGACCTTGTTGAATTCATCTAGAATTCCAATGTGGTTGGTCTCCAATCCCCCGATGTTTGTTGTGATATTTTAACCTGCAAAACACAATACCTCCTTCAGCCTCGTGGCCACATCAGAACATCCAAAATACATATAAATATAATTCCAAATCATCTATATATATGAATCACAACAACATCAAGGCAAACAACAATATCATTTACAATTTTATCAACAACTATATCATCATCAAATTAATTCCATTTTCTAGGTCTACTCAATATATCCAAATATCACATGTCCGAACAACATCCATAAATATAACCACGTCGGACAAAGATATATCATCCTCAATGTAAAAATGTCTCTAGTAATCATCATGCATCATATATGAATCATTTTCAACAATAATCCATGATCTGACATCTAACACCATACTAAATCAAAACTATAATAATTTCCATAATATAGTCAACGATTGATCATTATCAATATCAAAAGTGTCGAAGGGACGTCGCACTACAATGAAAGTAATGACTATATTATATCCTATATATATACCATGCGTAAGACATTATGGTTACTGTGTGTAAATCACCATTTTGTTAGTAATGTATTTATGTGTTATGTTGTGAACCTTACACTAACCGACCCTAAGGGAAGCAATCGGTAAAAGTGTATGTGTGGAGAGAGAAATGAGTACCATTGACCAATCACTCGAGCCGAGTACAAGATAGGAAGTGGAGTCTTACATAGATTGAAAATCCACTTTTGTTTGTTTGGTATGTATGGAACATTGCCCAATGGGCATCATATATATTGTGTTTCGTGAACACCTTAGGCTCATTAGATGGACTGTGAAGTGCACCTTACTCTATCCCTATATGGTTTTGTATAGATGACCTATGTGTACCTTTGTATTAGTGTACCATTGACCACTCACTCAAGACAAGCACAAGATAGCGGTGGAGTCTTACATAGACTGAAAACCGACTCTTGTTCATTTGGTATATATGGTAATTTCCCAATTGAAACCATGTATATTGTATTTCAAAAACACCTTAGGTTCAGTAGATGGAAACATGTACCCTTCCCTCTTAGACTATGTTGAGACTATGTTTGAGCCTTGTTGGAGTATGGAGGGATGATTCAAGAAGAGATGATGACAGTTAAATTATTTGATATGTTATTTTGTGATCTAAGGCTTGATGTCCTGAGTGCGGGAAACTTGATGAGTACCCCTTTGGTGGTTGTATAAGGCCAAATAGTGATTGCGATGTGTTATTTTTCTATAAGTGTTTTATTCGTAAATTTAATTTTTCTTTTATCTCCTTTTTGTTGGAACCAGAAAATTGTTCTATTTAGCTTTTGATTGAGTTATCATTTACATCTTTGGGAATTTATTTTATAGTCATACTTACATGATTATTTTATGCACTAACTGCGACTAATTAGCCATTTATTTATAGTTGCTTGAAATTTAAATTTAAGTTAAAATTATTCCTTGAGTTTCAATTTATATTCTTTGGCCCAAATCTTGGCAATTTCACTTATTGTTTTAGAATGGTGGCTCTAATGTCATTACGTGTTGGGTTAGGGTCATGGGATTCACCATGGAGTAGTTAGATCTATGGACCCGCTTCATTACATCGGGGTAAGCCTCAAGGAGGTCATACGAATGAGTATTATTGAACTACAGTTTCTATGCCACTTGGGTGGAGGTGACGAGGCTCTATGTGCCTAGGGCTATAGGGTGACATAACATCATAAAATGGATAGATAAGGTGGTGGGACACTTGGTGAGTGACCCGATATGGAGAAATAAGGAGATGTGGCTCTATCGCGAGTGACAAAACATGGAGAAATAAGGTGACAGGGCTCTATGGTGAGTGACCTAGATTAGTTTTGGCACTATGATTCTTTTTTTATTGGGAGGTAAACGAATTGTCTTTGGGAGATATATGGAGTTATTTTTTTATACTTTGGGAGGTATATGGAGATTTTTGTGTGTTAGGATTTAGTCCTAACATGTGTCTAGGTTAGAGCATGTAATAATGTAGAGATGTAAAATAATATTAAGTTGTTGAGAAACAACTTAATGAGTGTGTATTTATAATGTAAGTGAGTTAATATGTCATTTATAAAAATATTTAACTAAGAATTGTTAGGAAGGTTGAGATAATCTAGATGGTTAGAACAACCATCCTAGATTAGTGTTAGTAGTTGTAGGAGTTTTAATAGGGTGGATTATATAATTGTATGTATTGGTGTTGAATAACAAGTTGAATATGATTGATTGATTCATGCCTATGCATATTTAAGCCTTTGGATCTTCCGAGAAATGGGGTAGCATTTCATTTGGGATTAGAGCTAGTTTCTTCGACCTCTATGTTTTCCTTTCATTTCTTTTTTCTTTTATCAAAATGATTCACAATTACGTTGCAATGTAGACCACATGCAACAATCATTGTGATATTCGTCTATCCCTTACTTGCATGTTGTCAACAATATTGCAGAGTGGACCTCGTGTAATTTTAGTGACATTCACCATCCATTTGCATCCTCCTCTCTCTTTCTATAATGTTCATTCTTTCTGTTGTCTGCACTCCATGTTGTTCATTGTTTGAATACCTTAAAAAATAAAATAAAAATACTTGTCCATGTCCCCAATTGTAGCTTCGACCTACCATCCTGTCAACATCTCCACGGATTTACAAGTACAAGGCCGAGCCCCCTGATCGATCCATCAATACAATCTCTACTTTGAAGCGTCTGAAGAGTCTCTAGATCGAACTCTTTTTGGAAAGCTCCTTGAGCTTGATTGACCTCTACATGCATTGCATTGTTTTCTTTCAACTCTCTTGTATTGAATCGATGAATATATGGATTCATTGCACTTCTCCATGATATTGATTGGTGATAGCTTTGAACTGCGAAGGATTTATAATCAAATTTTGCATTGCAAAATTATATTCGGTTTTATTTGGAAGATCACGCACTTCTCTTTATTGATGGGGACAAATAAAAATACGGAACAAAAATGTCGTGACTGTCACGCATGTGGTGTTTGTGTGATCTCTTTTTGCTGGACACCAATTTAATATGGGAAACTGTGACCCATGTGTGGTACACTGCATTGGATTGGAGCCCTCCAGATCTCACTTCTCAGGCACCAACTCAATCTATTCGGCCTTCTCTCGAAGCATTGACACAGTAGTCAAAACTCTATCTCGGCAGAAGGTCCATTGTTCGAATTCCAATGGATATGGTAGATATCATTTTAAAATAGAACCCGGAGATCATCTTTTACTCAAGGCGGATTCCATTGTTCCAAAGCAGGTGTCGCAGACCATCAAATCTCGAAAAGTAGATGAAAACACATTGTTGATTGTTGCTCATCAAAAATACAAAGCTGGAAACAATTCTAAGGGATTGGAACACTGCAACGTTGTTTATGAAAAGAATCCTCGGTGGCACAAAGAACCCTGCGAGATCGATCCTCTCCAAAAATAAATAGGAATTTCCATTGAACAAGTATTTAGCAGATCTCTCCCTCAGTGACTTCAATCTCAGATTTGATGACATGAACAAAAATATGGCAAAGTTAGTTTTAAATAAATGAAAAGGAAAGCCCTAAATAAGTGGATACGGGTAAAGTTATTCCATTTTGTAAAGGCCAATTGGTGGGAGTATTTTATAAAAGCATTATTTCAACCCACATTTAGGTATATGTAGTACCCACATTAAGCTGGCTGATTATTTGTTGAGGGGTGATTATGCGGGGATATATTTTTGAACTAGGGGAAGGAAATCATTTTCGAAAATCTTTGTAAAAGGAGATTATATTTTCGGAAAATATTGTAAGGGGGCAAATATCTATTTTTTTGTAAAAGGGGATAGGGTTAATTTTCGAAAAAAATATTATACGGGATATCTTTATACCTAGATGTATTATCGATCGAAACCGACATCCATGATTTTTTCAATTAAGAGGGGGATGTGAAAACATGGTATCCTTCAACCATCAGCTTTAAGAAAGAAGACGGAAGCAATGAACAACCATGGCCAACCATCATCATGTAGCTTCGAAGGTTCCTCACCCCATATTAGAACTAAGGGGGGGAATGTAAGGATTTAGTCGTAACATGTTTCTAGTTTAGAGCATGTAATAATGTAGAGATGTAAACTAATATTATGTTGTTGAAAAAATCTTAATGAGTGTGTATTTATAATCTAAGTGAGTTAATATGTCACTCACGTAGATATTTAATTGAGTATTGTTACGTAGGTTGAGAGAATCTAGGTGGTTAGAAAATCCATCCTAGATTAATGTTAGTAGTTGTAATAGGGTGGATTATATAATTGTATGTATTTGTGTTGATTAACAAGTTGAATATGATTGATTGATTCATGCATGTGCACATTTGAGGCTTTGTATCTTCCCGAGAAATGGGGTAGCATTTTCATTGTGATCATTTGGGAGGTATATGGAGTTGTTTTGTGATGTTTTGGGAGGTATATGGAGTTGTTTTGTGACGTTTTGGGAGGTATATGGAGTTGTTTTGTGATTCTTGGTGAGGTATATACAATTTTTTTGTAATGCTTTGAGAGGTATATGGAGTTGTGTTTATGATTCATGAGTACTCATGTGAGTCTGGTTATGTTTTGTGATGTCAAGGATTGATGCCCCTCATTGGTGGTATGATGTTGATTCCATTTTGACATTGTGTAGTTTCAGTATGGTTTTGAGTTGCATGAAACCTTCATATGAATACTATTATGTTCGGGCATATGTGTGTGTCGAGTACTATGTTATGTGGATTGTATGTGTTCTTTCTATGGTTGGGTTGAGTTCTTGTGATGTGATATAGCCGTGAAAATACATAGATTGATGTCTTGTGGACCATTAGTGTTGTGTTTGGGCCTTTTATGCCATCCGGATGTTAGTTGTTCATGGGCACACACAAAAATACATCAATTGAAATCCTATAAAAATATTGAAATATTAAGAGATTAAGACTAATAAATATTGTCAAAGAAAATGATTAAATAAATAAATAATGTAAATATGAACTACCAATCTTCATAGAAGATTAAGAAAATTGTCAAACATTGATTTGTTCCTTATGGTCACATTTTAGCAACATGTGGCTTTTGGTTGGTGATATGAGACGTTGATTAGCTCCTCCTTGCTTAGAGGTACCTCTTATAACCTTCTATTTGTGTCACTACATCACATCAAGGATGATGCTTTTATAAGGGGAGGGAGATGTAGTTCCCCCAATAAGGAATTATTAGTATGATGAACTTATTTCTCTTATGTTAATAAGATTGTTGCAATCACGTATTGATGTGGGTTATGTCGAATTAGTTCATTGGATGATGGTCAATTAATGACATCATAACTATTACCTTTCGTATTGAAATATGTAATAATAGCAATTCAATTTAAATGGTTGAAATTATTAATCAGGAGTTAAAATAATTTAAAGGAAGAAAATATGATGGTAATAATACGGGGCAGTGTTCAAATCACATTTCAAGGTTCCTCATTCATGATCGTGTTTGGAAAACATTTTAAAAATAACGTTATTAATATTAATATGTAAGTAATAATAAAGTAAAGCATTAAACTTGCGAGGGACGTTATCCAAACAAATTAAAATAAATATACTAATAAATAAACAAGTAAACACCATAAGACGCAATGGAAATAATAATAATAATATTAAAATATTAAAAAGAGAAAAATGAAATAAAATAAGATAAAATGCTTTGAACGGAGAAGTGGCATGTGTTAGCGGTGGCATGTGGATGTAGACCTACATGAAATTTTAAATTTTTGACAAGACGTTGGAAACTTTCCAAGCAAACGCAATTTTCAGATGTAAAGACACCCTGAAAATTTGTGAGGCTTCTCCTTACCTGCACCAGAGGATAAGACATTTGACTAGGGTGTTGCATGGTTTTGTGAAACAACATTTCAGAAATGTCTTTTCCTTGCTTGACAACACAAGCACTCTGTCCAAGATCCATAGGAGTTAACCATGATGGAACCCAAGTTAACCTTATGAATGTAACAGTAATTAGATAGTTCCAGCAAGATCAGAGCTCTTATAAATTGATAAACAGAATGTTACATGGAACTTTGCTAAACAGAGATACATCTAATATCCATCCTTCAACCAATACATTTTGGGTTAAATCAGCTCTGCGCTAAAATAACACTTTAACTTACTATACACAAATTGGCTCATATGGATTTGCATCTACATTTGAAGCAGGATAAATAGTCTTGGAAAAGAATTTATTTCCCTGATGTGGTTTTGTTTTTTGTATGGATAATAAGAAGAAGTTGATTGAGGATCAAGGAGGCACTTCAATCAAGTGTAATGTCTAGCTGTATTGTTTTGGTTCCTTCTACTTCTAATAACTTGTGTTATGTGCAATGTAACCTGGAAGCACCATTTTGAATGACTACCACTCTATTTTCCTGCTCTTTATTTTTTTATTGTGTTTATTTTTTGTACTGTTAAGGATTTGAAAGTTCCTTTCCTACTATCCCACGTATGGCTTGCAATATTTGTCTCTTTCACCTTCCATGTGCCAAAATGGGAGCTCAGACAAGGCAGGGTCATTCCAAAGAGAAGGAGAAATGGGTTGTTTCCAGAAGAGGTTGTATGGAATGCCCTAATCACGTAAGCTTCATTTTTTTGATTTATAACCTATGGTGGTTGTGTATTTTCTTTCTGGGTGCTTGGGGGTTTGTGGGATGGCATGTGTGAATGGATTTACTCGGTGCTTGAAGAGCACAAATGAATCTGGAGCCAATTTTATTTACAAAAGTTTTCCCTTTCGAGGAGGATAATCATCTTATTGCTACTCATGTTCTCTTTTCAAAACATTAGTGTGATGTGGTTTTGGGTATATGTTTTGGTATCTTTTCTCGAGTAGTTTGAAATGCATGGTCAAAGTTTTAGAAATTTCCAAGCAAATGCAATTAGTAAAGGGAAGTCCTTTTTCCACGGCCGTCACCAGTATCCTCCCTATTCTATGTCAAATGGGGAATTTGGAGCAATTCAATGAACCACATACCCATATGACCTGGTGGTTGTAGGCGAGAGCAATAGCTTGTTGAGTGGTTGCGGTCACGGTGGTTTCTTTTGTTGGAAAATGTGTATTTTTGGTGAGTTACTTTGGTTGGAGGTATAGCGAGTTGGTTGATTTTATGGAAAGTTCGTTGGTTTAGTGGAGCTCATCGTGCTTAGTGGGATAGTGCATATGTGGCCCTATATTTCATTTTGAATGGTACAAATGGAGGGGTTTTGGGTGCATGTGAACTATTTGACAGAATGCTAAAAGAGAGTTGGAGCCTTGTAGAATGTGGGTAAACCCACCTGGAGCACCACTTGCCCTATGGACATTAGTATTTCAAGGCATGGTCTCCTTACCTTCATCTTTTATATTTTTCCTATAGTTGGGTTCTTCACTTACAATATAATATAAATATTAAACCATTAGGTACTTAAACAATTGGATATTTTAACCATATTGTTATTGCAAAACAATAAAACTTCACCTTGTGATTTATGTCAACGACTTACGATTTGACCATCAAATGTGTTCCTACTTGATGCAAGTGCATCAAGACGTTAACATTAATTATGGGTATGAGAGATATTGTAAAAATTCTATATCAAGTTTGAAGGAATGATTGATTGTTTTTACTCATGTAAAGGTGAATATATTGTAAAAGTAAACTAGGTGTGTTTGAAAGCCTAATAAGTACATCTTTTAGGTGTGTCAAGAGAGTCAATGTTTTCTCCTCAAGCCTAATAAATCTTGTTGTTGTGTCAAAGAGTCATAATGGGGGATATGAACGAAGATTATAGAGAGTGGAAGGTGGTTTTGATAAAATGATAAGTTTATCATATGTTGTTGAGCTTCTTAGGAGTTGAATATGATGCATAGTAGTTGAGTCAACAAGAGAAGGAGATGATTTCGAAGGAACCATCCAGAAATATCATGAAGAAGATATAGTGATATTTTAAAAACAATAATAGAGATGTTAGAATAAATTGCAGGTGATTTTGATCATGTTCCATGTGTTATCCTTTGCAAATATTGGACTCTGTACGAAGTGCTCTGTCTCAGCCGAGTCTTGCATAATGATAGTCATTCAAAAATGAATCCTTGGAGATTTGTGAATGTTTGAATAATCGAGGTAAGTTAAGGGAAGCACCATAAAATTTATATAGCTATTCAAACTGCAGGTGATTTGTCCTATAGCTCTAATTGTTAACTCTCGACATTAAATTAGGACCTCCTAAAATAGCTTCCCAATGTCAAATTTGGCAGAAATTTTGATATGTTGATGGGTATTTTATGATCTCCCATTCCGCGTGTTTAACACTTAGAACTCAAGCACAACGCTTAAAAGAAATGAAACTTCATTATAAAAATTATATGTGCGCACATTCAACTTAGACAAGCTATATCATGAAGAACTAATAGTTCTATTGCAGGAAACTCTAACTACGTGTTTATTTAAGTCTTGTAAGGTATTTTAGTGGAGTTGAAGAAGAATATAAAGGGATAATGATTTCATATTGTCATTGTACTAACCTAGAGGCCTAACTACACCTAAAATTACCTAGGATAGTACAAGAGAAGTGCAGATCCATATAAAGAAACAAGGTATAACCTTCAAAAATGTATGAAGGTTCCATAATGGGTCTTTGAATGACTCGGTTGAGAGCATATTTATTTCGTAAATTTTAGTTATAGTAAGATTTTTGTGTTGGAAGGCTATTAGGGAAAGCAAGGCCTAAGAGAGGAAATAACATGAAATTAAAGTGTATAGTCAAATGAATGGTGTAAACACCTTAGGTTAGATGATATGAGATGTCATAAAGTTATTAGAGGTAGTTGAAAATTTTGCATAAGGATTTGAGCATCTGTACCAAAGAGAAAATATTAGGTCTAAGCTTACGTATAAGGGAATATGCATGCAACATGATTGTGTAAGGATGAAATGTGTGTGGAATATATTTAATAAAAAAACATCAATGATTAAGGTATATATGTTCCATTTTTGCTTTCATATGAATACTAGCACTAACACAAGTTTGTAGTCAAGAAATAAGATATGTCTAAAGTTTTTAAAGCATATTAATTGTTTAATGGAGAGTATCATGGAGATCCTTAGTGAAAGGTAGTTCTAATCCAACATTAGTAAGCATATAACTCCTTCAAAAGATAAGGCAAGACAAGAAGGTAAGAATTCAATTCAAGAAGAGATTATGCATTTCAACTTAAGACTTGCACCATTTGGTATCAAAGAAGATACTCTAATAAGAATAGATGTATATGTCGATATTTTTAAATATTTATGATTGATTGAGAGTTTGAAATTGATTTTTGTAAGCATGGGAATGGAAAATAACCCATCATTACAAGGTATAATGAATTTGATCCAGGAAGGAGTGATGAGGAATATGGATAACATGATGAATGAAATCAATGATCTAGGTTCAAGGATGACAAAAATGGAAGTAGTGTGTTCGGTATGGAGAATTCAGCTACTAGATATGGTGATCACAGGCATGGAGAATCATTTTTGGTAAGAAGAATACTTCTACAACACAACCAAGTTAAGGCTCGGAGGTAGTCTACAGGAGGAGTCTATCAAGACTAGATGCAAGAGAAAAGGTAAGTGTTGTAATGTCATTATAGACAATGGAAGCAATGATAATATTGTGTCTGAGGAAATGGTTAGAAAATTGGGGTTAAAAAGGTTAGTTCATCCTACACCCTATAGAGTTGCATGGGTTCAGAAGGATCATCAAATCCTTGTAAATGAACAATATATAGTTCCTCTAAAAATTGGGAGTTTGCATGACGGGTTTTGTGTAATGTGATACTAATGGATGTGTGTCACCTACTTTTAAGGACACCTTGGAAATATGACAAACGAGTGATGTGTAATGGTAGGTTGAATAAATATTTTCTTATGAAGAATGGAAAAGAACATATTTTGTCACCTTTGATGAATCGGGATGCAGGAAAATAAAATAGGAGCATGGTGTTTGTACTCAAGGAATGTTTTAAGAATGCAAATAATCAGGTCTTACCCTTCATAAAAGAGGAAGAAAGAGTCATGAATGTGTACTTCAAAGGAAGGAGGGACAAGACAAATATTTCTAAGCAGAGCGGTGACCAAGATCCACAGAGTTAGATCATAAAGATCGGTGAAACAATATAAGAAATCCCAAGAGAGGCTATTAAAGAACACAAATTTTTTGAGAAGAGAAAAGTGACCAAGAAGGTCAATAGAGTCACTTTGTTAAATGTGACAATAGTAAGAAAGGAGAAGCGGAAGAGATTACATGGAAGATAGTCTTAGAAGATCTTATGCAAGATCTAGGAGGGAAAAGGATAAATATAAAACAAAAGAGTATCATGAGAGCAAGCATGCCAATTGAAGGGAAAAAGTTAATATGGAGAACAACAAAGGAAATTGAGAAGACAAGGCTTATAAATAAACCTAGGAGAGAATGCAAATGACAAGAAAACTGAAATTCTACATGGAACAACGAAAGAAACAAAGAATCCTTTGATCTTTGAAACTAATTATGTTTTGAATTGCAGGTATGTAGGCTTAGAGTACAAGAGTTTAAGCATTGAAAAACTACATAAAAGAGTCTAGTAGAGGATAAGAAGACCAAATTATATTTGAATATGATAAAAAGGAAAGTTTTGATATTTTCACATTAAGCAAAGAGTTACAACAATTAGAAGAGTTGTTTGAGGTCATACAAAGACCCCATATAGATGGAGAAGCACAAAGAGAAGTTTGTGAAAATGTGTCAAGTTACAAGCTATAAAGTAAACTCAATAAAATGTGTGCATGAACCAATGGGCTGGTTGATGAAAACAACTCAAAATTAGATCATTTTACTTATGATGAAAAAGAATCTAAATTATAAAATGAGCTTATGTGAAGGAACAACAAGTAAGATTTTTCAAGTGAAAAGTGACAAGAAGCTAAGAAACCTACTGCAACCTAACCAAAGCAAGTTGTCAAAGGAGAAGGAGCTGAATCCAAAGTCATAGAGTGAAAATCAATGCTTGGACTAGTAAGAAGACTAATGAAAAATCAAATCGGACATGTTAGGTATATAAAAACAAGTAAGTACAGGGATGTTTCCTATGAACATGTTTCCAATTTTTCAAATCAAATTGAGAAAGTAGATAATGAGGACTACGGACTGAATTGCACTCAAGTATGTATGAAAATGAGAGAGATAAGAAAGTTTTTGTTAAGAGGAGCATTAGAACATCAGTCAAATATCATACATATGGAGAAATTATGAGGTTGTATGTGAATCAAATCAATCATGTTACCCAAATCAACAAGTGTCTAAGAAGACCAAGTTGAATTTTAAGAGCCTAAGTTACTGAAAAGGTATGCATACAATTAATTTGATTATGGTTCTATATGTTGCAAAGCTTCAAGATGTTACTATAGTTCCTTAGAGAAATATTTTATATCAAGATAACTTCCATAAGAGTTAGAAAAGAAAAGAAAATCGACAAGTTAGTAGATTAGAGGTGATAATCTAGACAAATAAATGAATACCTACTCGAGAAGAAAACATAATGAAACTTGAGATAGGTATTGAAAATAAAATGAACAAGGAAAAAGATATCTACAGTAGGGATATTAGAAGATTAAAGAGGAAAGGAAATGATAATACAATGAATTTTCAAAAGAAACCATGTAGAAGACAACATAATGGAAGACATGGTACCAATCAGGTCAAAGAGTTTAAGAAGACCAAGGAAGTAGTTTACTAAGAACCAATAGTCGAAGGAACTTCCTCAAGAAGTCAAAATGTGGAAATGGTATCTACCTATAGTCAAGAAGAAGTAAAAATTTCAATACAAATAAGAAATCAAGAACAAAATGAAAACAAATTAATACAAAGAAAATAAATGACACTCAAGGTACATGAAGAGCATTCAATTGAAGGTGATGACACTAAATGAAATGGGGAGAATGACGTAACATTCAAGAAGCCATATGGATTGTTGGAATGTGCAAAGGAGCCAAAATTCAACATGAGAGATTTTCACATCATGGGGAAAATAAGACAAGATTATGAATAAGAAACTTGTGAAGTTGAGAAGGAAAGGTTAATGAAATAGGTAGAAAAGGTAATAAAGTCTCGTTTTTTTGTGAATAAGATTTCTATGGAGATTATTAATACAAGTAAACATGAAGAAACTAGAGCAAAGTTCCTATTGAAATATAAGGAGAAGATTGAATAAGGAATAGTGAAAAACATGAAGATATAGGTAATACAAAGAGAGTATGAGGCATAGTTCAAAGTGATGGTAGGGTTGAAGAAGGTACAAATAAGTCAAGATGTACATTAAAAAGGACAAGACAAGATTGGAAAGCAAGGAAGAAGAAACTTGGTATTGCATTGAGTAGGAGCTCAATTTATTCCTTCAAGGGAAGTATGATGTAGGTGCATCAAGATGTTAGAATAACTTAGGGGTATGATAGATATTGTAATTAATTATCTATCATGTTTGATGGAATGATTGATTTCTTTTACTCATGTAAAGGTGAATATATTGTAAAAGTAAAATAGGTGTTTTTCAAATCCTAAAAACGATATATTTTAGGTGTTTCGAGAGATTCAATTTGTTTTCCTAAAGCCTGATAAAGAATATTGTTGTGTCAAAGAGTCATAATAGGGGATATGAATGAGGATTAGAGAGAGTGCAAGGTGGTTTTAATAAAATGCTAAGTTTAGCATATGTTTTTGAGCTTGTTAGGAGCTAAATATGATGTCTAGTAGTTGAGTCAACAAGAGAAGGGGATGATTTCACAAGGAGCCAACCATGAAATATCATTAAGTATATGTAATAAGATTTTAAAATAATAATAGAGATGTTATAATGAATTATAGGTATTTTTTATCATGTTTCGTGTGTTAGCCTTTCCAAATATTGGATTGTATATGAAGTGCTTTGTCTCGGCCGAGGCTTGAATAATAAAATTCATGAAAAATGAAGCCTTGGAGATTTGTGAATGTTTGAATAATTGAGGTAAGGTAAGGGAAGCACCAAAAAAATTATATAGGTCTTCAACCCGTGAGGTTTATCTTGTAACTCAAATTGTTAGCTCTCGGCCTTAAATTAGGGCCTCCTGGTAAAATAACTTCCCACAATCAAATTTGGCTGAAATTTTGATATGTTGATGGGTTTTTATGCTCTCCCATTCCTTCAATTTTCACACTTGGAACTCAAGCACAACGCTTAAAATAAATAAAACTTCATTATCATAATTATATGTGCGCATAGTCTTCCTAAACAAGCTATATTAGGAATATCTTATAGTTCTAGTGCATGAGATTATAACTAGGGTTTATTTAAATATTGTGATGTACTTAAGTGGAGTTGAATAAAAATATAAAGGGGAAATTATTTCATACTTTGACCGTACTAACCTAGTGGCCTAAATACACCTAAAATTGCCTATTACATTACAAGAGAAGTGCAGATCTATATAAAGTAACAAGGTATAGGATTCAAACGTTAATGAGGGTTCCACAATGGGTCTCTCAAACACTCGGTTGAGACCATATTTATTTCTAGAAAATTTGATTTATAGTAATATTTTTTGTGTTGGAAGGCTAGTAGCTAAAGTAAGGCCTAATAGAGGAAATAAAATGAAAGGTAATTGTAGAGTTGTTGGTGCTCAATTTGATCTCGCCCCGTTTTTCGTTGAAATTCTTGAATTTGTGGGCTCTATCGTATTTTCTATCTCCCCATATTGATGCATGAAAACTCTTTCCTCCATTTGGTTTCCATGATCAGTCCCTTCCTTTATTCGAGGATCACTTTAAATCTAGATTTTGTTTTCCATTCCTCTGTCAATGTGAAAGAATTTGTAACTTGGGAAAAAACTCAGGTTTTTTCCTTTCCTTCCATTTTCCACAGATCACGTTTTGTTTTCTCACAATTTTTGTCCTCGAAATATCTATGGAAACTTAGTATTCTCTAATTAGATGTGGCTCATTGGATCACATTTGGGCCCTATATCATTTCAAAATCTCTTTCCTTAAAGAAAGATTCATTTTCGGAGCAAATGGTGATTTTCTTGCATTTTACAGTTTCAACGAGTGTGTTTTTCCCTATCAAATTTACATCTCAGCATCTATGGAAACATGGCCCTTTCTATTCGATGCAGCTTCTGAGGGGCATTTGAAACTCTAAGGCCCAATTCAACTCAAAGCTTGTCCACGTGGGACGGGCAGCACTTTTTGAAAATTCTCCTTTTCGTTTGACCTTGGAGTTGCGCCTGGGGAGACACATGGAGGTTTCTGCTGCCTTTCCCAGACTTAGACATTTTTTTCATGCACCTATTGTAGCTTTGTGATGACCATGGACACGTGGAGGGATGGTGCTCATTTGAGGATCTGCCTCAGGGTCCCACCTTAGCAATTACGCTAAGGGGACACGTGATGAGCTTCGCGCGTGTTTCGGTTTCCGCTTTGGGGACCATCTCAAAATTGTGCCAGGAGACATGTGTAGGCTTCCACTAGATCCTTTCTATACTTAATCTTTCAAGCAACTTTCTAAAGTCTAGGGACACGTGGAGGGACCACGCCTATTTGGGGACTGGCCCCTAAATTTTATTTTGAAGAAGCGCCATGAGGACACTGGAGGATTCCACTCACTTTACCCTTTCTTAGACTTTTCAATGGCCAAGGAAAACTATCTCGGACACTCCTGACACATGGTGCCTTCCACTGGGTGCTTCAACGTTTTCAACAAACTCGCCAAACCAAAACATGTGGTGAGCCCGCGCTTGTTTGGGGTCTTCGCTTTTGGGGACCATCTCAAAGTGCGTCATTGAGACATGTTGAGGTTTCCACTTCAACTCCGTTTTTATACTGAGACTTTTCAAAGGCCAAAAGATGATTTTCTTGGGCCCAGGGCACGTGGAAGGCCCGCACTTGTTTGGAAACTTTCCTCTGTACCTCACCTTTGTGGTTGCACCAAGGAAACATGTGGATGGCTCTAATCTAAAGTTGAGAAGGGAAGAATCAATGGTTGTTGTGCATTACATCTGTTTTTCCACCATTTTTTCTCCAAGACTCCTAGAGATGCGAATATGCACTATTTTCATCAATTTTTGATAAAATCCCTTATCATTTTTATGTGCAAAGTGTCAATTGAATGGATTTAGAACTTAATTTATGAGTCCAAGGATTTTAAGGTCTATATTTTGAATTTGGAATCGCTCGGCACTTGTAAAACATGAATTACCGAGAGAAGTTTGAATGCGGGACTTAGTTGCAGGAGGAAAGAGAAGGAAAAGGATGAAATGATGGAGGTTACAGGTACAAAGGATGAAAAAGGTTTTGCCTCGAGGGTGAAAAGGATTACCTATCAGATCTAGTTGTACAGAGCCTCTGAAAAATGATTAAAACAAGGATTTCTCACATGACATAATCTGAATTATTAGAAGGACTGCCAAAATGTTATGGCATGGCATCCTATTCATTAGTTGAGGATCTAAGAAATGTGATTAGTTCATAATTGTTCCACCTGGCAGCTTTTGGATGTGAATTTGTTAAACGTCACTTTTTGAGGCAAATTGGTAATAAGCAAAGGTCCCTCGAATATTCTTCTTTTTTGGGGGAAAATTTGGGATGAGTGAGCAAGTGAAATGTATAAATGTAATGAGAATACTCTTACAAAGGGTCGGGGTTAAATTATTAAGAGAAAATTTGAGAGAGCCCATCTTCCTGAGAGACCAATCCGAGAAACCTGTTAATTTCCTATGTTTTAGATTTCAATCATGTCAATTTGGTTGTGAGTGTACAACCATTGACAAGCTCTCGAGACTGCTTCAAACAAACTTTCCCTGCCGATGAGTAAATTTGTGTCAATATTGGAGCAATTTGTGTCTTCTTTGTTTCAGAATGTATGTAAGTAGTTTTTCTTATTCCTATTGCAATCTTGTGTTAAAGTCCCTCCGAATCACATAGGATCTCATCCCTGTGATAGTTTAGTGGCATTTGCAATTTCATTTCAAGAGGATCTTTCATCCTATGATGAGATAAATAGTTTAAAATCACTTCATTGTCATTTGTTGATAAATATTGTCTCTAAGCCTTCGAGTGTATGTTAGGCGTGAGGAACCAGGGGTCTTTTATGTTTTATTAAGTCTTTAGCTCGAGCCTTCATGTTAAATTCTTGGAGATTGTGTGAAATCGTGCAAATTTGGGCCTCCATTGATGCACACCTTTTGGTTGAAGGAATATCTTAGTTATTCGGAAGCTTACTATTATTTATCTTTCTAATTGTTGTAAGGTCTCTCAAAGATCTAGTATAATCAATTTTATCCTCGCCTAATCTCCCACAAAATAATTCAAAAACCATGAATCCATCCCAAACTACCCTATTTTCCTTATGTGTCCACAAATGTATAAATTCTCTTGCTAAAATATGTGCGAAAGCAATCAAGATTCCTTAATGTCTTTAGTAACCTTATCCTGTCTAGAAATATCACCATTTTTTAGAAGTGACAACTCGTGAGAGTTAAATTGTGGTGCATTGATCATATTTTCTCAGGGTCCCTTTTCAAATTTGTGCAAAGAAGGATATCTTCATTCTCCTTCACCGATAGAGGTTACAAAACGGGTCCTCTCACCTTGGTCGAAAGCCACAGACCTAAAGTAGTATGGATAGATAAAATCTCTAATGAAGGTGCTATCCATTTCCCCGATGCTCGAGTGACAAAGAGTCGACAAATCCCTCCCACCTACAAAACGACTCAAAATAAGATCTATATTTCTCTCAAAGTCTTGCTAAATCTGTGATGTTGCTCGGTTTCCAAGGGAGAATCAATTTGGATACCAACACCAGAATGGCACCGTTGCCGAGGAATCTTTGAATTATTTTACAAATGCAGTACATAAAGACCCTGGTAATACTTCTTACATGTGTTGTGTGCTAATACATTGTTGAAACATCATTATCTATTCAGATCTGTAAGAATTGTTCAAAGTTGTAAGTTCTGAGTGTAATATTTCTAGCTTATATAGTTATTACACTAAAGTTTGTATCATCATTCACAATTTTGGGTAGAAGAAGAGCAGATCTTGTAAGCTTTTCATGAATTTGGTATTGAAAGAAATTTGATAGGTATTTCATAGTGCATTTGCACAAACTAAGGTGAAAATCCTTAGTGGCAACTTCGTGTTGTTTAAATTCTTAATAAATACCAATGTCTTAACATATATCAAGTAAGATTTTTCATTAATCTCTACAAATATGGAAGGAAGAAGATATTTCTTCACCAAGGACCCTATTAGAAGGTTGTTTCTAGATTTAGGAAAGTCTAATTCAAAAGGAATAAGAATTTGGAAGGTTGTTAGAGATCAAGCATCAAGAAAAGAGATCTCCATTGGTGAAACTGATCAGCATGTGATTGAAGATTACAATACTTCCTCAAGTGAATCTGAATTAGGTAGTCTCTTTGTTGAATTGAATTCTCCATCTAGAGAGGGGCCTTCATTTGTATTTGAAAATTTTTCTTCTCAATCGACCCCTGTATGTTCCAAATCTGATAGAGTTTTCCAAGAAACAAAACCTTTATAGGGTAGTCATTTTGAGAATTGCATCCTTGTACCACACAGAATTCTCACTCCTCATTAGTTTGCATCTCCTCCAAGGTCACCTCCTCAAAATAATATGGCTCATCCTCCACCCAGACCTCCATTTTTTTTTAATACTTTTGATCCCATTAGTTTTAGAGGTATGGCTAGATATCCAAATGTTGTGTCACAAGATGTAAGAAATAGATTTGCTAAGTTTCAATGAAATAATGCAATCATTGGTGATAAACACTTGAATCTATTTGTCAATATGATGGAGGACTTTGAAATATAATTTGAGGATGTGTACATTAAATTATTTATTCATACTCTAGAAGAAGACATGCAAGGGATTGGTATAAATATTTTCCAGATAATTCCATTGATTCTCGGACAAAAATGAATATTACTTTTAGATCAGCAATATGGTGATAAAATAGACCCTATGTTTATTTTATTAGAGTTTGAAAATATTAAGAATAATCCTAATGAATCAAAGCATGATTTCAATAAAATATTTAACAAAACACCGAGAAGACTTCCCAAAATTGAGGCCATGTGATGAATCATGTCTGATAAAGTATTCAGATGCATTTGATAAGAAAGTTGCTTACTATTTGAGGGATAAGAACCCTAGAACTTTGAGGTAGGCCTTTACCATGGCTCTACAAATTGAGAACAACATTAAAGCAGTTGGAAAACCTCCTAAGAGGGAGGGTGTTAAAATGATCAACCTAGAGAAGCCTCAATCAAGTAAGGTTGTGGATCTTGAGGAAGTTGTAAAGACTTTGGCCGGAGATGTCAAAGAAATATCTTACAAGCTAGCTAGGGAAGAGAAAGGAATTGGACAAGGTTCTCAAGGTCAGCATAGGCAACAAGGAAAAGATAGATTTGCAAATCATCCTAGAAATTATCAGATATCTGATGACAGAGGTAAAGGACCCATGGGAGCTAGACAACCCCAATCTAGGGAAAATAGAGTAGTGACTAATCCTCTAAATGTCGAGTTGTTGTTGTTTAAGAGACAAATGAAATTTATTGGTGTGATAAATGTTTCTTACCCCACCCACCATGTGAAGTAGATCAACAAGTTGAAGAAGATGATGATGATGATAACACTAATGATGATGGATGCATGGTGGATTTCTCTACAAGCTCACAACAAGGAGAAACTTCAAATGAAGTAATAAGTGCAAGAACTACTGCAAGTTTTTGGGATTATATTCACCGGGTACCTCTTCTTCCTCCCTCTCATACTTTATAAATAGATATGGTCCAAGATTTTGAGCTTCGTAATAATTATTTTGAATACCTAAGAGCTCTAATGATTAAGAAGTATGATGGAGGAATACCATCGTAACAGGATAGACAACTGTTAATGAATGTTGTTGTTTCCCAAGAAAAAGAGTATAACACAATAAGTAAAGTTGTAAAAGGGGAAGGGCCTCAAGCTAAACCAAAACCCTATTTCTCACCAATATCCCAAAAGAAACTCCAAAGAAAGATGCATCTGGAAAGGCCTTGTTGTCTCAAGTAGAACTCGGTGTTCCCACCCATGCCCAAGATACGAAAAATCTTGTGCCACCCGATGAGTTTGTCAATCTTTCTCCAAATGCTTGCTTTGCCAAAATACACATTCCTTATGACATTTGCCAAGTCTTAAGTCACATCAATATTTCTGCTCCAATTGTTGAACTACTTAGGATTCCCGAGCACAAGAAGAGGGATTTTGAGTATGTGGGATTGGACTTGAAGATAGAGTACCCAAAGTAGAAATATAAATAATGTAGACACTCCTCATCCAACCATTGCAGACCTAGAAAAACCACCAGCATTAGAGGAGATAGGTGAACCACCTGAAGTTTACTTGGGAACATCTTTAGTTGATTCTCAATTAAATTTTGATCCATTTTTTACAACGCTGATTATTAAGGACATACTGCTGCACACTTGTATGTTTGATTCCAGAGAATCATGCAATGTTATGCCTCTAGAGGTCATGAATGAATTGAACATTAAAGTGACACCATCTTATGGAAAATGTACTGCAATGGATTCTAGAAAGGTGCCAGTTGTAGGATGTGTAAAAGGTTTGGTGGTACAACTTGCAGCTTATCCGGGTAAGAAATTGAAACTTGATGTTGTTATTGTTGATTGACCTACCAAATGGGGCATGTTGTTATCAAGAAAGTGGGCTGCAAGTGTTTAGATAAATATGTATTTTTCCACCATTCCAATCAAGGCAGCCTTGTAAAGCTATATGGAGAAAAGAAGATGTTGCACCTCATTGAAGATCCCAATAATGCTTCCTATGAAGTGTTGTATGCTGATGTAGATGTTGATAACTTTGTTGGATTTTATGATGATAGAGAGCACAAGATTGATCAATGTAAATGTCTTGAACAAGTAGGTTTTCCTTGAACCTTGTTATTTGATGGAGCTTGTTCCAAGTTTGGAAATGGTGTTGGTATTGTTCGATTTCTCCGTGCCAGAAGAGTTTGTTTTTTCTTTCAAACTCAACTTTGAATGCACTAACAACATTGCTGAATATGAAGTACTATTATTGGGTTTGATAATTTCATGGAAATATGGTGTAAAGGATATCATTGTCAAAGGAGATTCATAACTGATTGTCAAGCAGATTAGAAAATTTGTATGCTACTAAAAATTAGAGAATGAAACAATACAAACATGCCACACGGGATTTGATTGAAATATTTGACTCATTTAATATTATGCACCATGATAGAAATTTTAATGCTATTGTAGACAAGTTAGGAGTGCTAGGATCCAGATTTGGAAATTGTATAGTATCTCCATTTTGTGAGTATGATGTTGAAATACTAACAAGGAAATCTGGTCCCCCGACAACGTTAAAAATTGAAAAGTTTTCGATGATGATGCCTAGGTGAAACGGTTTCTATAGAACCAAGGTGAGTTTTCCGACCAAAATATAGATTGGGAACCAATGGTGTGTGCTGCTAAAGGAAAGGAAACTTTATTTGGCAAAGACATCATCCAGCTGAAGACAAACATGATTCCTAGAGGTTTGGTGGCACTTGAATCAAACTTTGATAATGTTGATTTCATTATTAACATAATTATGTTGGTTTCAAGAGATATGGAAGAGCATGACCTGGACACAAATGAAAAATCATGTAAAATTTGGTTGGGAAGCAATCCAGCAAGGAAGACAAGCATTCCTATGTTCAATTCTTGAAGAAATATCAAGACTCACTAGCTTGGTCTTACTCGAGTTGAAGGCATAAAGGGAAGATTTGTTCCAACATGAAATTCCTCTTGAATCTAATGTCAATACTTTTAGGAAAAAATAGAGGCCGATCAATCTTCTCCTTTCTTTTAAGATACAAGAAGAATTGAAGAAGTCGAGGATGGAGAGATCATTCACCCACAAGGTACTCACCCTGGGTTACAAATTTAGTACTATCGTAAAAAATAATGGTGATATAAGGTCATGCATAGACTTTAGGAACTTGAAATAAAGCATCATTGAAAGATAATTACCCTCTACGCCAAACATGGAGAATATGCTACAATTGGTAAATGGTTCTAAATTGTTATCCACTTTGGAAGGTATTTATTTCTATAATCAAGTTGTTGTGAAGGAGTCGTAAAGAATAAAGACTCGCCTTTACCACTCCTTGGGAACTTATATCTATGTCAATATGCCTTTTGGCTTAATGAATGCAGAGAAAATTTTCAAAGAGCAATGTATGTAGCATTTGCTAGTTATATTAATGATTTCATTGTTGTTTATCAAGATGATGTAATCGTGTTTTCCGTAAAAATAAATGATCACTTAACACTTGGAGAGAATTTTGTTAAGGTGTAGAGAGTATGAAATATCATTGAATCCCAACAAGTGCCATTTCGGAGTGCAAAAGACAAATATATTTGGTCACATTATATCAAAGGAAGGGGTCATGATTGATCCCAAGAGAGTGGAAGCCATCAAAGAAGGTTTCAATTCGAGAACTAAGAAGGGAGTTCAATCCTTCTTTGCAAAATAAACTTTATCGAAGATTTGTTTCTAACTTTTCCGAGCTGACCATCCCCATTACTAGCATGCTAAAGAAGGACCAATTGTCAAATGGGAAGAAGCTTCCATTCAAAATTTTAATGGGATCAAAGAAGCATTAAAGCATGCCCCTATTTTGGCAACTCCAAATTACAAGAAGCCTTTTCAAATGTTTTATTTTGCTTTTAAAAACACCATTGCATTTGTCTTGTTGCAAAAGGATGATGAAGGGGCCGAGACACCAATTTCCTTATTCAGAAGGCAATGCAAGGAGCTGAGTTGAAGTACACTATCATGGAGACCTTACATATTGAGCTCTAACATTGTTGTTATGTTCTCCACACCATGGTGAAAGATATCTTATCGAGTGGAGGTCTCAAGAAAAAGATGCGATGGGTAAACAAGTTGTAGGAATATGACTTGGATATCCAAACCATGAAATTGATAAGAGGTTTTGGCCTAGCTAAGCTTATGGCTGAGAGCAACTTACCAACTATTGAGGTGAATGAAGTAGAAGCAGAAGTGTGGATGTCCTTGAAAAGTTGGTAAGATTTGAATGGTACAAAGATATAATTTTTATCTTAGACATCTATGATGCCCTAAACATTTGACTAAAAATCAGAAAATATCTCTTAAGTTAGCCTCCCAAAATAACACCATTACTTATTTTGGGTTAGCTTGGAAGAACCCCGAGGGATTTCTCTTGAGATGCATCACTGAAGATGAGGCCCCCAAAGTAATTGATGATCTCCATGGAGGAGTTTTTGGGGGAAATTTTTCTAGAAGAGTTACAACACATAAAATCTTGAGTGTTGGTTATTGGTGGCAAACTATTTTCAAGGATACAACTCTATTGGTTAGGAAATGTGAAATTTTCTAACTTTTTCTAGAATATTAAAAGCTTCAGCCTTCCCTTCCTCTGCACCTATGTCAATTGAATCCCCATTTAAGCAATGAGGAATGGATTTCATTGGTGAGATTTCAAATCCTTCCAAAGGTTTGGTCATAAATGGATTCTTGTAACCACTAATTATTCCACTAAGTGGGTGGAAGCAATCGCCACCAAGAAAGAAACACACCAAGTCATAATGGATTTCATGTTGAATCAAATCATATGCAAATTTGGAGTGCCAGCTAAGATTATTGTTGATAATTTCATGAGTTTCGTAGAGCCAAATCTTTGGTGGAAAGGCGCAAAGGATATGGAATCAATTCGACATATGCTTCTAAATACAATCCCCAAGGAAATGGACAAGCCGAGTCCAAAGCAATAGAAACTTGTTTAAGATCATTAGAATAATTGTGGAGTTGAACAAAACGAAGTGGGTGAGAAACTCAAGTTTTTTTTTTTGGGCTAATAGAATGGTTGTCAAAAGAGCTACCGGTAAAATCCCATTTGAGTTGGTATATGGAACTCAAGATTTGTTGCCCCTTTATTTGCAATTGTCTTCATTTGAGTTTCTTAAAAAATTGAAGATCAAGAAGTTAGTCCATATGATGCTTGAATCAATCTCATTATTGAGTTAGATGAAGAAAGAAGGGCATCCCATCAAGGCATGTAAAGTTCGAGAGAAAAGTTGAAGTTATTTGATAAAAAAATCACTCCAAGAGCTTTTAGTGTGGAGATCTTGTGTTATTATGGGACAACAAACAAAGATAAGGAAAACATGGAAATTTTGAAGCATTATGGATGGGCCCTTATTCAATTGACATTGGAATTGGTGAACATACTTTCTTCTAAAAAGACTTAGATGGGGAATTGTTGGAATTGCATCATTGATGGTAGGAATTTGAAACATTTCCTTGATTGATTTCTCAGAATCAAGGTATACTCCATTGTAAAGTGTATATTATTTTGGTTTCTTTCTACTTTTGTGTTTTTATGTTTTTGTTTTTTCTTGTTCTTGGCGGCCATTTTGTTGGTTTCTCAGTTCATCCTTGGGGAGTTGGTTATTATTGTTCTGCTCTGCAAGCTTATTCTTTGACTCCGTTGCCCAATGGTTTGTTTTTGGCACTTGGTCTACTATTTGTTCTTATGGAACTCACAGGGAGTGCCCATCCCCGAGTCGAGCTGATGTTGGTGCTCAATTTGATCTCGCCCCATTTTTCCTTGAAATTCTTCAATTTGTGGGCTCTGTCTTTTCTATCTCCCCGTATTGATGCATGAAAACTCTATCCTCCATTTGGTTTCCATGATCAGTCCCTTCCTTTGGTCGAGGATCACTTTAAATCCAGAGTTTGTTTTCCGTTCCTCTGTCCATGTGAAAGAATTGTAACTTGGGCAAAAACTCGGGTTTTTTCCCTTCCTTCCATTTTCCACAGTCACATTTTGTTTTCCTGTCAATTTTTGTCCCAAATATCTATGGAAACATGGTCTTATCTAATTGGATGTGGCTCATTGGATCACATTTGGGCCTTATATCATTTCCAAAATCTCTGTCCTTAAAGAAAGATTCATTTCCGAGTGCAAATGGTGATTTTCCTACATTTTACGGTTTGAATGGGTGTGTTTTTCCCCATCAAATTTACATCTCAGCATCTGTGGAAATGTGGCCCTTTCTAGTTGGATGCAGGCTCAAAGGGGCACTTTGAAACTCTAAGGCCCGATTCAACTCAAAGCTTGTCCATGTGGAGGGTCGGTGCTCATATGAAAATTCACCTTTTGGTTTGACCTTGAGTTACACTGAGGAAACACGTGGAGGTTTCCACTACCTTTCCTAGAATTAGACATTTTTTCATGCGGGTGGTGTAGCTTTGCGATCATGGACATGTGGAGGGTTGGTGCTCATTTGAGGATCCGTCTCGTGGTCCCACCTTAGCATTTGTTCCAAGCGGAAACATGGTGATCTCGCGCTTGTTTGGGATCTCGCTTTTGGGGACCATCTCAAAATTGTGCCAGGGAGACATGTGGAGGCTTCCATCGGCTCCTCTCTATACTTAAAATTTTCAAGAAACTTTCTAAAGTCCTAGGACATGTGGAGGGACCGCGCCTATTTGGGGACCGACCCCTAAATTTTATTTTGAAGAAGTGCTAGGAGGACAAACTTGGAAGATTCCGATCACTCACTCTTTTCTTGGACTTTTCAATGGCCAAGAAACATTTATCGACCCTAGACACATGGTGCATTTTGCTTGATCCTTCAACATTTTTAGTAAACTTTGCTAGACCGAAACACATGGTAAGCTCACTTGTTTTGGGTCTCCACTTTAGGATACCATCTCAATGTGTGTCATTGAGACATGTGGAGGCTTCTACCGGCTACTTTTTATACCGAGAATTTTCAAAGGCCAAAAATTATTTTCTTAGGCCCGGGCACGTGGAAGGCTCGCGCTATTTGGAAACTTGCCTCCGTACGTGTACCTCACCTTTGTAGTTGTGCCAAGGAAACACATGGACGACTCTAATCTAAAGTTGAGAAGGGGTAGAATCAATGGTTGTTGTGCATTACATATGTTTTTCTGCCATTTTGCCCCAAGACTCCTGGAGATGCGAATACGCACTGTTTTTCATCATTTTTTGATAAAATTCCTTGTCATTTTTATCTGCAAAGTGCCAATTGAATGGATTTAGAACTTAATTTGTGAGTCCAAGGATTGTTAAGGTCGATATTTTGAAGTTGGAATTTCTCGAGCACTTGCAAAACGTGAATTACCAGAGAAGTTGAATGCGGGACAGAGTTGCAGAGGAAAGAGAAGGAAAAGGATGAAATGATGGAGGTTGCAGGCACAAAGGATGAAAAAGGTGTTGCCTCGAGGGTGAAAAGGATTACCTGTCGATCCAAATTGCAGGCCTTCGGAAATGATTAAAACGGGGATTTCTTGCATGACAAAATCAGAATGATTAGAAGGACTACCAAAAATTTTGGCATGGCATCCTAGTCATTATTCGAGGGTCTAAGAAATGTGATCAATTCATAATTGGTCCACCTAGCAGCTTTTCGGATGTGAATTTGTTAAACGTCACTTTCTGAGGAAAATTGGTAATAAGAAAAGGTCCCTCGAATATTCTTCTTTCTAGGGGGAAATTTGGGATGAGTGAGCAAGTGAAATGTATAAATGTAATTCGAATACTCTTGCAAAGGGTCGGGGGGTTGAATTCTTAAGAGAAATTTTAAGAGAGCCATTCTTCCTAAGAGACCAATCCAAGAAATCTGTTAATTTCCTATGTTTTAGATTTTAATCACGTAAATTTGGTTGCGAGTGTACAACCATTGACAAGATCTGAGAATTTTCAAACAAAATTCACCCCGTTGATGAATCTAATCAATTTTGATTTAATTTGTGTCAATCTTGGAGTAATTTGAGTCTGCTTTATTTCATAATGTATGCAAGTAGTTTTTCTTATTCCTATTGCAATCTTGTGTTAAAGTACCTCCAAATCACACATGATATTGTCCTCTATGAGAGTTTAGTGGCATTTGCAATTTCATTTCAATAAGATCTTTCATCCCGTGATGAGATAAACAATTTAAAATCACTTCATTGTCATTTTTTTAATAAATATTATCTGTAATCCTTCGAGTGTATCTTAGGCGTGAGGAACCAGGGTATTTGATGTTTTATTGAGTCTTTAGATCGATCCTTCGTGTTAAATTCTTGGATATTGTGTGAAATCGTTTAAATATGGTCATCCATTGATGCACGCTTTCTCGTTGAAGGAATATCTTAGCTATTCCAAAGCTTTATATAATTTATATTTCCAATTGTTGTGAATTCTCTCAAAGATCTGGTATAATCAATTTTCTCCTACTTAATCTCCCACCAAAATTATTCAATTAACCATGAATCCATCCTAAACTACCCTCGTTTTCCATGTGTGTCTAAAAATGTATAAATTCTACTACTAAAATATGAAGAAGCAATCAAGATTCCATAATGTCTATAGTAACCTTATCCTGTCTAGGAAGTTTCACCATTCTTTAGAAGTGACAACTCGTGAGAATTAAATTGTGGTGCATTGATCATATTTTCTCGTGGTCCCCTTTCAAATTTGTGCAAAGAAGGATATCTTCATTCTCCTTCACCGACAGAGGTTACAAAATGTGTCCTCTCACCTTGTTCGAAAGGTATGGCCTAAAGAAGAAAGGATAGATCAAATCCTTAATGAAGGTTTTATCCATTTCCCGATGCCCAAGTGACATAGAGAAAGACAAATCCTCCCGACTATAAAATGACTCAAAATAAGATCTATTTGTCTCTTAGTGTCTTTCTAAATTTGTGATGCTTCTCGCTTCAAGGGAGAATCAATTTGGATACCAACAGAGTAAAAGGAAGGGTCTAAACATATTAGGTGAGAGGATATGAGGTGTGCTAAAGGTAACAGGGTAGTTCAAAAGTTTGCATAAGGATTTGAGCATCTAGACCAAAGAGACAATATTAGGTCTACGATTATGTATAAGGAAATATGCATGCAACATGATTGTGTAAGGGTGAAATATGTTTGGAATGGCTTCAAGAGGATAGGAAGGGTGTAAAAGGAGATGATGGAGTTGTATGAACATGGATCTCGATCAATGATCAAGGTATATATTCTCTACTTTTTGCTTTCATATGAATACTAACACTAATGCAAGTGTGTAGTCAAGCAATAAGATATGTCTAAAGTTGTTTAATCTTATGAATTATAAAATTGAGACTATCACGGAGATCATCAATTCAAGTGAGGTCTAAGCCAACATAAGTAAGCATAGAACTCCCTTCAAAGGATAACGCTAGCCAAGAAGGTAGGCTTTCAATTCAAGAAGAGATTAGCATTTAAACTTAAGCCTTGCACAACTACCACAACCTTATACATTTCTAACCATGTTATAAGAATTAGGTGATTTTTTCTGCTATTACTTGTTGTAATTTTAATTTTAAACTAAAATTACCTTTTCATTCTACTTGCAAAGTTTGAAAAACACAACATTCATAGACTCGCAAAACAATTTTCTTAGGCTCGAAAAATAAATGTCAATTTTATTTTGTGTTCCTTTTTATTTGGGGAGTCACATAAAGCCTTAGATCAGCCCCAATTGACCATTCTTTCCCTTTTGGCCACCCCTCTAGGATCCTTGTTACCCTGTCTTGCATTTTTAGGAAGTCAAAAGTGAAAAGTTTTTCTTCATTTCGGCTCACCATTTCGACCTGTGGAAAGAAAATTTTTCTACCTTCGCAAACCTCTAGTAGTTATAGAATAAAATTTATTGTAAACTTCAATTTGTGGAAAAAAAACCTTGTTAGATAGTTTGGCAAATGGGTTTTCAAGGCCTTCTTGGCCGATATTTGACTAGGTCAAGTTGGACAAATTACAACTAGTGGCTCTGGAAAACTAGTCACCTTCTTTAACCCACTTTCCATTTCTCTGTTCAATAGACTCGTGAATTCTCCATATATATGAGATCGTGTAGGAAATTTTCCATGGATAATTCATCCATTAGAAGTCAGGCCAAACGTGGTTCCTTATCCTCCGATCCAAATTTAAACGCTTTTTACAACTAGTAGAAAATGAAAAAAGGCCACATGACCCTATTCAAGACAATAAATTGTTGTGAAAACTTATCAACACTTATAAATAACTGTATGAAACTATCTCTTATGGCTTGTTATGTGAAATATAACTTTTGGAAAAATAGTGCTTCTCTCTTCTCTCTCTTCCCTATCTCTTTCTCTCTCCTCCCTTAGTTAAGAAATGAAATGAAATGAATATTATGTCCCTAACCATATCTTGTTGCGTGTGTACTATTATTATTATCTAAATGGAAAACTAAAAATTATAATTATGTTACATATAGGTGAATGCCATGTCACGATTATCGTTGACTTATACTCACATGGTTTTGTAGGATACAAATAAGATGGCGAAATGGTGTGGTTGTAATTCATTGTGTATTATTGTAATTTATATATGTTAATGGGGAAAATTTTATTGTTATTTTTACATTAAATTTTCATCTTCCTATTACTATCAAATAAAATATTGTCCTTGTCGTGCATGGAGTTGTGATAAACTTGTAATTTCTCTTTATCATCGAGTTTAAAGAATTAGCCAAATATTATTTAATGCTCTTCTTGAATTCATTTATAGCTATGTTGTGAAACTTACATCATGTATGGTAGATAGAAGTATCTCTTTGTAAATTAAAATGGAATTGTGCTTTAAACCCCTTCAATTCTTCATCTTTCTTGATTATTACATGACTAGTAGGTGAATCTTAACACTATACAATTGAGAATAACTTGATATTTATTCCATATTGAGTGATTCCCACTATGAAAATGACCCTCCTAAGTATAAGTGTTAGTGTTTACTAACTAATATTTATACTCACAGTGTCATGCTTCGATAGATCCTTGTGATGATGGGTTATACCCTTGTATTTAACCCGAAATTATCGTATCTAGTATATACCTCTCAACTTAGTCCTACGACGTGTCAATCTAATGTAAATTACAACTCATGATTCATGCCATGGACATAGCGCTAATAATGTTATGTACTTATGGAATGAGGGTTTGGACCATGAGTGGAACCCACATCGTAAGATACCTATGTATGAAACCTATGAGTTTGAATCCCTTTCTCTTCAAAAATAGGGGTGTTATCATGGTAGGAGTGTTCTAGTTGTGTATAAGTTGTGGGGTAAGCATAATTATTTTCCATAGTTATCCTTTTGGTATGGTGTAGGCCCTTTTCGATGTTAATGGAAATTAGTCGAATGTGTACCTCTTATGAGAATTAGGATGAATCACACATTATTATATATTTTCCAAAGGAGAATGATAGTCACTAGAAGATAATAGGGGTATAAAAGTACAATTATATATCACCTTGTAATAGACATCTAATAATTCAATTTCCCATGCATAATCCCAAATTTTGTTGAGTATGAAATCATATTGAGTATCTTGTTGACTAAGTGTTTTAGTGAAGTAGTTAGAGTATATGTTCAAACTTGTAATAATTTAAAACAAAATAAAGTACTCTTGGTAATTAAATGCTAATATGAAAAAACACGTAATCTATTTACTCTTAAACTAATAAAATTCCTTCCTTTCATGTTAAAATTCTTTGTTAAGTACTCGAGATAAATTACAAACCAAAAACAAATACATCTTAGAAAACAAATCCTTCCTTTCATGTTAAAATTCTTTTGTTAAGTACCGAGATACATTACAAAACCAAACAAACATACATCTTAGAAAACAAATCCTTAGAACAAACACTAGTAGCCTCATGTGTGTACATATGTTCCTTTCAATAACCAGATATATATAGTTATTTTACATTAAGGGAAAGAAACAAAATTATATGGAATCATCACAACTAAAATGTTATGTAAAATAAAGATATTGTAGTGTAGTTTAAATAAGAGTGAGGAACTGCATGATAAGTGATTTTCAAGTAATTAAGGTCATAATGAATTATTAATAGAATAAATATGTAAACCAGAAAGTGTTGTGTGATGGATGGTGCCTATATGGGAGTTATACTATAGTTGAATTAGTATGTTGTGCCTTGTCATTTAGGGAAAGGTGGCCTTGATGTGAATCATGTAATTTTCATGTTATCTATGTGAAATAATGTTTTTGCAAGTGTCTCATGTGTTATGCATTTTCCTAAGCGATCCCTTGTGTTTTCATGTATCAAGAAATGGAAGTCAAAAAATTATTCTCTTATTTTTACTTGTTGTATTTGTGTGACAAATTTGTAGGCGTTCAAGTACCTTGTTTCTTACATAACGTGTAACAAAGTAACATTACTTGTAATCTTTATTTCTAAGAAAGTACATAAATAAATACTAAAAAAATTAATTTAAAAAAATCAATTCAATTTTACTATTGGAACCGCCTTTATATTATTAAAAAAATAATACAAAGTGTTACATAGTAAGGGGGTGACCTAAGAGAACACAGACTCAAAAGGCACATATACCATATGGAAATACACCAAACGCCACAAAGGAAACAAAAAAATCTGCAATAGAAATAAGTCACGTCCATGAGGGAAAACCAAAAACTATATCACGCACCATTAGGCACACAGAGAAGGAGCACCTTGAGATGAAGGTGGATCATCCTCGTGGAAAGAAGCCAACCGTGTGAGGCACATCGAAGGGGGATGATCATCCATACATCCTTTTAGGAATATGAACACTAAGTGGAACCATTATCTCCAAGCCGTGTGGAGGTGACCCACCAAATTAAGAAGCTCCTCGAATCGAGACCCCGAGTTCAAACATATGGAAATTGCTTTACCACACGCAAGACGACTCTAACTAGGTGCGTAGAAATAATGGCTAGGGCAAGTAGGAAGTGGAGAAGGTTGATCACTCCTAGAGTGGCTACGCAAAACAACCATGGCATCTCGGTCGGTAGTGGTGGAGGAGGATGTTGATCATCATTTGGGGGACCCAACTCATGGTACAAGGTGCGCTACCCCAATGGTCGAAGCTACTAGAGATGAGAAAATTCCAGTGCCACTTTGTGAGCTTGGGCCTTGATATGCAAGCACATAGAAGACAAAATTACCACCTTTTCATTAATAGATATCTCCATAGTGAGTTTGCAATGCTAAAACAAAGCATTATTCCTAGCTTTCCAAAGTTGGAAGAGAATAACAAAATGGAAAAAATGCCAAAGAGAAGCAATGTAAGAAGGCTAGTTAGCATAATCCCCAAAAAGGAAATTTTCTAATTAAAAACTCAAGGTGATAAGGCTAGAAAAGAGAATGGATTAAATGCCAAGAAATTTGTGTAGGGAATAAAACCATAAAACATGTTTGAAAGACTCAGGGTGACTACAACAAGGGCATTTGGGGTTAGGAATGTTGATGTGGCTTAACCATTCCCCCGATAGAAGGCCTTGGTAAATCAGGCACCAAAGAAAAAAATTCAACTTGGGATCAAATAGAGGGTTCCAAGCCCGATGGAGATGTCAAAGCCGGTGGAGGGGGACGAGTTAAAGTTCAATATGGAGTGCAATTTTATCCATAGCGGGAAAAGTAGGAGAAAGCAAAGAATAGATGACTCTATAATCATATTTCAAGAAGGGAATATCCACATTCCATCTCCAATATTTCCACCAGGAAAGAGGTGGTTGAAGCCCAAGCTTGTGCAACATGACATCTGACATAAGAGATTGAATTCTTAGGATAGAAGGCAAGTCCGAATTGGCTAACTGGAATTTTTGTTTTAGCTCAGGCCACGGAAGCCAATCTCTATTGGAGACCAAATCCCTTATGGTAAAAATTCCCTTCCGAAACAACCTCATAGTCTTGATGTCTATTAATTCCGCAAACAAAAAGTAATCTTAAAAAAAAGCGACCACCATATATTACGATCATTAAAGAAAGACCAGATTTGAAACCATCACCAACCCAATGCATCAGATGTTTCACGGAATCAAAGGCCTTCCAGATGCTTTTCACCAAAAATTACCAGGCATTTTAACTAGCACTCTAGTAATAATTAAGGTATGAAAGCCAATGTTCTTCCAACATTTTTTACCATAAGGAGAACCAAAAGAAATACAATGTCTTAAGAAAATTTTCTGAATTGTTGATGTGAGTACGAATAATAACGCATTTAGAACAAAGGGAGATACTCTTCCTCCAAACCTTAATATTTAGTATTTCCTTTGTTAATAACATTACCCAAGGACTGGTTCTATAAATCCTCCTGATACACCTTCAAGAAATCATAAATTCACAAGGGAAACCATTTAATCCCAAATATTTTTCATCAAAGCAAGACAATTGAGGGCATTATGGAGTTTTTAAACATAGAGAGAAGCATCACAGTGCTTCGTATCCTAATGACTCAACTTATATGAGACCACCACAATGTATTGTTGTAATGTTTCTTAAATTTTAGTTGAAGGCTCCCAGAGCATGAAAAAATTAGGTATAATGATAAAAATTGCCGAAAATCTCTCCAGCAGAGTTTTCACTTGATAATGAGTCAAATGAATACCCTTAATTTGCTCCCTTACATTCCTAGATCGAAGGAAATTGAAGAAGCTCTTAGATTCTCAATCCCCGCTTTTAACCAAGAATTTGAACACGGACTTGTACCCCTTAGCTCTTTGATGCTCAATAATCTTCTGCTTATTTCTTAGATGTGAAGCTTGAACTTTAATAGGCACATCAAAGGGTTGGGACTCTAACAACAATGTTGTCCTTTAAAATTTATGTCAAGGGCCACATCAGCTTGTTTCCGGACTTGAGCAACCCATGTGTGAAAATGGAGAAGAAATTTAGCCATTTGATGTATTGCTTCATTTCACCAAGATATCCAACTAGCAAGAAGCCATGGATGTGACACCATATTCCTAACTTGAGCTATTAGAGAAAAAAACCATGGGGTGACTCAAGAGAGAAAATTCAAATAAAATTTTTTTATTTGGCACTTTAAGAGTGACCCCACTCCACATAGTCATGAAAGAGATAGGGTGTGATCTTATAAGAAAATTTCCAACAAGTTAGTTACCGTGATAAGAACTGTTAGTTGTCAACTCAAAGATCTACTATTGAGATATAAAGACATGATCCATCCTTTTCGTAACACATGTTAGTCCTTCTCAAACATTAGACCAAGTAAACCAATTTTGAGAAGTAAATTCCCACCGCCTTTTGTAAAGTGGGTCTTTAATACTCCATATTTTCTTTAAAAAAACAATCTTCCCGCTCTCCAATGCACCAATGCAAAGGAAGGGACACTAGCTTGTCCTCGGGATGTTCAACCATATTAAAATGATGTAGGAGCATCAATGCTTCATTTAATGATTTAGAGTCCATTTGTGGTTTAGGAATAAATTTTATGTTCACATGTCTATGTTGGGCTAAGAGATAGTCATAAGTTGAATAATAATGTTTCCATATTGTATATAGTAAAATTTAGTCACATAAGACATAATAAGATATTTATTGTCATATTTAGGAAGGTTTTTATGTGTGTTCTCCAAGTTTAGAACATTGTTACAAAAAACAAGGAGATTGCCTTAGTGGTTTTATTCAAGCCAAAATTGGCTTTAAATTTGTAATTTTTGTTTTCGAATACAGAGTGGTCTTGGAGGAGGAGATATGCATGTAAAATTTTGGGTCAATTTGAGGAAGATAATAATGTTTTATTTTAAAATTGTGATATAGTATGAGTTGGGAGTAAGAAATTATTGTAATGTTTTTATTGGAGAAATAAAGAAATAAAATTTGATTTCTTCTTCATTTTAGTTGTATGTTCACATGGCACATGACAAAAGGAAATTTGTTGAGAAAATTTAATGAGGATTTTTCTTTCTTGTAAGATTAAATAGAAAGGGGTGAGTTATTGTAGTTTATATTCCATATTTTATTATCGGACATGGGAAAGAAAAATTTAATAATTATTTTTCATTGTTGAGTTGCTCATGCAAGCTAGGGTGCAAAATTGATTTTTTGATCAAACTTGCAGATTATCCAACAATAAATTCCAAGATTTTAGACATAGATCTTCCCCGGAGGTCACCATTCTTCTAAAAAAATAATTAGTTGGATTGGTATTGTGTGCAAAAAGAACAAATTACGAAATTTGTGAAAGCGCCTACATGTCGAAGAAAACATTTTTGTAGAATCGACAAAACCCTCTAAAGAACATGACGTATATTGATATTTATAGTCTAATTTTAGTTGAAATTTAATGCGTTTGTATTCATATACTTAATATGCAAGTCATGTCCAAATTTTGAAAAAGCCCATAAGAAATGTTAACGAAATTAATTTTTAAAAACACCAAATTTTGAGTTTCACCAGATGGTAGTGACATCATTTTGATAAAAAAATCAATTTTGTACATGTTATCACGAAATGACAAGCACCCCTAAATGGATTTAGATTTTAATGGGGCATTCAAGGTAATTTGTGCAACTTTGGATCATCTCTCAAGATGTGGGGCTTGCGGGCTTGAGATGATCCTCCGAGAAGGTTGGTTCTCTCTCCTAAATTACCTGCCATAAGATACTCTCAATGCATAAGGATATATAATCCTAATTTGACTTCCAACGGACCAGGGAGAGAGACAATTGACAATATATCCTACACTAAAGCGGTGATACACTAGTAAAGGAATTTGTTGATCATAATCACAACTTCCCTAAGTGGAGAGAGGTGAGCAATGGAGACAATGGACAAGATGCCTCACAAACCAAAGGTGAGATTCACATAGAACAACACTTCAAACCCATTAAACACAACTTCCAAAACCTATAATAGACATCGAGATATGCACAATATACCTTGCAATGGTGAGAGGCAAGAAGAGACAATAAAATAAACAAAGGATGAACAAAATACATAATGAAAAAAATTATTGCTCCATGAGTTCACACATTACATCATTAGTGGGAAAGAGGAAATAAAATTATATTACAAATCAAAGAGAGGATTCTTAAAATCCACATTCAACCCTAGAGAAGAAAAATAGATGGGGGTGAGATAAAAATAACCAACTCCTCTACAAATGAGTCCAAGATTACAATTTATAGAATTGAGAAGGAGAGAGAGAATTGTAATCCCATATTTTTCTTTTCAACCACTTGCAAGTTTTCATAAATATTCCCATAATATTATACATTACCTATAGTAGACACCCATATTTTCCTATGACTTGTAGCAGTGAAAATGTCTTCCCATGCTCATTAAATGTCCCTCTAACCACTTTCCAACCGAACTAAAATGGTATCATTTTCCCTAAAAATATCCATCAATCCTCCATAAATTTCTATATTTCTTGATTGTTACGTGTTGGGATCAAAGTCATGATTCCAACGAGACAAATTTTGTGAAAATCCATTGAGAATTGCAAAATTTATGGTCTTCTGAGTGTGAGTAGCTATTTTGGGTTTGCCAGAGATTTCTTACCTTTTACGGACTGGGAATTTAGTTTTTTTGAAGCTGGAGATGTTTCTTTTATTTTCATCTATCTACCCTTAATAAAATGAGAACTACAATTCCCATTTGATAAAGGATATTGAGACATTTCCAATGATATAAAGTTTTTCAAATTTCGAGCACTACATCAAAAGTTATGCCCATTTGAAGTTTCGAGCAAAAATACCATTGTTTTCCTTTGTTCTGTGGATATTCCAGCTTTGTGCAACATTCTCGTGGATGTGGTTTTCTATGGCCTTTTCTATGGACTTCATATCTATGGCTTCCGTGGATTTTGGTGGCTTTCCACGGATTTTTTTGCTGATTTCTACGGCTTTCTCGTGGCACTTTCGATAGACATTGTTTTATGGACTTTGTTTTGTGTTCTTTTTGTAAGGAAATTTCTGTGGACTTTCCTGCATGCATTTTTTGCTCGCTCAAGCCTGAAATTTTTGCATAAGTTATCAAAATTACCTTAGGGGTGAATTTTGGATAACAATTTGGTGACTTAGCAGCTTATCTACCTACAAGATAAAGTGATCAATGGTCTTGAAGTATCCAATTGGCATGGATTATACCTACTAACCACTAAGTATGATATGAACCTCAAGAGTGATTCTTTGAAACTATCCCGAATATTATTTTTTTCAAGTTTTAAAGAAAACTATATTGAAACAGTGACAAGGATGAAACCCTACAAAGGTTCAGAATCACTTGCTGATTTGGCCACACTTTAGAATACCTTAAAAGTGTTGATTTCCACAAAAGCTTCCTCTAATGGATTGTGTAAGAGAAAAAACACCACAACACACTATGTACAAAAGGGAAAGATCATACATGCCCCAAGTGGAACATGCAAAGTGTGCAAAAGTACTTCTGCTAAAAGAAAACCTACCTACTCTACACTAACCGGAAGCAAAGGGAACTCAAACAAATCCTACAACTGGAAGGGAGAAGTAGCTTCCCTTTCTCAAAATAGGCAGCCATGTATATGATTTGGCACTAAATATGGTTGTTTGTATGAGTGAAAAATTGACTATAGGTTGATTTTCCACCCAAATCATCAAGGTATCAACTAGAAACAAGAAAAATACCTCTTCCAATTGTTGTTCATTTGGTTTTGATAGTACTATTGTTGATCCTTGGTACGCTGATATTATTCCTCATGCTTAGGAACAGAATGAATTATGTTGGCTCCTCTCTTAACTCTAGTGAAGCCAAGTACTTGATTGGGCAAGGTTTGGTCCTTCGAATTTTCCTGCTGCTCTAATCTTTAACTCCAAAAATGGAGTCCTCTTACAATCCTTCCGGGTAGATGATGTGGGAGAGATGGGATCTTCATCCTTTTTCCTTCCTCCGTAGTAGTATGGAACTCCTCTCCAATCTGCAGCTCATTGTTATTGATTGCAACATCCAATGAAGTCACATTTATATTATTATAATTTTCTACAATACATTGTTGGCTTTGGAGTTCCTCCATCATTACTTGAACACTAACTTGCTCTTGGGTAGCCTCTTCCTCTAGCATGAAATTTCTCAAATCAAAACTTTCAATTCGCCGCTCTAGAAGACTATTTGGGGCAACAAGGTCTTCTTGATAACTCTCATTCGTTATGGATTCATTAATCAAATTAGGCCTTTTAAATGAAAGAAAATATTTTCAATAATGCTTTCTTCAAGTCAAGTGGCTTAAACTCGATTTGATCTCTTCCAGCTGATCCTCTTCAATAGGACTTGGATTTGGTTGTTATTCCTCCCTCTTGACTAATTATGCATCTTGGATTAGATCAGCATCCTCTTTAGACAAAGGGCCATCATGGAAACCGCATTCAAATAAATTTTTTTGATATTCTTCTTCTTCTTCTTGTTCTCCTTCTGCTGCAACCTCAACTTCCACCACCTGTGGTTTGACCCCGGCCTCCTCTCAAGGTTTAACCATCAAGGGGATTTTTTTATCCCAAATATGAGAGCCAAGCTTACCAATATTTTGATAATTTATTCTTTGTTTATCTCTCCTTCCTGTTTCTCTCCTTGACTGGTTTTTTAATTGTTTTCTCCCAAGATGAATTTAAGAAAACAATAGAGGGATGGATTGGGTTACAACAGATTTTGTAATTTATTTTGGGGTGGGGAGATAGAACTTCTTGTTTGTTTGGAGGGGGTGACTTGTTGGAAGGAAAAGGACAAAAGAATTGAGGCAAGATGGAAGATTATAAGATGGAGAAGGGAAATCAACACTTTGGGTAGCATACAATGGGCTTGAATCTTGACACTTCGAAATGATAAATATTGGGATGGAGAAAAAGGAGCATAAGGATCCAGTGATTGATTTATCCATTGAAAAGGATGTCTTGCATTTTTCTCATATGTTTCTATCTCCTTACTCCACTGTGCAAGTTGGGGCAGCATTTCAACCATGATATCAAACTTCTCTTGTGAGATATAAATAGTGTCTTGAAAAGGGCATTTCCATGGACAAGGTGCCCTACAACCAATTATGAAAGCTTTCATTTGTGTTGTATCCCTTGAAATAATCATACTTGCCTCCATATTTTGAATCTTCTCCTCTAAATCACCATTCTCCACGTAATTGATGTCAATACTTATATAGCCCTTCTCTTTAAAGGTTCCATAGTTAAACCGATTTTGGTATTGCCCATAGGGGTAGGCATAGTGATTAATGATTTGTTCATAATGCTGATCTGGAGGAGTTGAGAAATACATTGGAGGTGGATTGCATTGTTACTACTGCAAGTGTGAATTCCATGAGGGGAATGAAGTCATGATTGCACAACTTCATGGAATGGAAGAAAATGGAAATATCCGGAGAGAAAGATGAATGAAAATGGATGGAAATGGATGTAAAAGTGGGGTTTAGAATTTTAGAGAATGTGTTCTTGACCAAATGGAGTCACCGAGATGTGTTTGCGAGATGAAATTTCAACAAGAACGCACCAACCATCCAAAATGAATCATGCTCCAGAGATGAACTGCACACATGTAGATGATCTTTGATTTGTCTCTACATCACAACACCCCCAAATATGAAACTTTAACTTCGTGATGTCCCACCATGCATTCAAGAATTGTTATCACGAAATTACAACACCCCGAATGGCTTTAGATTTGAATGGAACATTCGATGTAATTTATGTAACATTTGATCATCTCTCAAGTCAGGGACTTGTGAGGCTGAGATGATCCTCTAAAAGAAGGTTGTTCGTGCTCCTTAACTACCTGTCACAAGATACTCTCAATGCAGGAAATACTATCTAATCCTCATCTAACTTTCAAGGACCAGGGAGAGAGAAAATTAAAAATAAATCCTACATTAAAGTGGTGATACACCAAAAAGGAATTTGTTGATCATAATCACAACTTCCCGAATCGGAGAGAGTTGAGCAATAGAGAGGATGGAAAAGATACATCACAAACCAAAGGTGATATTCACACCGAACAATAATTCAAACCCATTAAACACAACTTCTAAAACTTGTAATAGATGTTAGAGATATGCATAGTATACCTTGCAATGGTGAGAGGAAAGAAGATACAATAAAATAAGCAAAGGATGGAAAAAATGCATCACGAAACAGATTTTATTGCTCCTTGAGTTCACACAAGACATCATTAGTGGGCAAGAGAAAATAAAATTCCATTATAAAGCAAAGAGAGGAGGTTGAAACTCCACATTCAATCCTAGAGAATAAAAGAAATGGGGCAAGAGAGAAAATGACCTACTCCTCTACAAATGAGTCTAAGATTACAATTTATAGAATTGAGAAGGAGAGAGAGAATTACAATCCTATATTTGTATTTTAAATGACTTGTAAGTTTTCATAAATGTGTGCATATGATTATACATGACCTAAAAAAGGCACCCATAATGTCCTATTACTTGCAGCAATGAAAATTTGTTTTCCTTGCTCATTAAATGTCCCACCAACCACTTTTCAATGTAACAAACAAAATCGGGCTCATTTTTTCTAAAAATTGTCATCAAGAATTCATCAAATTACATATTTCTTTATTATGGTGCATCACATTGAAATTCTTGATTCCAACGAGACCAATTTTGTGAAAATTCATGAGAATTGCAAAACTTATGGTCTTCTCGAGTGTGAGCATCTATTTTGTGTTTGCATGAGATTTCTTACTTTTACGAGACCGAGAATTTAATTCTTTAGAGCTGGAGATGATTATTTTATTTTACACACCTACCCTCAATAAAAACAAGAAATAAAACTCCCATTGCATAGATTACGTTGAGACATTTCCAATAATATAAAGTTTATCAAATTTCGAGCACTAGATCAAAAGTTATGCCCATTCGAAGTTTCGCACGAAAACCTCGCTTTCCCTTTGTTCCGCTGGATTTTCCATTTTTCTAAAACATTCCGCAGATGTGATTTTCTATGGACTTCAGCTCCATGGCTTCTGCAAATTTCTACGGCTTTTAGTTCCGCGGCTTTCCCCAGATTTTTGTGACACTTTCCGTGGACTTTGTTCGCATGACTTGTTCTCGCGACACTTTCGCAGACTTTTCTCGTGGCATTTTCATGGGATTTTTCTATAGGACTTTTCTATTGAATTTTTAGTGTGCATTTTTGGGGCACATTCTCTTTGACATTTTTTCTTGATCAAGCGTGAAGAAATTGTGTAAGTTATCAAAATTACCTTGGGGTGAATTTTTGATAACAAGTATCATAGCTTACCCGGAAGCTCAACAATGATAAATAATTATTAAATTTTTTTGCATGTACAACAATAAAATGTAGAAATTTGTGAAGGCATCTATATGTCAGAAGAAAATGTTTTTATAGAATTGACTAAAACCCTCCAAAGAACATGACGTATTTTGATATTTACAATCTAGGTTTAGATAAAATTTAATGGGTTTATAGTCATATTCTTCATATGCAAGCTATCCAAGTTTCAGAATTCACAAGATATGTTAAGAGAAATAAATTTTTAAAAATCGCCGAAATTTGAGTTTCAGCAGGATGATAGATCACCGTACAAAAAATTCAATATGAAAGGGGTAAATTATCTCCCAATGAATGATGTAACTGGTGACCTTTCAAGGCTTTCATTAAGGGCATAAAATCTTAACACACCAAGAGAAAATCCATTAAGATTAAGAATAACCCACATGGCCCGATTGTTAGGATCATGACTGTGGCATAAATGATGGTAGATAATCTAGGTGACACAAAAATAGAAACACCACCTTTTCCTTCCAAGTGAGAAGAAAAATAATGCATGTAATTCAGCGTAATACACATTAAGGAAGTCTAAAGAAGGAAACCTATAATTTTAACCTCTTGTAAACAAATAATATCAAGATTACCAACTAATTGACAAACATGCTTCACAAAATATTTTCAGGAGGATTCTGTGAGTCCTCTAACATTCCATGAGAGACAATTCATGGAAGGTAAGACATGATCAACTCCTCCCCCATCCCATCTTCGCACCTAATCTTCCAAGCTTAAAATACCAAATCTATTGAGAGAAAAATAGACTGGTTTGAACTAGGTATATCCTTCAAGACATGGTATGGTGCTTAGGCCCACCTGGACCAAACACCTCCATAGAGTTCTCTCTAGGAGGAATCCAAGCACGGCGTTGAGCGTAAGATGTGGTAAAGAACCGTCCTAATAGTATATTTTTGCAAAGTGGGTTGGCTCTGCACATGTAGGGATGGTTGAGCAAGTTCTAGGAAGCATGGGAGGTGAGTGACACGGGTGACTGATCAAGCTGCTGAATAAGGTGGTAGAACCGTAGAAGAGTATTTACCACCGACCTTTTTTTATTAGTCAAAATGGTCCTTTCCGCCACTTGTAAACTAAAAGCAGATTGAGTGCTAGGAGGTTTGGTGCTTTGAGTAAGATGGCATTAACGAAGATGATGGTTAGTAGCTTTGAAAATGAAAAACTATTATTGGGTAAGTGGAAATAGATAATTTGTTGCAAGATAAGCATAGACCCAACCTAAATGTGAATGTGGTCCTACGGATCGAGGCTAAATCAACCTCAACACAAACCCATTTATGAATATGTGCATAAAAATGGTCGGGCTCATGATAAATAACACGACAAAGGAACGAACAATATTGTTCAAAAAGGCCATAACTATAGTGGTATCCCCTCTCAGTAGCTCCACCTAGATAGGAACTCAAAGGGAGGCCTGATTGGATTGGCAAAGTCGGTAGACCATTTGGACAAAACAAGAAAAGTATTGTAAACATAACAACACGCAGAACGCTAAAAAAGATAGAATTGCGATGGCTCAAGAAACATAAAAAATAAAACCCTTTGGTGAGATTCTCGAAAGCACGAGTGACCCGGATACTGGTTGTCTCTAAATGGTTCTTAATCTAGTTCTCATTAAGAAGACTCCTGGATGGAATACGATGACAAAAATATGCCATTAAAAAATTATTAGGATAAAACTAAACAAGAGGATCAATAAAATTAAGGTCAATAGAAACATCCAGAGGGGTTTCAAAATCAAGACCTCATCATACACTTTCGAACAAATTTATTCATGCATTTGGGAGCTATCTTTACCACTGTTTTCAATAGATACTACAACGGGAGGGTTATACGCCATTATACAGAAAGTGTCTCCCAAAACATGTTTAATAAATGCCCAAAATGCCATGAAAAATAATTGATGCTAACAATGATAGGATACAAGTTTGAAAAGACGTATGGAAAAAGATAACACGAGTGAAGGCATGCAAGCAAAACCCTAGTAGAGCCAACTCCTACTTCATCCTTTCAATTAGACTACTTTTCAATTTTATAAATAAGATATTAAAATATTTCTATTTTATTAATAAATAACATATTTTTTAAATTAATGTGTAATATTTAATTTCTTCAATTGGTATATACTATTCAATACATGTTGTACTTTTCCATCAAGTAATTGATACATGTTTCCTAGCCTTTCCATCTAGTAGTTGATTTGTCACTTCTATCTATAGTTACAAATACGGTAAAATCTTAAAGATTTTCCATTTATTTCATTCAAATGTGTAAAAGTTTGTATTGTAAGTGGTCAAATATTAAAATGCATGATCTGGAAAATTTATGTTATTTGTTATTATTATATACCATAAATATTTAAATCATGAACACTTCCAAGATTTTATAGTCAATAGTTAAAAGGATTTTCATTTTCCATATTTTTTACCAGTTTTCAACAATTCATGGAAGATTAGTGAGATCATATTTATTTCCGTATTTATAGTATTTTTAGATTCATATTTTTTTTCTATATTGGAAGACCATCACTTAATATAATTTCCAACAATTAACACCTCTCATATAATAAAATATTAAATAATAAAAATATCTTGAATGACTCATCATTAGTGCTACCAAATGAGAGCAAATGACATTTATTAATATAAATATTAGGGAGAGACACCAGTAGTGGTGCACCCTAAGTTAGGGGCCCACAAAATCAATTCTATACAAAGTGGGATCCTGATTTTTTCACCATGTAGTTCAAGATTTTTTAAATTATATACATATTTTTAGTGTTGAATTGGAGGGAAAGACATATTGTGAATTGATTTAAAATAGTAAATTTGAGTTGCACTACATTTTTATTGGGACCTATACTTGATCATGGGTGATAATGGTTGAACATTGACAATTTAAAAATAAAAATCTTACATGGCAGGTTGTGATCGGGTGTTTTCATGTCAAAAATGACTAATCACCAACTACTTTTATGACAACTATTGGGTGTTGTGTATTCAAGGCACTATATCCACAAATTGGACCCTTCTCAACTATCGAGTGTCTCTCCCCTAATTTTACTATGAAATCCATTCATTTATCAATATAGTATAGAAGAAATCACACTGTCAAGCAATGCAAATAAAAATACAAACAACCTTATTTCTTAACAAGGATTGTGAAATGTTATTTTCACCTTCTTTATGCACACATCAAGAGGTCATGAGCATATCAATTGGCATTGATGTTAACAAACAATGATAATAAATACTATATATGTTAGGATATGGGTGGGGAATTGAGAAACGCTTATGAAATGTGGTCAAAGAATAAAAGGGATCTAAAGTGGCCACTCCATCTCTTGAGATTTAGAATTTCAAGAAATGAGAAAGTATGGTTAAGATTATTCTTGGATCTCCCTATTACCGGTAAATCAATGTGAAGTGGCACCCATCACCGAGACAAGTATCTAAAAAATATTAAGTGACAAACATTGGGAGAAAAAAAGATATATTTAAATCGTTCTCTTTTTTAAAAATTATTCATGCACAAAAATATTGATTTGTTGTTTTGTTTAGGGATGGATGTAGTGAGCTTTTAGGGAAAGAACCTCATAGTCATGCATGCACCAAAACATATACATTTAGTTTCATTGATAAAAAGTACCAATAGTTTCTCATTTTTGATTAATGATACTTTTTAGAGTCAACCACAATGGAACACATAGGGCCCTCAATTATTGATCCATTTTAAAATTGCTTCTTAAATATTATTTTTGTAAGAAATCAATTAAAAATCTAATTTTCTCCTCAAATAAATGTATTTATATACCCTAAAGTTAACGTAAATAATTATAAGATCATCTCCCATATATTTCAATAATTTTTTTATTGAAAAGGTTCATGTCATAGTTTGAATCTTAACTTTTACATATTGCTTACGAATCTACTTTTGTTGTTACGAGAATAACATTTTAAAAATAAATTTCCTTCATTTTAACTATACTTTGAGTTTTGCCAAAGGCTGGTTTTGATCGATATTCGAGTCATTTCCTATCCTACATAGTTTGAAGGTGATGAGCCTCCTTACATGTCAAAGCGGGGTCTGGTTTACCATTTTAAGTAAGGTTCAAAAATATAAACATATAACAAAAGGGGCTTTGTTTGGCACTGCATGGGTGATTATTTAATGAAACTATAATTATTGGAGGCATTGAATTCTTTGCTCAGCTATGGCGTATTGAATGGCACATCCTTCCCAAACAATATTTTTATTTGGCACACTTCAAGATTGGCAGACAATGGAGATAGATAGATAGATAGATAGATACCTTTCTCTTGGTGGAATCCTTTGTCCCAAAATTTCTAACTCGAAGAAAGGAATATGAGAGATAAATACTATCATACGTGGGGGCTGCTTTAAACTCCATAAGGCTAGGCGAAAACCATCTGCCTAAAAACACCAACCAATTATATATTCAAGTTTCAACACTAGAAATTACTTCTCCATAAAACTTTCCTCTCAAAGCGAAAAGTCATAAAACACGTTCAATGTCGAAGATTACAGTGTATTTCCTTCATGTAATGTTTTTCTTCATTCTTTAACTACCTTGACAAGAATTATTGCAAAACAATATACCAAAACCTAGGTTGCTCACACATTTTGCCTTTAAACTTGTTATTGGGAGCCACCAAGACTAGAAATGGTGTGGACATGCAATTGCAAACCATGTATTCAACTTCTCATTCATTTGTGCCTTTTAAAAACTTATTCAAGGGAATTCATGCTTCAAAGTGTTCCAAAGGTTCTATTTCTAGATTTTTGACACACTTCATGATATTGTAAACTCATTCGCTTGGGCCTTCATCAAAGTTTCAGTCTAATATTTCTTATAAATTTTTCCTTTGAAGATATTTCACTTGGTTAACAAGTGGCATGAGTCGGAGGACCTGTGGTATGGACATGGAATGCAATGAGTTTGAAAAAGTAAAAAGAATGGTTTCAAAGCTTGACTTCACTGGATCATGACATGTATCAACATCCCGTGGCCATGATAATTGTAATGCCTCTTAATAATTCAAGGGTTAGATTTGGATAACAATTGGAATGATGTAAAGGACTTGTGATGCAAGGAGTTAAGTGATTGCCTTAGCTAAGAAAAATATTTATCATTTGTGTTGCACATGACATTTGAATACATGTCAACATTTCATCTTCCTAAAAATAATAAGTTTTCAAGATATAATTTTGAAGATCCAAAATCCATGATGCTCATAGATGTGACTACTTGTCACTCATGCACATTCTAAAATTCAATTTTTCAAAAGGGCCTCAAGTGGTTAAGTTATCCTAAGCTCCTTAATCTATTCCACATGCTACAATCTCATTCTCTCGTCCTTTAAATTTTTTTGTTTAAGTATGTTCAAAATCTAAAATTCCCATTAGATTTGACTATATGGATGAGAGACACATGTCGTTATCTAGCGCTTTTGGGGAAAATTCATCAAGGAGCCTAATAAAAGTATTAAAGATGCTTCCAAAAATAGGAGCGCAAGACAAGACACAACTAGGTCATGCCACCTATCATCAAAGTGAAAGACCTTCGAAGGGATGAAAAGCTTTACACTTAAAGTTGCAAAATGAATATCAACATAGCGATCTCTGGATGATGACACCTATTAAAATATTGTAAACACTTTGGACTTTTGATAACTTTAAGACTAATTATGTTGAGCTTCAATTAACTACCATGGTCTAAAATAGTACACTAATTCTTCAATTAGAATTTTAAATACTATTTCCATAAAATTAATGCATGCAATCCATAATTATATATTATTAAATATTTATAATCCATCATTATCATTTTAAAAATTTAACATCTTTATTTATATATATAAAATTTTAGTTTTAAAAAATTAAAAATTACATTTTGCCTTATATCTATGAAATGATAGCATCCTAATTATTTAGTTAAAATTTAATGAAAATATAATGATGCTTCTTATATATAAAATTGATAATTACGCTGGAAGGCGTTTACAGTTGAATTGAGACCTGCTGCCTCTCACACATGTCAGGAGTCCGTCCATTGAATTTACAACTCAAATAATTTTTAAATTCCAACGGCCTCTCATGCACGGCATTGTTGGCCTCTCACCTGCATGCACGCGTTTCAACCCCTATCGGTGGCAATTTTTCAGATCAATGGAGGTGTTTTGCATCTGTCGCATGCAGTGCAAGCCCTAATTTATCGTCAGGTTGTGTGTTTTGGATGCACTGGAGCACCACAGACATGGAAATGGTGGGGTTTTTCTGCTTCTATAGAGACATGAAAGATATCCCTGCCTCCGTCAAGCTCGTGATAAAACATTGTGAATGGTTACAGGATTTGATGCTTTAATGATGGACATAGTGTTTGTCTCTTTGATGCCCCGCAGGCGTGGTCGAGGAAAGATTCAATTAGCTCGCTTTAGGCTCTTATCGACCCTACTGCGGTTAGGAACAATGAGTTTTGGGGCTTCTCTCCCCTTGAAATCAACGAATCCTGTCATAGAATGCGCTCGATTGGGGGCATCTAAATCAAGTTCAAGTTACTTTTTTCCTCTGAGGCTTCTGCGTATTTTTGTCACTTAACTCAGCCTCTCAGCATTCTCCAACTCGCCATGTCTCTTGGCTCGACAGTGTTCTTGTTTGCTTTGTGAGTTGTGGGTGTAATTTTTATAGAAGGACTGCCGATTTTTTTCTCCTTTCATATATTTTCATTTGTGTTCTTAAATGTTTAGCAGGTTGCGTGGCTGGCAATCATATATTTTTGTTTCCTTCCTCTCTACTTTACTCACATGGGATTTAAAGCTCTTATTTGGCTGATTTGGTCATCCTGTCTGTTTATGAGATGCATGTTTATCTTGTATCTCTTTTCAGAACTGTTAATATATACAAAAACAAAATTGGAATTTGTTTGAAGCAATTGTGTTATTTTGTACGCTAATGACTGGTACCAGTGCTCCATTACAAAAGCATTCAAACAAAAAATTGTTTACCCTACATTTTCCATTTGTTAATGCATGTTTTAAATGACACAGGAGTTAATTACCCATAAAAATATTGTGAAAAAAATGGTAATGGAATAGAATATATTGGTTTGTATGTCAAAAGTCTAGTGCCCACTCCTTTTCGACACTGGTTTTACTATGATTTTGATTACTGGTTATTAGTGATATGAACATTATTATTATATTTTGATTAACAAACATTGATAGATGGACATTGTCGGTATGTTGTGACTTATATTATGCGTGGTATGGACTATTAGCGGGGATTGATAGATGATGATATAGTATTGGTTCATTATATACCGACGCTCTGAATTTGGATGATGATGATTACATTTTATGTTTGGAATAACCGTATGATCTTATTGATGTTATGACTTCTCAAATTGAGATGTTTAGTAATTGCAAATAATTGATAGAATTTCCTAATTTTAATGATGATGATATAGTTTTGTGTATGATGTTGTTGAATGGTATGTCTATGTGTTTTATTTCTTGATGTATTTGATGCGACCTTGAGGCCGAAGAGGTGTGTTTGATTTGGTCAGTAGGAAATTATATCACAATAACAAAAAGAGGCTAGAAGACTAATTATAATGAAGGAATATTGATGTTGTAACATGGCCACCTTGGAAACTTTGTGTTCGCATCTACTTTTGTGTATTATAGTGTTTGTTAGGAGGTCCGCAGGGGGTAACCTCATGTTTGACCAAGGGGTTTGTATGTTTGTTTTATTTGGACTCTAAAGGTGTATTTATCTAGTTGTGTATGTGATTTATTATTACAATGTGAGCTCACTTTATTATTGCATAAGTAATGTGATCGGTGTAGTTAATTAACCATGTGATTAAGATAATTTGAAATGTGACAAAGGGGCATTTAATTCGGTAGTGTTGGAGAGAAAATTTCACGTGGACAAACTTGAAGATTTCTTGCCAATGCTCTGGGAATCTAAGTCCCTCTACTTAACCAATACAGATTTTCGTATATGCATGCACATGAAAAGGTGGATTTATGTGGTGGCCTTTTGACCGGGGATCCAACATGGACACTCCACTCCACCTCGTGGAAAATCTTACGTATACCTTCTTAGAGAATAATTTGCTAGGAGAGCGGAAATGAAGTGAGAATATTAAACAAGAGAAACTAATGTCACAAGTAGGAAATCAAATACTTGCATTACACTAGTTGGAAATTACATCACATGCATTGAAATTAAGAGGAAACAATACTAAAAACAACAACAAGACGAGGTAAGATTGAGAACTCAAAGTTTCTAAAATATTCTCATCAAAAAGGATAAAAACTCCTTCTTCTTGTATTGGTGTTCAAGTAGAAATTGTACATAGTGTAGGAAATAGAGGAAATTTGAGAATGAGGGGAATGGAATAATTTGGCTATCTCCTTTGTTCTCTCAAGGTAGAATGCACTCTTGAGCTTACAAAATTAATGACCAACCCTTTGAAATGGGAATGGCTTTACAATTTATAGAATGACAGGTGACTTATCGTCTTTTCATGACCCTCCATATGCCTTTTTCTAACTTTAGACTTTTCATATTCCTATCAAAAATTTAATTCCCTTTTATAAAATCAAGTTGACTTAATTTACATTATGTTTCTAAAGTCACTTTTAGGTGACTTAAAGGCATATCAAAAAGTGCAAACCCCAATGAAGAATTAGAATCATTTGAAGAGAGAGAAATTTGGGGGAGAGGGAAGAGAGAGGGGAGGAGAAGATGTTTCCTGTGATGAAGTTCGATGGTCCTCATTCATGGAAAGCTCTTATGCGATGAAGTTTTGAATGTCCCATTGTGCCAAAACTGCTCTTTCAATGTGACTTTCTATTTTTAGCAGTGTCCATGGGACCACTTACTATTTTTAGTAAGTGTCAAAAATGTCCATTCTGATGAATTCTAAGTGTAGTGCACCTCCAATGTCTTCACCTCCTTTGTAGGTTCTTCTGTCGATGACTTTCCCAAAATAGTAGTTCCTATGTAGTAGACATGCTATTTTTAGAAAGTTGGCTTCTGGGATTCAGATTTTCATGGAACAAAGTTTTTTGATATGTGTTTTTTACCAATATCCCCCCTCTAAAATTTTGGGCCCTCTCGTTTAATAGTCCAGGAGATTTTATAGTTTTAATTTTCAGACCTAGCAATGCTTCTAGATGTGACAGCCATTAATGGACCTCAAAATTTCAGGTTTGGTTTTTTCCTTCATTTGTAATGAAATAAATTTCATTGTGATGGGGTTTTGTTATGGTGGTTCACATGAAATTCTACTTTGTTTCACCCAATGAATTGACGGGAAATTAGATTTTTCTTCGTTGAGCAAGAAGTGGGATTTCTTTGTTATGGATGCTTTGTTGCACAAGAGGAGAGTTTGAAGGTTTCTTCTTGATGGCCTTGGGTAGAGGAATGAACAGAAAAATATTTCATTGTTTCACACATCCATTTGGGAGATTTCTTCAACTTCTCATTTCACGGCCATGGAGTTTTCTCTGTTTTCTCCTTCTTTATGTGCTTCTCTTTCTTTGTTTGCTCCAATTTTCCTTCTAAGGCCTGCATTTTTTCATGGAGTGAAGGGAAGTACCTCTATGGAAGGTCTTGTTTGAGGTTCATCAATGGCAGAATGATGATGAGGAGTAACAGAGGAGGAGATGGGGAAGTCTGTGCACATGGATGTTAAAAGTAGTAAGAAGTAGCGAGAAGCGTGAAGAAGCAACCGCGCTAGAAAAAATTCAAATTTTTGAGTTGGAGTTGAGCGCACTTTTTTTTCCCTAATTTCCATGATCTCATGGGTGTGAGGGACGAAATTTCATAATGAGAAAGATGGTGACATGTGGTGGCGATCCAACCAGTAGGGAATGAGTGCTCCAAAATTAGCTTTAAAGCACTGAGGGACTGGAAATTGGTCATATGGGTGACCAAAACACTCTCCTAGAGGGTGGGGTAGATTTTCCCATATTTTTTCTCCTCACCTCACGACATGAGGGACATTAGTTTTCATGGTGACCCGGATCCGACATGTGGCGTTTGACCCGACGAAAGGAATGAATGCTCCAAAAATGCACCTAGGGGCTGAAATTTGGTCACATGGGTGACCAAAAGACTCTCCATAGGGTATGGGAATATTTTTCCATGATTTATATCCCTGATCTCGGGTACATTAGGAAATAATTTTCCACATTGTCCTAGAGCTAACATGTGGCACTTGATCCGACGACAGGGAATGGATGCTCCAAAAATGCACTTGGGGGATGAACTGTCAAGTCTAGAGGTCGCATGAGGCTCATATAGGGGATTGGCACATTTTTCACGGGTTTTTAACCTGACCTAAGGGAAATCAGGGACATGAAATCCTTCCAGTTCCCGGTGTTGACACATGTCCTAAAAAATAACAAAGTCCCGAACTTCCTTTGAGAGGGTAACTTGGAACGATGATAACTTTAGCTCCCGTGGAATTTATTGGTGAAATGTTATATAATCCTAACTAGAAATTTCATTTTGAATCTAATGGTGGGGGTATAATGTCTTGATTCATCCATTTGATCCCTAAAAATAGGATTTGTGATTTGAGACTCCATTTGTGCCTAATAAAATCTGTTTGTAAAACATGTGTGCCAAGGTGTTGTGTAAACTATTATTTTACCATCATTATTTCTTGGAATACAATTTCCATTGATTTTTTTACTTCTAACTCCATCTGAAGCTCCCATAATATTTTTTTGAATCCCGTAAACTATTTTAGGCATGTGTACTAGCTAGGCTTGTGAACCCTGCTTTTACTCGATCGCTCCAAGTCTTTCAAAACTTCTCCAAACCTTCCAAAATAATTTGCATTATTTTATAAGGTCTTCAATTCAACTTCATGTCTAATTTTTCCCTTTACTTCTACTCTAGGGGGTTGCTATAGTCCGGGAAGGCCATTGATATCCCTTCCCAATACTTGCCGTAAGATAGCAATTTTTAGAAATTCCTAAAATCACCTAGGAGGAATGATGGACTTTCCTAAATAACCTAGGGGGATGATATAAAATTATTTGGGAGGTTATTTGGACTGAATGCATAGATTCGTGGTGCCTTCAAATGATAGAACTTGAAAAAATTACACTGTGTTATCGTTGTGTCTTTGAAATTGTCAATTTCCTATTGTACATTTACACGATAACATGTAGATAGTATTTGTGATCTTTTGATTTGAGTTGGATTTTAATTGATTTTAATGTTTTGTACCCTACCCATCCTTCGAATCTAAAAATTTCACTTTAGAGCCATTTTGGGAGGCTTGTGGGCCAAGTTAAGCTTTCCCCACACCTCTTAAATTCACCTACTAACTATACCTATGCAATTTTTCGATCAATGGAGGTGTTATGCATCATGTCGCATGTAATGAAAGCACTAGTTTATCCTCATGTTGTGTGTTTTGGATGCACTTTGGACCACCACGATATGGAAATGGTGGGTTTTTTCTTCTTCTATAGAAACATAAAAGATATCCCCTACCTCCATTAACCTCGTGATAAAATATTGTGAAGGGTTCTAGGATTTGATGCTTTCATGATGGGCATAGCGTTTGTCTCTTTGATGCCACACAAGTGTGGTTGAGGAAATATTCAATTATCTCGCCTTAGGATCTTATTGACCCTACCGTGGTTAGGAACAATGAGTTTTGGATTCAACTTGTCTCGTGGTTCTCGTGTTCTGGGGCTTCTCTCTCCCCTTGAAATCAACGAATCCTATCATAGAATGCACTAGATTGGGGCATTTAAATCAAGTTTGGGTTACTTTTTTTCCTCCGAGGCTTCTCGCGTATTTTTGTCACTTAACTCTGTCACTTAGCATTCTCCAACTCGACATGTCTCTTGGCTCAACCGTGTTCTTGTCCGCTTGCAAGTTGTGGGTTCAATTTTATAGATGGATTGCCCATTTTTTCTCTCCTTTCATATATTTTCATTTATGTGTTCTTAAATAATGAGTAGGTTGTGTGGGTGGCAATCATATATTTTTATTTCCTTCCCCTCTACTTTACTCACAGGATTGAAAGCTCTTATTGGGCTGATTTTGTCATCGTGTCTCATTTATGAGATGCGTGTTTTATCTTGTATCTCTTTTAAGAACTATTAATATATACAAAAACAAAATTCTAATTTTTTTGAAGCAATTGTGTTATTTTGTATGCTAATGACTAGTACCAAAGCTCCATTACAAAAGCATTAAAACAAAAAAATGTTTACCTTACATTTTCCATTTGTTAATGCATGTTTCAAATGATGCACAACTTAATTACCCATAGAAATATTGTGAACAAAATGGTAATGGAATAGAATATGTTCGTTTCTATGTAAAAAGTCTAGTGCCCACTCCTCTTCAACACTCAATTTACTATGATTTTGATTACTCGGTTGTTAGTGATATGAACATTGTTATTATAGTTTGATTAATGATATTGATAGATGGACATTGTTGGTATGTTGTGAATTATATTATGCATGGTGTGGACTATTAGCAGGCATTGATAGATGATGATATAGTATTGGTTTATTATATACCGACGCTCTGGATTTTGATGATGATGATTACATTTTATGTTTGGAATAACCTTATGATATTATTATTGTTATGACTTCTCAAATTGAGATGTTCAAGTAATTGCAAATAATTGATAGAATTTCCCTATTTTAATGATGACGATATAGTTTCGTGTATGATGTTATTGAATGGTATGTATGTGTGTTAAATTATTTCTTGAAGTATTTGATGTAGCCTTGACGCTAAAAGGTTTGTTTGATTTGGCTGTAGGAAATTATATCACAATAACAAAAAGGGGATAGGAGACTAATTATAATGAAGGAATATTGGATGTTGCGTAACATGGCCACCTTAGAAACTTTGTGTTCGCATGTACTTTTGTGTATTGTAGTTTTTAGGAGGTCCCCATGGTGGTAACCTCATGTGTGACCAAAGGGGTTTGTATGTTTGTTTTATTTCCTTCATTTATTTATCTAGTTTTGTATGTGATTTATTACTACAATGTGAACTCACTTTATTATTGAATAAGTAATGTGCTCGGTGTAGTTACTTAACAATGTGATTAAGGTAATTTGAAATGTGACAAAAGGGCATTTAATTCAGGTCGTATTGTGAAAATTTGTCGTGGACAAACTTGTAGATTTCTTGCCAATGCTTTGGGAATCTAAGTCCCTTTACTTATCCGATCTAGCTTCCTCGTATATGCATGCGCGTGAAAAGGTGGATTTATGTTGTGGCCTTTCGACGGGATCCAACAGAGACACTCCACCGACCCTCTGAAATGCTTGTAGATACCTGCGAGAGAAGAATTTTCTAGAGAGTGAGAAAGGCAAAGTGAGAATATTAGATAAGAGAAACTAATGTTGCAAAGTAGGTAATCAAAGACTTACATTACACTAGTTGGAAATTAATTCACATGAATTGAAATAAAGAGGAAACAATACTAAAAATATTTACAAGATGATGTAAGATTGAGAACTTAAAGTTTCTAAAATCTTCTCATAAAAAGGATAAAACTCCTTCTTCTTGTATTGGTGTTCAAGTAGAAATTGTACATAAAGTAGGAAATAAAGGAAATTTGAGAATGAGGGGAATGGAATAATTTGGCTATCTCGTTTGTTCTCTAAAGGTGGAATGCACTCTTGAGATTACAAAATTAAATACCAACCCTTTGAAATGGGAATGGTGTTAAAATTTATAGAATGAGAAGTGACTTATCGTCTTCCTCATGACCCTCCATATGCCTTATTTCTAACTTTAGACTTTTCATATTCCTATCAAAAATTTAATTCCATTTTATAAAATCAAGGTGAATTAATTTACATTATGTTTCTAAAGTCACTTTTAGGTGTCTTAAAAGAATATCAAAAAGCGCAAACCCCAATGAAGAATTAGAATCATTTGAAGAGAGAGAAATTTGGGGGAGAGGGAAGAGAGAGGGGAGGACAAGATGTTTCCTGTGATGAATTTTGATGGTCCTCGTTCATTGAAACCTCTAGATGCGATGAAGTTTTGAATGTCCCATTGTGCCAAAACTACTCTTTCATTGTGACTTTCTATTTTTAGCAGAGTCCATCCGACCACTTACTATTTTTAGTAAGTGTCAAAAATTTAATTTCCGGTGAATTCTTAGTTTTAGTGCACCTCCAATGTCTTCGCCTCTTTCGTAGGTTCTTCCATCGATGAATTTCACTCAAAATAGTAGTTCTATGTAGTAGACATGTTATTTTTAGAAAGTTGGCTTACGGGATTCCGATTGTCGTGGAAAAAAATTTGATATGGGTTTTTAGCAATATCACCCCTAAAATTTCAGGCCCTCCCGCTTAATAGTCCAGGATATTTTAAAGTTTTAATTTGGACCTAACAATGCTTCAGGTGCATGATCGCCATTAATGGACCTAAAAATTTCAGGTCCTGTTTTTCTTCATTTGCAATGAAATAAATTTCATTGTGATAGGTTTTTTCTTTTGGTGCTTCATGCGAAATTCTACTTTGTTTCACCCAACGGTTTGACGGGAAATTAGATTTTTTCTTCGTTGAGCCAGAAGTGGGATTTCTTTGCTATGGATGCTTTATTGCACAAGAGGAGAGTTTGAAGGTGTCTTCTTGATGGCCTTGGGTAGAGGAATGAACAAAAAAATATTTCGTTTTTCACATCCATTTGGGCTATTTCTTGACTTCTCGTTTCATGGCCATGGAGTTTTCTCTGTTTTCTCCTTCTTTATGTGCTTCTCCTTCTGTGTTTGCTCCAATTTTCCTTCTAGGGCCTACATGATTTCATGGAGTGAAGGGAATTACCTCTATGGCAGGTCTGGTTTGAGGTTTAGCAATGGAGGAATGATGGTGAGGAGTTACAGAGGAGGAGATGGAGATGTTTGTGCACATGGATGTTAGAAGTAATAAGAAGTAGCGAGAAGTAGCAAGAAGTAACCAACAATTAGAAAAAAATTCAAATTTTTGAGTTGGAGTTGGGTGCACTTTTTTTTCCCTGATTTCCTTGACCTCAAGGATGTGAGGGACATAAATTTCCACAATGAGAAAGATGGTGACATGTGGCGGTGATCCAATGGTAGGGAATGAGTGCTCCAAAATTAGCTTTAAAGCACCGAGGGGATGGAAAACTGGTCATATGGGTGACCAAACACTCTCCTAGAGGGATGGGCACATTTTTCCATGTTTTGTGTCCCTCACCTCAGGGACATGAGGGACATCAATTTCCATGGTGGTCCTAGAGCTGACACATGGCGCTTGATCCGACGACAGGGAATGAATGCTCCAAAAATGCACCTAGGGGTGAAAGTCGATCACATGGGTGACCAAAAGACTCCCATAGGGTCTGGAGATATTTTTCCATGCTTTATATCCATGAACTCAGGTACATTAGGGAAATAAGTTTCCACAAAGTTCCTAGAGCGACACATGGCGCTTGATCCAACTACGCAAGGAATGGATGCTCCAAAAATGCACACAGGGGATGAACTGTCAAGTCTCGGAGGTCACATGAGGGTCTAGAGGTCACATAGGGGATGGGAAATTTTTTTAGGGTTTGTGTGCCTGACCTCATGGACCTCAGGGACATGAAATTCTGCCAGGCTCTTGGTGTTGACACGTGTCCTCCTAAAAATTAACAGTCTTGAACTTTGCCTTTGAGAGGGTAACTTGGAATGATGATAACTTCAGCTCCCAAGGAATTTATTGGTGAAATTTTATATGATATTGAATTGAAATTTCATTTTGAATCCAATGGTGGGGTTCACATGTCTTGATTCATCTATATAATCCATAAAAATAGTATTTGTTATTTGAGACTCCATTTGTGCTGATAAAATCTGCATAAAACATATGTGCCAAGGTGTTGTGTAAACTATTATTTCACCATCATTTATTTATTTGAATCAAATTTCCACTGATGTTTTATTTTACTTCTAACTCCATCTAGAGCTCCCATAATCTTTTAAGAAGCCCAACAACTATTTTAGGCACCATGTGTACTACCTAGGCTTGTGAACCCTATTTTTACTCGAGGCCCCTTGGAAGTCTTTCAAAACTTCTCCAAACCTTCCAAAATAATTTCCATTATGTTATAAGGTCCTCAATTCAAATCCATGTCTAATTTTTCCCTTTCTTTTTGCTCTACTAGGTTGATACAGTCCAGGAAGGCCAAAGTGAATAGCCCTTCCCAATACTTAGAAGATAGCAACTTTTAGAAATTCCTAAAATCTCCTAGGAGGAATGAATGGACTTTCCTAAATAACCTAGGGGGATGATATAAAATAATTTAAGAGGTCATTTGGACTGAATTCATAGAGCCGGGGTATCTTGAAATTATAGAACTTGCAAAATATTACACTAGGTTATCGTTGTGTGCTCGAAAATTGTCAATTTCCATGTTACACATTCACACGACAACATGTAGATAGTCTTTGTGATAATTTGATTTGAGTTGGATTTTAATTGATTTTAATGTTTTGTACCCTACCCATCCTTCAAATCTCGAAATTTGATTTTGGATCTATTTTTGGAGGCTTGTGGGACAAGTTAAGCTTTCCCCACACCTCTTAAATTCACCTACCAACTATACCTATGAGGTAAGGGGTCAAAATTGGGCCTCATTATGTGATTCAAAAGGTAAAAAGGACAAATTTATGAGCTTGGGTCTTTGTGTTTTACTTGTTGAGGTGGATTGGAGGAGAAGTAATGTGGCATCCTACATGGAGCCACATCACCATCCTCTCCTCATTTTTATTTATGTAGGTTATTTTGGAGTTTTGGGGTTACTTGGTTTCATTATACATTTGCATATTTTGAAATATTGCTTGAGTTTTTTCCTTCAAAGCTTGGGAGCTTGCTCTTGGACTTAGGTTAGACTTGGAAAATCTTGGAGATTGTTTCTTGAGGATTTAAAGGTGTCGAAATGGCAAGGTAGGTGATGCACCATAAGTAGCGAGAACTTGACAAGGTCATAACTTGAGCTCCGGGTGTTTGTTTGAGTCTGTTTTTTTTTTTTAAACCACATGTTTCGATGAGATGAATGCAACGACAATCCACCCTACTAGTTGGGGCAATTTTTTAACACATTTTCGGGCCCTAAATTCGCCATCTTGAGGCTAAAAATTAAGATTTAAGTTGTAGTTCGGTTTTTCCTATTTTTGAGCATTAGTTAATTTTAGTCTATTAGTTGCATTATGAGTTAGAAAGTTGGAAATTCCTCTAATTTAGGAATGTAGAAGATGCATGGCAATTTTTGTGCCCGTACGAATAAGCATGCGAACTTACTAAGAATAGCAGGTTCTAGTAAACTGCTAAAAATAGTAATTTCCGCCACCTAGAGTAGATTTAGTCAAGTTAGAGTTTGCTTGGAAACTCAAGTTGGGAGTTGTTTTCCTATTTAGGAAACATTGTAATTCATTATTCAATAATGAAGAAGGAGATTTATTTCTTTTGGAGTTCATGTTATTTGTAGAATATCAAGTTTGTTTAGAATTTGGCTACATTATCTAGTATCAAAGTAGGTTCGAAGTATTTTTTTAAAATGGTAGGAAGAGGAAGAGGAAGAGGAGGTGGTATTGCCTAGATGAATAGAAATATGCAAGATCTACAGAGACAAGTTGTTGCGCTTGCTGCAATGATAACCCAGAGAGGAAATCAAGGTGGAGATGACACAAATGAAGAAATAAGTTTGTGAAGAGGAGGAAACGCAAGCACCACCATTAGCTTTTGAAGAAAGGATGCTTCGAGCATTAGAAGGAAAGAATGATGGGATAAGATTTGATGTTTTAGAGTATGGTGGTAGTATAAAACTAGAGGATCTGATAGACTGGTTGACTAGCATGGGAATTTTTTTAAGTGGAAGGATATGTCAGAAGAAAAGAAGGTAAAATTTGCATGCACAAAATTGAAAGGTCATGCTATGTTATGGTGGGATCACCTATAGAAAGAGTGGTCAAGAAAGGGGAAAGAAAGAATTAGGACATGGAGTAAGATGGAGAAGAAGCTAAAAGATAAATTTCTCCCTATGGATTATGCACAAACCCTTTACAGAGAGGTTTTAGAATCTCAGACAAAACTTACAAATAGTGTAAGAATACACAGATGAGTTCTACAAGTTTTCCATTCATGTAGAGCATGAAGAAATTGAGGAAAAAATGGCTGCAAGGTATGTAAATGGATTAAAATTTTCTATTCAAGATGAGATAAGTATGCATAGGATTAAAAGCATGGAGGATGCAAAAATTGTCAAAGTTTTAGGAGGTCACCTGGAATGAATGGGGGCCATGTTCCTTTCGGGAGACGAGCTAGTTTCAGCCAAGGTAGGGGAGAATCATCTCATGGATTGGAAAAGCAAGAGAATACGAGACAAGATTTCTAGAATCAACAAAGGTAAAGGATTTTCTAGGGGCGAGAGGATATGTTGGTGATAGAGGATGGGAGGCTCCACAAATACCATTTGCTTGTTACATATGTGGTGAATAAGGGCATCGGGATTTTCAATGCCCGCATATTTATACACATGAAAAAGATAGGGATATGATCCAAGAGTAAATCTTGTTGAAGCTAAACATGTAGAAGATGAACATGACCTAGAAATTCCACCAGATGTTGGAGAAAATATGATGATCAAGAGGAAGATGATTGCTCTAAGAAAGGAGATCAAGGGGGATGCATGGCTGCATAAAAATATTTTCGAACAAGATGCACTTTAGGAGGAAAGGTATGTAATGTTATTATTTATGGTGGTAGTTGTGAGAACATGGTTTCAAATGAGATGGTCAATAAATTGGGTCTGCATTGTGAGAAGAATCCTAACCCTTACCGTATTGCATGGTTTAAGAAGGGTAATGAAGTTACTATTGATAAGAGATGTTTAATAAGATTTTCTATTGGGAACAGTTATAAGGATGAGATTTGGTGTGATGTTATTCCTATGGATGCATGTCATATGCTGCTAGGAAGACCATGGCAATTTGATAGAAAAGTTATTCATGATGGGGGAAAGAATACTTATACTTTCTAGAAGGATGGCACAAAAATAGTTTTTCTACCTCTTAAGGAAGAGGGAAGGCTGAAAATATGCTTTCTGCAAAGGAATTTGTGAAGGAGGAAAATAAAATTGGTTTTGTTATGCACTAGTCACAAATAAGGATGAACCTGTAAGTGCACAAATACCAATAGAAACAACAAAATTAATAGAAGAATTTTCACATGTTATTCCTGATGAGCTATCAAATGGATTACCATCCAAAGAGATATTCAACACCATATTGATTCAATTTCATGGTCTTCACTCCAAAATCAAGCGGCTTATCGGATGAGCCCGACATTGCATGTAGAGTTGAATAGGAAAGTGGCAGAGCTCGTGTGAAAGGGGTTCGTAAGGGAGAGCATGAGTCCGTGTGTAACCCCAGCTTTATTAACACCAAATAAGGATGGAACATGGAGAATGTGCATAGATAGTAGAGCAATCAATAAAATTACAATCAAGTATAGGTTCCCAATACCTCACCTTGATGATATAATGGATGTGCTTGTGGATCTAGGTATTTCACCAAGATTGATCTTCAAAGTGGTTACCATCAGATTTGGATCAAAGAAGGAGATGAGTGGAAAAAAACATTCAAGATAGGAAATGGATTATATGAGTGGTTGGTGATGCCATTCGGGTTATCCAATGCACCTAGTACTTTTATGAGACTGATGAACACCATGCTACGGGAGTATAATGATGAGTTTGTTGTCGTTTATTTTGATGATATCTTGATCTTTATTAAAACTAAAGCGAGAACATTTGAGGCATCTAAGGTTGGTATTTGAAGTATTAAGGAAAGAGAAACTCTATGCAAATTTTAAGAAGTGCACATTTATGCAAGAGAGTTTGGTATTCTTGGGATTTATTATTTTAGTAGATGGGGTACAAATGGACTTAGAAAAGATAAAGTCAATTATTGAATGGCCTACTCCATGGAGTATAACAGAGGTAAGAAGCTTTCATGGTCTAGAAACATTTTACAGAAAATTTATTAAAAATTTCAGCAGTATTTTAGCACCTATAATAGATTGCACAAAAGGAAGGGAGTTTTTGTGGACAAATGTGGCTGAGGATAGTTTTCAATTCTTGAAGAAGAAGGTGACAAAAGAACCCATTTTGGCACTACCATATTTTGATAAAGTGTTTGAGGTTGATTGTGACACCTCATATGTGGGTATTAGTGCTATTCTAAGTCAAGGTGGAAATCCAATAGCTTTCTTTAGTGAGAAATTGAATGAGGTAAGAAATAACTACTCTACTTATGTGGAATTTTATGCAATTGTACAAGCATTAAGGAATTGGAGTAATTACTTAGTGCCTAAGGAGTTTGCGTTATTTACAAACCACATAGCCTGAAGTATGTGAATACCCAAAAGAAGTTGAATAGTAGGCATGCAAAGTAGGTATCATTTTTGCAGGGGTTATACTTTTCTCTAAAACATAAATCTGGAAAATAGAATCAAGTTGCGAGATACATTGAGTACGCATGTAACTTTCTCTACTACTATGGAAAATGAGGTGGTGGGTTTTGAAGCAATAAAGGGTTTGTATTCTTCTTATTCTGATTTCAAGGATATTGTTGAAAGGTTAATTTTTCCATTGTCAGACAATGCAGGAGATGTCCTGGATGAGTACATTTTATAGGATGGATACCTATTCAAGGGATGCCAACTATGTATTCCAGTTGGGTCTATGAGAGAGAATATAGTGAAAGAGTTGCATAGTGGAGGATTGGCTGGGCATTTTGGTAAAGATAAGATGATAGCCTTGGTAGCAGAGAAATACTATTGGCCAAAGCTAAAAGAGATGTGGTAAGATATGTGGAGAGATGTCAAATTTTCCATGTCTTGAAAGGCCATGCATAGAATACAGGGTTGTATATGTCATTGCTTTATTCCTAAAGGGTCGTGGACAAATCTGAGTATGGATTTTGTTTTGGGATTACCAAAAAAACAATGAGGTAATGACTCAATTTTTTTGGTTTTTGATAGGTTTTCTAAGATGGTTCATTTTATTTCCTGCAAGAAAACAAGTGATGTGATAGGTGTAGCAGATTTTTTTAGAGAAGTTGTTCGTTTGCATGGTGTTCCAAAAACCATTAATTCAGATAGGGACACAAGGTTCTTAAGTCACTTCTAGCGGACTTTATGGAAGAAATTGGGAACTCAACTACAGTTCAGCAGTGCCTATCATCCTCAGACTGATGGGAAAACAGAGGTGGTAAATCAAATTTTGGGAAACCTGTTAAGGTGCATCGTTGGGGAAAAGCCAAAACAATGGGACTTAGCATAACCACAAGTTGAGTTTGCATATAATAGTTCCATAAACAGATCCACAAGAAAGTCTCCATTTTCTATTTTTTATGGGAGTAATCCAAATAGGGTGTTAGATTTGGTACAACTACCAATTGATGGAAGAGTCAGTGATGATGCAGAAGCATTTGCCGAACATATACAACAATTGCAGGAAGAAGTGCGGAAGAAGCTACAAAATAGTAATGATAAGTATAAGGAAATAGTAGATGTGCATAAAAAGAGAAAGGTATTTATAGTTGGTGAGTTGGTTATGGTATATATGTGGAAGGAAAGGTTTCAAAAGGAACCTATAACAAGCTGAAGTACAACAAGATTGGTCCCTACAAAATCATGAAAAAAATAAACGATAATGCTTATGAGGTAGAATTGCCAGGGAATTTTGATATTTATCCAATGTTTAATGTTTCAGATTTGTATTCTTTTCATGGGGATTGTGTAGAAAGGGGATTTTATTTATGAAGTAGTATATTGGAGCGATTGGTTCCAAAGAAGAAGAAAGACTAAGCGGATCGGATTCTAGATACGAAAACAACGGACACGCGACATGGGAAATACACAAAATATTTGGTACATTGGAAAGGACTGGAATAAGAGGACAATACTTGGGTCATAGAGTGGGAGATTAAGAAGTTGGATGCAGACAAATAGAAGTAGTTTGAAGAAGACAACTTTCGGGAGCTACGTTTTTTTCAAGCGAGGGGTGAATGGTGCGCCAAAATTAGCAGGAACTTGACAAGGTCATAACTTGAGCTCCGGGTGTCCATTTGAGTCTGTTTTTTTAAACCACATGTTTTGATGAGATGAATGCAGCAGAAATCCACCCTACCAATTGGGGCAAGTTTTGGCACATTTTTGGGCCCTAAATCCACCATCTTGAGGCGAAAATTAGGATTTAAGTTGTAGTTCAGTTTTTTCCTATTTTTGGGCATTAGTTAATTTTAGTCTATTAGTTGCATTATGAGTTAGAAAGTTGGAAATTCCTCTAATTTAGGAATGTAGAATATGTGTGGCAATTTTTTTGCACTGCATTTAATAAGCATGCCAACTTACTAAGAATAGTAGGTTCTAGTAAACTCGCTAAAAATAGTAATTTCCGCCACCTAGAGTAGATTTAGTCAAGTTAGAGTTTTTGGAAACTCGAGTTGGGAGTTGTTTTCCTATTTATGAAACATTGGAATTCATTATTCAATAATGAATAAGGAGATTTATTTCTTTTGGAGTTCATGTTATTTGCAGAATATCGAGTTTGTTTAGAATTTGGCTACATTATACGGTATCAAAGCAAGTTCAAAGTTTTTTTTTTTTTTTAAATGGTAGAAAGAGGAAGAGGAATTTTGTGGGAGTGAGTTTTAAATAAATAGGTATGTGTATTTAACTAATGGGGCCACTTAGTGGGTTAGACTAAGTTGTGAACCCCTTTCTATCTTGGATTAGTAAATATATACATGACATTGGATTTGGTTATTAAAATTAAAGTTGATCATGGGGTATTTTTAATTAAATTAATTTAAGGAGTTAAAAGGGACAAGTGTAAATGTGAAAATTAAATAAATAAAATAAGAGTGTGGCATGGGTATTAATGACCGTAGATGTGACTACTTTTAACTTAGGAATTGTTTTATTAAACTTTATTAAGGACCTAAGTGGATAAATGAGATAAATTTTATAATAGGAGGTAATCAATCGTAACTAATGTTTTATCCTTGTACCATTAAAAAATAAGTAAATAATTCCTACAAATTTTCCCTAATAAATTAATAGGATTCGGTGTGGTTTTAGAGCGTAAACTTGTGGGTGTTACTCTTGATCTTGTAAATTGTGAATGCCCATTAATTTATTTGTAAAAGTAATTCCACTTCAAAACACTAAACCTGTTTGTTCAGTGAGGCACGTGCGATTTGATGATTTATTGTAAGCTCCTTCAGGAAATGGGAAAATAGTGGTTTTGTATTCTTCTGCCCACTAGCGCCTCCATGAAGGGCATCTACCCCTATTCTGTTAGAACTCTACACAAAGTTACTGGAGAATGGAGGCTTTGAGACCATATTTGTGTCTACAGATTAAATATGAGAGATTCGATTGATTGGAGGGTATTTCTCTGAGATTTTGCCCAGTTGGGCTATTATGATCTGGGGTGCATTGTTTAACTTTGTTGGGTATGGGAGCCTCTGGTTGCTGGTTCGTCACAAGGTCCCCCAAATCCCATTCTGGGCAGTGAGTTCTTTTACCTGAGATCTAAAAATCTTGTTTAATGCTTTTTTTCTTCTGTTTAGGAAAGATTCAGCTAATAAGAATGTTGTTCTATCTAGAAGTGTAGATTGTATTGCAATTTTCAATACCCTTCTAGTAAAACATTCAGTTTGAGGTCTCCACACCATATTGTGTTGAAAATTTTGAGCATGTTAGGATTTGGGTGCATGACCTACTCACAGTGATAAAATGCTCCACCGCTGAGCTAAGGAGTTGTATTGCAGAACCTTAGATGTGAGATCTGATGGGATATTTTTTCTACCAAATTCAACTGAGACTTGCACTTGCACCAGCCCTATTTACAATAAGGCTACAGGGTTATAACATTGAATTCCTGGTATGAGCGAACACAAGCTATTGAGATAATCCTAAATCTCAAATAAGGTGCATTTTTATAGGGATGTCAAATAAGAGGAAAACCATAATGATCATTGGACTCATTATTGGCTTGGATTCCTTTTACCGTCTGCTCCCTTGGATCGAGTTTTATAGTCACCTCCCCTCTCTCTCCATCTATGGATCAAGCCCTTGTAATCAAGGGAATATTAAAAAAGTCACATAATAGCGGTATTGTTCAATGGCTATGCTTTTTCCAATTGATTAAATTCTGATAGAAATTTCAATTGCAATTTTAAATAAAAATCCATAGTATTTTTATAAAATAATCTTAAAATTGTTCAATTTTCAAAAATATGCATGTAATAGTAAATTGAATATTTGTCCTTACAATTTGTCTAGCATATATAAACTCCTACTTCTTGATTCGAATGCTACTCCTACCATATATGTGTTAAAAATACCTTTCCTTAGAAATTTGCGTAGTGACCGATTACATGTTTCATGGGGAATAGATAATGTTTGGTTTTCTAATTCAATACAATTGATTGTTTCAGTTGTTTGAGTAATCAATAGCAAAAATTATCCTAACCATAGTATGGACTTCAAGTTCCTATGGTAGAGCACCCGGAGCTTTAGGGTTCACCCATTTGGAGAGGTCTTTAATGTTTCTAACTTATTGAAAGGGAGATGTGGCTCTACTGCTACAACCCCAAAATGAGTTTCCTGGTGTCTATAATGATTCTTTATTGTTATATTTACTTGAGTTGCAGATTAGTGTGTGTATGATCCTAGTCTCAATCCTTGATTCGTACCTTGATACCACAACCACATCAATTTGAGAGTTCTCTACATTTTTGGGAGATTTGAAAATTTTACCATTGGCTTCTATATTTGAGTGGAAGGTTTTTTGATTTGGGTGTCTGTTATATGCTGCAGGTCTGTCTCCTTATCCAAGTGGGAATGAATTTTCAGATTTATTTCAATACTATTTCCCTTGTTTCCTATGTAAAAAACACCCCCAAGAGAAGGGGACCTATGGTGGGGATTCTTCAAGGTTTTATAGGTCTCTATGGGGAAACACACACACAATATTTTGCTTCTTTATTACACCAGATCAAGGAACCTTTATATTCATGGTGGCGATTGGGCCTTCCATGGTTGCCTTTGCTTTGATGTTTATTTTAAGGCCTATTGGAGGTTGTAAGGAAACCAATCCTTCAGACACTGCCAATTTCAATTTTGTATATGGTGTTTGTCTGGTATTGGCAACATATTTGTTAGGAGTGATGCTTGTGCAAGATTTTGTGGACATTGGACAGACTGTCAAGTTGATATTCACAGTCATCTTGCTCGTACTCTTGATTTCACCTTTGGCTCTACCCCGATTTCTACTTGCACGAGTAACTATCCTTCTACAGCTTAATCCTACGCTTAAACATAATAGGTTAGAAGCTCCACTATTGGATAGCATTACGAATGTAGAATCTAGTGGACCTCAAAGCAATCCAACTATGGTCAAGGATATCAGAGGCAGGATTCAAATGTTAACTGGAATGAAGTGCTTATGAGTAAGATTTAAGATGAGAAACCTAAGGAAATTTATCTTTTTCTAGAACATGAGAGATAGAAACCAATTGCCCAATTGTAGGCCTATTTGTTCCATGTTGTCACCGAAGGAGTGGAAGGATTAGAAGAAGAAAGGGGTCTTGAAGAGGAGAATACTTCACTTTGATGCGGCCTATGATCAAAGCTAGTTTTTGGCTCATGTTCTTTTATCTATTCTTTGATTAGTATCAAGTTTAACTGTCATTGATAATCTTAGATAGATAAGCCAATCAATGGGTTATCTAAACTCTCATTTATTTTTGACAATGATAAGCATTTGGAATTTTCTTGGGCATGTTGGTAGTGGATTTGTTTATGAAATTGTTGCAAGGAAAGATTCGAATAAATTTTAAATGCCAGTAACTTCTTCTTGACATTTCTTTATTTTTTCTCTGTCATTCTCTTAGTGAATACTATGAATGGTTTTTCGTCTGTGGGTTAACGTAATGATTTAACAAAGATTCTCAAAATTAAGGAAACCTTTAACTTTCTAGGTGATATCAATTGTAACTTTAAGTGCCCATGATATTTTTTACACAGCCAGAAGAACCCATATATGCATAGGAAACTATAAAGTCCATTTTAATTTCTTTTCAATCACTCAAACTACTCTGAATCTTATTATTCGATTATTGTACCATTATAAGATCTTTGTTGTTTATGCTACGGTGTGTTGTATTTTGAGTCATTGTAGCTTCTTAATGCATTATATAGGGGTGGAAAACTATAAAAAAATTGTTACTAGGTGAAGCTTGTTGTTTGAAGTGATTCAATAGGCATTGAATCACTCAAGAGTTTAGCGAATTGTGTTTGTAAAATGACCAAGATTTCGTAGAAATCGAGGAGGGGAAGAATTTTGTATGCAAAATTTTTGCAATGAGACTCCTCAAAGAAAGAGAAAAAATACATTTGAATCTAGAAGAAAGGGAAAGGGTGGAATTTCTCCGAAGATCCAGAGAAGGGCTATCGGTCTAGGTCCAAAAGAGCATCTCGGGTTTTCTTAGATGTCGGGGAAGTGTAAAGGGGAGGAACATGGTATGCAAAAGTTCAATCATGGATCTATGAATTTGTAAGTACCCACAAGTCTCTACTATGAATTTACAATAAATTTTAAGTATGAATTTCCCAAATCATACTCCAAAATTATCTCCATTTTTTCGAGGCATTTGTTGTGCGTAAAGATTTTGTAGCACCCATTACATATTATCTCGGACCTCTTGTCCCCTGATCGAGTGAGATAAATGATACATTGGGTAGACCTTATTTGAGAACAGGCCCTCGGATGGACTTGTTTCCTTGAGACTTTTATGTTAGAAAACTAGGATAATAGAAATCTATCAAGATGAACTTTGAATACCAATAATTCTTGAATAACTTAATACACTTAGATGCCTAGAAATCTACTAGGATGAACATTATATACCATATGATTGTCGCATAACCTAATACACATCATGCCCGTAAATAATTGTAGAAGGAAAAAAATTAGTATGTATCCATGATAGTGTAGAATTTAAGGAAGAATTCATCTCGCATTTTATTTGAATTCAATTAATCATGATCAAGAGATCAATATCAATTTCAAATGTTCCCTAAACTATGCCAATGTAGTAGATCCATAGGAGATATTTCCGATGATTATAAGAACGTGGAAAATGGACACTCACGAGCTCAAGATGGGTCCAATCAAAGTTCAATCAACCAGAAGGTCAATGTGGGTCAATAGGTCCAATGTGATATGTACGAGTGCAAAATCGCAAGTGGCTCAATTATCCATGAACACATGGCAAAAGGATAAAGAGAACAAAATGAAGTAACGGTTTGAGAACTCCAGTCTCAACACACATAAAAGTTGGTCGCGGGAACAAGAGGCTCAACTTTTATTATCAAGTGAGCAGCCGCCATGAAGACGATTATATCATCAACGACATGGTGCGTCCTCAAGCCACCATGTGGCTTGCAACCAATTTTCATATTTCATTATTCAAATGTCATATTGTTTTTCATGGTCGAATTTTATTTTACTTTGAAATTATTCACATGTTATTTTGGCAATGCTCGAGGACTAGTTTATTCTCAATGGTCGAATTCCAACCGCCTCGCCTCATATCTCGGCCTCAAAAAACCACATAGTTCACCCAATGGATTGAGTGGATTCAACCTCACATTGAACTATTATCCATTTTCCCCTCAGGAAAAAATCGAAAACATGAGTAAATTGGACCCATAAAATAGGAGAGGAATTCATGAAACATTTCTGGATAATTTTGTGTTTGAGAAATATTCATGGGGCCTAAGAATTTAAGGTTCACTTGAGAAAAATTTAGCTCTCCGAGTAGCTCGGTGAGCTACTCGATGATTGGCCAAGTCGAGAAGGCATTAAGTCAAAATGGAACTCGGTTCAAGGAGTTGAGTTCAATATCGACCCATAACAATTAAAGTATCAGTGGTATATAGGAAATCTCAAAGGGATTTTCTCATTTGATAGCTCGGTGAGAGCCTCGATCATCAACTTGGTAACCAACTCGATGCTTAGCTCAGTGCCAAATCGGTGCAGAGATCAATGGGGAGCTCGATCTATGGAAAGTAAAGAACATACTGGAGAGAGTCGAGGTCTCACTCGGTTTAGAGTTTAGTCTCTGTGGTGGAGATTTATATGTATCTCTCTTGGTGAAGGGGCTAATGCGGTGGTCACAACCATCCACTTAGATGGAGAGATTATTTCAAGAGCTCGGTGTGAGTGACTCGGGGTCCAAGGACTTGGTGATTCATAGTGGGCTTGGTCCATGCATAGAGAGATCGATTACAGGGCTAAGCCAAAAAGTGGAGATCCATGGATAACTCACCGAGTGGGGAGAACATAATGACAAACCAACATGAGCCTTCCACTTTATGGGGATCGGGAGAAGCATCACCAAGCGAGGATAATCACTTCCAAGTGAATCAAGGGAAAAAATCATGGACCAATGTACTACCCAAGTCAATTAAGAGAGATTTGCAAGTCACCAAGTTACTCTCTAAATTACAAGACGGTTGTGAATTTGAGCGAGTCGTGGGGAATCACTACAAAAAGGGGAGGATTTTGGAGATTCATCATGGAAATAACTTATGACATCGACCTATGGAACGAATGCATTTAGTTACTAAATTTACCAAGATAACAAGTGGAGGCTTTAGTGAGATCAAAAGATGATGTGATGGATGCTCGGTATGGAACTCAAACATGGTTTTAAGGTGGTCATGTGAAGCATAAAACATTGCAAATATCTCGGATCAATGAGTTAAGGGTAAGGAAATCACAATAGAAATAGATAATGGGATCGGTAGTGGATTTCGCCAAGTGATCAAACTCGAAGAAACTTGTCAAGGCCAAGCCGATTAAAGAGATCATGGGGACATAGTTGGTGGTGAGATTTATGGATGGCCAACTTAGTAGATTTTATACAAAGTTCACCAAGCCTAGAGAGAAAAACTCAAGTAATTCATAAGACTCATTTAGGTTAATGTAGAGGAAACTCCACTTAGCACTTCATTAATCGAGTTGATTTTCATAGGTATGGATCGGATAGAGGAGCTCGGGTTGAGCAACTCGGTGTTGAGTTCAAAGTCAAAGTTAGACAACATGAGGAATTTTGAATCTTGTGCAACCGAGTTATTTGGTGGAAGGGTTATGTTACTTAGCAATGGCTCGCAACAGGGGTTAAATTGATACATAGGTTTCATTTCCGAGCAAGTGGATGAAGGTAGGCCCGACGATTTCAAGCGCTATGAAAGTGAAGATCAAGCTCGAGTCATGAAAAGCCCGACTATCAAGGAAATCGAGTTACATGACATGGAAAAGGAGTAGCTTGGTTTCAAGCTCATCATTACTGAGAGAAGAATAGAGAAATCTAGGTCAATCCATTCGAGGCCCACGAGAATGAGAAAATCAAAGATTGAGCTCAAATGGATAAATTGAGCTCATAGATAGAGATAATTCGTGGTTGAGTTTGGGATGAAATTCTCAAGGAGGTCATGCAAGATGAGCATGTGGTGAATAGAGTGTAGGAGGAGGTGATCAAGCTCAACAAAGATAATTTAGATTTTGAGATGATTAAGGTATTCATGAATGATGAAGATCTCGATGTGGAGTCAAGTTGGCATAGGCTCGAGAGATTGGTCGAAGGTTGAGTGAAATGGGGAGTTTTGTGAGGATGGCTTGATGAGTTGAGAAAGAAATATGTAGAGGTGTTTTAGAGGACGAGTTCAATACTTGAGTCATCTTAGTGATGAAAGCATGAGAGGTCAAGCCCAGATATAAATGGTTAAACATCCTCAGTAGGGTGCGTACAACTCAGTGGTTGTAGCTAGGAAAAATCCCACTTGGGAGAATTTGAGCTTGAGTTTAAGCAAAAGAAGAGTACTAGGAATAGTGTAGGAAAATTACTCATCAAACGTAAGAATCAAAAATCAATGCATGCAAAAGGGTACTCATGTGGTTTGAGCCAATTGTAAGATCAAGCTACAGTAAGGATTAATCGATGAGGAAGCAGCTCGCAAGCTCAAATGGAGCTATCGGGAAGACCGATCGAGTCACTCAATGTGTGGTAATGCTAGAGGAGCTTTGGCTCGGTGATGTGTGAGTTTCTAGTTCTTAGTGCAGCTTAATCCAAAATGAAATATAAATCATTAGGCATGAGAGATTAGCTCACCGCAGCAAGACTTTGAGCAAATCATTCGGCCCTTTCCGAGTTAATCATGATGAATGAATAGGTACTAGCAAGCCATTTAATAAAACTAGAAATTATTGGCGAGCTTAATGCTTGGTTACTGAGTTGCGACTCATTACTCGTAGCTATTAAGAGGTCTTTATCGCAGGTTCAAGGAGTTTTCAGCATTGGGAATCATTTTAGGCTTAAACATAATCTCGTTGCACAACAGGAGGTGAGCTGAGTTCGAGTTGGTGAAAAGAGAGTATCTGAGTAACTCACCAAGTTCGTATGATGCATAGTGTTTTAAATTCATGGCATGTTGGGACATTGAGTCACCTTTGCAAAAAGAGTGAGCTCGTGAACAATCGACACGTTATCGCATCGACCAAGGTATGTAAGTAATAACTCACAAGCCCCGACATTAATTTCTTTGAGCTATCCAAGGGAGTAATCCTTAGGCCAAACCATAAATTGCATCGTGAACCTTGTTGAGGTCTTGATTCAATTAATGTAGGAAGGTTCATCGCTGATGGTTTCAACTCGTGAAGGGCTCTATTAAAAACTCATTCGGAAGGTAAGGAAGAGAACATGAACCATGAGTAAAATGTCACCAACACACCGAGTTCTTCGGGAGTTTGAAATCTGTTCTAAAGGCCGAGTCTACTAAAGGATCATGAATGAGGATTCAATCAAGACAAAAGATTCTCCACGAGAGGAAAGCCGATCTTGAGAGGGAAAAATGATGAGCCAAGGAAAAGACTCACGGTGATTCTCGCACACTTGTTGAAATGCAAGGATGTCGGGGCTGAGTTTGGAGTTTTAATAATGGCGAGCCAAGGTGGAAATCCCACACCTTTGTGGAGATGCGGACATCGGGAACCAACTCGCCAAGTCATGGCAAAAAGGGTAAAATGACCTCAAAATCCATACAAAGTGGGAGTTTGGGTTATTTTTGGTTGTTCGATCGGGGAGAAAGGGAAAATATGGTAACTAATATTGTACTCACAATATCCATGGGGAGATTCGGGTGTTTTGTCCATGACGTCTCGGGATCCCCTATCTAAACTTTACATGGGCTCATCAAGGTACTAGATTGAGTTAGCACAAAAGCACTCGAGGTGGTGCTCACCGAGTCACCTACCGAGTCGGAAGTGACATGCAATGGGCGAGGTCCTCATTTTGGGGATTTTATTAGATAAGTCTAAATGGGGTCTTTTATGTAAAAAGTAGGTTTCATCAGCGTGAGTTACGTATAAGGCGGTTGAAGCATTGACCAATGGAGACTTAACATGTGAAAACAAGGTGAGCCATTAGAAATAAAAGTAAACATGGCGATTGGTTGCCGGATAAAGGATAGAATGTAGAGCTCACCTACTAATTCCCACCAAGAACCATGGCGAGTTTGGTGATAAACATGTGGTCAAGGTATCATGGTGGAATCGATGGCATCTGAAGTCAATGGGGTCGGTAAACCCAAGAAACTCACCATATGAGATGCATTGAATGCCGGGTATAAAGATCTCGCCATGATAAGGAAGTAACTCACCATCCATTGACCAAGTCATAAACCAAAGAAAACCTAAATCCCTCTCATATGTAATTTTAAATCCGAGGATCCCACCAATGGACCAAGATGGATTCCTAGATATTATTAAAATATTATTTTTATTAAATGGAGGATAAATTGGAACTTTTTGATTTATGAAGGCATAATGGGGTGGAGATTTTTTTGAATGAAATTAATGATGTAATTAAACATGTAGGCCATCATGTGCTACATTTTGGCCCAAGATTTAGGATTTCTCCTCTTTTCTCTCATAGGTGAAATTGTCTATAAATGTAATTTGGAAGCTCATTCCAATGGGTTGGACAAGTTAGATATCTAAGACAACTACAATTTTTCGAGAATCCTCTCTCCTCTGCAAGTTGTCCTTGTATGTTGAGGGAACTTTCAAGCCTCCTTTCCAAGACCAGTAATGGAAACTATTTCCACTTTTGAATGTAGGATGCATTCTACACGTTATTGAAGCAAAAGAAAAGTGTGTGTTTTGTGACTAATCTCGGTCCTTTCATCCTTCTATACTTCTTTGTTCCTTTTCTCATGCTTACAACTACACTATGTAAGTTCACATTTCTATCAGTAGGTTCTTGGATTTTTGTCCTTATCAAGTGGTGGAGTATTGTATGCGCTTGATTTATGGTGCTTGTTCACCCTTCTCAAGTTCATCCTTCTTCATTGTAAGACCTGATAGATTGTTTTATCTGATCAAGTTTTAAAAAGGGAATGCATGCTTCCTTGTCTGTTGTATCTTGTACCCTATCTAAGTTGTATCAGTGAAGCTAACTTGTGGTGGACACACCCTATTCAAATTAACCTTTCCCGAGTCTAGAAACACCCTTTATTTGGTGCATCACTATCCCTAGTATCATTTAATTTTTGTAAATTTCTTTCCCTAAAACCCATGAAAATGTTAGCATAGGTTTAGATAATCACTTTATTGCACTAGGAGTAGTATAACACTTAGTTTAGGAAGAGGAATCTATCCTTCTCTAAGGGTTCACCTTGAGCTCAAATCCCACATCTTGAGAGGCGATCCCATGTGTCCCAATCACACTAAACATCCTGTTCACATTTTATCCATTTGGAGGGTGCAAAGATTTGGCGACAACATTTTTTCACATGCCCGATGGCACGAGTTGGTACTTCTCTTCTCACTTACACAAGTCAAATTATCTAGATACTCTCTATATCTCTGGATTAAAAACCTCGGTGCGTTAACTTATGTGAATAATTCAGACAAGAGCTTCTTCAAAGCGGGAAATTATCAAGCATGTCGACTTTCCTTGTCTCCTCCAAAGAGAAGAAGAAGAGGCATTTCAACATCACCACTTGCAAATTTACTTCATATGGGTCTTTCAACTCCATTGTATGGAAGGTCTCCTCCACCAAGGAACAATAAAACTCTTGTTGTTATGCCATCAAACCAGGTTTTTCTCCTTTGAATGTAAATAGTCCTCTTCTATTGGCTCAATGTGATCCTATACCTATTGTGGCACTCAAAAGTTTACCCATTTACACAGAGGAAACTTACATTACTCCAAAGTGGAACATATTCTTGATGTAGCCAACATTTGTTTAGTACATAATATCACGGAGGACAATGTTATAGTTGGAATTCTTGCTACCTCTTTCAAGGAAAATCACTTCAACGGTTTTAAGGGTTAAGTGTTGGCACTATAACCACTTGGGATGCATTAGGAGAAAAGCTCTGTAAACAGTTTGAAGACAAGAGTGATCACCTCTCACTTTTGAATAACTCACTACCATGAAGAGATCTCCCCAAGAATACATGAGTGATTTCAACTTCCAATTCCACAGGACCTGGAATAGGATTCTGACACTCATAAATCCTTCTCCAAATAATGCATTCTTATATTATTTACAATCCTTGAATAACAATGTATCGGTTATGATCTAGTCCATGGGAGGGACTACATTACCTGATGCCTACGACATTTCCATAAGAGTGGAAAATTCCTTGATTTAGGATGGAAATATAGCTCCATGACCACAATGTCATTGTCTCTAGATCTTACGAAAAATCATCCTATCATTTCTCCTATTCCAAAGATCCTCTATTCAACTAGCTCGGTCTTCCCCGCCTATTAAAATGAGTGCAATGGAACCTCAACCTTCCAAATCTGATCAAGAATCAACCTCACATCTTGAGACACAAGCAGCAATTTATAGTGATGTGGGAAAGAAACCTCCAAAAACACCTATTATCCAATCCGTAAGGAAAGAGTTTCTTCGGGCATCACAAGACCAACAAGAATTTTCCAATGGTAGACCCCAATGCCCAAAGAAGTGTAAGAAAATTAGGAGTAATTCCTTCAACATAGTAGAAAAAATGAAGAAAACCAATCTGAGCATTACTATGTGGGACACACTTTCAATTCCTTCTCAAAGGAACTTGTTGTGTGAAGCTTTGAATAGTTTTGGTACAACCAACAGATCTTCAGGTCATGGAGCAACAACTACTACAAGTTTGTGTCAACTAGAAGGGAAAATTATTCCTAAGGAAAAAAACCACTACCATTCTATATTTCCCTAATCATTGGTGACCACCTAGTGCATAATTGCATGATCAATTCTATTATCGCAGCTCAGTCATGCCCAAACAAATTGCAGATGTATTACGCATACAATATGTGCTAGTGGCAAAAGGAGTTGTTCAAATTGGATGGCACATCCATTAAAACTATTGGAGTTATCGAGGACTTCAAATTACCATCCATGTATGCCTCGAGTTTATCATTCACCCAAGACATATCAGTCATTGATCTTCCTCCTCTCTTTTCCATCTAATTATCACAAATATTTCACATCCAAGATGGGCGGTTATCTATCACCGATTGATCACATATGATTCTCCGACTTGATATGGAACCAAAGTGAATATGAGAGCGAACAAATCTGCCATAATCATGTAGAACCCTACATTGCTAGTCCTATAAATGAGAATTATACCATTGAGATCTAGAAGAAGAAGATGTTGATCATGAACCAACCTCTCTTGTTGAAGAAGTACCTGATATTGTGTTGGTTGAAGTAAGTAGAGATCATCGCATGATCCCTACACCGATGTATTTCCAAAATAAAAAGTTGGTTTGTTGCTTTTGGAAGAAATGATATTAGTTAACTACCATATTCATGAAGAATATACAATCATACCACAACTTGTCAAAACACCAAGTGATTCAAAGGATCATGTGGCAATCGTTCTTCGATGGATAAAGAAGTAAGAATGGATCCGGTGCTGGTGTTATGTTAATTTCTCTAGAGGGGAGATAAGTACTTCTCACCATTCTCGTTGCAATTCACTGCACTAAAAATGTTGTTGAATATGAGGCACTTGTTTAAGGAATTTAGCTAGCACAAAAAAAGAGAATCAAGGCTTTGACTATTTTTGGAGACAGTGAGTTAGTTGTTCATTAAGTGATGGCATGCAATGCATCCAAGAATGATCTTTTAAGATCATATAAGAACCAAGTCTGGGACTTGATTAAATATTTTAAAGCTTTTGGGATCCATGCAGTTCCTAGAAATCAAAATCAAGATGTTGATAGGCTTTCTACAATTGGATCACAATATGACATACCTATTGATATCATGAAGGAAGGGAAGTAATTTGTCAAAATAGTGGTTTGACCTGTAGTCCCTGATAATGTGAGTAGTTGGAAAGTGTTCGATAGTGACAAAAAAATTTTCCTTTTCCTACAAGAAGAGGCGGAGTTTGCTGCAAGAAATCAAGATAAGTTGCAAGAGTCATATGGTGATCAAATTATATAATTGAAAAGAAACAAACTACCAAAAGTCTTAGTCACTCTGGAATCCATTTTCAATTTAGATGATTAAGCCAAAAGACAAAGCTCTAACATGGTGGTCAAAGAAGAATATTTTGAGGAAGTCGAGGTAGCGCATGAGAAGTTTCTAAAGATTGGAAAAGTGTGTACTTCCAAAGATTGATGCAGCCTAGAATTCAAAGAATACAAGCCTAATAAGACCCTAGACACACCGACACATCACTTAACCTAGACTAACCGCTCACCAAGTGTGTAAAGGTACTAGGTCCCTCTTTAGGGTTGTTATTGTAGGATGTTATATGATGAAGAATTTAATCATTCAGATCTATAGCTACTATACTCTTCAAATAGAACATAATCGATCTAGATCTAGAAAATAACAACATTTGAAGGATAACCATAATGAATTCAAGCATGTAATATGGAATTGTAAACATGATAACACCTTAATTCATTCTATTATTCCCATTATATTAAATGTAATAAATACATAGAAGCTTCATTATCATAACAGTAGTATATGCTTATGCACCGTTGTCCACTCAAAATTCCCCGCTCTGATAAGAGTAAAATTTCAAAATTTTGAGTCTTAAGTGTTTTTCTCTGAGGTGCCTAAGTCGTGAAATCGAAAAAATCTGTGTTTTGGGTCATTTTGTGTGATTTTCGGGCCTGTCGGAACTTTTTGTCCCATCTGTCCCAAGTACGAAAATGCACTCTGTTCCCCGATCGGCCGAAATCCCCGAAGCTGTCCCATTTTCGGGCCCGTCGGAAAATTTTGTCCCAAGTGTCCCAAAACTTATTTTGCATGTTGTTCCAATTTCGGCCGAATCATCCTTCCCGCGTACTTCGCACTTTCCTGTCCCAAATGTCCCAAAGTTAAAAAGTGCGAGCTTTCCCATTTTCGGCCGATTTGCCCGAACCGCGTCCTTCGCGCAATTTTGTCCCAACTGCCCCATTTTAAAAAGTGCGAGCTTTCCCAATTTCGCCGAGCCGGTCAAGTCGCGCACTTCGCTCTTGCATGTTCCAAATAGCCCAAGTCAAAAAAGTGCGAGTCGTTCCATTTTCGCCCGAACCGGCCGAACCGCGTACTCCGGAACTTTTTGTCCCAATTGTCCCAAGTTCGAACGGACCTGTTGTTCCATTTTCGGCCGATTCGCCCGATTTTGTCCCAACTGTCCCGAGTTTCAAATTGCTCTGCTCCATTTTCGGCCGATTTGCCCGAGTCGCACTTCGCACATTTTGTGCCAAGTGTCCCGAAGCCAAAATGCAAGTCTGCTCCAATTTCGGCCGAACCACCCAAACCGTGTCCTCCGCACATTTTTGGTCCCAAATGTCCCAAAATACATTTGTGCGTCTTCTCCCTATTTCACCAGACCGGCCGAGCCAGAGCGTGTTTGCAGATTCGCCTCACTTGTCCCAAGCGAACCAATGGTCATCCATACTTAATTTTTCCCGCTCAACCCGAATATGCTAAAATATGAATTTAAGTCATACTATGATGCTATCAATCCGAAGATCAAACTCGAGGACAAATGTAAGGACGAAGCTCTCAAGACGCTGGTTACATCAGGCCACAGATATTCATTGTCATCCTCAAGATGAAATTTCTGCAAGGCGCCGCCAACGTGGCGGTGACTCCAGCTGATACGTGGAAGAAAATTCAAGCAGCGGTTTCGAAGACAAAGGGTCCCTCTCAAAGACCGCCACCGTCTTCTTCTCCATACGTCTCTCTTCTTCCCTTTCTTTTCAGATTTCCTTGTAACAGGTGGAAGTATTGCGGTTGGCATTCCTTAGCGGTTCTTGATTAAAGAAATGGTTACGAAGAGTAACCGACTTGTACTCTATATACTGGCATTTCTACGCCATTTTGAGAGGAAGAACTTGGAATATTTGCTGAAAGTGTAAATAGATCTTAAAGAAATCAATACAAAAGGGCTTTTCGTTCTTTGTCTATCTGATTCTTGTTATCTCTGTGTTTTCATTTAATATTGTGAAGATCATTTTGTTCTTAACTCGTTAGTCTCTCTGATTGCATACTGTTCAGTTTTGCCAATACATTGATCTTGTATAACCAAGAAGGAACTTTGTGTCCTTGATTAATAAATCTGAAGAAGGTTATTTAGGGAACTTTGTGTCTTTGAATTTAATCTCATTCAGCCAACGCAAATGATCTTGTCTTAAATCCTTTGAAGCTTCGCATACACGAAGAATTATTCTGCTATCTATAATTCTGAAGGTTGCTATTCTGCTCATCTTCTTATTCCCTTTCCTCAGTCCTTGTGTAACTGATGATCCTTGTGGAAAGCACTTTCGTAATATCCAAGTTTAACCATAAAACAATGTTCTGTACATTAGTAAATAAGTTCGTTTCAGAATAAGGGAACCTCTCCCATTAAAGAGGAGGGACTTCTTGTCCCCTGACTGTTGCTCTTCTAAAAAGTCCTATCTGACGACCAACAGTTTTTGGCGACTCTACTGGGAAAATCGCATTCCAAGATCGCATTTTTTCGATCATCCTTTGATCTCGCGACTCCGCTTCACTCGAGGGAGAAGGACCCTCGTATCAAGATTCTCGCCAGCTTTTTGAGCAACAGGTTTTCCTTTCCCTTCAAATAGAAGAACTCGTTCGACGAGCACTCCGCCTGTTCAAGATAGAAGTCCTACGGGTGGTATTCCTTCAGAGCCTGCTAGTCCCAATCTACGAGCTTTGATCCTTGCTGGTGTTAAAGTTCCCCTCCAAGCCGTATTTCCAAGAATGGCGGCACAATTGCCATGGGGTCAACGTGTCGGGCCCCTGGCCCTTACTCAGCCTTTGCATGAGTTACCTAGAGGTAACCGAAAGAACTTCCCCAAGTTTAGAGGAGATGGCAAAGTACACCCTGATGAACACATTGCAGCCTTCATAGTTGCATGTGGAGTCTTGGGAGTTGAACATGAAGACGTCTCAGTAAGGCTGTTCGTTGAGACGTTACAGGATAATGCTGCTGACTAGTTCTATCACCTTCCGGCTGGTGCCATCACCGACTGGAATACAATGAGAACTCAGTTCGAAAGCCGTTTCAAGCCGGCAGAAGATGTGCATGCCCTGCTTGCCCAAATTTCTCAGATAAAGAAAGATCCATCAGAACCCATGAGAGAATTTGTGGCTCGGTTCAACAGACTGATCAACAAAATTCCTGTAAATACTCGACCGGTTGATCAAATTCAAAAATGTTTCTTTCTAAATGCTCAAACACCCAAGGTCAGTTATGCTCTAAGAAGGGCTAATCTTGGAACGTTAATTCTGGATCAAGAACTGGCTGTTAGTGTCGAGGATGACCTGATCATGTCAGGGAAGTTGAAGAGAGATCCTCCCAAATCTAAATCTGCTGCTTCTTCCTCTTCCACCTCTGGACCCAATACTGATCCATTAGTCCAGAAACTTGCAAATGATCTAGTAGCTATAAAGAAACAATTGGCCCAGCATGCCCCGTACGCAGATGTTCCAAGAAGAAATTTTCAGCCCAGAAATCGTTTGCCTGCTCCTCACACAAGGCTAGCACTTGAAGGCCCTCCTGTCAAAGTTCCCGTGAATGCAACCTGTGAAGTTGAAGAGCCCGATGATGATGTGGACGATGAAGCTCGTGAGGAATTCCTGGAGGAATTTGATGATGAGGCGGAAGAACTCGAAGGATCTCGGGTTAATTTCTTTACCACCGAAGGCACTGATGATGGAGATAACTATGATGAAGTGGTAGCAGATATGAACAGTGAATCATTTGCTGTCATGACTCGAGAACAGATGAGGCAAGGAGAAAGTAACACAGCCCACGAAGAAATCTAAGGAGCAACCAGCAACTATTCCTGTAATTGCCAGAAGAGGATCTCCTATCCCTACCTCATCTGCACCAAAGGTAAGTACTGTCAATCCTGCTACCAAAGTTGCTTCTTCTTCTTTTTCTCCTAAGGTTGATAAGCCTAGAATTTCAAATGATGATGGCCCATCCACCTCTGGATCCTTTGATATTGTGGATCACCTAAAAAGGACCAAGGTTCAAATTTCAGAAGCTGAATACTACCAAACCCATCCCAAGGCTTTTGCCAAGATGATCCAATTTGTAAATTCCCATTCCAAGACCACCTCTAAAGGCCTTTTGCCCACTCCTCCTTCTATACCACAGCCTAGTCTGGTAGCTGCTGTCACCTCGCCTGGTGACAAAATCAAGCCTTTTTATGTAACACTTCTTATAGCCGCCATAGGCTCAAGAATCGTGTCATAGATTCCGAGCCTCGAGATAATGTGATGCCTCGCTAAGGTAGCTCATGCTTTAGGCTTTACCCTTACTCGTACTTATGGATCTTGCTACTCCATGGAAAGTAAGGAAGTACCTTTGGTTGGAAGGATTAAAGATGCACAAGTGGCTTTTGCTGCTTTACCTGAAAAGAAAGTCTTGGCTACCATCCTAGTAGCAGACATTCCTCCTTCTTATGGAATGTTGCTAAGTAGGAACTTCTGTAAAGATGTGGGTGGGGAGATTCAAATGGATTGGTCACACGCCCTCATACTCACAACTGACAAACGAAGAAGTTACTCCCGAGAAATGCCCAGAGTATATTGTGCAGAAAACAGATGATCCTAAGGCACAAATACTCTATGAAGACATCGGTCATGGTAATTACATGATTCTGTCCCCTGATGAAATCCAACCCTCCAAAGTATCACCCAAAGATCCCAATGGTGTTTGGATTTTAGAATTTGATGGAAGTTGTTCCTCGGCTGGTTCTGGAGCTGGTGTCCTGCTAGTGTCACCCGAAGGCCGCCTACACCCTTTTCATTTAAGATGCAGGTTCAAAACACTAACAATACAGCGCAGAGTATGAGGCTCTCATTCTTGGACCGCAAGTGGCCAAAGAACGAGGTGTGAAAAATCTTCTGGCTCGTGGTGACGCAGAGCTGATTTTGAAACAAGTCGAAGCATTTTTCGGTAAAAATGGAAGGTCAAGCATTACCGAATCAGTTTGGGATTCAATTGAATTCCTCGACGCTTTCTCTATCAAGCAATACCTAGAGAAAAGAACAAAGCAGGTGGATTCACCGGCCCTCAGTGGTCACTATCGATTCCCCATCCCGAATTCTCTCGATAAGTTAACTATTGAAATGGTCCACCGCCTAGCGTACCGACAATACCAATAATCGGCAAGTTTTCAACGATGACCAGCATTTGCTTTCCTTCCTGGAACTCAAGGGGAATTTCGAGCAACTGTATTTTGAGGGAAGTGACAACCTACCTCGTGAGAGTGTGTCCTCTCGACTCAAGCCGTCACCAAGGAGAAGAAACAGATTAGAAGGGTGCATTAAACTCAAAGGAAACAAGATTCCCAAAAGTTTGGTGAGTTTGGAGGAGTTGTTTGATAAACATGACAGATATGTGAAATCTAAAGCTTTTCTATCGACCTCAAAGAATCACCGAGTATGATAAGATTGATATAGGAGTTCTACCGATCCTGTTCGGTAAATATTGGAAAATGTTGCACAACCGATGAGAGGAGAAGAGCAATTGATCTTCTAAGAAAGTATAAGGATGTTCTTGCATATTCTTATGAGGATCTAAAAGCCTTCAAACCAAAAACATACAAAGACTCTATCCCTCTCAAACCAGAATCAAGCCTTTCGCAAGAAACAAAGGCAAGTATAATCCCAAAATAGCCGACACTATATTTCAGAGATTCAAAATTGTTGAAGGCTAAAATCATTTTTCCCATTCACCATTCAACATGGATTGCAAACATTGTGCTCGTTAGGAAGAAGAATGGTGAGATCCACATCTCGTGTTGATTTCAGAACTCAATCAAAGCTTTCGAAAGATAACTACCCTCTTCCTATGATGGATCAAATATTGCAAGCGAATGTGATCTGAAATGTTATCTATGCTTGATGGATTCTCGGATACAATCGTAGAGGTTGATATGCCGATCAACACAAGACACCTTCACCACTCCTCGGGGTACCTTTGCCTACAAGAGAATGCCTTTTGGCCTGATTAATGTGGGTGCCACTTTCCAGAGAGCTATGGATTTGGCTTTTGGAAGCTTGAAAGGGAAATGTATTGTCATATACCTTGATGATCTGACAGTGTTTTCAAAGACAAGAGCAGATCATTTTGATCACCTGGAAACAGTTCTGCTGAGGTGCCGAGAGCATGGGATTTCTTTAAATCCTAAAAAATCTATCTTCTGTGTTACAGAAGGAAAACTATTAGGGCACATTGTCTCCAAGGATGGTATTAAGATTGATTCTGAACGAGTTCAAGCCATCCAAAGCAGATTCCTCTCCCAACCAGTAAAAAAGGCGTGCATTCCTTTTTCGGTAAGATCAATTTTTTAAGGAGATTCATCCCTGATTTTGCTGAATTAACTTTGAACATTTCTCAGATGATGAAAGGGAAGCAAACATTTGGTTGGTCTTCTGAAGGAAAGGAATCCTTTGAGGGTATCAAGAAAGCTATTGCTAAAACTCCAGTTTTGGCCTGTCCTGACTTCAGCAAAGATTTCATCATCTATTGCTATGCTACAGATAATACCCTGGCTGCTGTCTTAACCCAAGAAGACTCTGATGGACATGAGCTACCAATTGCCTTCATGAGCTATATCCTGAAGAATCATGAGCTGAAATACACCATGATGGAGAAGCATGCTTTTGCGGAGTCAAAGTCATGCAAGCCTGCTTCTATATCCTCAACTCTCACTCTATGGTGCTGGTTCCAGATACGACTGTTAAGTCAATTCTTACACAGCAAGAATTTGGGTCCAAGAGAGGAAATTGGGTGGCTAAAGTCCAGGAGTATGACATTGATATCAAACCAACCAAGCTGGTTCGTGGAAAGGGTCTTTGTGAGCTCATCGCTGAAGGAGCCAAACATGAGTTGCTGGAGGAGAAAGCTGACATTCCTACTATTCTATTCCTTAGTTCAGTCGATGAATGGTATTCTGACATTGCCCATTTTCTCACCTATGGGGAATGCCCCTCTCATTTAACTACCAAGGAAAAGAGGACTCATTAAATTGAGATCAAGCACAATATATACTGTGGGAAAATGCCTTGTTCAAGCGGTTTAGATGGGAGATTTCTGAAGTGTGTGGACAAGGAGCAGCAGAAAGTTGCTCTCACTTTCCATGATCGGGCATGTGGAGGGCACTATTCATCAACAGTCACAGCTCACAAGATACTCCGGGGAGGATATTACTGGCCTTCCTTGTTCAGAGATGCATCCAAGTGGGTGGATAAATGCGAGGCTTGTCAGACCTTTGTGGGAAGACCTAAGTTGGCCTCTTTGCCTCTCAAGCCAGTTGTGATTGAAGAACCATTTCAACAATGGGGTCTAGACTTCATTGGTGCGCTGAACCCTGTTTCTAGTGCTGGTCACACACATGTGCTAACTGCCACTGACTACTTCACCAAATGGGTGGAAGCTATTCCAGTCAAGAGCACTACTTCTGAAGTTGTATGCAACTTCATCAAAGAGAACATCTTGGTAAGGTATGGTGTACCTAACAAGATTGTAACAGATAATGCTTCGAACTTTTCCTCAACTGAGATAATGGATTTCTGCTACGGGTATGGCATCTCTCTGGCTCATTCTTCAGATTATTACCCACAGGGAAATGGACAAGCAGAATCCACCAACAAAAATCTGGTGACTATCATAAGAAAGTTGGTCAATGAGTCTCAGCGAAACTGGCATAAGAAGCTTTATGATGCTCTTTGGGCAGACAGGATCACACCTAAAAGAGCCATTGGAATGTCTCCTTTTCAAGTGGTGTATGGAGTGGAAGCTCAATTGCCAGTGACAGTGGAACTGCCAGCCTTGCACCTGATGAAGGCCATTGAAGATACTAGTTTCAGTGATGCTCTGGATAAAAGAATCATGTACCTGCACAAACTGAACGAGGATAGATTGGAGGTTGCTGACAGGATATCTGCTCACCAGCAGAAGGTAAAGATTCTGTTTGACAAGAAAGCTAGGTTCAGAGAGTTCCAAGTTGGAGATACCGTGCTGTTATGGGACAAAAGACATGAACCTCGTGGCAGCCATGGAAAATTTGATTCACTGTGGCTCGGACCATTCAAGATAAGGCACTTTGCTGGTAAGAACTCTTTCTATCTTGATTACATGGATGGTTCCCCCCTCCCACTTCCTTATAGTGGGCAGTATTTGAAGTTGTTCAAGTCCTAGGTGACTAGGGAGTCCCTTTGTATATTCTGTACAGTGTTTTTGCTTCTCTGCTTTCGGTGTGTTTCCCCTCCGTTGTTGTGTGTGTTGCCCTCTGTGTTGGTTTGTTTTTGACTCCTTTGCCCAATGGATAAGGCACTGGTCTGCTTCACCGAGTTATCTAAGTTCTTGCCTTGTCTCATTCCATGAATTTATACCAAGTCATCCCCAGAAGGAGCCAGCTGTTGTCCACTCAAAATTCCCCGCTCTGATAAGAGTAAAATTTCAAAATTTTGAGTCTTAAGTGTTTTTCTCTGAGGTGCCTAAGTCGTGAAATCGAAAAAATCTGTGTTTTGGGTCATTTTGTGTGATTTTCGGGCCTGTCGGAACTTTTTGTCCCATCTGTCCCAAGTACGAAAATGCACTCTCGCCTCCCGATCGGGCCGAAATCCCCAAGCCGCCCCATTTTCGGGCCGTCTGGAAAATTTTGTCCCAAGTGTCCCAAAACTTATTTTGCATGTTGTTCCATTTAGCGAATCATCCTTCCCGCGTACTTCACACTTTCCCGTCCCAAATGTCCCAAAGTTAAAAAGTGCGAGCTTTCCCATTTTCGGGTGATTTGCTCGAACCCGCCCTTCGTGCAATTTTGTCCCAACTACCCCATTTTAAAAAGTGCGAGCTTTCCCATTTTCGCCGAGCTGGTCCAAGTTGCGCACTTCGCTCTTGCATGTTCCAAATAGCCCAAGTCAAAAAGTGCGAAGTCGCTTCCATTTTCGCCCGAACCGCCGAACTCGCGACTCGGAACTTTTGTCCCAATTGTCCCAAGTTCGAACGGACTTGTTGTTCCATTTTCGCCCGAACCGATTCGCCCGATTTTGTCCCAATTGTCCCAGTTCCAAATTGCTCTGCTCCATTTTTGGCCGATTCGCCCGAGTCGTGCACTTCGCACATTTTGTGCCAATTGTCCCGGCCAAATGCAAGCTGCTCCAATTTCGCCGAACCACCCGAACCAAGGCCTCCGCGCATTTTCGTCCCAATCTGTCCCCAAAATACATTTGTGCGTTTCTCCCTGTTTCACCCGACCAATCGGCCGAGCCGCCGCGTGTTTCACGCATTCGCGTCTCACTTGTCCCAAGTGAACCAACAATCATCCATACTTAGTTTTTCCCACTCAACCCGAATATGCTAAAATATGAATTTAAGTTGCGGCTATGATGCTATCAATCCGAAGATCAAACTCGAGGATAGGCGGGCAGGTATGACGAAGCTCTCAAGACGCCGGTTACATCAGGCCACAGATATTCATTGTCATCCTCAAGATGAAATTTCAGTGCGCGCCAACGTGGCGTTGACTCTAGCCGATACGTGGAAGAAAATTCAAGCAGCTGCTTCAAGACAGAGGGTCCTCTCAAAGCCGCCACCGTCTTCTTCTCCATACGCTCTCTTCTTCCCTTTCTTTTCAGATTTCCTTGTAGGTGGAAGTATTGCGGTTGGCATTCCTTAGCGGTTCTTGATTAAAGAAATGGTTGCTTATGAAGAGTAACCGACTTGTACTCTATATAATGCATTTCTACGCCATTTTGAGAGGAAGAACTTGGAATATTTGCTGAAAGTGTAAATAGATCTTAAAGAAATCAATACAAAAGGGCTTTTCGTTCTTTGTCTATCTGATTCTCGTTATCTCTGTGTTTTCCTTTAATATTGTGAAGATCATTTTGTTCTTAACTCGTTAGTCTCTCTGATTGCATACTGTTCAGTTTTGCCAATACATTGATCTTGTATAACCAAGAAGGAACTTTGTGTCCTTGATTAATAAATCTGAAGAAGGTTATTTAGGGAACTTTGTGTCTTTGAATTTAATCTCATTCAGCCAACGCAAATGATCTTGTCTTAAATCCTTTGAAGCTTCGCATACACGAAGAATTATTCTGCTATCTATAATTCTGAAGGTTGCTATTCTGCTCATCTTCTTATTCCCTTTCCTCAGTCCTTGTGTAACTGATGATCCTTGTGGAAAGCACTTTCGTAATATCCAAGTTTAACCATAAAACAATGTTCGTACATTAGTAAATAAGTTCGCTTTCGTAGAATAAGGGAACCTCTCCCATTAAAGAGGAGGGACTTCTTGTCCCCTGACATTGCTCTTCTAAAAGTCCTATCTCGACGACCAACATGCACGTAATGTATTTAACAACATAATCTCACTATATCTCTATGCATCCATATCACTCTATCTCCATGTATGCATCTATGTATATGAATATAATAAAAAATTTACTCCATACTTATAAGGGTGGGGACTTTACCTTCACTTCTTATCTAATCCCAAATTAGGTTGCATGTTATTATTAGCCATGCGTCATTACAAAAATAGCCACACATGTAAGTGTGCTAACAATAGACTATTGTTAGTTGACTTATAGTAGTAGATCTATTTTTAGCTCAGTGGCCATGCAAAGCATTTTGTAGCTAATCCTCCATAAATAGCCAATGCATGACACACAAGTCTCCAATCGGTTTGACTGCTCAAAATGTTATCTCCAAAATATATCCTTCTCGTGAAACGGCTAAGTCCCGAACTCTGTTTCTATTCTTTGTGTGTGATCCTTTAAGATACTTCTCGTGCCTTTGAATGCACTCTTTTCTCCCACGTGAAACTTCGGTATTTTCTTTACTAAGTTCCAAGGTCTAATTGATCAAAATTACCCCACACTAGTCTCATTTCCTCTCCAAAAATGGTTATCCCCAAAACAAATCAAAGAATATGAATAAAAGAATATAAATAATTCGGATGAATGAAATAATGCCTTCAAATTTCCGTATCTTCTTCTCGCAAATGGAATAATCAATTTTGGATATCCCCTTTTATTTTTGCCTCCAATGTGTGCCAATCACTTAGTGAGGCCTCTGTCTTCTATGGAATATCCACCGCAATTGACTCCAATTCATCCCTTACAATCTCTCCTTTTTTATTTTTTAGCACCAACATGATGCTAGACATGCCGAGTCCATTCTCCCTTCTAACAATTCCATCTTCTCGGGTGATGAGTTTCCCAAGCTCATCCATCCTTTGCCTGTGTGGTTCTTGAGTTGCTATAAGGGCCTCACACTTCGATTAACAAGTGCTAACCATTTTATGTGTCCAAATGTATCATCCTTCATGGCCTTTAGGACCTCATTGTCTTCTAAAGTGGTCTTGGTCCTTATAAAATCCTCTCGGTGCTGTACAAATATTCAATGCTTGATCTACCTTCTTCAGTTCCTCCTACAAGCTTTGAAGCAATCCGGAAGCCTTTTCTTGCTCTTCTTCCTATTCTAGATCCTTTGGTGCTGGCATGCGCAGAGGTTCATCTTCAAGCACTAAGTCCACTAATGTTCTTACATAATGTATTACCGAAGGGAATGTATTGGGTACCTTTGGCTCTAAGTGTGTCCTAGCCTTCATGACATTACCACCAATCTCCTTTGTGATGTTAATAAACACATCGTTATTATTCTACGTTAAGTATCTTTCTTGTTGTAGGAGCATTATCTACTCATCCTTAGTCTTGATCACTTTTCTCAACGCCCTAATTGTGGCAGCCTTATCCATTTTCCATTTTGCCTCCTCTATTAAGACTTTTACCAATGTATTGCTCACCTATTCATCTAATATAATAGTAGTCTTTACTTTTATGTGTCTAGCCTAAGCTGTATTTTTCAACCTCCTTGACATGCATGAATCCTCACACATCAAATATGGTTCATCCATGTGCGTGTGCATAGACCATGATAAATGCTTTATTGTGCGCATTGTTGCCATATCTTCATTCATTAACCCCAACCATATAACTCCTTTTGTGTCATTTTGCTCTAAAACAAAGGCGCGGACAATTTTACATGTGTCCTCGACATAGCCCATGGCTGGTGCAATGTATTCCCCACTTGTTCTTTTTGATCTAGGATGCTTAGGAACTTGGGATTCAAGATTTGGAACTTGTAGACCTATGTCCTGAGCAGACTCTATTTTTGTCTCACCTACCCCTTTTTCTTCCTCTTCTCCATCCTTCATTTCTTCATCTTTTTATTCCTCTACGTTCTCTAGAGGTGTAGGAGAATTGGGTGTGATTTCCTCAAACTCTTTTTCTTCCTCATTCAAATTTAATTTCCTTCTCCTTTTCTCATTTGTCTCTCTTTGTGGAGAGAGTCGAGGTGATCTGCGCACTATTTACAGAGTAGCACCTGGGTCCTTGTTCTCCTAAACACTCTCTTGAATTGGTGCTCTCCTTGGTCCACACCTAAGCCCTCTTCATCCTCCTCTTGTGGCTGCAGTGGTGTAGTTTCATGCTCAGCTTCATCCTTATTTAGAGGATGTCTTCTACCTCTATGTTCCAAACCACCACTATCCTCATGCTCCTCCTCTTCATCATCAACCTAAAAATTTTACGTGGGCTTGGGTGTTAAAACATTTTCCATTGTATGTTTACCCTATCGTGACCCTAGGAGCGTGAACACATTCTCCACATATTTAGTGTTCTCTAGCTTGGGTTTGAGTTACGGTGTATACAAGTGCTACCATGATGTCCCCAATTTCCTAGCTTACAGGGTTTCATGGTTATAATATCTAAAATAAGTCCTTCCATGTATGCATTACGCCTGGATATACATACTTCTTCCTCAGAGTGTGGTAGTCACAATCTACCTTGTCTGCATTGAAGGTTAAGCGGCATGCATCTAAGAACCGATGAACTGATGCTTGAAAATACCTTGTTGTGAAGGCATACAACAGTTTTCACCATGGGCTCCAAGCCTCATCCTTCATCACAAATCATGTGATGCAAAAGTGTTGGTATACAGAAAACTAAACTGCCTTACCCACCACTGAAGGAAAATCCTTGGGTATGCGCCACTCTTCTTCAAACACCATGCAGATTCTATCATACCACATCTCCACCCTCTTCTTGAATGGTCCACTCATTGATCCATCATACAAGTACTTGCCAAACCTTTTCCCAGGTGACTTATAATCAAGGGGTACTCCCAAATCTTCTCCTTTGGCCCATCGAAACCCCAATCTCCATGAATACTAAGGATAATATTACAGCACCAAAACTTATTCTCAATCACTGTCCACACTTCTTCAATGATTTTCTTTGTTATGTGATTTGTAATTTTGTAGACCACTCCTTGAGACATCTTCTTTGCAACGTGCAATCGAATTATGTTTACCACTGCCTATACTACTAGGTACTTCTTCAATTTATCAATGTCCATGCCACACGGACCCTTGGTATACCCCAGCTCCTTCCTTGTCTCTAGGATTACGGATTTATTAGTTAAATCATTATCTAGATCCAACCTTGAGGCCCTTAATCCTCGTAAACTTAAAATCAAGGCAACAGTGATTCTTACCCTCCATCCTAGGTGAAGTAGAAGAATTCCTCATGGACTCTTATCATCAACCACCGATATAATGGCTCATACTTTCTAAAGTATGGCAGCTCGCATAACCGGTAGAATCCATTTCACTTTAGAAACTTCTCTCCAACGTCATAATATCTTTGTAATATCCTTTGTCGTGTGCTTGTTTGTTTTTCTCGTCAACAATGCATCGAGGTCCTTCTTATTATCGAATTTCAATGGTTGTAATCATTGATTTTACATTAGTGGATATGGGAATCCCATTCTTGTCCCACAATCATGCCCTCTGGATACTACATTTCTAAAAAATACTCTTGGGAGTAATCTCTTCTTCCTTTTATCTCCTTGTGGGTGATTTCTTTGGTGCCATTTGATACAATCTATCTTTTCCTCCTTCTCGTAATCGAGCGAGTCTAAACCCTAGTTGAAATCTCCATGCCCTTGTGGAAATTGTGTGCCCTAACTCATTTACAACTTGTTTTCTTTTCTCAAACCCTTATCCTATGGGAACACACGCTTCTCCTCGTGCACAACCCATCTCCTCACATTTGGTTTCACACTCTTCGCACGTCAACATGATTTCTCGGCTCATTCTCACTTAACCCTTTTCAAATTCTCTCAATTGTAATGTTAAAAATGAACTCGTATCCCATCATTATATAGAATTGCAAAAATTTAGTGTATTTATTGCTCCTCCACCTACTAACAAATGTTTCATTAATTGACAATTTTCATTATTTCCACATGGTACATCTTTACGCCCAAGTTATAACCTTCTAGCACGCCCTCCTACCTTTTAGCTCGTAGACTTCTCTTTAGCACGCTTCCATGCACCTGAGTACCTCATCACTGCACCTTCCACTGGTAGTCTTCCTGGCCTCTTCTTACCTCACGTTATACTTGTTTCTTCATTCATCTCTTTCTATGGTCCCCATATCTAGAAGTAATCTCTATTTAGATTATTTCAATTCTCCAACCTTGAACAACACCCGTAATGTTTGTTCCTTTCATGTGGACTTATTTTCAATAGTCTTGTACCTGGATATCAACAACCTACCCCACACTAAGGGTATGTGTAGTCCTCTGCGCATAAATTTTTTTCAAATAGTAATTAGCTTATGGTGCGTAAACGCGTTTATCACACAAAACACACCAATTAACTTGACAAAGCATAGCGATAAAGAACGAAACACATTAAGGAAATGCAAAATTGGAAACCTAATCTAAATGGAAACATTGCCTTATTTTAAACACCAAGAATACTTATTTATAGTAGGGCTTGACCTACTCCCGTTGAAGTAATCGGGTAACCGTATTCCATCAAGGAATATAAGCGACAATCGTCGGTTTCAAGTATGTGATTGATAACATATACGTAACCAATGTACCTTGATTTTACCTGGATGGCACAAACATTTAGAATTATAAACGAGCACCATTTGTCCAGGTCTCAAACTTTTTATCACGATGTGCCTCGGCCTTCTCTTATTTCTAACTCCATCATGATATGAATCTTCTCTCATCCAACTTGATTAACTTTTCAATCCACTCTTCTAATGTGTGCTCATAAGATAGACCTCCAAAGGTGCACGCAATATGCAAAGAAGATAACATAAATTCCATAGGAAGAATGGGTTCTATGCCAAATACTAATTGAAATGGTGTGGCTTTGTTCAACCTTTTATATATTGTCTCGATATGCCAGAGTACTATACATACTTTATCATCCCAATGATTTCTTCCAACGTCACATATTTTTGTCAATGTTTGGCTCAAAATTTTGTTGAAAGCCTCAATGAGTTCCATTTTCCCGAGGATGATAGGGTGTAGTCTTATGGTGTGCAATCATGATATCATCCAATAAAATTCTAATTGTCTCATTAGTTAAATTTTTTCCCTATCACCGGTCAAACTTAAAGGACATCCATACCTTGTAATCATATTTTCCCAAAGAAACATGGCTAATGTAGCCCTTTGTATAGTCCTTTGTAGGTGTTGCTTCTACCCACCTTGTTAGATAGTCTTTACAAGTTATGATGTAGCATGATCTAGTTCTACGCGCAGATGGTGACAAAATCTATAGCTGATTTCTCAAATGGTTTTGCGCTAGTAATAGGTCTCGAGGCATTTCATCTTGTTGACCTGGTTTTCCAAGATGTTGGCAATGATCACATTCCTTACAAAATTCCTTACAAGATTTATATAGGGTCTCCCACCATAATACAATGAGTAGAATCTTGCATGCGGTGGCATCACTTGACATAGTGGGCACCTACAATTCCACCATGAGTTTCTTCCATAATATATGTGCGCTCGTGTTCCAATACAAACTGATGCAATAATTCATCTCAGCCTAATTTGTACAAGTCACCACTGATTAACATATAAGGTTCGACGCATATAGCAAGTTGTTTCTTCTCAAGGATTTCATTCCTTCTGATGCCATCCCTATTCGTAGAAAGAAAAAAATTTCCTCTAATTTTGATGGCACTCGTTGTAACCTATATATGCTATGCATTTGGCATGGTTTCCTCAATTTCATGTGCTTCTTCTCCTCGATGTATTCTTGATAGATGGTCTGGTCCAGAATTACTTTTCCCTAGCTTTACCACAACTATGAATTCAAATTTTTTAAATAAGAGAACCCATCGACATATGCACCCTTATAAAACAAGTTTATTTACCAAATACTTCAATGCCATGTGATATGTATAAAAGATGAATGGTGTAGCTAGTAGGTATTGGCAAAATTTATGTAGCACATAAATCATTGACAAAGCTTCACGCTCTGTAGTTGTGTAATTTTGTTATGTAGGAGTCAACTTTCTACTAGCAAAATAGATAGGATGATCTACAATACCTTCTCTAGGTTGATCCAACACCATGCCAATGGCCATGTCAGAGGCGTCAACATGTACATGAAATGGTTTGTCCCATGAAGGAAAATGTAGAATAGGCACGGTAGTAAGTTTTTCCTTCAATGTCTCGAATGCGCACTATTGCGGTTATCCCCAATAGAACGTACCTTTCCCTTTCAGTAACTCTTCCAATGGTGTGAAAAATTGGCATATTATTTGATAAAATTTTTGTAGTATCTCAGTATGACCCAAAAATCTGCACACCTCACTCTAACCGGTAGGCTCCCTTAGGCCTATAATGACTACACCTTTCTTTGGATCAACTAACAAACCCTCCTTGCAGATTATGTTTCCTAAAAGTATCCCAAATGGTGTAGTAAATATGCACTTCTTGATGTTCAAAGAGATACTCAACCTGTCTACACCATTCAAATATTAAGTGCGGATTGTCACAATGATCCTTAACTAATCCATACATTGTCCAATTGTCTAAATATACCTGTAAGAAGTTGTGAATAAATTCCTTGAATGCTTGGACAACTATGCACGAAAATACAACAGGCACATTTTTCAGACCAAAAGGCATTACAGTATAGGTGAAGCTACCCCATTCAATAGTAAATGTAGTCTTTTCCTGATCCTCCTAGGAAATCCAAACCTGATGATACCCAGAGAACCCATCTGTAAATGAATAGATTTTTTTCCTGCAACTCCTTTAGTATCTCCTCGGTGCATGGCATAGAAATGGATTAGTTACACAGGTAACATTCAACTCCTGTAGTCTACACATATTCTAAGCCATCCATCCTTCTTGATATTGATCACCATTGGACTAACCCATTATAAATCATCAAGGGGAAGGATAACATGAAGTAAACTACACTAAAAGGTGATATATCTAGAAATTCAAGGGATGAACACTATCTGTTTCTCAAACATGAGTGAGAATGATAGGGGAATGTGTGAAAGGAGGCTAGGCATGAGTAGGACACAAAAAATATGGTTCACCATTTCATTCTCATGGAACACAACTAAAATATGGAACTACAAAGGGACCATGAAGTAGCACAAAAACCAAAAAAGAGGGACACAACGCAAAAATGAAAAATGGCAAGAAGAAGGAATGCAAACATGTTAGGATAGAGAATAGTCACAAAATGATGCTTCTATTACTTTAAAAAATGCACAGAAGCTATTACAATGATGAAGGAGGCCGATATCCACATGCAAGAGCCATACATAGAGGTCTGCAACTCAAAATACAAAAATATGAAGTCCTTAGCAAAATGTGTAAGGATCTAGAGTGTCCAACATAACAAATGAGCCTTGCTCTTACATTTATAGATGAATCCATGGAGGAAGAAGGGAAAAGGAGGGAAAACCTAATTTGAAACACAACCACCAACAAGAAGCATTCAATGTCTACAAATCCACTTGGAAATCTATGAAATACACTTCCCATGCCTGTTTGACATGTTGAAGACAAAGGAGGGTGGATCATACCAAATTGGGTGGTTGGAGCAATCAGATCTACTCATCAATGTTTAGAGAGATGTTTTCCCATTTCTCACCTACCAGATCCACCAAAATTTGAATTTTGAATTTCTAGCACTATAGCTGATGTCAGCATCTCTCTGACAAGTCTAGGTGTGCACCGATCTAAGCTCTGTAGTAGAAGATATGGCTGTCAGAAGATGTCAGAGTCATCGGCGTACACACAAAACACATGGCACACATGATTGGCTGAGATGATGGCCAAATGTACAACTATTTTTCATTTCTGCCATGTGTCAATCATTGATTTGTTGCAAGGATTTGCACCCTATTGGCATGCTTTGATTGGTTGCATGCATACACACTTAAGCATGTCAAAAGATGATCTAGCACAAAAGGGCATGAGGGAAGGGCACACGGAGAAAATAGAGGAAGGTGCAGAGGGGGGGCACGCATGCGCATGCGTGGGGAGATGAAGAAAATTGGTGAGCAGAGAACATATGGTTAAGGCACAACTATTACAAAGTAATGGGTATGGCACATGAAGGGCCAAGGACTTAGTAGTAAGTGTGAGGCACGGGATGGGAAGAAGCTAACTAGGAAGAAGGTGAATGATGGAAAGGTGGGCAAGGGAGAAGTGGAAGGAGAAAAGGAAAGGGGGCACATAGGTAAACTATGACCAAAGGAATGTGCCAAGTGATTTTGAGCATGCACAATTCTTCAATGAATAACTTAGGGCCAGAATGTGTATGCAAGTTATCCAAATTACTAGGAGAGCTATTTGATAATAGTTTTGGTGACTTTCGGGGCCATCTTCCTACTAGATGAAAGAGATCAATAGCTTAAAGCATCCATTGGGCATGGAGTCTACTTGTTCAATCATGAAAATGCCCCTTGTGATCACTTGAGAATCATTTCTACACTTTGTTCTGAATCTCACAACTACTGAGAGAAGCTCTACACTTCTAGAAGTAACAAAAGAGCATGCACAAAGGACACATGAGAGGAAAGAACTATGTACAAACAAACAATGTGCACAGGAGCACACTTGGAGGAATTGAAACTACTCTAATATATACAACATGATGTAAAAACCTAATGGAAGGGTTTGAGATAGATCTTGTTTATTGGGATTTGCAACGTGCTTCCATCCAGATGAGTTAACTCAAAAGAGTTAGCTTCTTTGCAGGACTTGATGATGTATGGGCCACTCCAAAGTGCATCAAACTTTGAATGGCACCCTGGCTTTAGCTCTCTATCAACATCCCATTTTAGAACCAGGTCCCCAACTTTGAAATGCTTGAGGCCTAGCCTTTCTGTCAAACCATTTCTTTGTTGCTTGTTGATGTTTTTCTAGCTTGATCATGGCAGAGTTTCTAAGTTCTTCAAGATGAACCAACTCTGCCATCCTGATTTCTCTCTGATCCACCCTTCAAATTCCAACTTGTTAGGCAAGTGCCAATGAATTTAGTTCTAGTGTCAAAGGAAGGGCAACCTCCTTTCCATAGACAAGCTTGTAAGGTGAAGTTCCTATTTCCTTTTTTTGATTCTATCTACCCAGAGCATGCATGCAAGACCTTCATATGCCACTTTCTTTGGCTGATGTTCATTGTGCGCTTCATGATTCTGATCAAATTCTTGTTTGTTGATTCTTCCATACCATTTCCTCCCCGAGGGTAATAGTTGGAAGAGGTTTTCAGTAAATGCCTAGACTTAGAGCCCAATCAGTGATTTTAGCACCAAGGAAGGCCTTTGCATTATCAGAGATAATGGTTTGAGGAATGCCAAACCTTGTGACTAAACCTCAAGAAAGTCAAGGATGACTACCTCAGTTGATTCCTTAAGCACAACAACTTCTGTCCATCTGAGTGAAGTAATCTATAGCTATCAACACCCATTTATGTCCAGCTTGAAGGTGATTGATCATGCCTATGAAGTCGAGACCCCATTGTGCAAAGGGCTGATCCACTTGGATTGGTCGGAGGGGAAGTGCTTTCCAATATTTTCTTTTCTTTCCTACAAAGAAAGTGCATTCTTTGCATTTTGTGACCCACCTATGTGCATCTCAAAAATAGGGTAGGCCAAAAGATACCTACCATTATGATCTTCATTGTTGTAGTTTTGGCAGAGAAGTGTCCACCAGAGAATCCATCATGAAATTTTCTAACACTTTTTTATCTCATGCATTGTTGATACATCTTAACAACACACCATCAAGATTCCTTTTGAAGAGAATTCCATCAATCAACACATAAGGGATAGATTGTAACCTCATATGTCTTCTCTTTTCTTTATTTAAACCGGGAGGGTATGCACCCGAAAGGAATGTGATCATGTCCTTCATCCAGTCACATGTGTGGGTCTATATTCTATTTAAGTTCTACACGTGGAAGGTCTTCATCTAGAAATAATGAAGCCTCAGTTCACTCTACACATCCTCAACAATCTACTTACAGAGTGCACTACCTCTTACCAGCTTTTGTGGCCTTAATAGTCACATCATATTCCATGATTTTTGTCACCCATCGTGCTCTCTTCTCACTGATTTCTTCTCCCATGATGAAGTCTCTGATAGATGAGTGGGAGACTAACACCTTGATATGATTTGTGGTGAGCATACTTTTGAATTTCTTGAGCACGCGCATGATGGCAAAGACTTTTCTCTATGTGACTATATTTCAATTCATAATCCTTCAACGTCTCTGGCTGAAGAAGGCCACTAGTTGTTCTAGTCCTTGTTCATTTTCTTGTGTTAGACAACAACAACACTTGCATCAACACCATAAGCATAAAGGATGAAATCCTTTGAATAATCTAGGATTGATGAGTGTTGGCACACAAGAAATCTCTTTCTTGATCTTGTTGAATCTTTTTCTTCCTTCTGTTGTCCATCTGAAAGGCTATGTCCTTCTTGAGCATAAGGGTGATGGGCCAAACCAGTCCCACAAAGTTAGGGATAAAATGCCTAACAAAGTTAATCTTGCCAAGGAAGGACTATAAGGCCTTTTTGTGCACCAGTAAGGAAAGGGCTAGGATGGCTGAAATGTGCTTAGGATCAATCATGTGATGCCATCCTTCAAAACCACATGGCCCAAGAGCTTGCCTTGCCACCAAAAAATTACACTTCTTGGGGTTAAGAGATACCCCAAATTCTCTAGCATCTCTCAAAGACCTTTTCCAGGTGTGCCATGTGATCCACACTCTACTTTTGAGAAGATAGTTATATCATCAAGGTAAACCAAGATGAACTCATTGATGTAACCTTTGAAGGCAATATCCATGGCATGTTGAAATGTGCACCCACATTTGATAGACCAAAGGGCATTTTCTGATATGCATATGTTCCCCACTTGGTTGTAAATGTTGTTTTGAATTGATCCTCTTCCTTGACCAGATCTAGTTGAAACCCGAATACCCATCTAGCATGGAGAATGTCTACACTAGCTACTACTGTCTTGTAAAATCTACTCCATTGAAGGAAAGGATAATGATCCTTTAGAGATGCCTTATTCAAATCTCTAAAATCAACACAGAGTCTGATTTCACCATTTTTCTTGCACATTGAACAAGATTCATGACCCAAGTGTAGAATATTTGATGGGAAAGATAATTTTTTCCTCAATGAGTTTGGATAACTCCTTTCTCATGAGGGGCTCTATTTTTGGATTGACTAGCCATTGCTTCTATCTGATGGGCTTTATACCAAGATCAAGGTCAATGGAGTGTTGAGAAACACTTGGATCAAAACCTTTGAGGTCTTCATACTCCCATGAGAAAATATCACTATATTTTTGATAGAGAGATGAAGGCCTATTTTTCTTCATGCGCACACAAGTCCTACTAAGCAACAACTCTTTCCACATGCAATAGTAATGGAGGAGCAGTCTTCTTACATGGTGCACATGTATCTTTCTTCACCCTTGAACTCATCATCAGGGCTGAACATTTTCTCTAAGGTGACCAGCCCTTTAGGAAACTTATTTTTCTTCAGTTGTATTACTTGGTCACCATAGTTGTCATGCAAGTCAGCTTGCATACTTGATGAAAATTCAGCTTCATTCTTGGATAAATTGGACAATGATCTACGCATCACTTTCAAACACTTTCCATCTTGGTGTTATTATCTAGAATGGATGGTCTGATTACCATCTTAATGTGTTGAGTGTTTCCTTTGACAAAGTCCTCAACAAGAGAGAAAACTATGAAAAGTGCAGCCATTTGGTCAACTTCTTTGTTCATTCTACGCAGGACTACCTATAGATTAAGGGCATCAAAGCTCTCAAGTAGGTCCCAAAATCTATATTTATAAGCTTTAAGAAGCTTATTCTTTGTCTAGAATTTTTGGTGACCTGGTGGATGATCAATTATGTGTCCCCAAAGATCTACACTTTAATTTTCTTCTTTTCAAAATGAGCAAGCCATGCACCAATGCTTCATATTCTACCACATTGTTAGAGCATGCAAAACTACAACCTATGCGTGAAGAATAATTTCTCATCCTTAGGGGAAATGAGAACCACTCCTACTCTCCCACACCATTTCTACTTCTGGATCCATCAAAGTATAACTTCCATAGACCAGTTTGAACTTTGTTTTCCCATGAGCATGCGGAAGTGTATAGCATCTTCTTCTAGAATGCAATAAGTACCAAGCCTAGTTTCATAGGCTTCTAGTTCTTCAGCATAGGGATCAAATTTTTGATGCCTTTCCACCCATTCATCAAGCACTAGGTCTGGAAATAGAGGGTGGAAGAGACTTCTCTTCAGAACTAAAACTTGTTCTTCTTGGATAAGACAATTGGCTTGGAGAGGGGATGGGACATATGACTCTACATGATAGGAAAATATAGGCTCATCTTGTATGGTAAACCGGTACCATACCTTGTCTTGAGTAACATATGAGACCAATCAAGACAAGTAACCACCCACTTTAGCAGTAAATTCTCTTGATAGACATAGGGAAAACAAAGGAGGTAGGTCAATAATTGACACATCTTGAGTAATTGTTAGGCTTGGACATGCATGGAGGGTTAACTCAAGATCCTTGATGACTCCTAAGGTGGTTACAATTGAGCCATCAAGTTGTAGGACTCCTTTAGACAAAGGGCTATATTTCAACCTAAGACATCAGCTATCTTCTTAGGCATAACAGAAGTACTAGCACCTAAGTCAATCAAGCAATTATGCACTAGGTGTTTTCCTATAATCAAGGACATATAGAAGGGTGGGGTTTTAACAAATTTACTTACTTTTTCTCCTCTTCTTGGAAGATTTTGATAGAAGCATGTGGCTTTTGCATAACTAGATCAGCACATGAGGAGTTGCACCAGAGCTTCATGCAATAGATCCCACTGAGATGGAATGGTCAGGGCATCCCACATTGTGACATTTATGTTTGTTCTCTTCATCTGTCAACAATGTTGAATGGAAGCCCCCATCTTGTGTATTTGGGGAACAACATCCCTTCTTGATTGTTCAAGTGTGGAAGCCTAAATTTTAGCTGGGGCTAGAGGCTTGGCCTACCAAATGAGGGGCATGTGCTATTTCAGATGGAGCTTTACGAGGGGCCTCCTGCATAGGGATTTGAGAAATTTTTACTTACATGATGCCTTGTCTAATTCTTTCTTCTTCTAAGGATCTTCTTGTGTTTTCGGGGGTATAACTTGTGCACCTGACTCTAATATTCTTTTCTTATATCTTGTGTTGTCCACAACTTGGGCGTGCGTGGTCTATTTGTATCTTTCTGAGCTTGGTTGATTACATAAAAGTCCTCCACACCAAAGAACATCAAATTGGACTCTAGAGGAACTTCTAGTCTTTCTAGATTATCTACTTCATGGGCACTTGTTGAGGGCTCATAGGATGAAGCATTCTAGATCATGAAGGCTTGGGCATGCACAACATTAGCACAATGATATTGACTATGAGGCATGTTGCAAGGGAAGCACCATTCTGACTCTTGTGCCAAATTTTTTTGAACTGAACAAGCGCTCGACTCACTAGGTGCTAGGAGAGAAGTCACGGGAGGAACAACTTGCAAGGGAGATGTGCATTAGGCTTACCATCTATCATTCTACTGATTGGGCATATCTTTGATTTCCATATTGATTCCACCAAGGCTGATTGCCTTGGCCATGCGCCTAATTGAATTACCTCTATAGGCTTACACCTACTTGCTTTTCTAATGATATGACCTTGTTTGATAAATTTCTATCAAGGCCTTCAATTCTTCATCTTCCTTTTTTGTGTGATGGAGAATAGGATGTTGAGGCAACTGGTTGCATGCTTTTCTCAGGATAGGAATAGGGGCCACAGAAGGTTGGGGTGCCTTGTGACATCTCTCTAGGAACAGGGCATGGGCGGTCTAGAGCCAACTTTCCCACCTGAATGAGACTATTTTCTTCCCTTACTATAATGTTATAAGCAGCTGGTAAAGTCCTACCTCCCATAGATTGGATCATAACTGAAATATCACTGTTGAGTGCCTTTAGATAATAAAGGAAAGCATGTTGGGTTATAGGTCTTACCACAAGAGGAATTCTATCCCAAGTCTTCTAAAATCTGATGTTGAAATCAGTCATCTACTCATTGGGTGCCCTCCTTGTTGTTGTCAGTTGCTCCACCAATGATAGGTGATCTGACTTATCATCAAAGTAATTACAAAGAGTTGTTCCCATCTCATCCCAAGTGGTGATAGATCCAAGTCTCAAGCCTCGATACCATTGAAGTGCTTTACCTTTGAAAGAGGTGCAAGCAACCTGACTACTATATCATCATGTGTGATCAGATAGAGTGAACACACATTTTCTACATCCTGATATGCTCCTGAGGGGTGACTTGATTCTCACCAATAAAGTAAGGAATACTCTTGAGCGTGTCATTTGGCATATCATGTTACATGGCCAGGAGTAAGGGACTCCCTCCATAAAAGTTTGCAAAGTTTCTTAATGGAGGGGTTGTTGATGTGCCATTTAGGGCACATGGTTGTGTGTTTTGAGGAGGAGTTGAATGGGCGTGGCACTGGAGATAGAGATGATGCACACATGGGATTTCTAGAATGAACTCTTCTCGGGGATAGCTAGAGGTATTCAAAAGAATCTTCAGTTATTGCACTTCTTCTTGTGTGCACTCTTCTCATGAAAGGCACTCAGACTACTAAAACAAAGATCTTAAAATATTGGGAGTCACCAGATGTGTTGAAATGAGCCTCTTCAAAGGATGAAACACTAAGTTCACACACCAGAACTTAGAGATATGAAATTTGAGCTTTCAATGTTGGTCCCACCGGCATGCCAAAAACTATTGGTTTCTCAAACATGCACCCGTGTCTCGGATCTCGGAAGGGCCGAGGTGTTTGAGACCACAATGGAACCATCCCCAAGTTGTGGGACCTTGCATGAGCTTGGGATGGATCTCTAGAGAAGGCCGGTTCCTCTATCTATTTCTACTACTACTACTACTCCTAGTGCTAAAAGGGGAAACTAAGCTAAGAATGCCAAGGGACCAGGGAAAGAAGGATAACATGAAGTAAACTACACTAAAAGGTGATAACACTAGAAAAGAGGGATGAACACTATCTATTTCTGAGTGAGAATGATAGGGAATGCATGAAAGGAGGCTAGGCATGAGTAAAGACAAAAAATATGCATTCACCAGATCATTCTCATGGAACACAACCAAATATGGAACTACAGGGACCTAAAGTAGCACAACCAACACACAATGCAAAAGAAAAGGAAAGAAGAAGGAATGAAACACGTTAGGATAGAGAATAGTCACAAAATGATGCTTCTATTACTTCTAAAATGCATAGAACTATTACAATGATGAAGGAGGTTGATATCCACATGCAAGAGCCAAACATAGAGGTCTTACAACTCAAAAATACAGGAAAAAACTATGAAGTCCTTAGAAAAATGCATAAGGATCTAGAAATATCCAACATAACAAATGAGCCTTGGCTCTTACATTTATAGATGAATCCATGGAGGAAGAAGGGAACCAAGGGCCCACTTCCCTTTGACACCTTTTGATACTTATTTTGATACATTGATCACATTATGGACATTATTATGCTTTGATTTAGTATGCTCGGATTAGACATTTAATTGTGGATTATCTGTTGATCTTTATTTCGATATGATACATGATGGTTATTAAGAGACACTCATATGTGGATGATGATATACTATTTGACATGGATGTTTTATGGATGTTGTTCGTGCCCTATGTTCATTTTGATATTATATGATGATGACATAGTTGTTGATATAAATTGTATGTGATAATGTTAAATTGCATTGATGTTGTTGTGATTCACATACTTAGATGATTTTGTGATTTTATTTGGGATCATATTGGGTATGTTACGATATGCCACGATCCTGAAGAAGGTATTTGTATTTTGTAGGTTAAAACTATCACAACAGAATTCGAGGGATTGGAGACCAATCACAATGGAATTCTAGGTAAATTCGACAAGGTCACCATGGACATACTTGTTTTGTGTATGTGTGTGTGTTGTATATAAGTTACCCAAATAAATGTTTTTAGGGATTCCCATGGGGAATCACCCTTATATGTGACCATGGGTTTGTGTATTTTATTAATGTGGTTAATTTTTATTATTTTTGTATGTATTTTATTAGTGATGTGTCACTTTCTTTAATAAATTAAAATGTGGTAGAACTAATGCGTTAATCCATATGGTTAAAATTTAAATAAACTAAATTGGGATATGGGAAAGTAATAATGGGAGTTGTTAGTTCCTTGTATTAAAATGTAAGCATTGTAAGAGTTGTGTAAGTCAATTTTTCGAGTATGAAACACTCCACCTCATTTTGTAAATTCGAATTTGTCCTGGGGCTATAGCTATGATATGTGGGACAAGTGAGGACTCAAGAATCCAAAGAAGTCCAATACCTCTGGAATTTAATTTACCAACCATACTTATGGTTGAGAGGTGATTTTTGGGCTTTTATAATGCATTTTGTTAATCATGTTGAATTGTTTTGATTGCACTCTCTTAGATTTTATTTAATTTGAATCCAAAAATAGGGTCACTTCCATGAGGATGCACTCATTACCATCGGGTGTGTGGGATTTTTGGATGTGCAAGTAACTCTTGTCATATTTTCACCCACCTCTTGATTGTGCTTGGGAGAATGAATTTTGTCTTTAGTGTTTGAATTGGGAGGACATAAGTAGCTTCCCCGTAGACCTTTCTCCTTTGGTTGTTTATGATCAAGCTTGAGTTCTATTTTAGAATGTCTTCAAATGCATGAATGAATTGCTATTTTGTGTTGAAAATCACTTTATGAATTATGCATGTTGAAAGAATGTTGTCCGTTATAATTTTTGACCATGGGTCCTCTACAATTACACCATATTATTGTATTTTATTGAGGCCAATAAAATGATGAAGGAAGGCTTCTCCTTTCATATTTTGTCTTGGTCGGGTGGAGAGTGTTGCATTTCCCCCTCTTTTGTTGTGGTCAAATTTGAAGAAGATGGGAGCTTGCATTTTGTTGTTAAGGAGCAAAGGAAAATATAGTATTCACAATCGTTTGTGAAATATACTTCTTTTTTAACCTTTTCCACTTGAAGTGGATGAAATTGTGACATATTTATTGTGAAGAAAAGATGATGTAATTGGATTGAAAGTATATATTCAAAGTGTGAAAGACATTTACATTGTGTTTGTATCAATGAAAAGAAAGAAATAGAATTATCAAAGTTTGGTCACACTAAAACTTTGAAAGATGTATTTCTATTAAGTTAATAAAGAATGGAAATATCTTCTCCATATGAATTTTTGAATTAAATTCAATGTTTTTGTTCAATTTGAAAAGTAGAAAAATAATTGTTAGATCTCTTCCAAAAAAGAAGATATGTACGTGGAAATGATGTTGCATTTTATATCTTTGGGAATGTGTAAAATGAAATTTAGTATTTACTTTTGATTTATAATGGTTTTCCTTATCACTATAAATGTATTGGATTAGTTTCAAATGAAATGCCACACTTTTTGATATAATGGACATTCACGCTTAAAAAATGTAGATCTCCGTTGTAAATATAAAATAATTCTCCTTAGATCTATCCTTCTTTAAGAAATAAAGATAATCAAAATGTATAGTTTGGACCTGCACACAATAATCAACTTGGAAAAATCATAATTCAGCATGCTATGACATCGATTGAACTAAAATTGACAAAGAAAACTTAACTAAACAATTTCACCATTGCCAAATATGAACCATGATCCCTTTCTCGGTTGTTTTCAGTTGGAGACTTGTGAATTGTGAAATCAAGCAAGAAATCTACTTTCTTAAAACACTTTAAATCCTTCCTAGAGTAATTATCTCCCATGTCTAGAATGGCATGTTGAGTGAAGGAGGAGATCAAATTGACAAGTTAAAATTTACCACTTGGCTATTTAAAATCTTTGGATTATAGGGACTCATTTTTCTAAAATTCAACCGTTAAACCTCACTAAAATGTAAAATTTATGATTTGAACTGTGCAAAGAGGGGATCGAGATATTTCTAGAAAGTCCTTGTTTGCCAAAAACTAAGATTTATAGTAAAATTTATGACACTTTGAAATTTTTCGCCTTGGCGGATGTAAATTTTGCAAAATGGAAGAGGAATCTCCAGATTAGAGGTTGGTTCCTCAACTCCTCTGATCAGCTATTTCACTTGCACAATTGCAGAGGTTTAAACTCCTAAATCTACTCTAAATTCCAAAGGGACAAGGATAGAAAATGCAAAAAGAAAGAACTAATGCTAATAGGTGATGCACCAAAGGAGTTGTAGACACCTGATGCTGCATGAAATACACAATCCACAAGGAAACACAACACAAAACATGCACAAATGCTCAAAATGTAATGAAAGATCAAGAAAGCAATGATAGATATATGAAAGGATTGAGGGATTTTAATCACAGAACATATATCAACATCTCATATCCAATACAGTACATTACAGTGATCCAGAGGCAAGAAAAGGTGCTGCATTACATGGAAAGGTAAAATTTCTTCACAAATTCTACCAAGGAGGAAGAAAAAGGAAGTTATAGAGCTGAAAAAGTGTCTCTCCTTTGCAAAATGAACTCATTCTGGCTTTTACAGTGCAAACCACGACCCCAGGAGAGAGAAACACGGGAAAACATGCAAGGGGTTCAACCATTGACCAAAATGCCATCAAAACAAGCATGGGCACCTGATAGACCCATTCCCTGACATTTTTAACCATGCTGGGAGAGAATGCGAGCCATTCTTCATTAAAAACGGTGGTTGAAACGTCATTTCTGTCCATGACCACGTGCCAGAGTGTTTCTTGATTTTATCTCTCCAAACTCCACCAAAATGCAAAAATAACCCCAGAATCTTGTAGATAATTTCACCAGCTTTCCATTGATATAAAGAACGTGAAAAATTGAGCTCTGGATCGAAAGATATGGCGATTTGAAGTTTTAGGGCAAAACAGGGCCAAATCGGGTCGGTGGGAAAAAATTTGAATTTTTGCACCTTTTTGGTCATTTGGAAAATTTTCCAAAATTTCCCCGCACTCTGCCACTCTAGGTGCCACGTGGCGGCATCTCATTGGCCGCGGGCCTTTCAGGGGAAATTTTTTCCAAAAACTCCGCCGAGCCATAACTTCAAAAATACATGGAGTTAGGAGGAAAACTTTACCTTTCTTGGAAAGCTGAGAAAGAGCTCTATCCAATGGTGCCATTTCCAGAAGGTTTTGAGTGCCTAAAAAAAAAAATTTGTGACTGAGGCACAAGAGAGGGAAGAATGAGAGGAGTTAGCCACAAAATGAGCAGGGGGCACATTTTGGATAACAATTTTGGCGACTCAGAGGGGTCATCTGCCTGCTGGATGAAGTTACCAGTTGCCTTTTAGCAATCCATTGGGTATGGAGTCATAAGAAATAACCTGAAACCAACCTGATATCTTGAAAACTTCCCTCTGAGCCACTTGAAACCCATTGAACTTAGAGTTGTTCTCACCAAAATGCCACTTAAAACAGCTGTGCAAGAGCAAAACCAGCAGCACCAAAACTATTTACAAAACTAAAAATCATACATGCTCCAAATGGAACATGCAGAGTGTGCACAAGCACTTCTTTTACTGAAAGCAAACCTACCTACTCTATTCTAACTAGAAGCAAAGGTGGGCTAAACAAACCCTGCAACTGGTTGTGCAAAATAGCTTCCTTTCTTCAAAATTGGCAACCATGCAACTGATTTGGCACTGAACATGGCTGATTGGATGAGTGGAAAATCAACAAGAAGCTGGTCTTCCACCCAAATCATCAAGGTATCAACTGAAGGAAAATTCAATACCTCTTTTAGTTGTTCTGCATTTGGATTGGAGAGGTATGACAGCTGATCCTTGGTTCTTTGTAGCTCATCCTCATGCTTAGGAGCAAGCATGACTGGTCAGTGACTTCTCCTTTGGTTCCAATGAAGCCAAATACCTGATTGGGCAAGGTATGGTCCTTTGAGTATACCCATTTCTCGATTTTCAACTCCAAGAATGGAGTTCTCTTGTAAACCTTTTGAATGGATGGTGCGTAGCAAAGGTAGAACCTTTTTGCCTCTTTCTCTCCTCCAATGAAGGACATGAAAGATTAAAATCTTCCAATCTTGGTTCCAAAGAGCTGCTATAAGATGCAGGCTGCTGCAAATGGGTGCTCTCCTTCATGATAAGAGAGGCTCAGGTGTTTGGAACGTGGATGATGAAAGAGAGAATGGTAGAACTCAACCGGTTCTTCTTCATCAAAACAATCCTCCAAATCGAAGATAAACTACCTCATTGTTGTCCCGCTGCAAATGCTCAACTTCCTCCATGGTATCCTCTTGATCTCAGAATTTGATCATCATGGTTTCTTTCATCCTCCAACATTGAGTTTGAGAGATCAAACTCTTCTTTAGCACTAGAACTCGAGAGAGATGAAGTAGAAAGAAGAATCAAGGTTCTCTTCAGAGCCTCGCTTTGTGCTCAAAGCCCTTGGATCTGCAATTTTCTCCTCCACAACTAGAATGTGCTCCTCTTCTTTTGGATTTGGAGCAGCTTCTCCCTCTTCTACTACTTGAAGACAATCTTGTTCTTGATAGAACTCTTCCTCTAGCACGAAGTTCGTTAAGTCAAACTCTTCGATCTGCTACTCTAGAGGACAAGTTGGGACTGTAGGATCTTCTTCAGAGCTTTCTTCCTCCATGGCTGATTGTGCAACTTGAATTGAATCAGCATTCTCTTCAAATAGAATGCTAACATGGACACTACTTTCTGAGCAAACTGATTGCTGATCTGCTTCTTCTTTTTGCTCTTCTCCTGCTGCAGCAAATTCAGTCCTAACCACCACTTGTTTTCCAACTCCAACCTCTTCTAAAGGCTTAACCATCAAGGGGATCTTTTTCATCCCAAATTTAAGAGCCCAACTCTTGAGACTTCAAATTTCTTCATCCTTGTTTGGCTTTTCTTTTTTTGTTGTTTTCCTTGACTAGAATTCTGATTTTTATCCTCCCAACATGGATTTGGGAATGCAAGAGGAGAAGTGGATTGTAACTCAAATGGCTTGGCAATTTTTTGTGGTGGTGGAGGAGGTAGAAACTCTTGTTTCTTTGGAGGAGAGGGTATTTCTGTTAGCTTTTGTGGAGGGGATGACTGTTTGGAAGGAAAGGGGAAAGAAGAATTGAGATGTGGTGGAAGACTAGGGAATGGAGAAATGGAATTAACTCCTGGGCAAGATTGATCGGATTTAGAATTTGAAATTCCAAATGAGATGATGCTACTTGAGTAATGGGAAGAGAAAAACTAGATGATGGTGTAGAACTTACCCATTGACAAGGTTGTTCAACACCAAGTGTATAGGCCTCTATTTCTGCTTGTCCATTGTGCAAGTTGGGGCAGCATCTTCATCATGAAGTCCAGCTTCTCCTGAGGGCTGAAGTGTCTTGGAAAAGGGCCTCCCCATGGACAAGGAGTCCTGCAACCAATTCTGAAAGCTTTCATTTGTGCTTGAGCCTTCTGATAGCACCATGTTTACCTCCATCTTTTGGATTTGTTCCAAGCAGATCTGCATTTTCTTCTTGACTTCCCTCACAACCAGCATACCCTTGTGCTTGACATGCTTCATATCCAAACTGACTTTGGCACTGCTGCTCATATGGGTAGACATGCTGATTTTGAATTTGATCAAAATGCTGATTTGGAGGATTTGTAAAACATGTTGGAGGTGTGATATACTGTTGTTGTAAATGTGAATTCCATGATGGAAATGAAGTCATGATTGCACAACTTCATGGAATGGAAAAGAATGAAAATGATGGAAAGAAGAATGGATGGAAATGAATGGAAAATAGGTCTGCAACTTAGAGAATGAGTTGTTTACCAGATGGAGTCACCAGATGTGCTTTTGAAAGTGCCTCCAAAAGGCTGAATCTTTAACAGGAACACACCAACCTATCAAAGATAAAGTGAAAGACCTCTAAGGTCCCACCGGGCGTGCCAAAACTGTTGTTGCAAATCAGCAACACCCCTTGGATGTTGATCAGATTTCTAGTTTGATCATTCTAAGCATCCAGTGTGATTGCACAACATTGAATCCTCTTCCCAAGTGTGGGACTTGCAAAATGGAAGAGGAATCTCCAGATTAGAGGCTGGTTCCTCAACTCCTCTGATCAGCTATTTCACTTGCACAATTACAGAGGTTTAAACTCCTAAATCTACTCTAAATTCCAAGGAGACAAGGATAGAAAATGCAAAAAGAAAGAACTAATGCTAATAGGTGATGCACCAAAGGAGTTGTAGACACCTGATGCTGCATGAAATACACAATCCACAAGGAAACACAACACAAAACATGCACAAATGCTCAAAATGTAATGAAAGATCAAGAAAGCAATGATAGATATATGAAAGGATTGAGGGATTTTAATCACAGAACATATATCAACATCTCAGATCCAATACAGTACATTACAAAGATCCGTAGGCAAGAAAAGGTGCTGCATTACATGGAAAGGTAAAATTTCTTCACAAATTCTACCAAGGAGGAAGAAAAAGGAAGTTGCAGAGCTGAAAAAGTGTCTCTCCTTGCAAAATGAACTCATTCTGGCTTTTACAGTGCAAACCACGACCCCAGGAGAGAGAAACACGGGAAAACATGCAAGGGGTTCAACCATTGACCAAAATGCCATCAAAACAGCATGGGTGCCCTGACAGACCCATTCCCTGACATTTTTAACCATGCTGGGAGAGAATGCGAGCCATTCTTCATTAAAAACGGTGGTTGAAACGTCATTTCTGTCCATGACCACGTGCCAGAGGTGTTTTTTGATTTTATCTCTCCAAACTCCACCAAAATGCAAAAATAACCCCATAATCTTGTAGAGAATTTCACCATCTTTCCATTGATATAAAGAACGTGAAAACCGAGCTCTGGATCGAAAGATATGGCGATTTGAAGTTTTAGGGCAAAACAGGGCCAAATCGGGTCATGGGAAAAAATTTGAATTTTTGCACCTTTTTGGTCATTTGGAAAATTTTCCAAAATTTCCCCACGCTCCGCCACTCTAGGTGCCACGTGGCAGCATCTCATTGGCCGCAGGGCCTTTCAGGGAAATTTTTTCAAAAAACTCCACCGAGCCATAACTTCAAAAATACATGGAGTTAGGAGGAAAACTTTACCTTCTGAAAAGCCGAGAAAGAGCTCTAGCAATGGTGCCATTTCCGATTTTGAGTGCCCGAAAAGAAAAATTTTGTGACTGAGGCAGAAGAGAGGGAAGAATGAGAGGAGTTAGCCACAAAATGAGTAGGGGGCACATTTTGGATAACAAAATTCCCATGGCACCGCATACTCGCACCCTACCTTGGGAAAATCTCCTCACGGATGCGTGGACTCGCAAGCGCACTTTTACCACTTTCACCCTTCACTTTGGAGAAATTTCCAAGTCCCACTGCCAATTTTCCCTCTCCTTCATCCCAAAATTTTGTGACCCTAGAGGCACAAGAGAGGGTGTTAATGAGAGGAGTTAGCAGCATGTGACCTCTGGAATTTTTTAATAAATGAAAAATTATGTCCTAGTAAATTTAGAATTGTTTAGGAACCTGTTAGTGACAATTGTTGCCTTACAACCTGGTTGTTGACACTTCTAATAAAAAAATTATTCCATAATTTTCTTGACTAACCCTAGGTTGTTTCTTGGGTCTCAAGTGGGTTGTTTTAGCGGGAATCACACTTGGTATCAGAGTAGTGGTTCAAAATATTGGACCATTGGGCACACTAGAAAACTTGAGACATGAAACTTAAACCTAGCACATTTTCTTTAAAATCTAGAAAAGATAAATTAGTTTAGAATTTATATATTTTAATAAACATGGAAATTGAATAAAAATTAGCAAAAATAACTCTCACTTTGGTCTATGCGAAGGCGTAGACAGAGGGAGAGAAATTCTCAAAGAGACTCGGACTCACCACCACCACCACCACCGGATCAGGGTGTAATAGCTATCCTACCCCAGATCTTGTAGACCCTTCAGGATGTCAATGCCGCTCTACATAGAGGATTAGGAGGAGGACATGTAGCTAGTCATGACAGAGCCCCTTCCATTAAGGTTCAAGTATCTCCTCGACCCAGTGAGGATCATAGAGGAGATAACTCCCATGTGGATTCATCTAGAGAAGAGTCACCACCTACGAGACAGCGTGATAGAGTTCCATAGCATAGAGAGAGGTCTCGAGCCATAGACTTAGGGATGAGCTTGCAGAGAGACCTAGAGGCCATCAAACCGAATAGCGAGATCACATCGGGAGATCCTAAAGCTTCGGTTATCACATTACTCGGGTGACATGGGTGGATTTTAGGAAAAGGCCTGGCTAGTGAACTTTAACTTGTTGCTTTAAGCTTTTTTTGCTTGTTCTATCAACACGAAAGATCGTGTTATGATCCATCTACCGAGGATGGAGCGGGAGTATGGTGGAGGACGAGAGGAGTAGAATATCTATGTAGATTCGAGAAAGTAACTCGGGAGATATTTAAGGAGAGATTTAGGAGCAGGTATTTGTCACAAAGGTTCATATAGTAGAAGATCGATGAGTTCCATGACCTCTGAAAGGTATCTCTTTTGTAGCAGTATGAGTGTAAATTTCTGGATCTACTCTAGTATGTTGAGTATATGCAGGATGAGCAGGTGTGGATTTACAGGTTCATTCAGGGCCTAAATTTAGATATTGGAGGTCTTGTATGAATCCAATACCCACAGACATTATCGAGAGGCCATTGAGAAGGCCTATAGTATAGAGGAGACTTGGGAAAGACCTGCAAGCTAGAGATTGAATCCAGAGCCGCATCAATATATTTAGGACAGAGATTGAGAGGGTCAATAACCCTTCCACGTGGTGATCAGTACAACAAATTCATGGTTTAGGCCACAACAATGTAGCAATAGAAGTATTAGCATCAGTCCCTCCCACCTCATAGACCTCCACAAAGAGATGATACACAGAGAGGTCCTCCTGAGGGGTCTCATCGGGACCCAGGTGGACCTTGAGCTCGATCCACCGGGAGCTCACAAGTAGATACCTCGATAAACCAAAGCTAGATCATCAAGATCCACACCAAAGGCTTCTAGGGCACCTATTGGAGGTGCTACTCATTGGGGAGGAGTAGGAGGATGTTTTGGTTGTGGAGTTACTAGACACTTTAGGATACATTGCCACGAACCCTAACAATAAGGGTAACACACAAATCTCTGAGCCTCTTGTTGGTGACATTAGACGTAGCCACAAGATTTTGGAGTGGTTGAGAACTACTATGCAGAGCATCGAGCACATTCATTGAGACCACGGGTAGTATTGGTTCTATTCCTACCTCTGTATTGTTTTATTTTGGTTCGTTTGATTCTTTCATTGCACCATCTTTAATAGAGCGATGGAGGCTGGTGGTAGTTAGGCAGGGTCTTTGTTGGGATGTTGAGATGGCTTCTGGAGACAAGATATCTGTATAATCCTTAGTCAAGGAGTGTGTAGTGGATTTGGGATCTTTCACCACTACCTCAAATCTCTGTATCCTTCCTTTGGGCTCGTATGGAGTCATTTTGGGTAGGAATTGGTTATCTGCACATAGGGATAGGATGGATTGTTATCACAAGACTATATCTTGTGTAGATGATTTGGGAGTTGATTTGGTGATTTTAGGGGTTAGGAGACCCATTTCTATTCACACCATCTCTGCTATGTAGCTTAAGCGGTGTGTGCGATGGGGTTGTCAGATGTATGCTATTACAGTTAGTGATAGATCAAAGGATGGGTCTAGTGGACCATCGCTAGATGATCATCCCATTTTGAGAGAGTTTGCAAATTTCTTTCCAGGGGAGCTATCGAGGTTACCACCCCCATGTGAGATTGATTTTCATATAGATCTAGTTCTGGAGCAGAGCCTATCTCACGAGCACCTTATCGGATGACCACCCCAGAGCTCTGTGAGCTCAAGTTGTAGCTTGAGGGTCTTTTGGAGAAAGGCCTTATCCATCCTAGTGTATCCCCTTGGGGTGCACCGGTGATCTTTGTGAAGAATAAGGATGGATCATTGTGATTATGTATTGATTACCACCAGCTGAACAAGATAACAATCAAGAATCATTATCCTCTTCCTCGTATTTATGACTTGTTTGATCAGATGAAGGGAGCCACAATTTTCTCTAAGATTGATCTTAAGTCGTGGCTACTATCAACTAAGGATTTCAGAGGGGAAATTCATAAGACCACTTTCTGCATGAGATATGGGCACTATGAGTTCACGGTGGTGCCTTTTGGTTTGACTAATGCCCCCTGAGTGTTCATGAGTTTGATGAATGCGGTATTCGGGACCATTTTAGATCACTTTGTGCTCATCTTCCTAGATGACATTTTTATATACTCACGTATGCGTGAGGAGCATGAGGGCACCTTCGCTGGGTTCTTCGATGTCTTCGTGAGCATAAGCTTTATGGAAACTTGGAAGTGTGCTTTCTTTCGGATAGAGGTGCGAGTATTTGGGTCATATCATTTCTAGGGAAGGTATTGCGTCGATCCTTCCAATATTAGAGCCATTATGGATTGGCCAACACCTACTATAGTGATTTGAGGTGTACAACTTCATGGGATTAGTAGGTTACTATTGGAGATTTGTTTAGGAATTCTCTTGGATTACAGCACCCTATCACTTCCTTTAGAGGAAAGGGAAGAAGTTTGTTTGGTCGAAAAGATGTGAGCGAGGCCTTGAACACTGAAGGACTACCTCACTATAGCACCTATTCTTGCAGTGCCGGATTCATAAGGTGAGTTCTTTGTTTGCATGGATGCTTCGTTAGCAGCCCTGGAGGTGTGTTGATGTAGGAGGAAAAGTAGTAGCTTTTAAATCTCGCAAACTCAAGGATCGCAAGCTTAATTATCCAACCCATGATATTTTGCTTCCAGCGATTATGCATGCTTTGGTTAGATGGAGGCATTTTCTTCTTGGTAGGAAATTCACACTCATGATAGATCATTTGAGTCTTCGCCACCTCTTCACACATCCCAATCTCAACGCTCATTAGTGGTGTTGGATGGAGTTACTTTGTGAGTATTACATGGAGATCAAGCATGTAAAGGGGAAGGAGAATGTGGTAGAAAATTCTCTCAGTAGATAGAGACATGTGGCTATGGCCACCTCGGTGAGCATAGACTTACGAGAATAGGATTCTTTAGTAGCTTCCTCTTGACAGCTTCTACATGGAAGTTCAAATAGAGATCGAGTCATGTGAGACCCCTGGAGAGAATTTTGATGGTTTTCCTTAGAGGAAGATGGTATTCTCAGGCGAGAGAGGTTGGATATATGTTCCCGAGAGATGGAGGCTTGAGGCGGGACGTCTTGGTAGAGGCACATAGTGCACCCCATTCAGCCAATCCCGGGGTGAACAAGATGCATGCCACCTTGCGGCAGTTGTATCATTAGAGAGGATTTTTCAAGACGTGGCCTAGTTTTTTTCATGAGGTTTGGAGTGCTAGAGATTTAAGGCCAAGCATCGGCATCCGGTAGGTCTTCTTTATCCTCATGTTATACCGGAATGGAAGTAGGACACCATTTCCATGGATTTCATTATTGGGCTACCGATGTTGAGATATCACCATGACGCCATCATGGTCACGGTTGATAAATTGACAAAAGTGGCTCACTTTTCTCCAGTGAAGACCACTTACATAGCTAGAGCAATGGCTCGGGTATATTTGGATGAGATTGTCGGGTTACATAGGATTACATGGAAGATCATTTGTGACCGTGATCCTTTATACACTTCACATTTTTGGACTACCATGCAAGGTATGTCCTCGGGACAAGGATCAACTTTAGCACAAGATATCACCCCGAGACTAATGGACCAGTGACCGAGTGGGTGAATCAAATTTTAGAGGACATGCTCAAGATGTATGTGATGGATCAGCAGTCTAAATAGGAGGAGTACGTGTACTTAGTGGAGTTTTCTTACAATAATAGTTTTCGAGAGTTCCATAGGCATGGCTCCTTTTCGGGATTTGTATGGTAGAGAGTGCAGGATACCTCTTAGCTAGACACGAGTTAGAGGACAGAGTATCATTTGGAGGAGCTCTTTTACATGACATGGAGCAATAGGTAGTGTTGATCGGGTAGAGATTGCAGGGGGCACAGGGATAGGCGGAAGAAGTATGCGGATCAACATATGATCTACGTAGTTTCTTCATGCGGGCATGAAGGTTTTCTTCCATGTTAGGCCACACAAGAGCCCTATCCATTATGGAAAAGGTTCTAAGTTAGCTCCTAGATTCGTTGGTCCTTTTGAGATCTTGGAGCGTATCGGCCCTTTAGCCTACCGTCTAGCATTGACACCTAGCTTGTCTCGCGTACATTGTGTTTTTCATGTTTCGGTTCTCGGAGATATATTACAGACCCTTCTCATGTGCTAGATTGGACATCATTATAGGTGTAGGATCATGAGCATGTGATGGTGGAGCAAGTTCACATCGTAGATCACGGACCACGGGCCTTTGGCGTAGAGAGGTTGATCGAGTTTGGGTGCGTGGGATAGATATGGTGAGGCTGTGGCTATATGGGAGGATCTTTACTTCATTACGAGTTAATTTTCCACATTTGTTCCAATGACTTCCGGAGGAATTCGAGTCTAAGGGGAGGGGATGTAGTGCCCACTTCCCTTTGACACCTTTGATACTTATTCGGATACAGTTGATCACATTATGGACATTATTATGTTTTGATTTAGTATGTTGTTAGACATTTGATTATGGATTATTGTTGATCTTGATTTGGATATGATACATGATGATTATTAGAGACACTCATATGTGGATGATGATATACTATTTGACATGGATGTTGTTCGGACATGTGATTTTGGATATTATATGATGATGACATAGTTGTTGATATAAATTGTATGTGATAATGTTAAATTGCCTTGATGTTGTTGTGATTCACATACTTAGATGATTTTGTGATTTTATTTGTATCATATTGGATGTTTTGATATGGCCACGAGGCCGAAGGAGGTATTTGTATTTTCAGGTTAAAAATATCACAACAAAATATCGGGGGATTGGAGACCAACCACAATGGAATTATAGGTGAATTCAACAAGGTCGCCATGGTAACTTGTTTTGTATATGTGTGTTGTTTTTAGGGATTCCCATGGGGGGATCACCCTTATATGTGACCATGGGTTTGTGTATTTTATTAATGTGGTTAATTTTTATTATTGTTGTATGTATTTTATTAGTGATGTGTCCCTTTCTTTAATTAATTAAAATGTGGTAGATTAATGTGGGAAATCATATGGTTAAAATTTAAATAAATTAAATTGGGATATGGGAAAGTAATAATGGGATTTGTTAGTTCCTTGTAGTAAATATGTAAGGGTTGTGTAAGTAAGTTTTTGGAGTATGAAACACTCCACCTCCTTGGAAATTCAAATTTTTCCTTGGGGGCTATTTTTGGAGGCTTGTGGGACAAGTAAAACTTGTCCCATACCTCTGAATTTAATGTACCAACCATACTTATGGTTGGAGAGGTGCTTTTTGAATTTTATAATGTATTTTGTTAATCATGTTGCATTGTTTTGATTGCACTCTCTTACATTTTATTTAATTTGCAGTCCTTTGGGGTGTGGGCTTTTCGGAGTGTGCAAGTAAATTGTCATATTTTCACCCACCTCTTTATTGTGCTTGGGAGAATGAATTTTGTCTTTTTTGTTTGAATTTGAGGATGTGTGATGTGGCATCCTACATAGACCCACATCATCCTCGTCTCTTCCCTCTTCTATTTAATTCAAATTATTTTCTTGTTTTGGGTTGTTGAACCATTTTGAAACTTCCTTGGGGCAGATTTTTCTTGTATTAGAGCTCTTTATTTTGGAAGGAGCTTGGAGAAATCTTTGCATGCTTGGGAGATTGTTGTTTTGGGACTGTGTTTTGGCAATTAAAGCTTGCTATTGGAAACAAAAGTTACCATGGAGAGGTAGGAGTTTAACCTTTCTTTCATGCTGTTATTTTCTTGTTGTGTTGTGTGAATGGTGAATGTTGTTATGCTTTATTTGGTTGTAGGGTAGACTACCATAGGAATGGTGTAGGAGAAGGCTATGGGGAATCCATGTGGGGGGGCATAAGGGAATGTCATTAGAAAAAAAAATTGTTGAGGATTTTGGGTTTGGGATCCACCATGGAAAAGAAATAGCTTGCATTTCTTACTTTGTGGGGGCATAAGGAAATATGTGGGGGCATAAGGAGGGATTTGTTGGGGCATAAGGATGTGTGTGTGATGAATTATTTTGGTGGTTTGTTTTGGTGGATGCCCAATTCCCAATTGGGAGGCATAAGTAGCTTCCCCGATAGACCTTGCTCCTTTGGCTTGCATGATCAAGCCTGAGTTCTGTTTTGGAATGTCTTCAAATGCAGTTGTGAACTGTTGTTTTGTGTTGAATTGTGTTTTAATTTGTGAATTATGTATGTTGAAAGAATGTTGTGTGTTGTGGAAGCCAATTGTTTCCATGGGTTGAATTACACCTCTTATTGTATTTTGGTTGGGGCTCAGGGGCCAATGATGAAGGAAGGCTTATCCTTTCATTGGATGTCTTGGTTGGGTGGAGAGCGTTGCCTTTCCCCCTCTTTTGTTGTGATCAAATTTGAAGAAGATGGGAGATTGCATGGTCTGTTTTGGAGAAAAGGAAAATATAGTCTTAACAGTCCTTTATGAAATATACTTCATTTGTAACCTTTCCCACTTGAAGTGGATGAAATTGTAACATTTGTATTGTGAAGAAAAGATGTTGTAATTGGATTGAAAGTGTATATTCAAAGTGTGAAAGACATTTACATTCTACTCTGTACATTGAAAAGAAAGAAATAGAATTCTATTTGTTACAGTCAAACTTTGAAAGATGTATTTCTATTGAAATTAATAAAGAATTGAAAGATCTTCTCTCATATGCATTGTTGAATTAAATTCAATGTTTCATTGTATGGAAAAAGAGATAGTTAGATCTCTATTGAAAAAAGAAGATATGTACGTGGAAATGATGTTGCATTTTATATCTTTGGGAATGTGTAAAAATGAAATTTAGTATTTTCTTTTGATTCAGAATGGTTTGTTATCAGCAACTAAATGTACTTTGATTAGTTTCGAAATGAAACGCATACATCTAAATGATATAATGGACATACATTATCTTCGAAAAAATGTAGATCTCTGTTGTAAATATAAAACTGGAAATAAAGTTAATCAAAATGTATAGTTCGGACCTGCACACAATAATCAACTTGGAAACATTATAATTCAGCATGCTACAACATCAATGAACTCAAATTGACAAATAAAACTTAAGAAAACAATTTAACCATTTTGAAATCAAACCCAATCCCTTTCACAACATTTTTTGTCAATTGTCGGAAAAACATGAATTGGAAATCAAGCAAGCAAATCTACTTTCCTAAAACACTTTAAATCCTTCCTAAAGTAATCATCCATGTCTGCATTTGGCATGTTTTTTGAAGAAGGAGATCAAATTGAATCAAATTGATAAGTTAAAATTTACCACTTGGTTTTAAAATCCTACGATTTTTTTGTAAAATTTAACCCTTAAACCTCATCAAAATGTAAAATTTATGATTCCTATGAAAAGAGGGCATTGATAGATTTCTAGAAAGTCCTTGTTTGCCAAAAACAAAGCTTTCTAGGAAAATTCATGGAACTTGGAAGTTTTTTGCCTTGGCGGTAAAATTTGGGAAAATTTCCATGGCGGGCCGCGACCCAAAAATTTCTGTCGAAAAATCCTTAAAAAAATTTTTGAAAATTTTGCTTGGGATAAATTTTATCTTTTGCTCCTCCGTGGCCCATAGCCAATCGAGGCTACCATGTTTCCTCATGGGTCGAGGTGGTGGAGGTGCGACATCATTTATGCCCTTGGGCCTTTTAAAAAATTTTGGGGAAATTTTTTGACTTTTACTACCCGCCAACTCGAAGCGAACCAAAGCATGCCATGTGGCACCTTGGGGTGATAGCGGAGTAGGAGAACTTCATCGCTTTAAAAAAATTGTCTTTGGAATTTTTTATAAAAATCCCCGTGGCCCCGCACTCCCACCCTGTCTTGGGAAAATCTCCTCATGAGGCACGAGAGGACCCGTTTGCAAGATATTTTCCCTTTCATGCTTCCCTTTTGTGAAATGTTCCAATAGCTCCCACTACTTGTGCCTTTCCCTCTCCTTCATCCCCACGATGGCCTATTGAGTGCCACATGTCCCTAGCAGACCCGTGGGCATGTGGGTGTATATTGATTTCTCTCCCTCTTGGGCAAAATGCCCCAAACTCTTCTGCCACTCCGCCCTTCCCTCACCCTCTCCCACTTTGGATCAGGACCCGACATGTGTCCTTGGAGGACCCACGGAGGCATGGGAAAAAATGGGAATTTTCTCCCACACAAGGAAAAATTCCAAACACTGCCCTATGACCCGCTTACCCGAAGTTTACTTTCACCCCGCTTGACACGTGTCCCCTTGGGGAAAATTTGTCCCCTAAGCTCCGTCAGTCCATATCTGGAGTTCTACAAGGAGTTAGGAGGAATTCTTTATATCATTGGAAAGGTGAGAAAATTTCCTATCTAATGGAAATGATTTAGGGAAATTTTTAATGCATTAAGTATGAGAAAAATTAATTTGAAACTCTGAGCTTGTTAGAAAGTTTGTATGGTGATATTTTACCCCTAAACCTATTGAAACTTCTAACCCTAAAATTTGGACCATGTGACCTCTGGAATTTGCTAATAAATGAAAAAAATTTCCTAGTAAATTTAGACTTGTTTAGGAACTTTGTTAGTGAAAATGTTGCCTTGTAACTGGTTGTTGACACTTCTAATAAAAAAATTATTCCATAATTTTCCTGACTAACCCTAGGTTGTTTCTTGGTTCTCAAGTGGGTTTTTTTAATAGGCATCACACTTTAACTAGTTGAGTGTGACACACTTAAGCAAGTCAAAATTTGATCTGTCATAGAAGGGCATGAGGGAAGGGCACGTCACGATGCATGCGGGAGATGAGAAAAACTAGTGAGCGAGAACGTATGGTTAAGGCACAACTATTATAGGGTAATGGATGCGGTGCACGAAGGGACAAGGAATTAGTAGTAAGTACGATGCACGTGGGATGGGAAGAAGCTAACTAGGAAGAAGGTGAATGCATAGAAGGTGGGCATAATTGAGAAGTGGAAGGAGAAGAGGAAAGGGGCGCATAGGTAACTATGACCAAAGGAATGTGCCAAGTGATTTTGAGCGCGCGTAATTCTTCAATGAATAACTTAGGGCCATAATGTGTATGTAAGTTATCCAAATCACTAGGAGATTTTTTGGATAACGAGTTCATGATAGGTGTGTGTGGTCTTATCTACACTTTCCAAAACCTCTCACCTACCCGTTAAATGGTTTACATCCATATTTTCTACTTCTTCATCATCCACTAAGTAGACCATTTTCCTTTCTCTTTCTCAAGGAAAGTGTGTTGAATTCATGTTCCATTAGCCTCTATTTCTTCAACAAGATGCGCTCTTGAGTTTACTTCATCGAATAACTCTTGAATAAGTTATTCATCCTTAGCACTATCTCCCATAGTTAAGCACTTTATGACTTTTAATGCTTCTTCCACTGGAGGATTTGTAGAGAAGAAGTCAAATGTCTGGTCATTCCTACAATTAAATCCTACCAATTTCTAGTCTCTCTATGGAGTTCTACATATACATACTAGTCACATGCAAAACTTCATAAAGTGAAATAAAAATTGTACACCCATAGCAAAGGTGGTAAAGCTTCCTTCCCTTCTGTCCAGAGTCTCTCACACTTTTGAACGTGGTGTTGAATAGGTTGATTACCATGATAAGTACATATTTGAGTAGGTGCATTGCTCCTAAGGAACCTAGTAGCAAGAGCAATCCTAATTTCATTCCATCCTACAAGATTATCCTTGTGGGCCATCCACTAGCGTGCTGTTGTCCCACATAGTGTATATGCTAGCATATTTCTTCTTTCTAGTGGGTCTATCTACTATTCTTCTATGGCACGTAGGAGTACCATAGGATCTCCTTCTCTAGAGTAACAAGGTACCGAGTTGTTTCCTATCCTCCCGACATACCGTAGTTTCACCGCCTCTAGTAAATATTCTCTTTACTTCACGCCCTACAAACTCATAAGTGATATGAGCCCAATTAACACAAGAAAAACTTGTAGTATCACTAATATATTGTGCATCCTCCCATTGAATTAGTCCTTCTTTGGTTGGCTCAAATATCTTTGGATCTTAGATGGTGCATACATAAATCCTATTCATATCTTCTTCACTTAAGGGCTTAACATAGGGCACAAATTTTCCATCTGTTAAAGGGATAATAAATCTCTCCTCCTTATTTTCAAAACTCATATACCCCTAATTGAACCGAAGATTAACATTATTTTCATAGCACCAAGGATGCCCCAATAGAGTTGGGAAGCTATCGACTCTCTGTAGCGCTAAAACTTCAAAGTCTGTATCTTGAACTTGTCTCCTTGTATGGTAATGGATGCATCTTTCAAAACTCTAATGGGAGTGGCCTTAGTCCTATTAGCCATGAACAATACATTAGAGGATGATGCTATAGGGGTCTTCCCATTTGTACCCATGCATCCAAGGTAAGAACATTAACTTCCACGCTTTGTATTAATCAATGTATTACTTAATAGTCACCCATCCACAACAACATTCGAGTGATTTCCTTGTCACGATCTAGGATATGAGGGGAAGATTTTCATGCAAGATCTACCATCCAATTTTAGTACTTGCGCGTGAATTGTTTCCTTGTAACCAACTCCCTAATAGTGGAATGATATTTTCTTGGCACAAAATTTTACACACTTCTATCAAGTCATCTATATCAGATCTTCCATGATTACTCTTATAAGTATTGTATCTCACCTTAAATATTCCTAAGAACTTCCATAGTGTCTTAATAAACCTCCTTCCGATAGGCAGGGTTTTGGGTACCGTGTATGAAGAACTTCCCCTTTAGTGATGGTAGGGTTACTATGCAATGCTTCCTTGGCACGTGCCACCTCGGGTGGGTCATGATCTTCACTTGTAGTTCCTCGATTAAGCTGAACTTAGGCATCCATTGATTTTCAATTGTGCGTTGTATCCTAACCATATTTGTGCCTTTGTTTTCTCATTTATGTTTCTTAATCGATGCTCATATAAGTCTGGGCACTCCTCATAGTTGTGGTTCTTTCCACAAAAATAACATGTAATATTATGAGGAAATTCAGCGTAGTGGTCGGAGATCCACATGTATAACATGTTCCACAAGGAACTCACGTATTCCACCACCATGACCTTGTCCTCTAAATCCACTGCATGTATCCTTGACCTCGGCCATGACCACCTTCAAAATTCCCTTCATTCCAATCATAGCGCACTGATTGTGATCCCGATCCTGATGCTCGTTCTTGTCCTTAGAGTTATATAAAACTCCTGTGTTTTGTACACTAATATCTATAACATCATGGATCTGTCCAATCAGTGATCTTCTGTGTCATGAGTCGTGGACCTATAGATTTTATAGTAGCTTGAAACATTCTTCCTTATCATGCGTTCTAATAATGGGTAGTAGCTAACATCATCTTTTAAATGGCATATTCCACAATCCATCAACAATGAGTGTATTGTTCTTTGAGGACAACTATCCTTTGTGTGACCTTCTACTTCACAATCTGTGCACCAAATCCCTGTGCGTGTCTCATGTGCTAAATTTTCTGATAGTTTCTCCAACTATTTTGCCATAGCTTCTATTTGTGCTTCTATAAATGGGGTCACCCTAGTATCTATGCTTCCAACTACCTCGGCGCTCAAGGTGCTTCATGTGATAATTCCCTCCTAAAAGGGGTAATCAATCCCCTAACAAACCATTGTGTATGTTTTCTTGTGTGTATGTCATAAGAAATCTTTGATAACAACATTTTAAACCATGCATCATACTCTCTAACACTTTCAGGTAATACATTGCTTAATATCCTTGAGCCTAGTTATACTCTTCTACTCAAACTCGGGGATATGAAACTCTTTAAGGAATGCATCCTTTAAAGTTGTATAGTCTACACAAATCTGATTAGGGTCAAAGTTTATGTACCGATTGTGTATGTGCCCTTGTAATGTAGTAGAAAATTAGTGTGCCCTACACTCGGAAGCTATGATCCCTTTTTCATGCCACAGTATCTCACACATGTGCACATGTTCAGTAGCATCTTCTATGCCCCTATACTCTAGAAGACAAAGAGACATCTCCATGTAAATATTTTGAGGATGATGTGGACCTTGCCCACCTGATTTAAAACCTCCTATGTTTACCCTACCTCTAGGACCTCAAGATCTTCTTGAACCAGAGCTAGCTATACCTCATGATCCCCGAGATTGTAGTTGGGTTCATCTTAGAAGATGTACTTCCTGTGTCCCAACATTAGAACTGAAATGTACCCCGATAGTGTGTGAAACGTTACTACTCCTACAATTTATTCCAAAATCAGCGTGCTTGTATTATGTGTTGATGATACACCCAAAAGGTACTCCCATATAATAACAAAGATATTTTTATTCCATTGATGTGCCTCTTAAAAGACTTGATCCTACTCTCCCACTACTTGAACTAGCTTGTTGACTATTTGTAATACTAGATGCTAGAAAACCAAATGCAAGCGCAAGGTTTCCAAGTGGATTCAAATGCACACTCATGGCCTAGGTATTCTCTACTGGCACACTTCTACGTGAGGCTGAGGAAGTATCCCTATCATGCTTTCCAAGATGGGGGAGTTTCTAATGCTCTAGCTCCATGTCTTCTACGTGAGATTCATATCCTTCACAATCCATATCTCTCCTCAATGCCATACTTTCTATAATGTTACATTGCTTCTCTATGCCCCTCTCACATGCCTCATTATACTTAAGCCTCCTTTCCTCTCTCTTCCTTTCTACCGCTAGGTCTACCATCCTTCACCAAACCTACTCCTACCCCCGCACATGGTGAGGTTTAGTTAGCCATTGGTTTACTCTCTAGATTCAAAGTTACCATCAGGATCTTGATCACCAGTGGAATGCCTTGCAGGTAAGTTCCCCTTGGATATCATAAAAACTAGAATTTAACTACCTCTGGACACGAATAAGTGGAAATTGAGTACTCCAAGATATAACTGTTCAAAACACCATGGAACCACATATCTACAGACTCGAGTCCAAATCAAATCAGCATCATAAAGGGCCTAAAATTATTCCTGCATCCAGACAAGTGTGTGATACCTCCAATTCCACTTAGATGCATAAGCAATCAACCACTTATACAATTCTACTAGAAAGATAGTTAAAAATCTCTCATATAAACTATCATACTGATTATGTTCCACCCACATGCATGCATTAAACTCAAATCCAAAGGTGTTGAGCGCCATACGTATTCTTCTTCCAGGATCGTGTATCCACTCTTCAACACTTGATAAGGTCAACTAGTATGTCTTCATCATGAACCATCTGAAAACAATCCGAAAAGAGGTCAGGGAAATGGAACCAATGATGTAACCTAGAATTGATGTCTGAAAGCCCAATATGACCCTAGACACGTTGGAGCATCACTCAACCTAGGCGGTGCTCACCCAAAACATGCAAAGGTAACATGTCCCTCTTTAGGGTTTATTTTATAGGATGTTAGCATGATAAAGACTTTAATCATTCAAATCTATAGCTACTATACTCTTTAAACAATGCATAAGTAGATCTAGAACTAGAAAATAACAACATTTAAAGGATCACCATAATGAAGTCAAGCATGCAATCTCGAATCAAACACGATAACACCTTGATTCATTCCATAATTCCCCATTATATTAAATGCAGTAAATACACAGAAGCTTCATTACAATAACAGTAGTATACGCTCATGCGCGTAACAAATTTAGCAACATAATCTCATTATATCTCTATGTTTGCATATCTCTCTATCTCCATGTATGTATCTATGTATATGTATCTACTCTGAGTTTACTACATACTTATAAGGGTGTGGACTTTCTCTTCACTACTTATCTAATCCCAAATTAGGTTGCGTATGCTACTATTAGCCATGTGCCGTTAGAAAAATAGCCACACATGCAACTGTGCTAACAATAGACTACTATTAGTTAAGCGATATTAGTAGATATATTTCCGTCCTATGTCCATGCAAATCTCTTTTTAGCTAATCCTCCACAAATAGCCAATGAGTGATGCACAAGTCTGCAATACGTTTGAGTTCTCTGCATGCTATCTCCAAAATAGATCCTTGTTGTGAAAGCGGTTAAGTCCTGAACCTATTTCTATTCTTTACACGTGATCCTTTCCGATACTTCCATGCCTTGAATGTGCTCTATTCTCCTATGTGAATCTTACGTATTTTATTTACTAAGTGTTAGGGTTTGGTGATCAACAAAGAGAAAGAAGATTTTGTTATCTCAATTTTCCCCCATAAAAATTGATCAAACAGGACCCATACAGAAGAAAATCTAAGGTCGATCTATTTGCGAGCTCACATTAAAATCCAACAAACAAGGGTTAGGTGGGCTTGAATAAGGGAGGAGCGAGGGTCGAAAAGGAGGAATAAACGTAAAGGAAACTCCGAGGCTCATAGGAGGAAGAAAGCAAGGAAAAGCTCAAATTTTTTGGACTTAGCCGCATATGAGTCTACTTAGAGCTAAACAACAAACTCGTGGAAGGTGCCATGTGTTAGTTCGGTGTAATTCCTAAAGGGAAAATAAAAAGGAGACCCCAAATGTGTGCGAGAGCTTCCATGTGTCCTAGGTCTAAAAGGGAGATATTCACCATTGAAATTCCAAACGAGTAGAAAAAACCACGTGTCATCTCGGTGTAATTTTAGAAGTGAGGTGAAGGGATGACCAAAATAAGCGCCAACCTACCACGTAGTCGGGATCTTAAGGGGGTCTCATCGGCCATTGAAAAGTCACATAGCCATGGAAGCCTCCACGTGCCTCATCGAGTGTAACACCAAGGATGGGTCTAAGGAACGGGTTCCCAAATGAGCGTAGGGTCGCCACGTGGTCGAAGTCCAAATGGGATAGAGTAGGCCCAAATCAGCTAAGTATGGAGGGGCCAACAAAATCTTCCACGTGTCTCATCGGCACACCTTTGAAAGGAGAGGCCAAAAGGCCAATCCCAAATGAGAGCGAGGCTTCCACATGTCCCAGGTCCACTAAAGGAGACAGAGGCGGCAGTTGAAAAGTCAAAATGGGGTAGATCCAGTAGAAGGTGTCACATGTCGACTCGGTGTAACTTCAAAGATCAACTCCGAAGGTAGTCCCCCAAACTACCACCAACCCTCCACGTGTCCAAAAGTCAAAAATGGGGCGAGCCACCATTTAATCAACTAAGTATGGAAGAGGCAAGTAGAGGCGTTCAAGTGTTTCATTAGCACACCTTCAAGGGTCATATCTAAAGGCCGGTCCCAAACAAGTGCAAGCTTCAACATGCCTAGAACCTAACATTTGTCACCCATGGAAAAGTAGAAGGAACCCCAAGAAATGGAGAAGGAAGAGCGGACCCGAAATCGACTAAGTATAGATGGGTCAGCGGAAGCCTCCACATGCCTCATCCACATGACTTCAAAGGTAAAATGCGGGGACATATCCCAAATGCACGTTGATCCTCCACGTGTCCAAGATCATACATATGACCTTGCCAAACAAAAGGGACACATGGCCATGTTTCAGGTCAAAGCGGAAGGTGGGCCTTGGAAGGATTTTTTTCTAAAAGCGAGCGGTGGGCACGAGATGAATGTTTGCCAAATGTAAAGTTGCGGGGCTGCGAAGGAAATTTTTCCCAAGTGTAAATGCGGGGTGGCGGGTTTGTGGGGTATTTTAGAACTTTTGTACTTTTCACAAAATGGCATAGTTTGGAAGTGCGGGCCGTAAGCCCGGGAGGTTCGTTCACCAAATGCAAAAGTGGATTTCAAGCTTTGTGGGGCTCCACGAGATTTTTATAATTTTTCTTTTTTTCACAAAAGGCACAAAGTGAATTTTGGGCCCACGAGATCCATTTTGCAAAACTAGTTTCTCACCATTTTTGTATGCGGATTCAATTCAAATATTCAAATAGGCATATGATTCAATGCATTGCTCGAAATTCAACAAATTTTATACCATTGGAAAGGCTTGGACCTCGTCTATGCTAGGGAAGATTGAGACTTCAATTTTGACAAGGTCAGTGGGTGAAAAATAGGGAAACATATTTCATGTCATTAATGAAGGATCTCGATTGCTCCAACCACCCGGATCTGATCTAGATTTTCCTTCTTTCCCTCTCCAACACGCCAAACAAACATGGGGAACTAGAATTGATAGATTATAGGCATATTTACATGTGGCATTAATGGTTAGTGGTTTAGCTTTAATAGAAGAAACGAGTTTCTCTTCTTTCTCTCTAGCTCTCATTGTCTATATATTGTAAACACTTCTCATTTTAAGAGGGAGAGACAATTTGGGATGTGGGGAAACTCGTTAAATTTTTCCCCAACTCCATTTGAGCGGTAAGCCTTCTCCTACACCTGGAAAGCATATTTGTACCTCTCAGCACCCATGTAATGGTCCATGCACCTCATAGAGCAATAAAATCATATTTTTGTGGTTTTCTTCAACCCTTTCTCATGTTTTGTTATTTCTCGGTGCCTCTCCATTTCATGTTTTCTTCTATTCATGTATTTCACATTGTAGGCATAAGATGTCGTGTTTCATGGAGTTTCGATGGCGGATTTGGATCTGGTTCTATGTCATTTTGTTTGACCTCCCTCATCTCTTTTCCCCTATTTCATCCTCCCTTAGCAGAGTATCTCGCCCCTTCACGATCTCGGTGTATCACCACTCGGTGTAGGCTTGATTTTTATGCATCTTTACTGTCTCCTTATCCCCTTGGAATGTTTAAATTAGGATAGATAGGTTTTCACACTCAAGTAGCTTATGGCGGGTAGTTTAGGAAGAAGGAACCAACCTTCTCTAGAGGCCCATCTCAAGTTCGCAAGTCCCATAACTTGAGAAATGGTCCACCGTCGTGTAATCACACCGAATGCACTAATAGTTTTACGCACTCGGTGGGAAAGGTTCGAAGCACCTTACCACTTCATTTCATCAAGTTGATGTGTTCTTCTACACATTTGGGATTTTTTTGTTTTCCACACAAACATTGACTATGGATAGCCCACGAGCTCCTCTTAGCTCACCACATAGTGGTCTCCATTGAAACTCCCATCTCGGGCTATATGTGCATCGATGTGGTTTGTTTTGGACTCGCTTGAATTGGGCACTATGAATGGTTATACAAGCTGTGCATTGATTTGTATAGCCATGTGGGTGGAAAATTCATCGTTCAAAATGCCCAATTGGGCCAAGCCGACTCATAAAATCGCTATATACTTAGGCATTGGTTTGTTATGAGGTTAAATCGACCCAATCCATTGGGTGATATTTTTGGTTTTTGAGGCCGAGCTATTAGGAGATATAAGGCGAGGGGCGGTTGGAATTCAACCATTGAGAATAAACTATGCCTCGAGCATTGCCAAAAATAACATGGTGAATAATTACAAAGTAATATAAAATTTGACCATGAAAAATAATGTGACATTTCAATAATGAAATATGACAAGTGGTGGCAAGCCATGTGGTGGCTTGAGGACCCACCACATTGGCGATGATATAATCATCCTCACAGCGATGGTTAGGCTCCCTTTTGTAACAAAAGTTGAGCCTCTTGTTCCCGCGACCAATTTTTACATGTGTCAAAGACTGGAGTTCTCAATTGGTTACTTCATTTTGTCCTCTTTTATACTTTTGCCACTTGTCCATGGCTGAATGAGCCACTTGGCCAATTGTGCATATGTACACGTCACATTGGACATGTTGACCCATGTTGACCTTGATTGATGAACTTTCACCGGACCCATCTTGAGGTCGAGTTTCCATTTTCCACGTTTTTATAGTCATTAGAAATATCTTTGATAACTTTACTACATTTGGAAGGGTTTATGGAAGTTTAGGGAACATTTGACACTAAAATTGATCCCCGATCAAACCTCCATACTAGGAGGGATTTTTGTCCACAAAAAGTGATTTATCAACCCAAAAAACATGTTATATCTTCCTTCATTGCACAAACACATACAAGAACCCGAAATAGCTTTATAGGATAATTAAATGTAAATATTTGATTATCTAATTATGTAACCGATCGAGATAACAACACCCACTTAAGCTACATTTCAACCGAAACGTGAGAAGCCTTTGTAACCCATACACAACTCTGCACCTGAACTGTATTTATCAAACCCACTATAATGCCATCACAAATAACTAACCAGATAATAACACCCATTCTTTTACAAAAGCTAATGTTCAACTATTGCTTTTTGATACGATCGATTACAAAAATATAATTCCATAGCATATATCAATATACCAAACATCGAAAGCCACCTGATTAGGCTAGTTCCCATTGTCCATCTCAAACCGTAACACTTGAAAATATTCACTATCCAAATTAAATTAGACTATCAATGACCAAAAATAGCTATAGTCAACAATCTCAATCCACATGAATCATCCAATTCTATCCTTACATAATCAATGTAAATGGATAGATCAAACTATATACTTACCCAAAATCGATGAACTACCATAATGCAAGTAAAAAAATGATCAACTAGTGTAACTTTGCAAAATAGTTTTTAGTGTAATAAATTTATACCTAATTACTGACCACACACGATAGTTAAAAAAAAAAATCCCAAAATGGGGTCTTTAAAATTAGTGCAAATAACACATGTGGATACAACAAGTTTGTCTATTTATTACAATATCAAACAGGTGCCCGAATGGGTCTTATAAGCATCCATAAATTTGCACAAATGACAACATTATAAAACTGCAAGTTTCAAAATTAGACATTTTAATGATGCCCATATCCTTGTATACTGTTCTCAGAAATGGAATTTCTAACCAAAATGTGAGAAGACAATATGAGTATGATGAACCTATCACTCAAATCTTCCCTATGGCTGTTTTCCATAAAATTTTCAAAGATGAATATTAACATAGGAATAAATCCTTTCATCAAACATCAGGAATCCCTAAAATATAGCTCTGAAAATGTTTGCATACTATCAATAGTTACTAAATTGCAAACATAAAATTGAGGAATGTTTTACCCATCTAATTACTTGGATTTTTTCATTTTGGTAGTTTTTCCTCAGAACCAAAATGAGCATATACATGAGTTTGATCAAAAACTACTTGATTGACATTATTTTCCTTTTTAACAAATTTCCAATGTTACTTGCATGAAGGAACATACCAACACATCTTAACATCCTGACCATTCATTTTATAATTGGAACAAAAGTTAATCTCCCTGTTTTTAGGAGTCTTACCCATTTTCCATTTCCCGATCCTCGTCTAGGACAATGATTCCTCTATTTAGGAGAGGTAACATTTTTTCCATTTCTTTTCTTATGATGGTGAGATTGGTATTTTAGCACATGCCTTATCATTCATAAAAGGCATTAAATTTTGTATCATATTTTCCTTTTCGATAATATGTTGCGGAATGATCAATACCTTCACAAAACGTGCAAGGAAAAACATATTTATTCCTACCAAAGATATATTGTTCAAAATGAAAGAGTGATTTAGAAGATTTAGGATTTAGTTTCCCCTTGGTGCTATTTTTAGTGTAAGTGGGAGTAGGTGGAATTTCATTACCTCGTTCACTTGTTTTCTTACACCTTTCATTTTCCTCTTGGTGGCCGAATTTTGTGAATCTAGTTGCATAGAATCTTTGTCGTTGGAAGATTGTATTCCTTTAGCTACTTTAGAACTCTCTCCAATTTTCATTTTCCCACTAGAATAACCCAAACCTACAAATTGAGGTTGTTCCTCTACATGTATTGGGCTAGCATCACCTTGTCCATTTTTACCAAGGCATTTTCCATTATATCCCATCTTAACTAATAGCTTAGACCCAATTCCTTAGTACATTTTTCAAATTCACCTAAAGGAATACACGAAACTAATTGAGAGGAAGAATTAAAATGTGAAAAACTTACACTTCATTCTTTCATAGTACATGCATATGTTTTGGAATGTATTTCCTTCTATTGTTCACCTTGTTGCAGTTTTGTCAAGAGGGCATTGTTGGTTTTTATTTCCTCTTGCAGCTCTTTAACAAAAACCATCAATTTTTCTCTGTGCAAGAATCTCATTGACATACTCCTCTTTCTTAGTTGTAGAGGATTGTGGCTCATATTTTAACCACACTATGTCCTCTTCTAAGGAATAAATATTAGATTTTAGGAAAGAATTTTCTTCCCGTATTTGGTGGTTAATTGCTTGAAGATGTCAAGCTTATCTTTCTTAGATAGCTTTCCCATTTTCCTGTTCTTACAAACACAACTTTACTTCAACAAAAATGCCTTTGCATAAAAAAGTAAGCCTAAAAATCTATGCAAAATTGAAAACAAATCTGAAAATATAATTTGAAGTTTTCCAAAACACAATTAGAAGTTATTTTGGATATCTATCTTCTCTGATACCACTAATTCAAAAATTAAAAATTGCACTTTGAATTGAATTAAAAATTCTTTTTGTGCATCTAATTTTAAAATACGGATTTAGTAAAGTATTTTAAAATTGATTAAAATTTCATTTTAATGCGGAAATCGTATGTTTGATTTGATTCGTCTTCGACCAATCATATCCGAATGAGCATGGAATTGTTATTAAAAATTCAATTTCATCCAAAGAAACCAAATTAAAATATTTCTTGTATATAATTAAACATTTGTGGCATAAAAATAGAGAGAATAAGTGAAGCCCGATATGTTTACGGGGTTCATCTAACTTGGTCTACATCCCAGGTCATGAAGACCATTCCATTATAAATATAGTTGCAAATAGGTAATCAAATGTTAAATAAAACAATAATGAAAATTTTAAACCCTGCAATAAACATGAAATCGGATCTTCAAAGAACACCGATGACTCATCGGGCAGTTCTCCACTTTCTTATAGCCTCTTTAGACTTTCCGTCCTTAGTTTGGCCTAATAAAAGCTCAAATTTGGCTCCCAAAAGTGGTCAAATGAACTCAAAATGATAAAAGATTTAATCCTTTAGAATCGATCTAAATTTATGGCAAAAGTCCGAAGTACTTAGACAAAAATTCAGCTCCTAAATGGTTCAAAAATTGGGCTTGAATAAAATTTTCCTTCACTTTGTCTCCCGATCTGCAAAGTCATTTTCATCTATAGTATAATAATCAACGAGGAAATTTATACACCAACTGATCTATATGACTTGATGGCGAGTCAATTTGCATGCTAAAATATGGGTCGGCGGTTCGAATCTTGATCATCTCCTTTTGTGCGAGGATTTTTTTCGAAGTGGGAAGATATCCCACATTTCTTGTGTGGAAGGATTCATTGTTGTTTAAAAATTAAAAGGGCCAACTCAACGATCGTGGCTTAGGCAGCGTTTGGGGATTTTGGTTTCACCACAAAAAACATTGGCTATGGATAGCCCATGAGCTCCTCTTGGCTGGCCACATAGTGGTCTTCATTGAAACACCCATCTCGGGCTAGCTATGCATCGATGTGGTTTACTATGGACTTGCCCAATTAGGCACTTATGAATGGTTATACAATTGTGCATTGAGTTGTATAGCCACATGGGTGGAAAATGTGTTGATGAATTTTCCTAATTGGGAAAACTTGACCAATTAGCTCACCATATACATAGGCGTTGGTTCGTGTTGTCGCCAAATCACCGCACCCTCTGAATGGAAAAAAATATGAAAAGGATGTTCGGTGTGATTAGGACACATAAGATCTCCTCTATAGCTATGAGACTTGGGCTCAAGGTGAAACTCAAAGAAGGCCCGACTTCTTATTTCTAAACAAAGTGCTATACTACCCCTAGTGCAATAAAGTGATTATCTAAACCTATGCTAACATTTTCATGGGTTTTAGGGAAAGAGATTTCAGAAATAAAACTATACTAGGGATGGTGATGCACCAAATAAAGGATGTTTCTAGACTCGAAAGGGTTAATTTGAAGAGGGTGTGTCACCACAAGTCAAATTTTCCCTACTGCAACTTAGAGAGGGTAAATAATACCACAAACTAGGAAGCATGGGTTACTTTTGTTAAACTTGATCGAGACAAAACCATCTATCAGGTATTCTAGTGAAGAAAGATGAACTTGAGAAGGGTGAACAAGCACCACAACTCAACTATATGCAATAATCCACCACTTGATAAGCACAGAACTCCAAGAACTGCAGTAGAAATGTGAACTTGCACTATGTACTTTGCAAGCATGAGAAAAGCGAACAAAGAAGTATAGAAGGATGAAAGAAATGAGATTAAAACACAAACTTTTATTGCTTCAATAATTTCCACAATGATACATCATACATTCAACAAAGGCACTAGTTTCCATTATAGTCTTGGAAAGGAGGCTTGAAATTTCCCTCAACATATAAGGACAACTTGCGAGAGAGAGAGGATTCTTCAAAAAAATTCACTTGTCTTAGATATCTAACATGTCCATTTTACCCATTGGAATGAGCTTCCAACTTACATTTAAGAAAATTCCACCTGAGAGAAGAGAGGAGAAATCCTAAATCTTGGGCCAAAATGTAGCACATGATGGCCTACATGTTTAATTACATCATTAATCGCATTTGAAAAAATCTCCACCCCATTATGCCTTCATAAATTCAAAAGTTCCAATTTATACTCCATTAATAAAAACAATGTTTTAATAATATCTAGGAATCTGTATTGGTTCATTAGTGGGATCCTCAAATTTAAAATTGCATATGAGAAGGTTCTAGGTTTGATTTGATTTATGACTAGGTCAATGGCGGCGAGCTACTTCCTTATCATGGCGAGCTCTTTATAGTGGCATTCCATGCATCTCATATGGCGAGTTTGTTGGGTTTACCGACCCCACCGAGTTCGACGCGCCATTCCTTCCACCACTATACTTTGCTCACATGTTAATCACCAAACTCCCCATGGTTCTCGGTGGGCATTAATAAAGCGAGCTCCACATCCAATCCTTTTTGGGCAACTTGTAACGCCTTGATTTTTGTAAGTTATCATGGTGATTACTTTTCATAATGTTGTAACTGCTGAAATGAAGGCAAACATGTTAAGATATATTTTGATCTTAAAGGAATGTGTTGCTAATCTGGACTCTTGTATACTGTAATTTGTTTACTTGGGACAACAGTTATTATTGCTTGTATGTTGCTAATGTGACAACAGATTTGTCGTATGCTTGATGAACTCTATTCGCTGATTGACAGCACACCTTGAATCAATTCCATTGATCCAAGGTATGCTGTGGCCTTCTTGTAATCGCTTTGTCGATTTACTTTTAAACCAGACTGAAGGTTGATATAAATGTTCTGCACCGATTTCGGTATGAATAGGCTGGCATGTATATGCCCAACGGAAAAGGTTCAATTTTTTGAACCATACATTGTTGTAACGCTAGACAACGTAAGACGATAAGGGGGTTGGACACAAGTGGTTCGGGTATGTGGAACATGGGACGAAACGTCCTGCATAGTGTTGAATTTGGATGTCAGTCGGAAGGACTTGATTTGAAATTGATTAATTAAGTGTGAGGGGATTAGACCCTAATCTACCCCTAAGTTCTACCTTATACCCTAACTACTATCCTATGTGGATTTTTAAATTCTATAAGGGTGAAAATAGATCTAAATCCTATTAACCTATGAACTAGGCGATGACCTAGATATGGACACTATTAAAAATCCTAAACTAATCCTAACCTAAGGAAGGGGATGCACAGACCCATGTGGATGGAAAGGATAAGGGAGGATGGTAGGAAATTTAATAGGGCAATGAATGTGGTCCTTGCGTGGACAGCGCCAAGTTTGGCGGGAACAGGGAAAAGTTAGGGGCATTCAGTTAGTCATGAGACTAAACTTGGTTTTCATGCAAAATTTGAATTTGGCAATTCGCCAACCTGAGTCGGCGGTGGCATGAGGAAAAAGGAAAAGGTTGTGCCTTGAATGCATTAATTTTCTTGGTCTTCGTGACCAGCCCACCTTGGAACGAGGATAGGGGAAATTTTGTTGGTCATTGTGTTCTTTCGGGTTTTGGAAGTTGCTCTTCTCGCATTTGGTTTTCACGGTTCTGCATCGAACCAGCTATGTTTGATTATTATCTCTGTTTCTTTGGGAAATATAAGGCTATTTTTGAGCCTATAGAGGAAGGTGATTTCTTGGGAAGCTTTGATACATCCATTTGTGGAAGGAAACAACTCCACCATGTAGCGGGTTTTCTTCAAGCTTCAAGGAAAAATTTCGGGCATGTTAAGCCCTTCTCCTTAAATTGCTTGCTTTGCTTAATTGTCTCATTAAAACAACCCTGCTCTTCTGATGAGGGGGTTTTGGTTTATTCAATTTTACTGTCATGTAGAAGAGACTTTGGGTTGAGTCGTTTTCTTCTTGTATGCGACTTGGGTATTTTTGCTTTGTTAATGGTATATTGAATGAAATTGTGCATGTTGTGTGCGAGTTTGTTTTGATATTGTTGAGCAATGAGTTCTTTTTACTGCTGCCAATATGAGCTTGAGTTTTATGGAATGTATTAGCTATACGAGTAATATTACTAGAGTGTTGTGCATTTTCTTTTGTAAAAATGGAAGGATGAACACAACTCGGGTATTCTTGGGTGTTGAAGAAAGTGATTATTCTTCTTCTGAATTTATTAATGGACTATGTTTTCTCCTTGCTGTTTGAAATCGGAAGGTGATGGAAAGTTGATCTTATTGTGTTTTTGGATGCGGTTTGATATTCTAATTGAACAATCATTGTGAAAACGATCTTGGTTTTGAATTTACGTGCAAATGAATGAACTACATGTGAATTAGCTTGCTTTGTTTGAGACTTTTTTGAGTGTACCATGCTTGCATCTAATACCCTATGTAGGGTTTTCCTTGATAAAGGTATTGTTATATAATATTGTATTTTAAGGTTCTGTCATTGTGAAATAGGAGAATGAGGTTTTCAGGTTGAAATGTTTGTTGAGAAAGAACTCGAACTGGGTATTTCTTTGTAAATGGGTACATTGAATGAAATTGTACATGCTGTGTGAGTTTGTTTGACATTGTTGAACAATCGTTCTATTGTCAATATGGGTTTGAGCTGTCATTATAAAACAAACACAACTTGGGTGTTCTTATTACATTTTGAAGAAAATGATTGTTTCTTTACTGAAATTATAAGGAAACGAGTTCTTCTTCTTTCTGTTGTTTTAAATTTTGAAAGAAATGGTAATTGGGTTTCATTGAGCATTATAGGTTTGGCTTGATGGAAGTGACAGTGATATTTAGATTGTTTCCTGAGTGTTGTGTTTTTTGTACAAACGGAAGATTGAAATGATTCGTGTGATCTCTGATTTTGCACTTTGTCATTCAAAAATGAACTCAACTTGAGTGATTCTTGTTGTGTTTGAAGAAAATGGGTGTTTTCTTATTGAAATAATTACAGGAATGAATTTTTCTCTTCTTGTTGTTTGAATTCTGGAAATATCAACAATAGAGCTTCACTGTACAATACGGGTTGGACTTGCTGTAGGTAACAAAGTGCAAATTGTTATTTATGAACTGTGTGCGTTCATAGGTATAGAAAGTCGTGTGAATATTTGATAAAGCTGATTGTATAACTGTTCATTTGGTTATAATACAGTGAAAGAAGTATGAATTCTTCTAGTACAGTAAGAGCATAGTATGCATCCTTACATTGTTTGTTCTATGATGGATACGATGTTTTACCTACTTGTTTTTGGTATTCGTATGTGCCTGATTTAAAGGAAGTATTGATATGGATGATAAATTCTTCCTTGTTTTCATTAAAAGCAGAATATGAATGGGAATTATTCCTTCTTTGTTGGAAAGTGAATTAAATGGATTTCGTAAGTTTCACTCTGTTCAGTTATCATTGATTGATGTCTCGTTTGGATTTAATTTTAATGAGTCATGAGGAAAGGAAAAGGAGTGTGAATGGATAACTTAGAATAATAATCATTTCTTCCCTTATACGATTAGAAATCTGTAATCGTTAAGGAGCAATTTTATATTGCTTGGGATTAAGCATCTATATTTTATTCCTATTTACTTTTCTCATCTGTACTTGATTGCTTGAAATCAAATGAGTTGCATGAACTGAAAGGAAAGTAATTGGTTTATATTTTCAGTCAAATTTATCCTTTGAATTTATTACTAATGTAAGGGAATGGAATTGATAGCAGTTATGTTATAACAACAGTATACATACTTGTATTCCTAGTTCTTACAAATGTTGTAATCTAGAATTGTTGAAGGAAATTACTTTTTGTAATGATTATTTAGGAAAGAGGACAGTAATCCTTTGACTGATTGGGATGGTAATTAGATGTTTCAGTTGTTATGTTGATCATTCTTTTTGATACTTAATTCTGGATTGATGTTCATATTATCGTTTCATAAAAGCAGGGTTCTTTTATTGAGACAGTTAATTAAAAGCACCTCATTTTAATGACAAGTGCTTAATATGCTCGATTGATAAGGCCCGGACCGTCTGCAGTAATTTTGCAGATGGAACTTGAGTAAAATGAAGACATGGTTGTTTTCTGATACTTCTTTTGATTGTCTGAAGATGGATTGTATTTGATAGTTATTATTCCTCTACGAGGAATTGAGAAAAGAAGAAATTACATTCTTCTATCTTATGAGTTGTAATGTTGTTTAATATAAACAAAGTCCAGTCATTTGGACTGGCAAATGTATAGATTATGAAATGGATGGATGAATACAAATACAAGTGTGATATTTTAATGACTGTATCAGTTTGATATTGTTGATTAAGTTGGGAATATAACATTATTCCTTGATTTGGAATTATTCAATTGTTCTTAAATGGATCACTTTGATAATGACAAGCGGTAAGAGAACCTTGTATATACATTATACTATGCATGAATTAACATGAAGGATCGGTAGTTGCAGTCATGAAATGAGAGATCGCTTGAAACTCAGAGCCATGTAATGGGAGATCGGTAGTTCTTCGAGTCATTTACATCAGCATATGGAATTCGGGATATGATTGAATGGCTAAGAATGTGTGTTCCATATTACAAATATGTGAGCAGAGAACATTAGTTTTAAAGGAAATTATGTGATCCAAATTGCATTATTTGGATATGAGAAACAATTATTAAAACTTGAACATGTGTTTGAATTATATAATTCATAAATGAATTATATATAAAAAAATAAAAAATTCGTTGTTACGGTATCTTAAAATGGGGATGTTACATCTTGGTATAGTTGTGAAGGTTGCATCTCTTGGACCTAATGAGTTCACAATATTAATAAGGTTTACATTTTCCTATTGAACATAAAATGGTGAGAAGAGGGAATCTTTGCGAAAACTTGACCCTTACTTGGTGGAGAAGCAACTGCTCAAAAGCTGGATGAAATCCTTGCTCCCTACTAGATACGAGAGATCATTTGACTATTATGGAACAGCAGTCAATGGGCAATGAAGAGGAGGAAGAAGACGCTGATCTTATAAATGATCAGCCACCTCACTTGAATGGACAACACCAATGGAGGGAATCCGGGTGTTGATAATAATAATGTAAATGCTCCTAATCATCCACGAAAATAAAAGGGCAAGATTAGCATTTGAACTTACAAATGACATAAAGAGAATAAGTCCTCAAAGTTTGATGGAACAACCCTTGGGGACGGAGCTAGGAATGTGGCTCGGTAAAATGGAAAAATGACTTTGCAATAAGAAACTTCTTCGAGGAGACCAAAGCGATATGGGAGCATATCGGCTTTCTCATGAAGCATCATCATGGTGGGACAACCGTAAGGTTGAGTTGAATATTGTCGAATCGGACATAACTTGGGATCAATTTAAGGGTTACTTTGGCAACGGCGATGGCTGCCTCAAGACTCTATTTTGATAGGAAAATGAGTGAATTTTAGAAGCTGAGTGAGGAAGGCGTATGGTGACATTCTTTGGGAAGGGTTTACTAAACTCCTTAAGTATGTGCCAGCATGAGTGCCAAGCTGGCGAGAAGTTCGAATACGGAAGTTCATAATGGGACTAATCCCTCATTGGTGGTGAAGTGGATGTCCACCGCTTGACCACCATGGAAGGAGTTGTCGAAAAGGCAATTAGACTTCGAAATGAGAGCAATTTACTGCTCATAGGAAGAGATAAGGAAGAAGATTCCCGATTCTTCTTCATCTCTACATGAAAAAACATGAAAAGGTTTGGTGTGAAAAACAAAATTGTTGTGGATATGACAAGAAATCTGCATGATGAAACAAAGCACATGTAAATAGTTTGCGGAATAGTTCTTGAAAGTTAATGGTAATGGACAAAAGTCCTATGGAAGCCAAAATGATAACTTGAAAGTGGTAACAAATTTGAGCCTAGAAAAGGGCCGGTTGGAGGATGCTTCATTGTGGAAAGTACCACTACTCGAATCACTTGTCCTCTGCGAAGAAGGATGATCGCAATCATAACGAAGCATAGGATACAAAATTAAATTTCCTTCTTCTAGTTTCTTAAAATGGGGATGTTAAAAGCAAGTTACACCTATAGAAGTTAGGGTAAGTTATTGGACACTAATGTAGTCATACTTTTTGATATTAATCTTGAATGCTTTATTTCTACTAAACTTGCAATGAAATTAAAAGAAAGGCTGAGAATGGATAAAACATGGACGAGTGCATTATGGGAATAATGCTGCCCATATAGTCAAAATGTGCCTTTTTGGGGCAATTCTTGACTTGCCCTTTCTCCACCAAAGTTGACTGTATGTCACTCCTTTGGGATCGTATGATATCATTATTGGAGTTAAGCTGGTTGGTAGAACATAAGGCAAAGGTCGAATGTTATGAAAAAAAAAAAAATTGTTGTTTTGATGACTGCGAAAGCAAAGTAGTCATTCAAGGTGTAAAATAGTGAAGTTGCGATTAGAAACATCAATATCGAAAATAAAAAGGGCTAAAAATAGAGGCTGCACCTTGTATGCAGTAAAAATGACAGAAAATGCTGAGGAAGATAATGATTTCATGGAAAGATATCCATTGTTAAGGGATTTCAGTGATGTGTTTCCTGAGGAATTACCAGGTCTTCCACCCAAACGAGAGTTTGACTTTGCAATAGAAATCAAACCAGGAACTGAACCCATATCTAAGGCACCTTATAGAATGACCACCCTTGAGTTGGTAGAGCTAAAGGCTCAATTACAGGAACTTTTGACTAAGGGGCTGATAAGACCGAGCGTCTCACCATGGGGAGTGCCGGTAATTTTTGTAAAGAAAAAGGATGGCACATTGAGGCTGTGCATTGATTACAGAATGTTGAACAAGGAAACTATTAAAAATCGATACCCACTTCCTAGGATTGATGATCTGTTCGATCAGATGCGAGGAGCATCAGTCTATTCAAAAATAGATCTTCGATCTGGGTATCATCAGCTGAGAATAAAGGAAGAAGATATTCATAAAATAGCTTTTAGAACAAGGTACGGGCATTATGAGTTCACGGTGTTACCTTTTGGGTTGACTAATGCACCTGCCGCCTTCATGAATCTGATGAACAATATTTTTCAAGAATACCTAGACAAGTTTGTGCTTGTATTCTTAGACGACATTCTTATATACTCTAAAAATGTCGAAGAGCACCAAGAACATTTAAGGATAGTGCTGGAAATTTTAAGAAAGAGGAAGTTGTATGGTAAACTGTCTAAATGTTCCTTTTATGATGCAGAGGTGCATTATTTGGGACACGTTATAAGCAAGAATGGAATAGCTGTAGACCCTTCAAAGATTACAGCTATAACCGAGTGGCCTGCGCCTAAGAATGTGCACGAAGTGAGAAGCTTCATGGGCTTGGCAGGATATTATCGAAAGTTCGTTAAGGACTTTTCAAAAATTGCTGCCCCAATCACTTCACTGCAAAAGAAGGATAAGAAATTTGTCTGGACGGACAAATGTGAATCTGCCTTTAAAAATTTAAAGGAACAGTTAACTACAACACCTATTTTAACTGTACCAGACCCAAATAGAAATTTTATGGTTGTAACGGATGCATCAGGAGAAGGCCTTGGAGGTATTCTGTTACAGAATAACCATGTCATAGCTTATGAAAGCAGAAAGCTTAAGTTACATGAATAGAATTATGCTCCACACGACCTAGAGCTCGTTGTCATTGTTCATGCACTTCAAATGTGGAGGCATTACCTTTTAGGCAAACCTTTTGAGTTAAAAACTGACCATTTGGGGTTGAAGTATATTTTACTCAACCAAATCGAATGCAAGGCGGCGAAGATGGTTAGAATTTTTCTCGGTATGATTTTGATATACGCTACATCAAAGGCAAGGAAAATAGAGTGGCGGATGCTCGAGTCGAAGGAAGCCTATATCTTGCTCTTATAACGTTAAGAACTCGGTTTAAGGATGAGGTGAAAGATGCCTTTGAATCGAGATCCTTATTTCAGCAAGTCAAAACAACACTTGCTGCAGATCGAACAATGTCAGGTATAAAGGATTTCATTTCGACAATGAAGGAATTATGAGGTTCGAAAACAGGGTATATATACCTTTGGCAAATGACTTAAGAAGGAAATTGTTAATTGAATTTCACAATTCACCTTTTACGGACACCGGGCATTACGAAAATGCTTGCTGATCTTAAGCGTGCAATACTTTTGGAAGGGAATGAAAAAGGATGTGGTGGAATTTGTAACACACTGCTTAGAATGTCAGCGTGTTAAGGTGGAACATATGCATCCCACTGGATTATTGTATCCCCACAGCATTCCACAGTACAAATGGCAAGTGATAACGATGGATTTTGTTCAAGGATTGCCTATGTCAAGAAATAAGCATGATATTATCCTGGTTGTCGTCGACAAATTGACCAAAGTGGCACACTTCATTGCTGGTAATTTGAAAGACGATGCACCAGTGTTAGCAAGAAGATTTGTACATGAAATTTTTAGATTGCATGGAATACCCGAATTAATCATATCGGACAGAGATCCGAGGATGACATCAAGGTTTTGGAAAATGCTTAATGCGGCCTTGGGAACTAAATTAAACTTCAGCTCTGCATATCATCCGGAGATGGATGGACAGACCGAGAGAGTTAATCAAGTTTTAGAGGACATGTTAAGGATGTATTGCATGGACCAGCAGTATAAATGGGAGGAATACCTTCCGCTAGTTGAATTTTCCTATAATAATACATACCATGCCTCTTTAAAAATGGTGCCCTTTGAAGCATTGTATGGAAGAAAATGTAGAACCCCTATCAGCTGGGACAGCGTAGAGGACAGAGAGGTAATTGGGCTAGAAATCCTTACGAAAATGGAACAACAAATCAAAATGATTCGGAAACATCTAAAGGAGGTTGCCAATAGGCAAAAGAGTTATGCAGACTTAAAGCGGGTTGATAGGAATTATAAAGCTGGGAGAGAAGGTCTTTCTTGGTGAAGTCGAAAAAGAGCTCAATAACTTTTGGAAAGGCTGCCAAGTTGTCACCACGATATGTGGGACCTTTTGAAATTGTTGAAATAATCAACCACAGTAGCTTATCGTCTAGCATTACCTCCTGCTTTATCTCAAATGCATGATGTTTTCATATTTCTTTGCTTAAGAAATACGTAACAGATTATCACATGTGTTGAATTGGAATTCCTTGCAGGTCAAGACCCGGGGAATAATCGTGGTTAAGCCCATTCGAGTCTTTGCGGAACTGCCAGATTGTACTTAAGAAAAATCGCGAAGTGAATCAATGTAAGGTCCAGTGGGACCAGTTCAGCGAAGAAAGTGCAACTTGGGAAAATCTCGAAGAAATGAGATCTACTTTTCCATACTTGTTTGATCGAATTTGAAATTTGAAAAACTGATAATTCTACCAAATTTAGACAATTCTTGGTCTATTTTACGGTTGTCTTAAAACATTTTTTTAAAGAGTGAATCTATTTTTGGTATGAACTTATGAATGGAAGGACAATAACTGAACTTTGTCCTAGAAACTCCTTGATTTGGTTAATTTGATCATCGGGACGATGATTCTTTAAGAAGGGAGGAATGTAACGCCTTGATTTTTGTAAGTTATCATGGTTATTACTTTTCATAATGTTATGCTTGCTGAAATGAAGGCAAAATGTTAAGATATATTTTGATCTTAAAGGAATGTGTTGCTAATTTGGACTCTTGTATACTTTGTAATTTGTTTACTTGGGACAACAATTATTATTGCTTGTATGTTGCTAATGTGACAACAGATTTGTCGTATGTTTGATGAACTCTATTCGCTGATTGATAAGACACCTGACTTGAATCAATTCCATTGACCCAAGGTATGCTTATGGCCTTCTTGTAATCACTTTCTTGATTTACTTTTAAACTAGACTAAAGGTTGATATAAATGTTGCAGCACTTTGATTTCGGTATGAATAGCTAGCACGTAGATGCCAACGGAAAAGGTTTGATTTTCAAACCATACACTATTGTAATGCTTAGACAGCGTAAGATGATAAGGGGGTTTGGACGCAAGTGGTTCAGGTATGTGGAACATGGGACGAAACGTCCTGCATAGTGTTGAATTTGGATGTCAGTCGGAAGGACTTGATTTGAAATTGATTAATTAAGTGTGAGGGGATTAGACCCTAATCTACCCCTAAGTTCTACCTTATACCCTAACTACTATCCTATGTGGATTTTTAAATTCTATAAGGGTGAAAATAGATCTAAATCCTATTAACCTATGAACTAGGCGAATGACCTAGATATGGACACTATTAAAAATCCTAAACTAATCCTAACCTAAGGAAGGGGATGCACAGACCCATGTGGATGGAAAGGATAAGGAAGGATGGTAGGAAATTTAATAGGGCAATGAATGTGGTCCTTGCGTGGACAGTGCCAAGTTTGGTGGGAACAGGGAAAAGATAGGGGCATTCAGTTAGTCATGAGACTAAACTTGGTTTTCATTCAAAATTTTCAATTTGGCAATTCATGACCAACCCGAGTCGGTGGTGGCGTGAGGAAAAAGGAAAAAGGCAGTGCCTTCAATGCATTAATTTTCTTGGTCTTCGTGACCAGCCCGCCTTGGAAAGAGGATAGAGGAAATTTTGTTGGTCATTGTGTTCTTTCGGGTTTTGCAAGTTGCTCTGCATTTGGTTTTTCATGGTTATGTCGAACCAGCTATGTTTGATTATTATCTCTATTTCTTTTGGAAATCTAAGGCTATTTTGAGCACAGTAGAGGAAGGTGATTGCTTGGAAGCTTTTTCTTATCGCCGTGGAAGGAAACAACTCCTATAAGCGCGGTTTTCTTTGAGCTTCAAGGAAAAATTTCAGGCATGTTAAGCCCTTCTCCTTAAACTGCTTGCTTTGCTTAATCGTCTCATTAAAACAACCCTGCTCTTCTGATGAGGGGGTTTTGGTTTATTCGATTTTGCTGTCATGTAGAAGAGATTTTGGGTTGAGTCGTTTTCTTGCTGTATGCGACTTGGGTATTTCTTTGTTAATGGTATATTGAATGAAATTGTGCATGCTGTGCGAGTTTGTTTTGATATTGTTGAGCAATCGTTCTTTTGCCAATATGAGCTTGAGTGGTGGAACGTATTAGCTATGCGAGTAATATTCTGAGTGCTGTGCTTTTTCTTTTGTAAAAATGGAAGGATGAACACAACTCGGGTATTCTTGGGTGTTGAAGAAAGTGATTATTCTTCTTACTGAATTTATTAATGGACTATGTTTTCTCCTTGCTGTTTGAAATCAGAAGGTGATGGAAAGTTGATTTTATTGTGTTTTGTGGATGCGGTTTGATCTTCTAATTCAAACTGTCATCGTGAAAACGATCTTGGCTTTGAATTTCTGTGCAAATGAATGAAATACATGTGAATTAGCTTGTTGTTTGAGACTGTTTTGACTGTACCATGCTTGCGCATCTAATACCCTATGCGGGTTTGCCTTGATAAAGGTATTGTTATATAAATATTGTATTTTCTGGGTTCTGCGCATCATTGTGAAATAGGAGAATGAGATTTTCGGATTTAAATGTTTGTTGAGAAAGAACTCGAACTGGGTATTTCTTGTAAATGGGTACATTGAATGAAATTGTACATGCTGTGTGAGTTTGTTTGACATTGTTGAACAATCGTTCTATTGTCAATATGGGTTTGAGCTGTCATTATAAAACAAACACAACTTGGGTGTTCTTATTACATTTTGAAGAAAATGATTGTTTCTTTACTGAAATTATAAGGAAACGAGTTCTTCTTCTTTCTGTTGTTTTAAATTTTGAAAGAAATGGTAATTGGGTTTCATTGAGCATTATAGGTTCGGCTTGATGGAAGTGACAGTGATATTTAGATTGTTTTCTGAGTGTTGTGTTTTTTTCTGTACAAATGGAAGATTGAAATGTTTCGTGTGATCTCTGATTTTGCACTGTCATTCAAAAACGAACTCGACTTGAGTGATTCTTGTTGTGTTTGAAGAAAATGGGTGTTTTCTTATTGAAATAATTACAGGAATGAATTTTTCTCTTCTTGTTGTTTGAATTCTAAATAGCAACAATAGAGCTTCCTGTACAATACGGGTTGGACTTGCTGTAGGTAACCGAAGTGCAAATTATTATTTATGAACTGTGTGCATTCATAGGTATAGAAAGTCGTGTGAATATTTGATAAAGCGACTGTATAACTGTTCATTTGGTCATAATACAGTGCAAGAAGTATGAATTCTTCTAGTACAGTAAGAGCATAGTATGCATCCTTACATTGTTTACTCTATGATGGATACGATGTTTTACCTACTTGTTTTTGGTATTCGTATGTGCCTGATTTAAAGGAAGTATTGATATGGATGATAAATTCTTCCTTGTTTTCATTAAAAGTAGAATATGAATGGAATTATTCCTTGCTGTTGGAAAGTGAATTCTGAATGGATTTCGTAAGTTTCACTCTGAACTGTTATCATTGATTGATGTCTCATTTGGATTTAATTTTTAGTATAGTCATGAGGAAAGGAAAAGGAGTGTGAATGGATAACTTGGAATAATGATCATTTCTTCTCTTATACAGTTAGAAATCTGTAATCGTTAAGGAACAATTTTATATTGCTTGGGATTAAGCATCTATATTTTATTGTTGTTTACTTTTCTCATCTGTACTTGATTGCTTGAAATCAAATGAGTTGCATGAACTGAAAGGAAAGTAATTGGTTTATATTTTCAGTCAAATTTTATCCTTTGAATTTATTACTAATGTAAGGAATGGAATTGATAGCAGTTATGTTATAACAGCAGTATACATACTTGTATTCCTAGTTCTTACAAATGTTGTAATCTGGAACTGTTGAAGGAAATTGCGTCTTGTAATGGTTATGTGGGAAATAGGGTAGTAATCCTTTGACTGATTGGGATGGTAATTAGATGTTTCAGTTGTTATGCTGATCATTCTTTTTGATACTTAATTCTGGATTGATGTTCATATTATCGTTTCATAAAAGCAGGGTTCTTTTATTGAGACAGTTAATTAAAAGCACCTCATTTTAATGACAAGTGCTTAATATGCTCAGTTCAATGAACTGACCCGTGCAAGTAATTTTGCAGATGGAACTTGAGTAAAACGAAGACATGGTTGTTTTCTGATACTTCTTTTGATTGTCTGAAGATGGATTGTATTTGATAGTTATTATTCCTCTACGAGGAATTGAGAAAAGAAGAAATTACATTCTTCTATCTTATGAGTTGTAATGTTGTTTAATATAAACAAAGTCCAGTAATTTGGACTGGCAAATGTATAGATTATGAAATGGATGGATGAATACAAATACAAGTGTGATATTTTAATGACTGTATCAGTTTGATATTGTTGATTAAGTTGGGAATATAACATTATTCCTTGATTTGGAATTATTCAATTGTTCTTAAATGGATCACTTCGATAACTTAAAGCGGTAAGAGAACCTTGTATATACATTATACTATGCATGAATTAACATGAAGGATCGGTAAGTTGCTTAGAGTCATGAAATGAGAGATCGGCTTGAAACTCAGCCATGTAATGGGAGATCGGTAGTTCTTCGAGTCATTTACGGCGACATATGGAATGTTATATGATTGAATGACACTAAATGTGTGTTCCATATTACAAATATGTGAGCAGAGAACATTAGTTTTAAAGGGAAATTGTGTGATCAAACCGCATTATTTGGAATGAGAGAATAATTATTAAAACTTGAATGTGTGTTTGAATTATATAATTCATAACGAGGGAACGTTGTATATAAAAAAATAAAAAAAAATTCCCTTGTTCTGGTATCTTAAAATGGGGATGTTACACAACCAATCACCACATTTTCTTTGATTTCCAATGGCTCACTTTGCTTTTACATGTTAAGTCTACATTGGTCAATGCTTCAACTGCCATATACGTAACTCACGCCGATGAAACCTACTTTTTTACATGAATGACCCCATGTAGACTTATCCAATAAACTCCCCAAAATGAGGACCTCACCCATTGCACGTCACTACCAACTCGGCAGGTGACTCAGTGAGCACCTCGTCGAGTGCTTCCGTGCTAACTCAATCTACTACCTTGACGAGCCTGTGCCAAATTTGGAGAGGGGAACCTGAGACGTCATGGACCAAACACCCGAATCTCCCCATGGATATTGTGAGTGCAGGATTAGCCACCATATTTTCCCTTTCTCCTGATCGAACAACAAAAAATATCCCAAACTCCCACTGTAGGGATTTTGAGGTCATTTTACCCTCGTCACCATGACTTGGCGAGTTGGTTCCCGGTCTCCGCATCTCCAAAGTGCGCGGGATTTCCACCTTGGCTCACCATCATTAAAACTCCAAACTCAACCCCGAAAACCTCACATTCTCACGAGCGTTGGGAATCACTGTAAGTATTTTCCTTGGATCATCATTTTCCCTCTCGAGCCGGCTTTCCTCTGTGGAGAATCTTTTGGCCTGATTGACTCCTTATTCACGATCCTTCTGCAGCCTTGGCCTCTGCAAAAGATTTCGATCTCCTGAAGAGCTCGGTGTGTTGGCTGACATTTTACTCATGGTGCTCGTTCTCTTTCTTACCTCTTGACTGTGTTTTGAATAGAGCCCTTCGTGATATGAAACCATCACTGATGAACCTTCCTACATTGATCGAATCAAGAGCTCAACGCCTTTCACGATGCAATTTATGGTTTGGCCTGATGATTTCTCCTTTGGAACGCTCAAAGACATCTATCTCGGGGCTTCTGAGTTGTTACTTACATAACTTGGTCGATGCGAAAACGTGCCAATTGGTCACGAGCTCGTTCTTTTGTCAAAGGATGAAACAACGAACCAACACGCAATGACTTTAAATCACTGCGCATCATACAAACCCACTAAGTTACTTGATCCACTCCCTTTAAACCAACTTGAACTCGGCTCACCTCCTGTTGTGTAACGAGCTTATGTTTGAGCCTGAAACAACTCCACAACGCCGAAAACGCCTTGAAATCTGCAATGAAATCTTCTGAATAGCTACCACTAGTGAGTCAAGGCCTATAACTAGCATCAATCTTGCCAATAATTGCTAGTTCTATCGAATAGCTCTCCAGCGCCTATTTATTCATCATGATTAACTCGGCATGGGCTCAATGACTCACTCCAAGTCTTGTTGCAGTGAGATAATCTATCATTCCTAATTATTCATATTTCATTTTGGATTGACCGCACTGAGAAATTGAAACTCGCACATCACCGAGCCAAATCTCCTCTACCATTACCACACATTGAGTGACTCGATCGATCTTCCTGATAGCTCTATTTGAGCTCATGAGATTAAGTCTTACTGTAGCTCGATCTTATAATTGTCTTAAACCACTCGAGTACCCTTTTGCATGCATTGAGTCGTGAGTCTTACGTTTGGCGATTCATTTTCCTACGCTATGATGAGTACTCTGCTTCCGTTCGACCTCAAGCTCAAATTCTCTTAAGTGGGATTTCTTCGAGCTACCACCACTGATTTGTACACACCCTGCGTGATATTTAACCATTTATATTTGGGCTCGACCTCTCAAGCTTTCATCACTAAGATGAATCGGTATCGAACTCGGCCTCCAAAACACCTCTACATATTTCTTTCTCAGCTCGTCAATCGATCCTCACATAAACTCTCCATTTCGCTCAACCTTCGACCAAGCTCTGAGCCTACGCTGTCTCGACTACAATACTGAGCTCTTCATCATTCACTGCATTCCTTTATGAAGACCTTGATCAGCTCGAAATTCTGAATTATCTTTGTTGAGCTTGATCACCTCCTCCTACACTCTATTCACCATGTGCTCATCTTGCATGACCTCCTTGTGAATTTCCTCCCGAACTCAACCAGAAATTAGCTTGATCTATGGGCTTGGTTTAACTGTTCGAGCTCAATCTTGGGATTTTATCCACTACTACAAGGCGGGCTCATTTGAGACATTAATAGAGACAAATTTGACTAAATTGTCTCAAATAAAGCCAATAAAAAAGTTGCATATCGTCTCTATTATTGTCTCAAAGCGGGTGTCTCTAATATTGTCTCTAATTATTGTCTCTCAAGAGACAATAATGATTGATACATATTTTGTCTCTTGAGAGACAATATCATTATTGTCTCCTTAGAGACAATACCGAATACTAACATTTTGTCTCTCTGGAGACAATACTAATTTCAATTTTTATTGTCTCTCTAGAGACGATACGAATTTAAAGAATGAAAATATGAATTTTAAAACTACATAATAACCAAATATCAACGAAGTTACATATCATCTATGATGTCGAAGTGGTCAGTAATTAATATTATAAATTAACAACAATTTGATTTAAATATTGTGCCCAATAAATGGGTCCACAAATATTTTATTAATATCAAATAAGATAAGATATAAAAGGGTGTCTGAATTTCGTTAACCCTTGAAATACAATGATAAAATACAAAAGGGTGTCTGAATTCCGTTAACCCTTGATATACAATATTAACACCTTCTCTCCACCACCAACTTCAAGTGATCCATATGATTCCCTAGTGCTACTTTGAGGTTATTTTTCTTAACTTCAATTTTGAGCAACTTCCTTTTTGAGCAATTGCCTCTCCATCGGCAGCAGTCATCTTCATGTTCTTCGCTTTGATTGTCTCAACTTTGATGGAATTCTCTACTTATCGTTAGCAACGAAGGTGCATTGGATTCTAAGAAATTATGATCACATATTTTACTCCAATTCTGCCAAAAGTATTCACAAATTACATTTAAATTAGGACAATAATTAGTTTTTACTAAATCGACTTGATCTTTACATTTTGTTCTAAAAAATTAGTTATCACTAACTCATTCTTGTCGATCCATTTTCATAATTTATACCAAGGATTAACCTCGACATTATAATCCATGGAATTCCACACATGCCTAGTGAAAATGTTCTGATATAAGCCTGTACAGAAAAAAAAAAAAAGAAGCCATTATTCATCTATTTTTTCTTTAGTGGATATTCTACACTACATGCATGAAAATTGAGTAAAAACGTAAAAGTATTATATACAAACAATTCCCGAGTAAAACCATTAAAGGAAAACACTCACCAATAGACCAATTAAAGCTACCTTGCTTCAAAGTAATTTCAAAGCAGATTGATGAGAATGCCCCTGTATAACAGAAAATGAGTCAAGATAATCCACAATAAACATGAATAATTGTGATCTTTGCTCTAATTTCTATTTTGCAATTTATACTTTTATGTACTTGGTAATTTTCTTAAGTGATTGATTCTCTCCTTGTGGACGTATGGAACATCAAAGCTCCATTGTCAATAAAATTATATTATATTCAACTACATTTTTGTTTTGTCTTTAGATCAGTTTCTTTGCATGTTAGTTTTTTGTTGGATTTTCCTAAAGTCAGCTACATGAAGCCTGACATTTTGGATCCCACTTTTGGATCCATCTTCGGATGATAATGGCATCTCCATACCAGTATTACGAATGATTAAAAAGAGAATTACTACTTCATTTGCATCTCCATACCAGTATCCTAATTGTAGTGAACAATTTAATTAAATGAAAATAAATCCCAACAATAAAGATGGGTGGATATAAAGATGTGATAAGTGTAATTACCAGTATGTAAAAGGACAATCCAACCACAAAGCAACTGACGCTCATTCCTCCAGTAGCAATCTAAAGAAAATTTTCTCTTAATATTCATGTAAATAAGCAATGAAAATCCTTATAATAGCCTTTTATCAAAGCCTAAGTTCATACCATAAGAAGTGGTCGTCTACCAGATTTGTCCATCAGCAATGCACCTATTGTTGTCATTGGCACCTGCCAAGCAATATATACATATTGATAAACACAGAAAATGTGCTTCATCATGGAGACAAGCCAAATGGGGTGTTATTATATAAGGAATTAGACATATTTGGCACCTGCATAGTATAGCTATTCCAACTGATGTTTCCAGCCTATGCTTTGTCTGAGTGACCTGTTAGCTACCATGAATTGTTTCCTGTAAACAATCAAATCCCCATAAATATCACATGAATGAAGAGGTGCCAAGATGAAGGCAAAAAAGTGAACAAACATATAAGAATGTATGAATAATGCATATCATAAGCACAGACCTGGTACGATGTTGTTATTAAGACTTCGGCACCAGCTTCAAGATATTCTTCATGAACCTAATTAATGATACAATAGTAATGCATATAGGAAATCAGAGGAATAAGACACAAAGTATATTATCTGTTTAACGATGCAATAACATTGTTAAGATTAATGTGAAGTCATATTTACAAAGTAGTGGTAGGTCATACCTATTAAATCATCTTTCTGGATCTCTTCTCGATGTAGCTGGGGGCAGATGTACAGATGGGGTATGGATGACGATTCGATTGGATGTAAAATGCCTTTATGTACTTATGGACTTTGAAGGACTGGGGAGCTTTGAGAGGACAGAGCAAGAGGACATGCTTCTCTCTGTCCTTAATGCAGCTATCAGTAATCTAACAATCTTCAATAAAAAGGTAGGCGGGAAGTGATTATGTATCTTCTCTTCATTTTCTACTTTGATTTGCATGTTTTACTTGGCTTTGTTACCTTTTAAACTAGTGTAGATACTTGAGATTAACTGGAAATCTGATATGTTACATCTCAGGACTTTCATCTTGACAAGGAGACAGAAAACGTGTTTCAACGCTTTCAAAATGGGGTAAACTTGGTTAAGAGTGATGAAAAACTATTCAAGGGACTATTCTTCATAGCAATCAAGGATGTTGATCTAGCTGATGTAGAGGACTTAAAAGATGAGTTTCGTGTAAAGTTGTTACAAATTTGTAAAAGATCCCGTGAAAACTTTCTAACAAAGATGTATGGAGGAATGGTTGAACTTGCTGCAATGCCTTCTTTCACCCGAAAAGAATATTATCAAGAAAGTCTGTCTGAAATGGATTTAACTGTGGAAGAAGATTTAGACCATACCTATCAGAATGGACGTTCCTTCTTGAGAGATTTGAAGCTTGTTCTTACCCATAGATACTGACAAGGAGTGACCCCTGTTGATTTGAAGTGCGTTGCCATGAAATTGACTATCCTTCATAAAAATTTGGAGTCTGTTGTGAGGGAAGGATAGCTCTCTATGTCGAAGAGCCGGCGGTGCTTGTGAATTTTGACACTCAAGAAGAAATACATGATGTTCCAATAGAGCTTGGAGATCTCTTGATTGAAGTGCAGGATAGTGGGTTGGAGCTTGCACCTACAGAAGAATCCATTTCAAATGATAAAGTCTTGTCCGATCTAAGATCAAGGCTAGGCACAATTTTCAAAAGAAAAGGTGTAAATGGTGACCAATGGCACTCTGTGTTTCAGAGTTTCTTAGGGGCTTTGATAGAGAGACGGTGTGATCGTGTTCAAAAGTGGCTCTGCAGTAACACAGCAGAATTTACTGGTAATCATGATGTACAGAAGTTGCAATTAGAGGCAGTTGCAACCCTAGCAGAGCTCAAACAGGGTCTCTCTGTCTGTGGTTGCAAGTGCTTTGTCTGTTTCTGGCGATGCATTCTACAGAAAGGCCATTCCTCTGATCACTCCTGCATGGGAAATCATGCATGTATAAAGAACTGCACATATTGTTCTCTTGAAATAGGCCTAGCTGAAGTGGAGGAATGTCGTAATGTGGTGGGTCATGAAGGAGATCATGATTGCAAAAGGAGAAACCATACCTGCGGCAAGATTTGTTCTTTAAATGAGAAGTCATCTAATTGCATGATGGCATGTTGTCTTAAAATTGGGCATGAAGGACTTCACAAGTGTAATTCACCACAACATATGTGCAAGATGAAGTGTTCTCTTGCAAGGTGCAGAAATCCTTGTGTGGTGCCTATTGAACTTGGGGATCATGAAAAACATGCTTGCCATGAGAGGTTTTGCCCCAAGAAATGCATCATGGATGGTTTCCCAAGACTGTTTGGATGGAATTCAGGGGCCTGTGTATGTGGGTACAGGATGTGTTTTCAATAGAACGACACTATATGGTTATGATCCCCCCCTCAAGCAGAAGTCCAGGGCATCAACATGTCTTTCTGCATGCTGTGGTGGAGATAGAAAGAAGAACAAGAAAGTGAACAAAAAGCACGCGGATAACAAAAACACATTGAAGCAAACTGACTCCACTATTCCCATATTCAATCTGGAAGATATAGAGGAGGGCGTTGAAGGTGAATTAAGTTGGTTTAGTTATTTATTTCTTATGATGAAGCATGTTTATCTCGTCTTACACTATCATCTCCTCTTATGGCCTTAAGGTGCTGGATTCGACGACGAGAAATCACTTCTGATGTCTCAGAAGAGCTTAGAGAAATGGTTTGGCCAATCAGCGATGATGCAAGTGTAGCAAGTCCCTGGTTTACTGTATTGCCACAAAGACATAGGATTCAATTAGACAAATTTATGTGGAGTATATATATATATTACCTATTATAAAGAAACCTTTACAATATCACTCCAAGAAAATAAGCAAAAATAAATGAACTCTACTGCTTAGCTAAGTTTTTGCATCAAACATCACGATATGATGGCTTACCTCAAGAGTGTTTACTACGTTTCCTTCCACAATTGTCTTATTTCCCATAGAAAATACTCTTAGAGACCCACTCATTTTGTTTAGTTCATTTGCAGAAATATGAAATGGCATCTCATTCCATGATTGCAACCAGATTCCTTTTGTTTGAGAAAAAACCTGTTTAAAGTTACAGAAATATTGTAAAATGGTAGTGAAAATAAAAGATAAATATTTTATTTATCATACCTCCCCGTTCTGCAAGGCCTTTGAGAGTTCATCTATAGTTCTAAACCGGTTTCCTTTTGACATGTTGTGCCCCACTTGTAGAAGAAGATCATGAATACTTATCTTGCTTGCTTTTTTCTTTTCCGAGTCTCAATATTCTGATTTTCTTATGATTAAAGCACAATTTTTGAGGCATTTCATCTCTTCCCATCCCACAATATAGGAAACATCCTCCCACTCCCAATTGGAGAAGAATGAGCATGTCCAGGGATGCCTACTGAGATCTTTGTTCGAGCTGCTGATATGTTTCCCAATCAAACATGTACTCTTCACAGCTGAAAGACTCTGCACACTATAGCCAATGATATGATTTTTCATAAGCTTCAACTTCATTGTTTTTTGTATGGATATCTCCTCCAAAAACTTCCAAAAACAGAGGACAACAACTGTAATAGTCTGCTATTTGCTTGATCTGAGGTCTTTTTTCTAACATGGAATTTACGTCACTTTCACTGTCTATTTTTCTACATAGAACTTGAATGGATGCTTCAAGAGAAAGGGGAACCATGTGTTAAATTTCACATTCTTTAATTTTGCAATCTTTCATTACCTCCGAGACATTTGTTTTCCTAGATGTTACAAGCAACCTGAGTTTCTTCGGATTTGTTATTTGCCTCGGTAGAAGCTCCCTTAGAGGCTGCATGTCCAAGAAATTGTCAATATATAAAAATACGGATTCCTTTTGCATAATATCTTTTAAGATCTGTTGTCCTCTGTGGAAGTCTGTAACATCTTGTTTCAAACTTGTCAAATGCCCCAAAATCTGGGACTGCAACTCTTCTATGTTTGGATGCTCTTCCATGTTTCAGAAAAGAATGACTTTGGAATGTTTCCAACCTTGGAGTTTGTCTTCCAAAGACTTGCACTGCATCTGCCAACGTGGTTTATCCGGATCCACCAATTCCATGCAAAACCACTACTCCTGCAGTACGCTTCTCTTTCCAACAGATGCAACTCCTAAGCTTAATGATTAAATTGGACATCTCCTAAGCCTTTGACAGATGCAACTAGGAGTTCCATTTCTATAGTTTATTTAAATTTGGATTCCATACGAGATATAATCTAATGCACGAGGAAGTTGCATAAGCACTCCTGCATTCAATGTCACTTTCAATGGTGAAACATACATTCATCTTCACTCATCTAGAGGATTACGACAAGGAGACCCACTCAGTCCGAGCCTCTTTATTCTTATGAGTGAAACTCTTTTAAGATCCCTTCATTAGGTAGCAGAAGTGAACCATATCAACAGTCTTACAGCCATTGGAACTAGAAGGTACTCAAATTTCCATTTCGTTGATGATTCATTCATTACTTTTCTCCACTGTTACCAGCAAGTTGTGGTGCATTGAGATCAGAAAATGAAGCTATGTGCAGGGTTATAAATTAAAACAAAAAAACACAATAGAGTAAGAGCTCAAAGATAACGCCTAGAGACCAAGGTATAGGAGTAGAAAATAATGAGTTGAGCAAAAATGAAGAATAATGTTCGTGAATGAATATAACGAAAAGATTGGGTGTGGTAAATGCAAACCCAGTTATAAAAATGAATTTATAGATCTACAGTAAGGAAGTAACAAAACTGAGCCATTTCAATACAACAAAACAACAAGGTCCAAGTTAACACTAAACTCGGGAAAGTTTAAAATACCCCTGAAGCAAGCAAGGCTTGAATCGAGCCATATATCAAACTCAACGAGAAAACAAAAACAGTCAGTGAGCAGAGATAAGGAAACAACAAAAACACCCACATGCTGCCATGAGTCCGTGAGTTTGAACATGGAAAATCTAGATATCCATGATAAATGTCACCTAATATATCCATTGGTGTCATGGGATCAGATTACCATAGGGAAACTTAATGGGTGACTAAATATCAAAAAGTTTAATAAGGCTCTTGCGATGAAAGTTACATGGCATCTACACCGCATGATCGGGAATGTTGTGGTAGCTCATCTTACTGTGAAAAATACAAGCTCTATCCTTTAGCAGAACCTGTTCATCCTCCATCTCCCAGGACTCCCACTGTAAGTCATCTACTTATAGAAAGTCACTTGCAGGAATGGATTGCAATGAAAGTCATTAGGGAAAGACAAACAAACCACAATTATTTTTCCTTGCTAGTACTACTTTATGTTTTGGGGCTCTCCATATGTCTAAGCAGTGCTCTCAATAATTCTACTTGTATATCCCATATTTCTGTAGATGACTTATGTTTATCTTGATTTTATTTTCTGGTAACATCATTAAGCATTTTGTTAACATAACAAATTCACAAAGATGAAGTAACTCATTGTTCTTAGAAATCAGCTCTTGAAACACAATGTCTAATATAGATCATAATAGCAATATTCATCCATACCATTATTTAACTATGGATGACAATCACCATACTACACTAAGCATATAGATTCTCCAGTAATAAAAGGTCAAAAATTATAATTCTTACCACACTGCTTGCATCTCTTCCTCCACAAAACAAAAGTAGACCATCTGAACGAGCACTTGTAGTTGCATACCTGTCAATGCAAGCAAACGATTAGCAATGGAAGATTCAACAGATACCTTACTGACTTATTGAAACGAGATCAATACATTTGTCTACAATTTTTTGAATATAACAATTCAAGTCGTTATGATTAGCCCCACATGTCACAAACTAATTAAAGTAAAATATTGATAACATTGTAATAAACAAGCCCATTTAGGTCTGAAAAAGAAATGTGGGTTTTACCCCATATTCAGGAAAGAGCATAAGCTCAATAAGATTCAAATCAACGTATACAAATGCAACAAATTACAAATATAAAGGAGTTTAATTCTAACCCCTGTAACAATTCCTCAAACTACTAACACTAAACTAGGTAGGTTGTTCTAACAACCTTTATTCTCTCCATCCTATTTTATCTCTTAAAACTCAACGTGAGTTGAATAATCAACTCACTTACAATAATAATTTGTTTAATATGCTCCACATATTAAATACACACACTAATTAAAAATAACCATGTTAGGACTAATTCCTAACATTCCCCCACTTAGTTCTAACATGGGGTAAGGAACTCTTTGGAGCTGCATGATGACGGTTGGCCTTGGTCGACCATTGCCTCCATCTTCTGAGATGTTGTGATTGATCGATGTTGAGAAATTTTGTATTTTCCCCCTTAATAAAAATTACCTTTGGATGTCGGCTTCTACCGAAAATGCATCCATACACAAGTAATAATCTCCCCATAAAATTTTCAATCGAAATTGCATATAGAAATTTGACTTCTACCTATTTAATATATAATTACATAAAAAAAATTAAGGGTAAAAAAATCTCGTAGTTTGTTAAGCAAACCGATTTTATAGTTTTGATTGGCATAGTCTTCGCAGTCTTCATCAAGCAGTGGTCGTCGAGGATTGATCTCTATGAGGTCGATGCAAGCCTATCACCAATGATTGCAGAGTTCACGCCACACATATCTAAATGGAGATTTCGCCAACTTCGCTCACCATACATGCACAATTGGTGAGGCGAACAAGAGATGAAGAGCAAGTTTTTGTGGAGTAAACCCTTGACACATGGAGCTCGTGCATCCGGAAATAAAAGAGGACCCTTGCCAATCAAATCCAGATTGAGATGCCACACTAAGATCCAATGCTGTAATATCATACGCAGATTTGATTTCAAATGTCGATCTGAGATTAACAATGCATGTTCAAGCTAGGATTGTTTGTTAAATGCTTCTCCGTCTTTCCCAAACGTTACATCCACGTAGATCTGAGATTTAATTTTTCATTCACACGAACATTTCCACACGAAGGAATATTAGATGTCTAGCCTAGCTGGACAAAAATAGATAGAGCCATGGCGAACCAATGCAAAATAATCTTCTACAGAAAATCCACATGCAAAGCATGCAATTTCAAATCCAATCTTTAATTGGATTTACAAAATAATTTTCTGTGTTTATTTTTTCATCAATTTCTTTATGCAGATCTGCATTAAACACCTCTTTTTGACTGCGAACAGCTCCTTATGTTTGCAGAATTTCTATAAACCATTTCTGGTTTTGTTCTGCACTGAAACAGCTTTCCAAAACATATAAAAACTTTGAATTCCGTTGAGAAATGAAAAAGATATTCAAATTTTCGCGAGGCTGTTTCAAACAATTTTTTATTTTCTATTTTTTTTTTAAGAATGCAGACAATGAACAAAATGGGTGAAAAACTACGGAAATACTGAACAGAGTGGAAGAGGAAGATGATGCAGATGAATGATGCCTGCCAAACGGGATCACACGAGGTCCACTCTGCTACATCGCTGACAGATTGCAAGAAGGGTGGACGAACCAACAATGGGGTTTGCACGAGGTCCGCTCTGCATATCCATTGCTCGCACGTTTTGACATCACAACAAATGGATGACACATAGAAAATGGAAAATAGGTTTGCATGAGGTGAAAAACAGAGAGGTCTCTTTCGAGAACCTGCTCTGATACCAAATGTGGGTTTTACCCCATATTCTAGAAAGAGCATAAGCTCAATAAGATTCAAATCAACGTATACAAATGTAACAAATTACAAATATAAAAGAGTTTAATTCCAACCCTATAACAATTCCTCAAACTACTAACACTAAACTAGGTATGTTGTTCTAACAACCTTTATTCTCTCCATCCTATTTTATCTCTTAAAACTCAACGTGAGTTGAATAATCAACTCACTTACAATAATAATTTGTTTAATATGCTCCACATATTAAATACACACACTAATTAAAAATAACCATGTTAGGACTAATTCCTAACAAGAAATAGGATTGTTTTGACGTATCAAAACAAATGAGCAGTATGCATGACAAATTGAAGTCGGCAAACCATTTCTACAAAGGATGGATTCCAGGAGCTGGTGCAAGAAGATATCATGATTTGTGAGACTGAATATAGTCTCCAATCAAAATAAATAAAATCCTAATAACTCTTACCTCTCGTCATTACAAATTCACACATCATATCAAGTCTTATCCCCAGTTCTGCTTTGGGTTATTATCAACTGTGTTGATTTCAATAAATTAATGGATTATCTATAGTCCTGTAGCTTAGAGCAGCTACCCTTTATCCCAGTCCAGAGCTAGTCCCTTCATGTTAGTTTGCAACTCTTCAAAATTTAGATGCAAGGATGAATTGCTCGTACATGATAAACAAAAAGATTTATACCTGGGGGCTGCAAACCAAAAGATAATGATCATAATAGAATTAAAGATCAATCAACCTTATTGAGTATATTATAGCCATCTCATCAAAAAGAGAGTATATTATAGCCATCTCATCAAAAAGAAGGTTATAGAAGTTCTTATGAGGCAAAAAAAGCCATCTTAAAATGTATAGATACATGCTATAAATCTGGCTATCACATAAATATCTATGTTTGACACGCATTTGACCAATTTTATAGACTGATCAAACTCTCAATAAGTTCATAAAAGAAATCAATAAGTTCACTGGTAATGAAATAGCCAATAATTCATAAAATAACATTTAATTTAAATCTATTTAGATGGATAGGAAAAATGTCTATTCTTTTTTGTCCTCTTTTGACGAGGAACTATAATAGATGGTGCAACATGATAATCATCCTAAACTCTTGTCTGTTGGATTTTTGGGTTGTTTTCTCGATGAGTTTCAAGAAGCTCAATCAATTCATTTTGTCCGACAACAAAATCATCACATCCTTCTGTGGCATCTTCATGTTCACTATCAGTTGCACCCTTTAAGGAGTTTGATTGTTGCACATCCTATTAAACAAGATACTTTATTTAATTAAATTACCACAACATTGATACTTAAATGTTTTATTATGTCATCAAATACTATAATAAACTTACCTCATATTCATGCTCAATGACCAATTTCTCACCTTGATCTATCATATGTTGTCGAGCCCTTGGGAACCATACATTAAAGCATATTTCGATCTTCATCTGAAGATTCCTTTCGAAATTGGTGAACTAAGTGTATAAATACATTTTAATTTATCAAGTATCATTTATCATCCAATACATTTAAGTCACCAAAAAATATAAAAAATTAAATGAAATTATTCACTTACCAAGCTCCCACGAATACTAGTATACCCATCCGACCCTAATTTATGGGACCGAATACTTTACAACCTAGCTTGGGTAGCCTTTTTATATTTCGAAGGTGTCTTTTACCTCCTTCTCGTGCGAGATGGCATGTAGTTTGGATTTTTGTAGGACTTCCTCTTGAATTTGGCATCTTAGATAAGATCATCCCATGTTGTTTAGTTAGTGATCCAAGCTAGTCGGGGATATCTCCGGTCATTTGTTAGCTTTGATCTTATTTTTTTCTATTTTAGAATGAATGAATTTCCATGCATAATCCATTATGAAATCCTTGTTAAAACCGGGATTTCCAAACTCTTTATGAAATCTTCAAAGAGTTCATATTTCTTAGAATTGGATTTCTTTATCCAATCCACTTGTATGGTATTTCCAAATAGGTATTACTGCGTGATGAAATAGAAATTGGAAAAATTTCGACCCCATTTAATCTTTTAAGACATTTACATCGAGGTTAACAAGATTGTAACCTCTTTCTTTCCTTTGTGTTCACTTTGTGGAGATTGTTGCGATCGTAGGGGTCACAGTAGCTTCCCCTATAGGTACATCAGGGGGCATGCCATTTTCTTCTGTATGTATAGAGCATGAATGTTTGTTAGGACTATTGTAAACCATGCAATATGAAAAATTGTTGTTATGATTGTTTTATAACACATGAAAAAAATTTGTAATGACTGTTTTATAACACATTAATTATCATAAGCATACTGTTCGGGTGCAACAAGACACTGTACTTTCTAGGAATGTAGACTCCAATGCATGAATTTGCTTAATTACTTCTGTCTATCTTCATAAAATTTAGGATTATCTGGTAGGAGCATTCAAATTTTGGCTTGTGATTCTATGATACTTATCAAGGAAGCATGTTGTGGTGTTGGAGGGTGAATTCGAGAGAGAACCCACACATGAAGGGTTACTCCTTAACTCTCATGCTATACTATGTGTTGTCATGTTTGACGAATTGGAATACTAAATTTTTCAATGTTGGATGTAGACAGTATGGTATGGGATTTACTTCTTGGCGGCACTCTCATGTTAGGATTTTCTAGTGCATATGTAGAGGTCCCGCCACGATCCTTCAAAATATCATAAAACAAAATTATTAATAGTAAAAAAACTTCAAAGTTGTATGTAACATTGAAACTGACTTCACTAAAAATGAATAATAACATATACAATACTAAATTTCCATTTCATTTCATGTATCAAAAATATATATATTCAAAAGGACCAAAAGGTGTGCATCTTCATATAATCTTCAATAAGGAAACATTTAATGAAACAAGGAAACATGTGCAATGTATGCATTGACATAGAGAAAAAAACATTAGCAATCCACTCATAAAATATATCAAATTGTGTTATGTCCTTATAATGAATTTAAGGTTTACATTATGATTAAATAAAACCATCTTCATCTAACATTACAATTTCCTCATCTGGAGGCATGAATACACCATAATTAATGGGCCCTAGATCCAAAAATAAATGAATACCAAAGTTCTCATGATATTCAACCCCTTCAGCCATAGGTAAATTATTATCAATAAACTCATCATGTTGATGTATTAAATCACCAAAATGTTATTCTTGTCCTTCTGGATCTTCAGCTTTGTTCATATTAATCATCAATAGTCATGTTATCAACATCCTCCACTTGGTCATCTATGTCTTCAAGTGGATCTTCTACCTCTTCAAGTACATCATGGCCTTCTACATCTTCAGAAAAGGTCACTCTTCATCCTCTTGGATCATAATCTATCACAAAGGACCAGCTAGGGTGTTCTAAATTTGGAACAAGAAAAATTTGACTGCATTGGTTTGCAAACACATAAGGTTCAGAAGTAGACTCAAACCTCAATGTATTTATCATATTGAATCCATTCTCATGCAACACAATAGTTTTTTCAAGGCCCACTTGAATGAGCCTATACCATTCAACACGAAAAATACCTTTTTTAAAAGATGTGAAATCGAGCTCTATTATATTCTCCAACACTCCATAATACCGAAGTGTACTCATGATTGTGTTTGTGTCATATGCATGTGAATGACACTCCACTTCAAATGGTGCTGAAATTCCACTATCATAAGTTTTCCGCTTCTCATCGTTCTTCTGATTGAAAATGTTGACCGCTAATTCACATTTCTTTGTAATATGTTACCTAAATGCATATGTACATATTATCCAATTAGATTCAAGGACACAAAAAGCTAACTAAATAGTTTCAATGATAAAAAAATTTGTAGATTAAACAATTTTCATCATAATACTTTATTTGTATATTACCTCCCCATTTATATATCATTTAACAAAATCTACTTGCTTTTTGGTCACTTTGCTTTCATTCCCTTGGTTGTCTCGTGTTCAACATTTGTCTTTAACCAATGCCATGAGCATCTATCTATCCATTTTATTTTATGGCATGCATGAAGTCCTCTATTAGAGTTTTGACCATGTCTATTATATATATCAGCATGCGCCTTCTCATCTTCTATTTTCTTTTGTTTAGCATACTTCTCCATCCATTGTAACATAAATTTAGAGTTGTATGCAACATAAAAATGCAATGACTCCCACTCCTTAGCATCTACAACAAAAATTATTTAACTAATCATTGATCTAACCATTCTTTAAAGGATGCATCATACAATACTTAGGATTTAAAAACTACTACTAACATTTAAGATTACCTTTTATCCTCTTTGAAGTTCCTTGACCCTCTAGTTTTCTATCTCCAATGGATTGAGGTTGTTGATCACCCCATAATCTTGGAGCCTCCAGGATGCAATTGAGGCAAGTAGATGTTTCCATAAGCACTCCTTACATGTTTTCCAATATGCATTGTATCAAATAGATGAGCTATTGGGAGATGCTCGTAAGAATCTAACTTATAAAACATAGATAGTTTTTTCATTCCCAATGGATAAGCTCTCCCTTCCGTTTTTTCATATGCTGATTTCCACCTCAAAGGGTCATCCTTTTTGGCCGCTTTCTTTCCTCTTCCTTTCCATTGAACTTATTTTTTCTCATGCATGCGATAACAATGGTTTTGAGGTAAGAAGTGTCTCAGTATTCATCGTACATGGTTTTTTAAGATCCTTTGATTTCCTAGATACAATGATTTTGGCCCACATGATGGAAAACCATGTTTCTCTTTAGTCTGTAGGCCTAAAAAATTAGTATGGAAACCATATTTCATTAATGGGCAGCAACATAAATAGAATGATTACAAATGAATATGATAAATAGATTACCACAACACACAGAGAGCCCCTGAGTGTCGTGAATTGTTCACATAAGTATTACACGAAAAGGAAGATACTATCATTGCTTTAGGTCTCAATACATCATACATGTTGACACCCTTCCATAATTCACATAGCTCATCAATGAGAGCCTCCATGTATGTGTCCATATCTTTCACTGGTGTTTTCCTATAAATAAAATGTGAATTAAAATTAAAATATATTCATGTAAATGTACATCATCTTCAAGAGAACATAACATTAATAAGTTCATATACCGGTATTATTAGAGTTAGCATTACATGCTCTTTTTCATTGCCATCCAAGGAGGAAGATTATTGTTAACAAGGAAAACCGGACAAACAGTATGTTGTTCTAAGATCTCTAAAAGGATTGACACCATCCATTGCCAATGAAATTATTGCATTCCTTGGCTCATTTCTTAAATTAGGCCATTTTTCTTCAAGCTCCTTCCAATCTTCGCTATCACCACCATACGCATGTCACCATCTTGGCTCCTTCTTAGTGCATGATAGTCCATGAATTTTGCCAAATATTTACATTTGAACATCCTCTCAAACCTCGGTGTTATTGGAATGTGGCGTAGAACCTTATAAGGAACTTTCTTGGACACTTGATCTTCATGATATCTATTGGTGAAACATATTGGGCATTGCTGTAAATTTTTATTTTCACCATAGTATAAGATATGGTCATTTGGACATTCACCATATGTTTTGTACTCCATCCCAATGTCTTTCATTGCTGAAGATACTTCCTTTTGTGAACGAGGCATCTTATTTTCCTTTGGAAGTATCTTATCTGCCAAAAGTCTACATAAAACAACAAAAGATCTTTATATTATTCACTATACACAATATTCAAAACTTGAATGACATGGAGAGATATAGTTTAGAGGAGTTTAAAATATACCTCAAGATATCAGTGAAGCATGTATTCATCATTCCATGCATAACTTTCAAGTTCAAAAATAACATAAGTGTTTCCAATACAGACAAATTTGCATTTAGGTAAAGAGGCGTCCTAGCAAGTTGAGTTAAGGGCCAAGCATCAACTTCTTCAGCATATGTCTAGAAGTCTTGTAAAATTAATTCACCCCATCCTCATTTAATTGAGAAGTGGTATCACCCATATATGTGTCTTCTCCTTCATTGTGAGTGTCACTATCATCATTGTCATATGCCCTTTCATCAACATTATTATGAACTTGGATTGGCTAAACATTACAATATCATTTAAAATAGTTAATAATAATGCGATATGAAAAGTTTATATTTTTTAATAACAGGAATTTTGAAATTTCATTGTAATATACCTCTTCTTTATAAACTCCATACTTGACCTATGGATACCAACAAGTCAGCGCTTCTTTAATTTTCTATTTTTGCACTTTTCACAAGTACAATATATCATTTCATTAAAATATTCATTTGTCCCTGGAGTAGGTCTTGGTACATGTTCATCTGAACATTCAGATGAAGATATACTATTTTCCTACATAAATCATATACTCATGAAAATTATGGTCCTTGGCCCTTACTTATCCATTTTTTGTAAGCTAAAATAGGGTCCATTATGAGTGTTATTTAAGATCTGAGTATTATTAAAAAAACTCATGACTATGATAATATTAATCTTCATTGAGATTCAATTCATTAAAAAAATAATACAAGTCATGAGAAAATGAAAGTACCTATCTTTCCATTTTTTCCAAGAATAGTGGCTAATTGGGTAATAGTGTCCTACAAAAAAAAGTAACACTCGTGATAATAATACAAAAAATATTTTTAAAAAATGAATAAAAGTATCTACACGTTCTAATTATTTACCAATATATCTAGGACTAGAATGTCATCTTATCTTACCTTCTTGCACTAAAGCCACTCCACACCAACTAGAGCAAGAGAAGACAATGAAACCTGGAAAAAAGGAAAAGACGAAGAAATTAGACAAGGAAAAGCAATCTAATTTATTAAAAATGAAAACAAAATAGCATGAGAAGGTCCACATATTCAAAACCATGCTATAATAAGACCTATGATAAGTTACAAGGTTAACTTGGAAGCAAACTTGAATCTTGGAACTTATCATAGGTCTTTGTTTTCATTAGAGATAAAGTAGATTGCTTTTCATTGTCCAGTATCCAGTATCAATCCAATTTATACTCTACAAGCTCCGTCATTATAATATCTAATGACCAAATATGTGCCTTGAGAAGAGGATTCTCTACCCAAATGTACAAGTCATGAAATATTTTAATTCCTTTCTCAAATGAAAGGAGGGCGAGAAGCCTCTTATCAAGGCACATAAATTGCGATTATATATTATAATGACAAGAGATTATTCTACTTTATTATTGTGTTACTCCACTTAATCTTTTCAAATATATCCTTTATTTCGATCTTAGAATTTTCCAAACCCGAGAATAAGTTACAGTGTGCTCAGCTTTGTAATGTATTATAACATTAAAACTATACTAACAACGAGGAACATTAATCAAGCCTAAAGATAGTTTGGGTTAGAATAGTAATCCAAAGAAAGTAGGAAAAATCTTGTAGAAACCAAGAAATATCAGGCTAGAAAGCATCCTAACCAGACAAATACTATGGAGGGAGTTCGTCCACTCCTAACCAGACAAATTATTTGCATCACAACATCAACTATTTAAAAGAGATGCCACATTCTTTTACTCAACTATTGCAACTTCAGTATTTAACATTGAGAAATTGTAGTAAGCTCGTCCTCTCAGATTTGGGAAAAATCTCCACTCTCAAATCATGTTCCATATCCAAGCTATGATATATAAAACACATCGTAACTAAACATATAATACATGTACATGTTGCTGGTGGAGACTTGCTAAGAGCAGAAGCTGCAGTAGGGACAAAGAATGGGAAGAGAGCCAAGGAGTGCATGGAAAGGGGGTCTTTGGTTCCAGATGAAATTGTTTGCACGGTAGATCTACTTCTATCTTTTGTGCATTCATCTCATTTTTTTGTGTGTTAATTTGTTATTAATGCTCTCTTCTTGATCTTTTGGGAGTATAGATGGTGAAGGAGCGGCTGGCACAAGAAGATTCACAAGAAAAGGGATGGCTATGAGATGGTTACCCTCGAAGCTGTCATAAGCAAAGCATGACCCTTGAGAGTCTTGGGATCAGGCCAGATCTCTTTATTCTCTTAGATGTAATCTATTTTCTAATCACACTCAAAATCTCACTAGGAATTTAGTGTGAATATTAAGTAGGTAATAGATGGATCGCACACTAATACAACATGAAATCTTTTGGACCGAGATCTTGATCTGCGCACTATGCAAATTTATAAGCGATGAAGTGACCGATGTGAGATCTTATGAAGCCTTGAGCTAGTTACAAAAGATTCTATTACCTAAATGTTATATTGTTTTGATTCAATAACCTTAACTCTATGTAGTCGTTAAATGATTCCATTTCCACTTAAAAATGAGTCTATCGGCTTAAATATAGGTAGTCTTGCTGAATCCAGTTTGTTGTTTGTGTAAAACTCAGTGGAACTCCAAAATAGAGGGATTATGAATGAACTGAAATAATTAGCGAGATAAAATAATATATTTAATGTTCCAGTCAAAAAAGCAACGACCTAGTCGTTGTATTTTTAGTAGGAGAGTTGTAATGGTGGTGATTTGACAACCAAAATAGAAGTTCATGGTCCCTTTTAGTGGCCTCCACACAAGCACACACAAGTATAAAGTAGGTGTTTAGATATATAGTGTCTAGAGAATATACTAGAGTTGGTAGATCCACCTCAATTGCATGACATTCTATATTGTATGTTTGCATCGATGCTACTATACTTTCAAGTATTTGTGCAAGAATTCAAGCATATATATATATATATATATATATATATATATATATATATATATATATATATATAGTGTACTAACTTGTGAAAGGCACTGTGCGGTTACTTGAGAGTGAGAAACAACTAGTGAGTTAAGTGCCTATTTGAAAGGATAATAGAATTGGGGTATAAAAAGATCAAGACTCGAGCCATTGTTTTTCAATATTCTCCTTCGGCTGATGACGATCAAAGTAGATATATTGTTGTTGCATCCCAAAACATGGACAAAAATTTCAATTGCAATATAATTAATTATGAACAGCTCATCAACAAGTGTAGATGAGAGAAATTTAGAAAAAGATTAATTGTTGTTAACAGAAGAGACATAGTATGGTAAATATAAGTGTTTTTGAATGTGGGCGTGACAAGCCATACAAATGTGTTTCAGTTGCATGTTTACATGGAGAAATTGTTAATGATGAGAAACGGAAAATTGTGGGTGATTCGCATTACAGATTTTTAATTCTGATTATTTGTAATGTAATTTTTTTTGGCCACATGATGCTTAGCCATGGTGTTTGAGAGTTGTTCCTGGTAGGGGGTGGAAACCATGTGGCCCATCTCACATTGGGAAGCGAGGGAAAAGAGAAAAATGCGATTGATATAATGATACTGATTTTGCGAATTAGTGTAACGCACCAAAATTACCAACACAAGAACAACACGGTGAAATACGGATAAATTTTTTTGACTTGCTTTGACCCAACACGACACAACATGTCGTCACCAGTTACTGACCAACACTTGGAATCATTTGTTACGGGAAGACCACAAGGTCAGCCACGGAAACATTCACACTTATCAAGGACAATTTATTTTTCTTTTGACAAGACAACATGAAAGTCCAATCCACATGACACACTCACGGCTAGGGAAAGCCACGATAAGAAATGGTTAGGGTTTATTTATTTTTGTAAGACACCCTTTAGCTCATGACTTAAGTTTTCAAAGGAATCAATATATGGTTTGCACAAATTCATCTCACCAACCGAGTTAATTTCTTACACAACGTAGAGTAGTTCACTTAAAGTCTTCTCCTACTTACTAAATCTTAATATCTTCCGAAAACTAACCATTGTTTTCCTTTAAGCTTGTTTAAGAGTTCAACCCAAAGGGATAGTGTTCGCTAGTTTAGCTAGGGGTATCAATTTATAAATGTTTACTTCACAAAGGATGTTTTCATTTTGATCACTCCCGGAAGCATTTGATTTCAAATAGATCACCTTTACATTTATTTGTTGAATATAAAATTATTATTTTTGTTTAGCTTCTTTAAGGGTTAACCGACTCATTTTACTTTACTTATAAAATATTGTCGCTAAGTCTTAGAAGATTTAACTTAATAATTTATTCTCAAGATCAAAGTTTTACAATACTCATATCAATGTAAAGATTGAATGCCATTTTTCACAAGGATAATTTCAAGCTTAACTACACCAGAACAAGACACTTTATTTCACCATTACCAAACAAAGATAAGGCAAGAGGTCGTATCAACTCTCTTTACAAGCAATGTTACACAATTTACAACACATTGGACATTTTTACAAGGAACTTCATAATGGTACGGATGAAACTTTTACACTCTTTTCTTCTAGTCTACTCGCATAATCCATCTGCACAAATATTAACTAAAGTCGGTTCGCAAGCCGAGCATGTTAAGGCTACACAATGCAATAGTAAGCTAACAATTAACAATATCAAGAAAGGAATATTCTAAATTGAGAAATGGATTAAAACACAACTCACAACTCCAATATTAATCTCATGAGAGAAAAACTAAATCATCCAACAAGGAGAAAATCCAAATACTAGTAAGAACAAAATTACATAAATCAAGGCAAGACCTTATGGGTTGGGAACAAGAAAGTCAAGAGTGTTGATATCTCCTTCATGTAATCCTATGGTTTACGTGATTGGAATCCAAAATTTACTCCATCCAACTAAAGGGGTCCAAGAGAAGACAAAGCGTACTAATTATGATCGTAGGCGCGAAGCAAAAAAATGACATTATCCAATTCTTCCAGGGGGGGCTTCAAAGTAATATGGGTTCGATGCCCTTAAAAGAACACAACTATAGTTTTGGTTTTAACCAAGGAGTTTACCACTACCTCCTTATCGGATTTCTTAACACGTAGTACTAGTTAACCAAAACAAATCCACTTTTCCAAAAACGTACGAAAGAGACACAGAAAGGGCCATTATTCTACCAACAAACCCTATCCTAATCGTCAACTTCTCTACATAATATAAGGGAAGACTAAACTCAAAAGTCGTTAATAATTTTTATATAATTCAGACAATGTCAATAAACATTAAAATAAAAATTGATTTCCCTAACAAGGCCACAAAATGGGACCTTTTAGTAACCAAGTTTGAAGTATAAGGTATTCGAGTTCGAAAACAAAGGGATTCGATACACGAGGCAAAACACCAACGATGCCCCGGACTCAAAAGACCTTACCACGAGTACAAGCACAAAACCAAGAACCAACGCACATAGCTATCGGGAAGGTTACGCGGTGCGATCGTGCCTAGAAGTTCTATGGACTCCTTGCCAAAGGTATAGAAGATGGAAAATTTTACCCGATCCATGTGGGCTTATCGAGGAAAAGTCTTAGCAAATTTCAAACAAATAAATATAACAGCCACCTATGATATTATCATGAAATCAGTCTTGTCATCTAACAGAAACGAGTCCACGAGTCCAAGATTACCATGGATTCACCTACAACTTTTGTTTCAGTCTAGCTAGTAATAGCTTGCTTGCGACCCTTAAAAAAATTGTAGAGATTTCATTCAGTTAAACTTACAATGTTTCCCCTTGCTTTAATCATACAAGAGTTTACATCAAGAATTAGGTATAGTAATACTCTCAACACGTGGAGGCCAAAATAGATGCCAGGTTATCCCTCATCTAGACTAGGTACAACAGTCAACCATGTACAGTTCTAAAACAAACCCCAAATGCCATTTTCTAATCAAACATAAAGTAAGGAATGCCCATAGGCTTAAACAAGTTTCAGACACAACGTCACTATTAAAGTACCTTTTAGCAAAACAAGAGAGCCCTAAACAGGAAATGCGTATTTATTCAACCAAAAGAGGTATGTAGGCTTAACCTTCTATTTAGTAACCTTCAATTATAATTACCATCACAGAATTCTTTTTAAAGAAAGTCATATAAGCAAACAAAACTCAATAATGTTTCCTTCCCTACGAACTAGATTGCATCACTCAATATTGCAGTAACCCATTTAGACAAATATGAAATAGAGTAAGCTATAAGAGAGGAAGGAACATTCCAAGCAAAATCAGCGAAATTGGAATAAGATTTAAAGGAACAACCACACAATCAGGCAGTGATATAAACAACCACGAAAACATCTAGTCTAGGCGCCATTCAAGAGGAAAGAAAATTCATTTCAAGATACTGAAAGAAGGTAGAAAACTATTACAAGGAGTAGATTTAACATGCCTGGTTTAAAACGCCATCTCCATATGCATATGATTGTTTCAATGCCGTTGCTTGCCTTTAACCCAAAGTGCTTTGCGAGCTCGAGCTAGCGCCACAATCACGCAGTGAAAAACAGCTACAAACCAACCCCATGATTTGAAGCTCGGACACGAGACATCTGATTACACCATGCTCCCGGCTCGGGTAGGCATCTACCGTGATGAAACACAACCTTTTCCTTCATCAGATTTGGGGACAACATCAAAATCTCGGTGAAAACATTCACTCTCAACTCTTGTATTTTCTATAATTCTCAGTCCAATTCTCAAACACCTTTCTTATCTATTTAATCATGATTCCACACAACACTAACTCACTCTTCAAAAGAACCTCGAGCCACCCCTTCGACTTCCTAAGTTGACCTTTCAATCTTGAAAACTCAAGAAGGTCAGTTCACCTTTCCTAGCAAGTTCAAGAGACAGGAATGTCAAAAGACAAGAACTATCTTTTGCACTTCTTCATCGAGTTAGGAGCATTTTGAGGGATTAGAGCTCGATAGAGACTCACCAGCTTCTCTAACAATGACCCAAGTTTGAATTTAGAAGCGTGAACAACGTTTGCTTCCCATTATTGAGATATACCTGTCTTTAGCGTCTACCCGACTGTGATTCGAACTTCAAGAAGATAATGTTGCCATTCTACAAGATTCCAGAGCTTTAACGTCTTCCTTAAGCTCTATAGACTCAACTTTTACCTATTTTCTTGAAAAGCTGATACAGACTTCTGTTACTGGTTCTTTTTTTTGTGTTTTGAAAGGCTTTGAGCACATCGAGGACCCCCTTCATGTTTGATTATGCATAATGATGGAAGAGTGGCCTTACTCAACAGTTCCATTCTGGTTTGATTAACCAATTTGTTGAAAACCTCAAAACCTAAACTCTGCACATAAAAAAAAACAACTCATACTGCTTGCTCAACCACTGAGAAACGTATTTAACATCCTTTCCACTGAACTTCGAGTTTCCTTTTTGCATAAAACAAGCACATATTACAGCTACTGATCATGGAGATAACTTACATTATGGTTACCAACAAATTTATTCAAACTCCCAGGAAGCACTTCAAAGTTCGTTTGCTCTGGGTCTGAGAAAATATCCTGCTACCTTCCTCTCCCAAGACATTTTCTTCAATGCAATGCAGAGATCTTTTGTGCTCAAGTGGTGTGATCTGTCATCACCAACCCAAAAGCATGCACCATTTTATTGGCTTTAAATCTAACTACAACAAGTTTATTTTTAATTCCTCTATCCCTCATCGATCTCCTAAAAGCTCTTGCAAGAAAGCAAACTGTGCTTCATGAATATTCGACAAGATACGAGATCCACGCCTAAGAGATTCTCTCTCATGCGTTACGAGTGTAAAACAAGTAAAGTCTCAACAGAGAATCTCGTAATAAATTTCATCGGTCTCCTGGCAACACTCACACTGTCACTTAATCGATTTTGATAAAAACTATCTTGAAGGAGAAAATCGAACTGAGGATGCATTCAAAACTGAACAGAAAACAACATAGTTGGACGAACTTCTTGTTGGAGGCGCTCCCAAAGGCTTCTACTGAACTGTAGCTCGCCAGTTGCCTAGCTCTTTACTGTTGCAGGCACTGCTGTGGATCCTCGGCAAGAACACACCCCGCAGCATCCAAAGAAAGGGGAGGAAATGCGCCTACTTCACCAGCTTGCGGCTTCATCTAAAACCACCATATCTAACCCATGGCTAGGCGCTGGAAACAAAAACTTCCGGACAACAAAAGAAAATAGTAGTGAACGCAAATCTCAACCTCACCAGCAAAACTTGCCTCAAGATTTGATCGAGCTTCTTCCATGTTGGATCCGCCACCTGGACAGAAGCGACTTTCCAAAACGAAAAGGTAAGACAGGTCGACTAAACTTTATCTCATTTTTTTAACTACAATTGTAAGATTTTAACAAACTAAACATCGCCGTGGTCGCATCTGCAACAGAACACTCTTCACCGCGCCCAAGAACAAGGAAGTAACACACTGCTACACTATCTTGTAGCTTCATCCAAACCCATGTCAAACCAGTTCACGCAGCACTAAGGGCCGAAAATGTGCCAGAGAAGAAAGAAAACGCCCACGCAACCAAGAAACAATGACAGGTTTGGGAACAGTGCCCGTGCCAAAGAAAGGAAAATGGAATTTTCCACGGCCTCGACCACTCGCATTGAAAGAGAATCTGAGGAGATCACGGCGAGGAAGCGGGTCTCCATCCACCTCACGCAAGACGAGACAGGAAATGCGGCGGCCATAATCGTTGGCGGCGGGTGGTTGGGAGGAAAGCCAAGGTGGTAGGAGAAAGGCGAGTTTGATGCCCAGTGGCATTACAATTAGATGCTTTCTGTCTACTTGGGGTGCCCCATCATGATCATGTTGAGTTGTATAAATCATATTAATAGGCAGGCAGGAAGTCATCATATGAGATCCTTGAAGCAACAAGCATCGGCATCAGAGGAATCAATACAATGAGCATGAGCATTGCAGTACCCTCTATGTCTCTTCTCTCATCTCTTGTGAACCTGCACTCTCCTCGGAAGCATAAACATAAGCGGTCAAAGAGCATGCCCTCAAGACTACAGGAGTGTCCAATCCTTACTTCTTTTCAAGACCATCTTGCAGGTGAGGTGCAAAGATTGGAACAGCAGGCGGAGTGTTCTTCTTCTTCATGTTTTGGGGCAGATTGGCTTGGCCAAGCACTGCAGGTGGTGGTCAATGCCAATTCCAATCTCTCACAAATAGACATAGACACTGAGGGAATGGGGTGTAAGTGGATGAACCAACATCTGGATGACATGGTCCACCTACTTGAAGTGTGCAATCTACTGAGGGATAGCATCTCAGAAATCAGGAAGCAACACATGTGTGTGCAGGTAGCCATTCGCGGCCTCGGAATCAATCCAAATGCCCATGCACTTCAAAGAGCACGCAACTCCCTTGCCTGTTGGCTAGGGAACAAGGAAACCCAGTCCAGGTTGGAGAAATGCATGTCTATTCTAAGGCGAATGGCAGATAAGCTTAACCTTGAGGAGAAAGCACGAGCAGGACTAGAAGCTCCTGCCATAGCCATCGACATAAACCACACCAAGGCCATCACCATCTTGGTTTGCTCTGCACTTGTCACTGTTGTTTCTTTCAAGACACCACGACTGAAGATTCAAGCTCTTCCTCTTCCTAGGAGTTTCACTTCTCTATAATACAAGCTAAAAGAGACATTTGGGTTGAATACGAGATCCTCATCGTCATCTTCAAGGTTCTTGCATGAGCTAGAGGAGGTAGATATTGCTCTTGGAAACCTCAACAATGTTCTTAATTCCAATTCCAAATTGTTGATTCCCCTTCAGCTCTCTCCCACTAACATGGCACTCCATGGTGTTTGGAGCTACATGCACATAAACAAGGCCGAGTTAATCTCGTGCTATCTCATCTATCCCACATTGGTGGCATTTCAATGCCCATATAGGAATAAATAGATCTAGGGTGCGTGCCATCACTAAGACCGGCTTCGGGTCTTTGGTGTTTGGAACTACATGCACATAAACAAGGACGAGTTAATCTCGTGCTATCTTATCTTTAGAGTTCGTCAATCTTTTACAAGCGATCTAATTCTGCTCTGCTCTTAAAGATTGATTATAGGAAACAAATCTCTTAGAATTATTTTGAGAATAATATCTGATTTTACTTAAAGCTAATGCTTCTAGAACTAGCACTATAAATATTATGGTGTTCAAAAAAATGGCATTTAATACAAAATGTTGTATCTGATATTCAGGCAACAATATATTCTGTGAACACTTCTGGCACGTGTGCTGCTTTTCTCAGCAATGCACACCCTAGGAAGGATGCAACTGTACAATTCAATGGAAAGTCATATTACCTACCTGCTTGGTCAGTCAGTATATTTCCTGGTTGTGAGAATGTTGTCTTCAACACAGCAAGGGTTAGTCATATTTTCACTTTAGAATTTGTGTAATCACAATATGATTAAAGTTGCAGATCATATGGAGCTGTATAAGGATGTCTCTGTCTATGAAATACAGGTAAGTACACAGACTTCTTCAATGGGAATGGAGAAGGTTAGCCTGGAATCCCTTCTTCCTGTTGAAACATCAACCAAAAATACAAAACCATTCATAAAATGGTTGTGGCACAAAGAACTTATTGGAATTTGGGGTGGTGAACATTTCTCTGGCAATGGCTTGTTAGAGCAGTTGTACACAGCTAAAGATAAAAGTGATTTTCTGTGGTCTACAAACAGTTATGTATCTGCCCTTATTAGCTATAAGACTTATATGATGTACTTACATTTTAGAAAATTTCAATATGAACCTATGGGCCATGCCTATAATCTCATTGGAAATATCAACTGATTACAACTAAATTTTGTTAAGAATCCTTCATTGGAGATATTGATTTTGGTTGTCTGATTTTGCTGATTTTTTTGGAATTTGGAAATCTGTTCTTGTATTGAAACCTTAAGAGCAGACCTTACTAAAACTTTTAAACATCTTCTAAAATATGTGCTTCAAGGCGTAAAAGTCACAAAGGGATGATTTATGATGCTTGATTTACTATTGTATAAATACAGTGTACATATTGATGAAGATGAACCCTTGTCAAAGAACAAGACGCAAGTATACTTGCATGTTGAAACACGAGGGCATGCACTCCATGTGTTTGTCAATGGGAAGTTTGCAGGTAGGCAACAACTCCACTGTTATTACACATTTTTGGGTTATTATGTACTATATTATCTCTTAAGTGGGGTGGGATTTGCAAACAACTGATGTAGTATGTTCTACAGGAACTCAAACAGGAAGTTATAACAATACTTCATTCACAATGCATCTTCCAATTACCTTGAAAGTTGGTACAAATGAGATAGCCCTACTCAGCGTGACAGTAGGATGGCAGGTTAGCTTAAACCTGCACTCCACAGTGACAAGTATAAATATAGGAAGGAAGTTTTTTTGCTTGCTAATATATCTGCAATCCAAAAATTCTAGAATCATTTATGTTTTGGCTTCCTGAGGAAATAGATATCAATGCATGTTTGCATAGAAAACTAATCATATTTAATGTCAACTTCAATAAACAAAATTATTGACCATTTTTGACACATGGGAAGCTGGAATCAATGGTCTTGTCATGATACTAGGTCTTAAAATGGCACAAAAGAGTTGACTTTCCGAAGTGGTATTACTGGGTGGTTTTCTTGTAGCCTTGCTCCTAGAATTGAGTTACTTCCCAACCACTTTCTTAACCTTGGATTCACATAATTATATCTATTTCTCTATTATTGTTAGGATTGATGATCGTAGACTGGTCAATAGTATGAATTGAACATATCTCAACATACTTTTCTATTCTACATTTGTCTGTTTCATTCACGCGAGAGATAGGTTTAAAGTGCGAACAACAAAGTCGTATTCGGATGCAAGGGGCGAATGTTGTTCAATGAAATTCAGGAATAAATCCTCCCAATCAAACTACCTAATGTAGTATAAGGTAAAATTTCAATTGGAAATAATAAATATGATTCTCATTCTTCTTTTTCTTGAGCACTCTCATTTACAATCTTGAAACATATATTTGATTGGATTTTGCAGACGGAGTTCACTTGCACCAAAAGGAAACAATGCGGTGGATTTGGACGTGAACACCATGAGTAAAGGACAAGCATGGGTAAATGGCCACCATATTGGGTGTTAGTTATCTTCATTTAAGGCTCCTAAAGATGGGTGCTCGATTGGGAAAATAAAAAAATGGCAAACCAAAAACCTAGAACAGAGCTATCTCAATGGCACACAGTGGCAAGATTGAATGGGATTCAACCAGCTCTTGACCCCTTAATCAAAATCCCACACAGAGCTCATAACCAGTTCGAATGCAAGTGAGAAAACCATAAAGCATAAACGATCAAGCTGGTTATAAATATGCCAACCCACACAACTCGAGCTTAAGAAAAATAAGCACCTATTTCCCAAGAAAATTCCAAATCTCAGCAACCATGGTGAGATACATAACCCATGGCAAAGCTAAATACAAAATCCAAGATGGTCGTCTCACCGGTAAATTCAGAGCTCGGGAATAATGAATGCAAATGCAGAACGATAATGCATAAAACAAGGAAACCCTTCGAGCACCACAAGGATACAGATCTCTCCAACTGAAAAAATAGAGCCATGCACTAAAAAATAAAATAGGGACAAATAATTGAACCAGAAAACACTTTGGATACCTGCGGATACCTGGATATCTGCACCAGCTGCATGAGAAAATGAAAATATTCCCTCTCGGCGCCCGAATGCAATTTTCCATTTTCCTGGCATTTATTTTTCCCAGTTTCCTCATGCGCTTTGCATGCCGCCCAAAAGATAGAGTATTTTTAGTTAAAATTTGTTTTTTTTTGGGTATTAGAGACAAAAGTAAGTGGGTGTATTAATTAGAGACAAAAATATATTTTTGTCTCTAATTAATGTCTCAAAACACCCCTTCTTGTAGTAATGATCATTCTCATGGGCCCCGAATGGATTGACTGGCTTTCTCTGCTCTTCCTTGTAATGATGAGCTTGAAAGTGAGCTACTCCTTTTCCATGTCATGTAGCTCAATTTCCTCCATACAAGGGCTCTCTATGATTGAGCTCGATCTTCACTTAGATAATGCTTGAACTAATTGCTCAAGAAATGAGCTCTATTTTCACCTACCTTCATCTACTTTCTTAGGAAATGAAATGTATGTATCAATTCAACCCCTATTGTGAGCCATTGCCAAGTAACACAGGTTGTTCCAGCGAACAACTCAGTTACATGAGATTCAACATTCCTTGTGATGTGTGACTTTGCATTGAACTCAACACTTTGAGTTTCTCAACCTGAGCTCCTCTATCCAATCCATACCGTGACAAATCAACTCTACTCAATGAAGTTCCGAGATGCATTTTCTCTGCATCAATCTAACTTATTCCCTGTGAATTTCTCAAATTTTTATCTCTTGGCTTGCCAAGGTCTACACGAAATCTACTAAGTTGGCCACAAATCAATCTCACTTTGCTAACTATGTCCCCACGAGCTCTTCTAACTTTCTCGGCCCCAGAAAGTTGCCTCAATTTTTCTCGGCTCAACGACATCCATTACTAGGCCCACTATATATTTCTTTTTCAAGTTCCTTACCCTTAACTCATTGAGTCGAGCTCTTTGCAATGTTCTATGCTTCACATGACCGCCTTCAAACCATGTTTGAGTTCCAAACCTAAGCACCCATCGCATCACGTTTTGATCTCACTAAATCCTCCACCTGCTATCTTGGGAAATTGAGTAACCAACCACATTCATTCCATAGCTCGATGTCATGAGCTATTTCCATGATGAACCTCTGAAAGCCTCCCACTTTCACGGTGATTCCCAACAAATCAATCAAATTCATAATTTCTCGTAATTTGGAGAGTAACTCAATGACTCATAAATATCTTGGCATTGACTTGAGTAGCATGTTGGTCCACAAAAGAGGTTTTTCCCTTGGTTTTCCAAGTGATTATCCCCACTTGGTGATGCTTCTCCCGATCCCCATGAAGTGGGAGGCTCATGTTGATTTTTCATTATGTTCTCCCTCCCCACTCGGTGAGTTATCCATGAATCTCCACATTTTTGCTTAGCCACTGTAAATCGAGTCCCACTATGCATGGGTGAGCCCACTATGAATCACTCGAGTCCTTGGACCCTGAGTCACTCACACCGAGCTCTTGAAATAATCTCCCCATCTAAGTGTATGGTTACGACCATCTGCATTGGCCCCTTCACCAAGCAAGATCCACAAAGATCCACCAGATAAACCAAACTCTAAACTCGAGATGAGACCTAGACTCTCCCGAGATATGTTCTAAGCTTTCCATAGATTGAGCTCCCCATTGAGCTCTGCACCGAGTTCGCACTAAGCTACTCATTGAGTTGGCATCGAGTTGGCTACCAAGTTGATGACTGAGCTCTCAATGAGCTATTAACTCAACAACTCCCTTCGAGCTTGCCTATATGCCATTGATAATTTAATTTTTATGGGTCGATATTGAACTCGACTCCTTGAACCAAGTTCCATTTTGACTTAATGCCTTCCCGACCTAGCCATCTGTCAAGTAGCTCACCAAGCTACTTGGTGAACTAATATTTTTCTTGAAGCTAACCTTAAATTATCAGGGCCTCGTGAATATTCCTTAAACACAAAATTATCCCGAAACATCTCATGAATGCCTCTCCTATTTTATGGGTCCAATTTACTCATGTTGTCCATTTTTTCCCGAGGACAAAAATGGATAACATTTTTGTGACCTCTCGGGGATGATTGCTTGCTAAGCATGATTTCAAGTAGCCTTAAGTCATCCATTGGGAATGGATTCAATTTTGAAATCTTGAAATTAATTTGATCTTCTTTGATACATCCTAGAATCCCCTTGAGAAAATCTGATCTTGGACCTCCTGAAATGCTAGGCATGAGGTATATTGAATCTATTGAATGCTTGGCATCATGAACACTACAAAATTTTGAATGAAGTAGATCATGAAACTCTTATTGAAACTTTTAACCTTCTTATCCTTGACAAAATTTTGAGGATGATACAATGTGTAAGAAAAACACAAAAATGACAAAAAGGAAAGAAAAAGAATAAAAACACATAACAATGTGCATAAGAACTTGGAGGAAACACCTAACCAAATCAGAGAGGAGTGGAACACTCTCAAAAGCAAGATTTGAGATGTATCCCAATCACATGAATGGGAAGATCTTCTCCATTGACCCTAGATATAAAAAAGGAATTCACCTCTTTACAACTCGTGATGATGTATGGCCCGCTCAAGAGAGCATCAAACTTGGCATGCCTTTGTGGTTTCCTCTATCTTTGTCCCATTTGAGAACTAAATATCCCTCTTGAAAATTCCTGTCGGATGCTTTCTTGTCAAAATATTTCTTAACCTAAGCCTGATGTTGCTCCAAAGTCTTCATAGCCTTGTTTCGCAATTCCTCTAACTCCATGAGTTCAGCAAACCTTACCGACAAGGAATCATTCTCCATGGCTTCAAGTTGATGAGCTAACTCCAAAGAAGGTAACTCCAAGGAGAGTGGAAGTTTTAATTCTCTTCCATATACAAGAACAAAAGAATAATTGCAAATGGACCTTTTAGGTGTGATCTGATCTGCCTTACATAGGTAGTCTTAAGTTGTGAATGCCAAGTCATCTTGTTAGTTTCCATCATACGCTTAATAATCCTTATGAGGTTTTTGTTGCTAGACTTAGCCAATCCATTTCCTTGCGAGATAGTAATTGGATGAAGTCTTGAGGTAGAACCCATTTTTAAGAGCCCATTCACTCAACTTCATACCAAGAAAATCCATTGTGTTGTCTAAAATGACTATAAAAGGAACACCTTAGAACCTTGTTATTATACCTTCGAATAAATCTAGAAATTCCTTCTCATTTCTCTCTTTCAATGTTACAACCTCTTTCCATCGGTTAAAATAATGCTATTACAATAAGAACCCATTTATGTATGTCCTTTGGATGGAGGATTAATCATTATGATGAATTCCAACCCCCATTTGACAAAGGCTTGATCCACTTGAATTGGATGTAGTGGAGGAGCTGCCAACTTCTTCTTGCCCATGAAAAAGACACATTCCTTACATTTCCTTACCCCGGATATGACATATTTGAACAAATCCACCCAATACTATCCAAATCACATGATCTTGGTAGCATTTTTTTGTGCGTAGAATAATATCCTCCGATAGGCCATTTTGAAATTATTCAAGTATATTGCATACCTACTCCAATCCCATGCACCGAAGAAGAGAACACCATTCAAATTCCTTCTAAATAGAACGTTATCTACCGTAAAATATGGAATATACTTGTGTTGTCCACTCAAAATTCCCGCTCCTCGATAAGAGTAAAATTTTCAAAATTTTTGAGTTTTAGGGTTTTTCTCTGAGGTGCCTAAGTCGTGAAATTGAAAAATCATGTTTTGGGTCATTTTGTGTGATTTTAGAACTGCTCGGAACTTTTGTCCCAAACTGTTCCAAGCACGGTAAAGTGCATTCTCGTTACTCGACCGCCAAAATCCCAAAGCCGTCCCATTTTTCGGGCTGTCGGAAAGTTTTGTCCCAAGTTTCCCAAAGTTAAAAGTCGAAGCTTTCCCATTTTCGGCCGATTTGCCCGAACTGGCGTCCTTCGCGCAATTTTGTCCTAACCGCCCCATTTTAAAAGTGCGAAGCTTTCCCAATTTCGCCGAGCGATCCAAGTCGCGTATTTCAACTTTTGTCCCGAATGTCCCAAGTCAAACGGGCCCTTTGTTCCACTTCGGCCGAAACACCCGAATCACGACATGCCGCACATTTTCGTCCCATTTGTCCCAAATGCATTTGTGCGTTCTCTCCTGTTTACGCCCGAATCGGTAGAGCCGCGTGTTTCACGCATTCGCGCTCTCACATGTCCCAAGCGTACAAGTGTCATTCACTGCTTGAGCTTTTTCCCGCTCACTCCGAGTATGATGCTATTCAAATTGGTGGTTGTGTATTCAATGCGCATTAAATTCATTCCTCTCTCCAAGCGGCTATATAACGAGCATTTCCTTTGCATTTTTCGCATTGCTTCCATGCTATCTTTGCTCGAACCCTTACATTTGAAAACTGCTAATCCCCCTCCATTTGCAAATTCCTTCCGAAGTCTAGGTTGCAGCTCCAGATTATCAATATGAAGATCAAGTTCCAGGACGAGCAAATTTCTCCGCTTGAGTCTCTTTGATTAGCAATATAGGGGCAATGGCTTCGTCATCTCAACTTCGGCCGACGATTTTTGGGCAAGAATGACAGATGCAAACCCTACACCAATGGCAATGATGATTAATGATAGTGGTTTAGCTTTTTCCTGAGGATTCCCAATCTCGATACGACAAGGCGATACAAAGTGCTTTCATGTGGAGCTCACTTCGACCCCGCTTCGAGGAATTGACAAATGTACATGGGGAACTCATTACAAAGTTGGACGCCTTGCCACCATTGGCGCCTCGAGGATTCCGGAGATGGAAAATGCTATAGTCGCTCTCCTGGATCAAGCACAAAAGCTATGTTCACCAAGACAGTGTGACAAATATAAGACGCGAGTGGCAAATTCTTGGTTGAAGAACCCTAAGAAAGGTGCTTCTCGCCTTAACAAAATCCTCTTCTCGAAGCGATTTCAATGAAGAACCTGTCATACGTCATAATCCTCGCCGCTCGGGTTATGGGTTTGCCCTCCACCAATGAGTTTCATTTACTGGATGTGCCGCTCATCAAAGCATGGTGTGCGAGGAACACAAAACATCAACTCGGGCAGAGATCATCGGTGAATTTTGCGAGTAGCTATCCAATGTTCAAAGCAAACAAAGAAGTTCTATATGACTTCATATCGATGTATACCTTAGCGACATCAAGCGGTGGTTTGGTTTCTCCTATATAGATGCGAACAAAGATGATCCAGTGTATGCCTATTGCCTCATAGCTTCACCCCAGAAACCAGCAATCGAAACTTCGGAAGGGTCAATGATGCTCTCACCATGTACGTGGTCGATTGCTCGAAGGTGATACTTCTTTAGAAGGTTTTCAGATGAAGCCATGAACTCGATATCGCAAAGATGGAGCCTATTTCATTCAATTCAGGAAATTTTCCTATATCAGGCTTGCTGAAAGCACTCCTCTGCGGCTTCCCATGTTCTGCAATGACAAAATGGCCTTGATTGAAATATGCAGGCAACTAGACAAGTTGCACAGAACTTGCAGAGACAAGAAGATTTCTGGCTTGCACTTTCCCATCTCTCTGGGAAATTACACATGCAAAACAGCTCTGGATGCTCAGAACATAGAAAGAGCCCTGGTCCCTATCACTGTTCATTTCTTCAAGCCAAGAACCTGTTTTGACTTGAAGAAGTTCATTGAACAGAACATCAAGATAGTCTATCATCATAGGGCGATATCTGTAAGACTACTCAGTGGTACTGATCATGAGATGATTTTGAAGCCGAAGAAGGCATTGTGCAGTTCTCCCCGCACCGATCCAAGAACTCGGCCTCACTCTGTTCCCGAAGGTCTCCGGATGAAAATTCTGATCTATACTTTTATGAGTATGAAAATGTGATTAAGCACACCCTCTGGAGGACTGGATTGGAACAGAAAGAGAGGGATGATCTCATTGCCGAGATTCTTGCTCCGGTCTTAATCGGGACTAAGTGCAGTTCGGTAAGAAGATCCGAGAATTCAAGAGGCACTCGGAGAATCTAGCTCCAAGAGATGATTCGACACCCATAAGAGAGGCATCGGTTCAGTGCCGAACACCAGTGAAAACCCCTCCTGCCTCAACAGCTCAGGGACCTGTAGAATCTACTCCTTCTCCATCTACCCAGGTATACAGGAAGAAACTCAAAGAGGTAAAGAAGGAACCTGCAGAGAATGATCCTCCAAGAAAACAGGTAGAGTTGCCTATAGGGCCAGAGAACATCATTGTTCTCAGTGAAAGTGAAGAAAGTGAGATGCCCACTCCTGCAAATGTTCCTGAAGACCCAGCAGATAAGGACAAAGAGGTCCAGAGCACTGAACTTCCGGGTGCTATTGATTCTTCTACTGCCATTGCCTCCAGTGCTCTACTCACGTCTCAGCTTGAGTCAACAGCTGCGCAGACCCTGAGTGTCATGAGCTCCCTGTCTCTTGGTCCCCTTGCCCCTCCTGCAGATTCTTCTTCCTCTTTTGCTTGGGTGCAACCTCTGGTTGACAAAAGGAAGAGGAAATCCTCCTCTCAAAGCTTGGGACCAAATTTTGATGTCTTTAACTAGCATCCTTGTTGGGCACCACTCCTCGTGCAAGAAAGCTAGAACCACCTCCAGAATTGTGTCTGATGCCCAAGGTCAGCAATTCTTGGAGATTGCTAAGCCTACAGTAGACAAATCAGAATCAGACTTGCTGACATCTGACTTAGAGCTTTCAAGGATCCCTATGGGAGAGTCTACTCCTGAAGGTGAAATTCACAACCTCTAGGAAACAGTCACAAGAGTCATTGGAAGGGTAGAGAAAGGGCAGCAGACTATTGAACAACTGGAAGAACAAGCCCAAGTTCTCACAAGTTTTATCAAGTCACTTTTGTCTAAGGACAAAGTTTTGGACCCTACCCCCTTGACTGCTCTACCGCCTCCGGTGATTCTAAGCCAAGATGAAGTGCAAAGTATTAAAGATATGCACAAGTATTCTGTCTATGGCAGAGCTATTGAAGCCATGGTAGATGACATGCTTGTTGCTGGGCTAAACTTCATCGATGAAGCTTTTAAACTACATGGAAAGGTAGACAATTTGCAACAGAAGCTATCCTCTGCTATTGGGGTTATGGATAAAGAGCTTAAACTCTGGAGCAGTTGCATTGTAGACCTTCGCCTCATGGGACAGACAGATGAGAACATCTTACTGGCGAATAAGATTTTCGATGATGCCAAAGACAATCTATCAAAATCCTGGGTCTACAGCGTAGAGTGGAAAATCAAAGTCCTGGAGGAAGCTGTGGGAGAAATGAAGAACAGCTGGCAGAAGGGAGAAGCTTTCAAGACACTGGCAGCTGCTGCTTTCAAAGATATACATTGTCATCTTCAAGATGAAAACTCTGGTGTTTCCTTGTCCTTTACGAAGAAATCAAAGCTCGATTGAGCTTTTGTCAAAGATCATCTATTCAAGAAAAGCTCCATCTCTAAGGAAAAGATGAAGGAAATTTGTTCTCTTCATCTTCCATTGAAGAAAACAAGATTATCATACTCACGTCGAGTTTGATAAAGAGATGGAGAAATGTCCGGGATTTTGGACTCGTATGTAGCCAACACGTTAGTCCCTCGTGGCGAGATATAGGCGAGTCATTGAAGAAATTCAGGCAAGGCGAGATTCGAAGACAAGTGGGTCCTCCCAATAGTAGCCACTGTCTCCTTCTCCTTTCTTTCTCTTTCTTCCCATTCTTTTCGTATTCCTTGTAATTAGTTAAGGTATTGCAATGGGCGATCTTTAACTATTCTTTAATTAAAAGAAAACAGCTACGGAGAGTAACTGAATTGTAAGCTATATAATGGCCTTTCCACTCCATTTTGAAAGGAGGAAGAACTTGGAATATTTGCGGAAAGTGTAAATAGATCTTAAAGAAATCAATACAAAAGGGCTTTTCATTCTTCGTCTATCTAATTCTTGTTATCTCTGTGTTTTCCTTTAATATTGTGGAGATCATTTTGTTCCTAACTCGTTAGTCTCTCTGATTGCATACTGTATTCAGTTTTGCAAATACAGTGATCTTGTACAACCAAGAAGGAACTTTGTGTCCTTGATTAATAAATCAAGAAGGTTATTTATGGAACTTTGTGTCTTTAAATTTAATCTCATTCAGCCATCATAAATGATCTTGTCTTAAATTCTTTGAAGCTTCACATACACTACGAGAATTATTCTTTATCTATAATTCTAAATGTTGCTATTCTACTCATCTTCTTATTCCCTTTCCTCAGTCCTTGTGTAATTGATGATCCTTGTGGAAAACACTTTCGTAAAATCCAAGTTTGACCATAAAACAATGTTCTGTACATTTGTAAATAAGTTCGTTTCTGAATAAGGGAACCTCTCCCATTAAAGAGGAGGGACTTCTTGTCCCCTGACTGTTGCTCTTCTAAAAAGTCCTATCTGACGACCAACAGTTTTTGGCGACTCCGCTGGGGAAAATCACATTCCAGTACTGTAATTTTTCGATCATCCTTTGATCTGGCGACTCCGCGTTTCACTCGAGGGAGAAGGACCCTTGGTATCGAAGATTCTCAGTTTCAGCTTTTTGGAGCAACGGGGTTTTCCTTTCCTTCAAATAGAAGAACTCGTTTGGCCAGAGCACTCCACCTGTTCAGAGACGAAGTCCCTACGGGTGGTATTCCTTCGAACCTGCTAGTCCCAGTCTACGAGCTTTGATCTGGCTGATGCTACGGTTCCCTTCCAAGCCGTATTTCCAAGAATGGCGGCACAATTACCATGGGGTCAACGCGTGTCGGACCCTCGCCCTTACTCAACCTTTGCATGAGTTACCTAGAGGTAACCAAATAACTTCCCCAAGTTTAGAGGAGATGGCAAAGTACACTCACCGATGAACACATTGCGGCCTTCATGGCCGTTGCATGTGGAGTCTTGGGAGTTGAACATGAAGATGTCTCAAGAAGGCTGCGTTGAGATGTTACAGATAATCTTTCTTATATTGGTTCTATCACCTTAAGTTTGGTGCCATCACTGTAGTCTGAATACAATGAGAACTCGGTTAAAGCCGTTTCCGTGAGAAGATGTGCATGCCTACTTGCCCAAATTTCTCGAGATAAAGAAAGATCCATCGAGAACCCATGAGAGAATTTGTGGCTCGGTTCAGGCCAATGACGATCAACAAAATTCTGTAAATACTCGACCAGTTGATCAAATTCAAAAATGTTTCTTTCTAAATGCTCAAATGCCCAAAGTCAGATTATGCTCTAAGAAGGGCTAATCTTGGAGCGTTAATTCTGGATCAAGAAGCTGGGCATTAGTGTCGAGACGGCCCGATCATGTCGGGGAAGTTGAAGAGAGATCCTCCCAAATCTAAATCTCTTGCTTCTTCCTCCTCCCTCCTCTGGACCCAATCTTTGCGTGATCCATTAGTCCGAGAACTTTGCAAATGATCTAGTAGCTATAAAGAAACAATTGGCTCGCATGCCCGTATGCGGATGTTCCAAGAAGAAATTTCTAGCCCCGAGAAATTGTTTGCTCTCCTCACACAAGACTAGCACTTGAAGGTCCTCTGTCAAAGTTCTGTGAATGCAACTTTGTGAAGTTGAAGAGCCGAGATGATGATGTGGACGATGAAGCTCGTGAGGAGTTCTGGAGAATTTGATGATGAGGCGGAAGAACTCGAAGGATCTCGGGTTAATTTCTTTACCACCGAGGCACTAAGATGATGGAGATGACTATGATGAAGTGGTAGCGAGATATGAATAGTGAATCATTTGCTGTCATGACTTGAGAGCAGAACAAGGCGGAAGGAGAAAGTAACCACGACCCATGAATAAATATAAGGAGCAACTATTCTGTAATTGCAGTAAGAGGATCTCCTATCCCTACCTCATCTGCACCAAAAGGTAAGTCTTTGTCAATCTGCTACCAAAGTTGCTTCTTCTTCTTTTTCTCCTAAGGTTGATAAGCCTAGAATTTCAAATGATGATGGCCCATCCACCTCTGGATCCT